>CM056053.1:85222249-86422249 GCA_029574335.1 Rana kukunoris
TTGCTTACTGGAAGAAAGCAGTAAGGGTCCTTTCACACGGGCGGACCGTTCGTCCGTTTATTACAAGTCCATTTACGGACTTGTAATGGTACCCTATGTGATCACGGCCGCTAGCAGGTGATGCATCCGCCAACGTCTGTAATGACCCGCCTCCGCAAAGATCTGGTTTTTCGGACGGAAGAAAACCCAATTTTTCTTCCGTCTGAAGGATCAGATGAATACGGACACACGGTCCGTATTCATCTGATTTCCCCATAGGGGAGAGCGGAGGAGAGACAAGGCGGTCCCTGCACAGTGTGCGGGGACCGCCCTGTCTGCCGACAGCTCAGCGGGGATCCCCGCTGAGCCGTCGGACACACACGGAGCGGATCGAAAACGGTCCGCTCCGTGTGAAAGGACCCTAACTGTGTCTGACCCAGGAGTTATTTTGCTGATGCAATGTTACATATACTCAATAATAAAGCTCATACATGCCTGTGTGCAGACTCATGAGCGCAGGGCCTCCTGTGTTTGTTTTTGGCTGCAACATACCACACTGCATAAAGCCCACATTCACTTTTGTAGCCGTGTAGCGCATGAATGCACTCAAAATTGTGCCGCTCCTACGGTGCCATTCATTTGGCACCCCAAACAAGTAAGTGCCACTTTAACCACTTTAGCCCCGGACCATATTGCTGTCCAAAGACCAGAGCACTTTTTGTGATTCGGCACTGCGTCGCTTTAACTGACAATTGCGCGGTCGTGCGACGTGGCTCCCAAACAAAATCGGCGTCCTTTTTTTGCCACAAATAGAGCTTTCTTTTGGTGGTATTTGATCATCTCTGCGGTTTTTTATTTTTTGCGCTATAAACAAAAATAGAGCGACTATTTTAAAAAAAAATTCAATATTTTTTACATTTTGCTATAATAAATATCCCCAAAAAAGATATCAAAAAAATCGCAATTAGCGTTTATTGATTGGTTTGCGCAAAATTTATAGCGTTTACAAAAAAGGGGGTTGTTTTATGGCATTTTTATTAATATTTTTTTTTTACTAGTAATGGCGGCGATCAGCGTTTTTTTTCGGTACTGCGATATTATGGCGGACACATCGGACACTTTTGACACATTTTTGGGACCATTGGCATTTTTATAGCGATCAATGCTATAAAAATGCATTGGATTACTATAAAAATGCCATTGGCAGTGAAGGGGTTAACACTAGGGGGCAGGGAAGGGGTTAAGTGTGTTCCTATTTGTGTTCTAACTGTATGGGGGGGGGGGGGGTGGACTCACTAGGGAAATCACTGATCTTCCGTTCATACGTTGTATGAACGGAGGATCAGCGTTTCCCCCGCTGACAGGAACGAGAGGAATGTGTTTACACACATACCTCCCGTTCCCCGATCTGTAACGAACGAACGAACGAGCGCGCGTGCCTGGCCGGGCACGCGCGCGGGGGCCGCCGGCGGCGCGCCTGGCCGGGCACGCGCGCGGGGGCCGCCGGCGGCGCGCACGCGCCCCCTAGTGGCCGAGAATGTCCCGACGTAGAGCTACGGGCTCTCGCCCAGGAGAGCCGACCTGCCGCCGTAGAACGACGGCAGCTGGTCGGCTAGTGGTTAAAGCTTCAATATTAAACCAATGCATTTGCTTCTTTGCCATGTTTGTCATGTGTAGGGAAGCCCATGGAAATAAATGGGTTTCCCTATGTATAAAGTGCGACAATGCGTGGAAAAAAACATAAATTACAGTAATGTTAATAGGGGCCAATATGCTGTCTGTTCATGTAAAAACAAATGTATGTATATATATATATATATATATATATATATATATATATATATATATATATATATATATATATATATATATATATATATATATATATATATATATATATATATATATATATATATATATATTTTGCATGCTTTTGTTGTATTTGATGTTTTAGGATCATACACTTTGGGTTATGTAGAAAGGTGGCTCTGAAAATGAGCGGTTTTGGTGTCATGTTGTTGGCCGAAGCTGATTGCAGTTGACACCTTGACTTCAGCTTTGCTTATTGCCTGAAGAAAGTAGAGTGCAGAGTTGCTAGCAGGTTGAAGGTCATGTGAGCAGCATAGAAAGTAATCAGGGCCATTAGTTAGAAAAACAAGTTCCTCCTCGCCCAGAAAGGGCAAAAAACACAAGCTTTGCAGGAAACATACATGCTAGACAAATGGTGGGCAAACGGTTGAGAACCTCCTATTCATTCCCGACTGCTAAACGGCTACACATTATTTGTTTGCTGTTTTTTTTTTTTTTATCGTTTTTCCATTTGAACTTTGCTATGAGAAGATGACAGTTACTTTATCTGTTCACTTCCAACCCCAAGATAAAACATTTCAGAATGCCCATCAATGAGCTGTACTATAATGTATTATTCAACTAAGAGAGGTGTGCTCCAGTTTTTCGTTGACTAGATAGCAGCTTTGAAAAGTGCTTAGTACTGCATTGGAATGTGTCTGCTACCACACTTGTGGCCCCAAAAGAGAGGATTCCTCCAAGGAGCCCGAGCTTAGCACAGGAACCACTCATAAATAAAATAGACGTGTGGTTTATTTCCTATACTGACAAGCTCTGCACTGACCAAATTCTACCTGCAAAAGTCCATATCATTTAAAGCCAATAGGAATCCAGTTTTCCATAATCCCTGTATTAGGTAATAGATTTTTTTTTTTAATTCATCCACGTTCTAAAAAATCAAATCACACTATTGAAATACAAACCGTTTATGGCAGCTGTTTTGCATGCTGAAGGAATTGTTTTTCTGGCCACCAAGTCCTGGGACTTTCACAGCCCCACCAGGTAGGAAAGCCAGTCAGATGACCTTACTCCTCTCTACAGACCCTGTGATTGGATAGTGATGGGGCAGAAACAGATTGATGATTTTATCACTCTGCTCCCTCCTGTCTACACTTTTCTTGTCGGCACCTGACTGGTCCCATGTGTTGCCCTTCCTTTTCTTGGTCCTGCTGCTCACAAAAAATTACATGTATTTTTTGCAGTCACATTTGTGAAAAAACATGGGGGAGGAAGTATACAGGCACATCATAAATAGAAGATGCTTCCGTGGTGCTGGCGAAGTTGGTACAGGGCTCTTGGTCTCGAAGAGCTTGAAAAAGTTGTGCTGCGGCCTCTCTATGGACTACTCTGAAACGTGTTGCGGAACTTCCTCCTGGTGATCCACCTCCGGCAGGAGCTGCGTGTCACGCTGCTCTCCGAAACTTGCAGACTGCCATCAAGTCCTCCCACCCTTGCCCTGTAGGTCTGACCACTGTTAGTCTTTGCTTACATCTCCCAAGATATTTTTCAAAACTCCCACAACACAGCTTCAAATCACATAGTTCGAGAATCACTGTTTTAGATCAAAGGGATGAACTTTGGTCTGTAAATGAGGGCAGTTTAACCACTTAAAGACTAAACCTTTTTCTGACATTTGTTGCTTTCAAGTTAAAATCTGTATATTTAGTAATTACTTGGTAAGCCAAACATATATATATACACACACACACACACACACACACACACATATATATATATATATATATATATATATATAATTATTATTATTATTATTTTTTTATAAATGTACATTTTATTTTCTTCCCAATATTCTTGGCTTTAATATTAAATAAAAAAAACACCAGAAGTACAATATGTACTAACTTGCATACAGTCTATACTCTGCAGGAAAGGGGCAAAGACAAGACACAAAAATGTGTATTCTGTCGTTTACATTTAGTCCAGTCTTCTAGAATTGTCATTAATATCCATGTTCACTCCATCAAAAATTCAGTAATGCAATAGAAGCAAAGACAACACAGTCAATCAAGTCTCTTCTACTTGGCCACAATCTGTCTGCTTCCAAAGTATTCCTTTTCAAAACGTTTGAAGTCTGAATCTGAGAACACAGATTTCTGTTGCACCCTCTTTTTCTTCTTTACCTTCTGGTCTTTTGCTTTCCGTCCGCAGTGCTGATTTAAAATCTCTTTTACAACATTTTTGTTTGCAACAGAGCGAGATCCAAGCATATATTTGAGGTTTTGTGCAAGATAGTCTTGTGATGCATGTTTTTTATACTCCTCTATTGCCGATTTAATAACTCTGTCTTTGGCCGTCACTCTCTGATTTCGTGGCTGTCCCTGATGTTTCAGTTTTCGGAGCTGCTTCTTCATTCCTATTTTGTTGCTGTTTAAGGCTTCATTCTGTTTGTTTTTTCCGGTTGCTTTTTGAAACCAATAGAATCCGAACACACCAACTCCAAACCCTTCTTCAGCAGTGACCGAGACATGTCCACACTCCGCCAGATCTCCACATAAGACACATAAGACATATATAATTTATTTTATCGGAGACCCTATAGAATAAAATGGCGGTCGTTTCAATATTATATGTCACAATGCATTTGCGCAGCGGTCCTTCAAAAGCAATTTTTAGGTAGAAAATACACTTGAATTAATTAAAAAGAAACCATAAAGTTAGCAACATTTTGGGGGATAATTTAGGGTGATTGTAGCCGCATTAGTGCAATTGTGACAGAGAAAATGGAGTACTGTCCATGATACTTTTTTTTATTTGCAGTACTGCTTGGACTTTGAAGAAGGGGACACACCCCAAAAGCTCGTCCATAAAAAATATGTTGGTGCATTTTCTTTGGATAATTTGAAAGATGATGTTATGCCGAGAATCGTGATCTTTATTCCGAGTACCATTTCTATGGTACTTTACTCAATTTTGTGCCCAAATGTGGCATTTGACATTCTAAATCAATGCAAAACACTTGTACAGCACTAATACCAATCTTTTTTTTTTTTTCCTTTTAACATGGAAGGAATTTACATGCCCCTTTACTGGGCAAATTGCCATACAAATTTTAATAAAAATATACCCCATAAAGTCACCTTTTCTAATTAGAAAAGTAGACCATACACATACCAATAAGGTCTTTTGCACTTGGACACAATTTACTCGTGATCTTTATTTATCTATTTATTTATCTTAGCAAAAAAATTGTGATTCTCATTTTATCCAGAATCGTGCAGCTCTATTGTGCTATCCATTGACATAGCAGGAAAAGAGCCATTTTCATTGGTTGTATTTACTGATAAGGGTAGATCCTGCATGTTTTGCATTGGAGTAGAGTAGTTCTTAGATTGTAAAGGTTTATCATTTCAGTTACTCTGTGTTGTTTGTTTGATGGTGTTCTGGTGTAGTATTTGTAGAATGTGTGCAGTGTTTGGGAGTGGGGCAGAAGATCGTGGTAATAATGTGCTTGGTGATTTACAACTCCTGCCAGCTGTTTATAGAGGTAACTTGCACATGTGTTTCTTCTCAGCCACACCAGGGAGGAGAGGTGAGGGAGCTGCTTTATGTCAGGTCTAACATGGTTCAGGTCTGGGTGTATGATTTGTTTTCTGCTGATTTCCCAGTGCTGGCCATCTCATGTAGTCTTTTTGTTACTTTGTAGAGAAACATACACAGAGATTGCTACATAAAAACTGCATCATTGTTCAAGTGAAACTTCCTTCATGTGCCAGAGAAGCTTTTTTCAACCAGTTTTCTTTAGGCGTGCCTTTTATGAAAATATTGCACAGCAATTCGCACAGTAGAAGTACATGTATATTCTTTCTGTACAAATAGGGCAAAAAAAAAAATTTTTTTTTGTGTTTCCTATGCTTGAATGAATGCCCAGTATGAGATACAACCTTTCATGGAGTTGTGGCCCAATCACATGGGGCGCTTGACTGCGTGCCCCCTGCATGTCCATAAGCCGATGCTTCCTGTATTACTTCCTGTGTAGCGCCGACTCCCGTCACAGGCGGAGTAATACCAGATGCACTCTGCCTGGGACAGCAACAGTCGGCGATACCTTAATAGAAGTCTGCTATTAAAGGTAAGTTTATTGCTGAAATCACAGTGTATATTTGGGCATATCTGTTCTGCAGTGGTTACTGGGCTGCTTTCAAACTGATACGTAGGTGCAGCGCAGAGCACCCGCGGGTTACCTGCACTGGGTCATAGACTTCTGTTATTGCTTGCAGGTTTGGTGAGCTTTCAGAAAGTGCACCACACCTGCAGAATATAATAGACGTCTTTGGCAAAGTGCAGGTAACCCGCAGGAAATCCATAGGTGCACTCGCTGTGCGGGTAAACCACAGCGCATCAGTGTGAAAGCAGCCTTAAGCCCCTTTCACGCCATCGGTCTGACCCAATCGGACCCTCCATTCACCTGTCTACCTCCAATCTAATCCGCTAAAAAAAGTGTAGAGTGGACTTTATAGAGTAGAACGGGCAGTTTCCATGTTTGTGTCCGCTGTGCATATGCAGAGTGAACACAGAACTGCTATTCGCCTGTTCTGCTCATTGTGGCCCACGACCGGTTATTAAATCATTTAAGTGGCTCTCACGCTTCAAATAGTTGGGCACCCCTGATTTAAGAATGTAAAATTTCACATGTGGCCACAAAATGGGGTAAAGTATCATAGAAACTGTACTCGGCACCATCTAGTGGCCAAATGTGTTATTTGTTTTAAGGATGCATTCACTGCGTGCCCTGTGCAGGACCATGTTTCCCAGGACAGGGTTGCCCATGACAGCACTCCATAGAAGTCCATTCGGACATGCAGCTGCACAGACTATTTGACACATGGGTGCAGGTCCCTGAACTCACCCTGTTCTTTTGGGGACCTATACCCTCATGTCATATTGGAACAAAGCATCCCTGAACTCACTCTGTTCTTTTGGGGACCTATACCCTCATGTCATATTGGAACAAAGCATCCCTGAACTCACTCTGTTCTTTTGGGGACCTATACCCTCATGTCATATTGGAACAAAGCAGCTGTGTCCTTGCAGCTACACGTCCCAGTAGACTTCTATGAACTGCCAGCATGGGGATGCATGCAACACCTGTGCACCCCTGTCCCAGGACAGCATAGACCTGCACAGGGCACAAAGTGGATAGCTACTAATGCCTCATACACATGACTGGTTTTCCAGTGATTCCTCTCCAGCTTGCCTTGCATACAGACGATCATGCCAAATCCCGCCCGACTAAAGTGCGGTGACTTACAACAAGTACGACAGGACTATAAACGGGAAGTTCTATTCAAATGGCGCCACCCTTTGGGCTGCTTTTGCTGATTTCGTGTTAGTAAAAGTTTGAGAGCCGATTTGCACTTTTCAGTCTTCGTGCTTTTCAGTCCGTTACAGCGTGAGGAATGTGCCATCTCCATTACGAACGCTAGTTTTACCAGAACGAGCACTCCCATTTCATACTTGATTCTAAACATGCACGTTTTTTTTCCCCTCGGAAAAGCACACACACGACCGGTTTTTGTGACAGGAAAAAGACCGCCGGGAATCACGACGGGGAAAAAGAGAGCTGGCTCTAAAAAAAATTGCGGGCAGTTTTCTCATCTGGAGAACTGCTATGGAGCATACACGTGGCCGGTTTTCCCGAAAAAGCAAACATTGGTAAAACCGGTCGTGTGTACAAGGCATAATAGATGACACTCAGTTTTGTGGCCAAATGTGGCATTTCACATTCTAAATCAATGCAAAATACTTGTACAGCACTAATACCAATCTTTTTTTTAACATGGAAGGAATTTACATGCCCCTTTACCATACAAATGTTATTAAAAATATACCCCATGAAGTCACCTTTTCTAATTAGTGAGTGGGGTAGCCCATACACATACCAATAAGGTCTTTTGCACTTGGACACAATAATTTACTCATTTGTATATATAGGATTTTGCTGCTTGCAGCTATGTGCTGTAAAGACCTTGTGAATACTCGTATACACATATACATGCTAAAAAGTATTTTTTGTCGTCTTCTTACCATTGTTTCAATTTATCCATATATATGCATATGCCAGTTGTGTGTACGCATAAATTACTGCACTTAAACAAAAAAAAAGATATATATTTTTTTTTCTAAAAGCATCTCTACATTGTGGAATCGAATGTGCATCGTCTCATAGAGGACAACAATGCACCTGTGTATGATCCATTAAAAAGAAAAAATATATATCTAAACTGTATTTATTTCCACCCATATATATGCAAGAGGACTAATAGAATCATCATTAATATCTTCTGATACTTCTCTTCTGCTGCGGGTTCACTGCTACAGGTTCATCCACTTCTCCCAGCCATGAAATATATTAATTCTATAAATCTGTCAATTCTTAGAAGCAAGGAAGCAAGCACTTCATAGTCTGACTTGTATATGTATATTTTCCATGTCTGTTAAGTACACATGGCATTACCCAGAAGCACATTTTCTTTTTTTAGAGTGGAATTTGCATACATATTAAGAGAACATTGCCTGATATCTCTCCTACCTGTACTTTATTTAGTAAAGTATCTTTTAACTTGAAGTATATGCAAACACTAACTGAATGAAATTTAGTTTGCTAAAGCCCTGTGGATAATAAAACAAGTCCATTTTTAATTTTAATAGCATAATTGTTTTCACCTTTTTTCATTTTGTATTGCATCTCTGCGCTGCTAATCTCACATAGCCTCATTTTAACCTCTTAGGCCGCGTACACACGAGGAGACATGTCCGATGAAACCGGTCCTGGTACACACCATCAAACCAAAATCCCCGCAGACAGACAGCACGGTGACGTGACGTTGACGCCGTGACGTCCGGAACCAGGAAGTAAAATGCTTCCACGCATGCGTCGAATCCATTTGACGCATGCGGGGGATTTCGGTCCGCTGGTTAGGCGTACTAACCAGCGGACATGTCCGATGGACAGTTTTCCAGCATGTTTTAAAACTTTTGTCTGCTGGAAACCTGTCTGCTAGGCCGTACACACGATCGAATATGTCCGCGGAAACTGGTTTGCGGACCAGTTTCTGCAGATATGTTCGATCGTGTGTACGCAGCCTTACAAGACAGGTTTGTTGTGAATGGAACAGTAACTCATGTCTGCATATTGTGTGTTGTGGTGGTACTTACTGTTGTAAGTACCTAAAATTTGACTTGGTAGAGGCCTATTGCAGCCTCCTGTACAGTAGAGCTCAGGCTTGGGGAGAGAGAAACAGCATGAAGAGCCAATCAGGTGTTCTGCATAATTCATGTGTTCATAGGGTACATACTGATAGGAGGAGAGATTAGTGTGAAAAAAGATGTATGCTCATCAGTCTGCTGCCTTTCCATTCGTTGTCCAGTCACTGGCTAAGGGTGCGACAAGATCAGATAGTTTTAATTAACTGCAGAAGAAAACAAACCATGTATGAATATATGGCTTGTATTGATATTGATTACTTTATTTTAGAGACTGGGAACCACTTTTTTTATTTTCATGTATCCCTGAAGAAGAAAAGCATATTTTCGAAACACGTTTTGTACTTGTCTTCTATCCTATGGGATCTTCTATGAGTTCCAATATTTCCATCAGGGGGGGGGACAAAGAGGACCACAATAACTACATGCCAAGGGTTTATACACGGCTATGTACTTTGTTGGATTTATTTTGTGAATACAGCCTAATTGTATTGTTTTTTTTACAATTTTTTTTCCAAACTTTTAAATGATCATTCTGATTTTTATACTTTTGAACAGTCTATGCTTATGTTGCCTTTAAAGTCCCATATCATGGGGGTTTGTTCTTCACAGTTAAATAAATATGGATCATGGCAACTATCTACGTAACTCTTGACCCACTGATAAGAGACGCTAAGGCGATAGGGCACTATTCCTCTCAATGATATCAACACCGTGGCATTATTCCTCCCAATGATACCAACAACGTGGCATTATTCCTCCCAATGGTACCAACAACGTGGCACTATTCCTCCCAATGATACCAACAACGTAGCACTATTCCTCCCAATGATACCAACAACAGGGCACTCTTCCTCCCAATGATACCAACAACAGGGCACTCTTCCTCCCAATGATACCAACAACAGGGCACTCTTCCTCCCAATGATACCAACAACAGGGCACTCTTCCTCCCAATGATACCAACAACAGGGCACTCTTCCTCCCAATGATACCAACAACAGGGCACTCTTCCTCCCAATGATACCAACAACAGGGCACTCTTCCTCCCAATGATACCAACAACAGGGCACTCTTCCTCCCAATGATACCAACAACAGGGCACTCTTCCTCCCAATGATACCAACAACAGGGCACTCTTCCTCCCAATGATACCAACAACAGGGCACTCTTCCTCCCAATGATACCAACAACAGGGCACTCTTCCTCCCAATGATACCAACAACAGGGCACTATTCCTCCCAATGATACCAGCAACGGGGCACTATTCCTCCCAATGATACCAGCAACGGGGCACTATTCCTCCCAATGATACCAGCAACGGGGCACTATTCCTCCCAATGATACCAGCAACGGGGCACTATTCCTCTCAATGATACCATCAATTTGGCACTATTCCTCTCAATGATACCATCAATTTGGCACTATTCCTCCCAATGATACCAACAGGGCACTATTCCTCCCAATGATACCAACGTGGCACTATTCCTCCCAATGATACCAGCAACGTGGCACTATTCCTCCCAATGATACCAGCAACAGGGCACTATTCCTCCCAATGATACCAGCAACAGGGCACTATTCCTCCCAATGATACCAGCAACGGGGCACTATTCCTCCCAATGATACCAGCAACGGGGCACTATTCCTCCCAATGATACCAGCAACGGGGCACTATTCCTCCCAATGATACCAGCAACGGGGCACTATTCCTCCCAATGATACCAGCAACGGGGCACTATTCCTCCCAATGATACCAGCAACGGGGCACTATTCCTCCCAATGATACCAGCAACGGGGTACTATTCCTCTCAATGATACCAGCAATGTGGCATTATTCCTCCCGATAATACCAGCAACTGGGCACTATTCCTCCCAATGATACCAGCAATGGGGCACTATTCCAACCCGCCCCCCTAAACCTTGAGGAGCATCGAACTGGCCCTTTGTTTAGAAAGTTTGGAGACTCATGTGTGCTAGACAAAGCTGCTTGAGGCAGAGCTGGGTAGATCTCAGAATTCGATGGACAGAAATACATAAAAAGCTCTCTTGTATGTATTAATTTTTTTATGTGGAATTCAGCTTTAACATTCATTTCTCAGCTTAAAACTCTGGCGATATTTGGACGCTTGCAGCATTTTCTAGCTCTTTATTAAAGTGTGCAGCACATACTCTGTCTTTGGTTGGTAAAGTTAGTCCTTGAAATTCAAACTTTCATCAGAAGTGTCTTCTTTTCGTCGTCACTGATGAATTTTCCAGTACAATTGATGTGCTGCAGGAAAAGCGTTTGAGACCTTAAAGCGGTTTAGTAACTTCCCAGCAAGAAGTCTGCTTTTCCTAATTGCAAGACGTTTAGTTTCCTAGCTCCCGGTGATTTGAACATTAATCTGTGTGACACTGCAATCCCCAGGACTTCCTTAATTTTATTTTCATTACTGAGCCACTGTACTTTGAGCTCCAGGGACTGGCTCTTTTCAACCATTGTGTTGAGCAGGCAGAAAATTTCAGCCCGGTGGAGACGACAAACTCTCCAGGGTCAGGCTCACATAAAAATCCGCAGCTTATTTACATTGTGTTTTAGAATAAAGAAACTACTTATTGCTATAATACAAATACATGGCCATTTTCCACGGATTTAGCCAACAAAGAAAACATTGAAATGTTTAGTAATGGAAATTGGGACTGAAAAGGCGACTTGGAATTCTACAAATGAAGGCAAATGAGTTATTACGTATTTGAATTTTCATTAATTCAGATCTAAGAAGTGGAGTTTTATTAATACTCGATCTCCCCCTTCTTCTTTTTCTACTCTCATTGCTTCTGCCTATATCTTCCACATAGAGATAATCCCAAAATATAGAATTGTTATGCCGTATCAGCATTATATACAGTACCTAATTATGTAGATAGTGCTTTGGTTAAAGAGTCCTTAAATAGGTTTGTGAATTGTGTTCATGATAAATTTTGCATGGGCTACATTTGCTTTAGGGCTGATGTACATAATAAGCCATATTTTCTTAAGTTAGAGTAAAGAAGAACAAATAATATTCACCAAGCTACATATTGTAGGAAACTTTGCTTCTTACATTTTTTTCTTTCCCTCGACTGCTAGTTTGTCCTGAAAAAATGCTTTGTAACAGTATGCATTGGTTGTGTACAAGCCTTAGGCCACTTTCATATGGAGGTGGTAATAACAGACAGTTGGGCTTCAGTGTATTCTTGACCGCCAACTAAATCCTTCTATACAGCCGTGCTGCAGCTGCAATTCCTCCCACCAGATTAAAATTTTGTGCGGCATTTTAATTTGACTGGTGGTATCGCATGTCAAAATCACCAATTTCAAATCGATGGGTACATGCCACAATTGCAAGACAAATAGATGGCTTGTGTTTGTGCAGCATTAATCCCATTAATAATTTAGGAGGTGGCATGATTGCCCCCTGAGCACCTGACAAGAGACTATGCTATGCATTTCATTCTTGATTTCATCCATCGCTTAGAACACATGGCAAAATGCACCAAAGTCACCAAGGCCTTGAACCTGTTGAAAGAGAAATAAATGTGTAAGTATTGTTGAGCTCTTAAAAATGCCAGTTGCAGGCTGTCATGTTAATCATTTGAGTCCTTTCTAAACCTAATGTGAGGATAGACCTTCTGAACTGCATACATGCCTCCTGATCAACACGATAGCCAGATAGTCAACATTTCGAGAGGGGGTCAGCAAATGAAGCTGACATTTTTCTCCTAATATGAGTGACGCACAATAAGATTTCCCAAAAATATTCACATCCAATAACTGTCCTAAGCTTGCCGCCTCGAGCTACTCAACATCTCCAAAATATGCCCCTTCCCAACCAATGATACCACAAAGGTCCTAGTTTACCACCTGATCATTTCTCTCCAACTAATGCAACTCCCCTCATTGGCTTACCTCTACATAGGCTATGCCCTCTTCAGTCCATCATGAATGCTGCTTCCAAACTCGTACACCTTACCTAGCGTTCAGTGTCTGCCATTCCTCTCCCTCCAGTGACTCCCAAAAAAATAATTAAAAATACTAACAACAACTTAAAAAGCCATTGTTCTCTTCATTCCTCCCAAGACCACCTGCTCCCTAGCCCCCTTGTCACCTCCTCCCATACTTGCCTCCAGGACTTTTCCTGAGCCTCTCTCACCCTATGGAATTCCCTACCCCAATCTGTCTGATTTGTCTCTTACTCTGTCAACTTTTTAGATGATCCCTAAAAACGCATCTCCTTAGAAAAGCCTACCTTGCCCCATCTAATAACTTTACTTTTTCTTTCTCGTACATCACGGGACACAGAGCGGCATATTCATTACTATATGGGTTATATGGAGTACCTTCAGGTGTGGACACTGGCAATCTCAAACAGGAAGTCCCCTCCCTATATAACCCCCTCCCCTAGAGGGAGTCCCTCAGTTTTTCCGCCAGTGTCTTAGGTGTTGGTCACGGAATAGCTTTGCTCCACATCCTTGGGATTAAAGGCGGGCTAACCGGATCTGTCCAAGGAGCCTCAGTGCCAAAGTGGACAGTACCCGGGCCCCAAACCGTGGGGTTTTGCCTATAATGCTCCTCTTTGGAGGGCTGGACCCTGGGCCCAGGACTTGGAGTTTGTAAAAACCATAAGTGCCTGTTTGCCAGGGTGCTATATAGGTCCAGGACAGTGGGTACCTTCATAGGACCCCAGGGCCTGAAGGTCTACTACGCTACCCACGGAGATGGGAGAAGATTGGATCGTTTTGCTGGACAAACATCCTGCAGCATGGAGCAGGTAAGGGGGAGCCTGCGGGACTTGGTTCGACAGCAGGCTCTCCGGGGTAACCTAAAAGGGGGGATAGCCTAAGTATGCTCTGCATTGGCAACCTTGCTCACTATGTCTGAGAAAGACAGGATGACCCCTTTTTTCCCCCATCACTAGGTTCCCCTGTCTAAGAATGTGTTGCTAGCTAACCTGCTGCTTTCTTCCTAGGACTAGTAAGGATCCCTATGGGGCCTTTTGGAGAATCCTACCTGGCCGGGGGTTTTGAATCTGCCGCCTGATACTGCAGTCCTGGGTCTCCAGCAGCGCGGCTCCTCCATGTTCCTCCTGTTCCGGCATACGCGCGCGCACGTCTTATAGACGTTTTTTCGCGCCGTTCAGAGAGGAGAGCGGGGGGGGGCGTGCCTGCGGCGTCATACAGGGGCGCGCCTTGTGCTGTTATAGATCAGCAGGCATTGTCAGTGCTCAGTCTGAGGCTGATTTCAGAAGGAGAGGACGCAGAGCGGCAGAACAGTGACTCCCGGTGGCGGAAGAGGGGTAGTACATGCTGGACTTTGTTCCAATGCCTTTTTTGTTAAGCCAAGAAATTCCCCTTTTTGCAGCAGGTTGGAGGCTGGCAAACTAAGTTTGGGGTCACTGTATGTTTTTAAAAAAAAAAAAATATATATATAATATATATTTAAAAAAAAAAAAAAAGAAAAACATACGGGGCCCCATCAGTTTTTGGGCATTAGTGATCTATTGTCCCCTAAGCTCTGGTTTTGTACTCCTGGCCACTACAGTCTGTTGTTGTTGGCGGAGTCCCTCGATTTTGTATTATGGCTTCCAAAGGTTCGGGGTCAAAGGGTACAAAAAAGACCAAAAAACAAAGGGGTTCCCCCTCTGATTCTGATGATATGCCGATACTTTCCCCGCAACTTATTAACATAAAGGGCGCCTTGGATGAGCCATTAGGGCAGGGGTGTCAAACTGGTGGCCCTCCAGCTGTTGCAAAACTACAAGTCCCATGAGGCATTGCAAGGCTAACAGTTACAAGCATGACTCCCACAGGCAGAGGCATGATGGGACTTGTAGTTTCGGAACAGCTGGAGGGCCACCAGTTTGACACCCCTGCATTAGGGGGATCTGGTGCGGAGGCTGGCCCAGATCAGCCCAGCCCTGTGTTTATCACAGAGGAGATGCTAGCCGTATCCCTAGGGGGGCTAGAAGAGAGAATAGCAGCATTGATCGCTAGAGCTATTCCTGGTAAGAAACGGGTTAGATCCCCATCACCAAGAGGTGTATCCTCAGATGCTGAGATTCTCTCTCCGGAGGAATTGGAATCACAGGAGGATCAACTAGACCTGAACCAAGAGGGTTCAGGGATTGAGGGATCTGCCTCTGAGGAACCATTTTCAGACTCCCAGACAGAAAGACTGTGGGTACAGTCTTTGACGGACATGGTCCGCTCGGCATTTAGTTTACCATTGCCAGAGCCTCAGGTTCCTCCGGTATCCTCTCTGGGCTCTTTGAAAGCTCCGTTAAGCAACGCAGTTTTTCCGGTCCATCCTCTCTTGGAGGAATTGATCTTTCGGGATTGGGTACGGCCGGACAGGATTTTTCTGCCACCGAAAAGATTTGCGGTCATTTACCCCATGGAGGAAAAATTCTCCAAGAGGTGGAGGCTCCCAGTAGTGGATGCAGCCATCTCATGTGTGAATAAATCACTAACTTGCCCGGTGGAAAACATACATATGTTTAAAGATCCGGTTGATAAACGGTTAGAGACACTTTTAAAAGCATCCTTTGCTACAGCAGGAGCAGTGGTACAGCCAGCTGTGGCTGCAATTGGAGTTTGTCAGGCGTTAAAAGACCAGACAAAAGAAACGTTAAAGGACATGCCTACCCAACAAGCAGAAGAGTTTTCTGACATTCCCAGAGCTCTGTGCTTTGCTGTAGATGCTATAAAAGATTCCATCCAGCAGGCCTCTCGTTTATCACTATTTTTGGTGCACATGAGAAGGCTCTTATGGTTGAAGAACTGGGCGGCGGAGCCCCCATGCAAAAAGCTTCTGGCAGGGTTTCCCTTCCATGGAGGACGACTCTTCGGAGAGGATCTGGATAAATATATTCAGACTATTTCAAGTGGCAAGAGTACCCTTTTACCGGTCAAAAAGACATTCCGGGGTCCGACATTTAAAAGGCAGCTCTTTCCTGTCTCGGGGCCCTCAAATTCCAGGCAGTATCGACGGCCGCCTGCACGATCCAACGTTAACAGTAGATCGCAGGGACAGGCCCCTGGGGGTAAGAGGCCATGGTATCGCAAGCCGACAAAGACAGCCCCTAAGTCTGCCTTATGAAGGGGCGCCCCCACTCTCGCGGGTGGGGGGAAGGCTTCGTTTCTTCTCAGAAGTTTGGGAAGCCAAGATCCCAGACAAATGGGTCCGGGCATCTGTAACCACAGGCTACAGACTGGAGTTTCTAAGGTGTCCTCCGCCTCATTTTCAAGAATCAAGGCTACCAAAGGATCCAGCAAGGAAGGCCTCATTGCTGGCAGCTTTGGATCACCTGCTTTGCCAGGACGTAATAATAGAGGTGCCAGCCCAAGAGCAAGGGCTAGGTTTCTATTCCAATCTCTTTGTCATACCAAAGCCCAACGGCGATGTCAGGCCAATCTTGGACCTAAAGAGGTTAAACGGTTACCTAAGGGTTCGTTCCTTCCGGATGGAATCCATCCGGTCAGCAGCCGCCGCGCTTCAGAGGGACGATTTTCTGGCCTCCATAGACATAAAGGATGCTTACCTTCATGTACCAATCTTTCAGTCGCATCAAAGATTTTTACGCTTCGCGGTGGGGCAGCGACACTTCCAATTCAGGGCGCTCCCCTTCGGGCTGGCCACGGCCCCCCGGGTATTCACGAAGATCCTAGCCCCAGTTCTGGCCAATTTAAGGATCCAAGGGGTCACAGTCCTAGCCTACTTGGACGACCTTTTAATCATAGATCACTCACGGCCGGGTCTGCAACAGGCAGTAAACCTCACGGTTCGGTACCTCGAAGGATTCGGCTGGGTCCTAAACCGGGGAAAGTCAGCGTTCCAGCCTACAAAGCAGTTGGAATACCTCGGCATGAGGTTAGACACAGAACAGCAAAGGGTGTTCCTGCCCCTTGTAAAGATCGAGGCTATCAAGGGGTTGGTTCAGTTGGTTCTAAACAAGAAAAAACCAACTATTCGCCTGTGTATGCGAGTACTAGGCAAGCTAGTGGCCACGTTCGAGGCAGTACCATACGCTCAGATCCACACTCGCGTCCTACAGGCAGCCATTCTAGCAGCCTGGGGCAAGAGGGCACATGCCTTAGAGTCCCCTTTGACGCTATCATCAAGGGTCCGACAAAGCCTGGCCTGGTGGTTGAACCCCCAGAATCTTCTAAAGGGAAAATCCTTCAGCCCTGTTGTCTGGAAGGTAGTTACCACAGACGCCAGCCTGGCAGGCTGGGGGGCGGTCTTCGAGGGGTTCTCTCGCCAGGGAACTTGGGTGAAAGCAGAGAGGCAGCTCCCCATCAATATCTTGGAGATCAGAGCTGCTCGCCTAGCCCTTCTGGCATGGACCTCCAGATTAAAGGGGTCCCCGGTGAGAATCCAGTCAGACAATGCCACGGCGGTGGCATACATAAACCACCAAGGGGGAACCAGGAGTCAGGCCGCTCAGAGGGAGGTGAGCTTGATTTTTCAGTGGGCAGAGGTTCATGTACCCTGCATTTCGGCGATATTCATTCCCGGAGTGGACAACCTGCAGGCAGACTTCTTAAGTCGCCAGAGTCTGTTGCCAGGGGAGTGGTCTCTGCATCCCCAGGTCTTTCAGACAATCTGCCAGAGGTGGGGAATGCCGGACGTAGATATAATGGCATCCAGGTTCAACAAGAAACTAGACAGGTTCGTGTCTCGAGCGAGGGATCCTATGGCCTGCGGAACCGATGCGTTGGTTTGCCCTTGGCATCAATTCAAACTTCTATATGCATTCCCTCCGCTACAGTTACTCCCTCGCCTGTTGCGCAGGATCAGAGTGGAGCACAAGCCAGTCATTCTAGTAGCTCCGGCTTGGCCCCGGAGGACTTGGTACTCACTAGTCCTGAAGATGGCAGTGGGAGACCCTTGGACTCTTCCTCTACAACCAGACCTACTCTCACAAGGCCCGATCCTCCACCCTACATTACAGCGTCTAAATTTGACGGCCTGGAGGCTGAATCCCTGATTCTCAGGGGTAGAGGTCTGTCTAGGCAGGTAATTCCTACCCTGAAAGGGGCTAGAAAGCCGGTCTCCAGGGTGATTTATTACAGGGTGTGGAGGAACTACGTAGGCTGGTGTGAATCCAAAAGATGGAATTCCCGCAAATATACTATTGATAGGGTGTTAAGTTTTCTCCAGCTAGGAGTGGATAAAGGTCTGGCACTAAGCACAATCAAGGGACAGATTTCAGCTCTGTCAGTGTGGTTTCAGAGGCCGCTGGCCACCCACTCGCTGGTAAAGACCTTCTTACAGGGGGTCTTGCGTATTAATCCTCCTGTCAAGTCACCAATTTGTCCATGGGACTTAAATCTTGTCCTGTCCACTCTACAGAAACAACCCTTTGAGCCGTTGGCTGAGATTCCTTTAGTCTTACTGACAAGAAAGTTGGTTTTCTTGGTCGCCATAGTTTCGGCCAGGAGAGTGTCAGAATTAGCAGCCTTATCGTGTAAGGAACCATATCTCGTTCTGCATAAGGACAGGGCAGTTCTCCGGCCCCATCCTTCCTTTCTACCAAAGGTTATATCCAAATTTCACTTGAACCAGGATTTGGTACTTCCATCCTTCTTTCCAAAACCCACATCTAGAAAGGAGGGGTTGTTGCATACCTTGGATATTGTCCGGGCCATGAAGGCCTATCTTAAAGCTACAGAAAAGATCCGGAAGACAGATGTGTTATTCGTTCTACCAGATGGCCCCAAGAAGGGGCAGGCAGCTGCAAAATCCACCATCTCGAGATGGATTAGACAATTAATCATTCAAGCCTACGGTTTGAAGAGGTTGCCTCCTCCTTTGTCGGTAAAGGCCCATTCTACCAGGGCCATGGGCGCCTCCTGGGCAGCACACCATCAGATCTCTATGGCTCAGATATGCAAGGCGGCGACGTGGTCATCAGTCCACACGTTTACAAAGTTTTATCAACTAGACGTGAGAAGGAATGCGGATTCTGCCTTTGGACAGGCAGTACTACAGGCTGCAGTTTAAGATCCTCAGGATCAGAAGCACCCTTGGTTGTAAAAAAGAAAAAAAAAAAAAAAGTTTTTTCTTGACTAAGTTGGAATTATTATTATTATTTGAGTATACCTCTAAATTGAATCCTTCTTTGGAAGATGTCTCCCTCCCCTCATTAAAGCATTGCTTTCGGACATCCCATATAGTAATGAATATGCCGCTCTGTGTCCCGTGATGTACGAGAAAGAAAAAGGGATTTTTAAATACAGCTTACCTGTAAAATCCTTTTCTTGGAGTACATCACGGGACACAGAGCTCCCACCCCTCTTTTGGGGAAACATTTTGGGAGGCATACTGCTTGCTACAAAACTGAGGGACTCCCTCTAGGGGAGGGGGTTATATAGGGAGGGGACTTCCTGTTTGAGATTGCCAGTGTCCACACCTGAAGGTACTCCATATAACCCATATAGTAATGAATATGCCGCTCTGTGTCCCGTGATGTACTCCAAGAAAAGGATTTTACAGGTAAGCTGTATTTAAAAATCCCTTTATTTTCTCCATCAGCTCTTCTCTCAGTTATTACCTTTTGTATTACTTGACCCTCCCTTTTTAGATTGTAAGCTCTAACCAACAGGGCCCTTGGATTTCTCCTGTATTTAATTGTATTGTAACTGTACTGTCTGCCCTCACATTGTAAAGCACTGCACAAACTGTTGGCACTATATAAATCCTGTATTATTATAATAATATCTTAACTACTTGCCGACCGCCCGCTGTCATATTACTGCGGGACGGTGGCACTGCTGGGCGAGAGCCCGTAGCTATACGTCCGCTCTAAAGCGGCCGCTAGGGGGCGCACACGTCCCCGCTCGCCCCCCGAGTCCCGCGCGCGCCGGGCGGGTACAATCGCCGCCGGGCACACGCGATCGCTCGTTACAGAGCGGGGACCGGGAGCTATGTGTGTAAATACAAAGCTCCCGGTCCTGTCAGCGGGGGAAACACTGATCTTCTGTTCATACACTGTATGAACAGAAGATCAGTGATTTCCCCTAGTGAGGCCACCCCCCATACAGTTAGAACACACCCAGGAACACACTTAACCCCTTCCCCGCCCCCTAGTGTTAACCCCTTCACTGCCAATGGCATTTTTATAGTAATACAATGCATTTTTATAGCATTGATCGCTATAAAAATGCCAGTGGTCCCAAAAATGTGTCAAAAGTGTCTGAAGTGCCCGCCATAATGTCGCAGTACTGAAAAAAAATGCTGATCGCCGCCATTACTAGGAAAAAAAAAATATTAATAAAAATGCCATAAAACTACCCCCTATTTTGAAAACGCTATAACTTTTGCGCAAACCAATCAATAAACGCTTATTGCGATTTTTTTTTTACTAAAAATATGTAGAAGAATACGTATCGGCCTAAACTGAGGAAAAAAATGTTTTTTATATATTTTTGGGGGATATTTTTTTATAGCAAAAAGTAAAAAAATATTGAATTTTTATCAAAATTGTCGCTCTATTTTTGTTTATAGCGCAAAAAATAAAAACCGCAGAGATGATCAAATACCACCAAAAGAAAGCTCTATTTGTGAGAAAAAAAGGACGCCAATTTCGTTTGGGAGCCACGTCGCACGACCGCGCAATTGTCAGTTAAAGCGACGCAGTGCCGAATCACAAAAAGTGCTCTGGTCATTGGACAGCAATATGGTCCGGGGCTAAAGTGGTTAAACAAAGATTATCAAAACAATTTACAAACCAGGTGAATTGGTGAATATATTATACTTTGATTTGCTTGAATATATTCATGCAGATATGTCTAAAGAACCATACAAATCAGGACACAATTGTCTGGTCTTGAATTAAGTAACATAATTTGACAGATTTTTTGGCATGTAAAATATCATCAAATAAGCCTTATTTAGGAACCTTACCATGTACTACATCTGTTCCTGAACTCTTCTTGGCCCTTCTGATTGAATTTCCCTAGGCTTAGTCCTTGAACTGTGCTGAAGGATTTCCTTGTAGACTAAAGCAGAGAGAAATTCAGAAGCAGGGTACTTTTACTGTAAACACTAGGTCATGTTGGAGGATGTTCAAAAGCTTTAGTTCTAGAGCCAATCGTGGTGTATGGTGTCCTAGGAGATATGCGATGTCTCAAAATAAAAGACACTCATTAGTCAAAGTAACAAGGAAAATACTCCATGTGGTAATACATATGGCTCTTCATATTTTGCTGATGCTTTTGCTTTAATGTAAATTGCAGGACATGGACACATTGTGACATAATTAGACAGCTAGCCTTTTAAATGTACAGTTTTGTTTTGTCTTCATGACATTACTACCCAAGAATTCGAGAGGCATAAGGGATACGCTAATTTGGAAAAAAATCACTTGATTTTTCTGCTTTCATTACCATTAAAATTGAAGTCTCCCGTCCATGGCATTGTGTGCACTAAACACTGTACAGACTAAGCTGTGACCCACACTTGGCTCCTCACCAGCACACACACTGGAGGTGAAAGCTGGCAGTGCCCTGTAAATCAGTAATCGAGCACACTCATTGTACACCGTTCTGTTCTGAGGGCTCATTCGCATTCGTATCAGGAAAATTCACCATTAATTTCTTTTGTAAGGTTCTCTAGTTCTAAGTTAAATAAAATAACAGCAATGGAAATTTGGGTAGGAACCTAATTTTCTCCACTCGCTAAAAGGCTCTGCTAAGAAGAAAAAATGATACAAAAACAAGAACAATTGTGAAGAAATGTACAAACCCAATCTTTGTAGCCAAAGAAAAGCTTGATTGGGTTTGTGCTCATTAAGTCAAGATTGTGTTCTAATGCTGAAAATATTTTGAAAGCTCAGTGCTGAAGAAGTTTGACGTGAAATGTGCTGTTTAGATGCTTGAAACGTGCTGTTTTTTTCCCCTTTTTTGAGTAATTTGTTTTACAGTTCGTTATCGAACAAGTAACTGCAAAGAAAAGATGTAATATTTTTGAAAAAAGCAAAGCAACATTGACGCTGTATAGTAGACCCACTTAAAGTGGTTGTAAACCCTTTTTTTTACTTTATGCTACAGGTAAGCCCATATTAAAGGGGTTGTAAAGGTACAAATTTTTTTCTTAAATATCTTTCTTTACCTTAGTGCAGTCCTCCTTCACTTACCTCATCCTTCGATTTTGCTTTTAAATGTCCTTATTTCTTCTGAGAAATCCTCACTTCCTGTTCTTCTGTCTGTAACTCCACACAGTAATGCAAGGCTTTCTCCCTGGTGTGGAGTGTCGTGCTCGCCCCCTCCCTTGGACTACAGGAGAGTCAGGATGCTCTCTACGTTGCAGTTAGAGAAAGGAGCTGTGTGTTAGTGGGCGTCCTGACTCTCCCGTAGTCCAAGGGAGAGGGAGAACGCGACACTCCACACCAGGGAGAAAGCCTTGTATTACCGTGTGGAGCTAGACAGAAGAACAGGAAGTGAGGATTTCTCGGAAGAAATAAGGACATTTAAAAGCAAAATCGAAGGAGGACTGCACTACGGTAAAGGAAGCTATTTACGGAAAAAAAAAATGTACCTTTACAACCCCTTTAAGGCTTACCTGTAGCTACCCAGGATATCTCCTAAACCTGCACGATTTATGAGATATCCCCCTGTGTCTGCATGTGCCGAAATCATCGGCACCTGCTCCCCGGGTGCAAACTGAATTCTTCGTGCCGGAGCTGAGATACTTGCAAGTGTCGGCGGCGAAGGGGGAGACGTGGACCGCTGAGGGGGCTTTGATCGGAGGTAAGTAATACATGATGAGCTAGTATGCTATGCATACTAGCTCATTATGTCTTTGTCTTGCAGGGTATTTACTATTTAATTCCCTTTTACAGAACTGCCATCTCATCCATCATTGGAACTGTAAGGCCGCGTACACACGAGGGGATATGTCCGCTGAAAACGGTCCGATGGACCGTTTCAGCAGACATCTCCGCTCGTGTGTATGGGCTAGCGGACAGATTTCTCCACCCGACAGATTTCAAAGCATGCTTTGAAATCTATCCGGTGGGAATCTGTCCGCCCGACATGTCTGCTGGTTAGTACACTTACCAGCAGACATGTCGGCTCCCACCACCGACGCGCCGCTGCCGAATGGTTTCGGCGCATGCGCGGAAGTGTTTTACTTCCTGGTGCGGTGACGTGGCGGTGACGCGGCGGCGTCAACGTCACCGCCGCGTCACCGCCACGTCACCGCGCCTTCCGGCGGCGGGGAATTTGATCCGATGGTGTGTACACGCCATCGGATCAAACTCCCGATCGGACATATCCGATGGAAATGGTCCGCGGACCGTTTTCATCGGATATATCCGATCGTGTGTACGCCGCCTAACACACTCTTATGTCCCACATTGCTTTGCCTGAGCTATTTGTCCCCAGACCCAAGCATTGCAAATTTGGGTTGTGTGATTTTTAGGGGGCGTCAGAAGTGGTTTGGGGTGGCAGGGCTGCTAAGGTGAGAGAAGGCGCTCAATACAAAAAGTTGGAATGCTGTGTAGAATCTACATAAAAACCAGAACGCAATGTTTTCCAAATCCCATAAATCCAGATTTTGTTTACAATATAAATGAAATGTTTGAAAAAATATACCATTTGAAGAAGAAAAAATAATAATAATAATTTTGAAATTGTTTGCAGTAACATGCCTTAAAAAAAGTTGGTACAGGACCATGTTTTCTACGGTGTAGCAGCCACTCTTTTATTAACAACTCACTATAAACATCAGGGAAGATGGCGTAGTTTCCAGATTATGTTCAGATATGGCTTCTTCTTTGATAGAGCTTTACCTTGCATAGAGACAGTGGGGCAGATTCACAGAGAATTAGATTCTCGTAGAGTATCAGAAATACACTACGCCGCCGTTTTTTACCTGGCTCTACGTGGAATCCAGGTAGATTTTGTCCAGTAAACGACGGCGGCGTAGTGTATTTCTCCCGTCGCAATCCATCTGCGTGAGTAGGGGGCGTGAAGCATTTAAAATAGGCGCGTTCCCGCGGCGATCGAACTGCGCATGCTCCGTTCGCAAATTTCCCGCCGTGCATTGCGCGAAAACACGTCGTAGTAGCGTCGTTTACGTACATTCCTATTCCCGAACGAGTTACGTTAAAAAAAATAAAAATATTTTCAAATCGACGCGGGAACGACGGCCATACTTTACATGGGTTACGCACTGTTAGACCAGCAAAAAGCTCCTCTAACATTACGTAGCCAAAAAATGACGTAGGCGATTGTGAGGGACACTCGTACCTTCGTGGATCGCCGTAAAAACTAATTTGCATACCCCGACGCATGAAGACGACGCGAACTCCCAGCGGCCGCAAAAATATCGCAGCATAGATCCGAAGGCTTACGAAGACGTAAGCCTCTCGGATCGAAGCCCGAAGCCGCCGTATCATGGTTTGAGGATTCAAACTAGTGATACGGCGCGCAAAATTTGAAATTACTCCTGTCTAACACCAGTTAGACAGGCGTAATTGCTCTGTGAATCTGGGCCAGTGATTTTTGGAAGTTTTCCTGAGCCCATGCAGTGATGTCCATAACCGAATCTTGTGTGATTTTTAAAGTGGTTGTAAACCCTTGGGGACAAGTTACACCTACAGGTAAGCCTAGATTAAGGCTTACATGTAGGTGCTTGCAATGTCTCCGAGACCTACACGGTTTTGGAGATATTTGCAATTTTCCCGAGCGATGCCTTCTTCTGCGCATTCGCCGTCTTGAAAAGGCACACTGTGCCGTTTCAAGCCGGGAGAATGCTGATAAAGGCGGCTCCCACGGTCATGCGGGGGAGTGACGTCACGCGACTCCGGCCAGTCACAGAGCCGGAGTTTGCGCCCCCCTGAAGAAGTGGGGTGAAGATGGACGCTCGCTGCCATGCCGGCGACATTGCAGGCTTCTACTGCAGGTAATTGTCACATAATGGTTATGCTTTACCTTTGCAGGGAGACATAGAGGAAGTAACGCCCATCAGGGTTTACTTCCTCTTTAATGCTGTGCTGTCTGAGGGCCCAAAGATCACAGGCATCCAATATCATGTTTCTGCCTTGTCTCTTGCGCACAAAGATTTCCCAGAATCTTTTGCTATTATGTACTGAAGATAATATATTTTAAGTCTTTGCAATTTTACGTTGAGGAAAATTATTTTGAAATAGTTAGACAATTTTTAGATACAGCTTTTCACAGATTGATGAACCTTTGCCCGTCTTTACTCCTGAGGCACTCTGGCGCTCTAAGATGCTTTTTTTATACCCAATCATGTTGCTAACTTTTTGTCAATTAACACTCGTTTAGTACCAGCTTTTTTTTTGCCCTGCCCCCACTTATTTTCAGATGTGTTACCTTATTCTTTTCTTTAAATGGTAAATTTTTTGCATTTTAAGCATTTGATATGTTTTCTATTGGGGAAAAAAAGATGGATTTATCATATTTGCATTCTGTACACAGAGCTCCAAGTTTTTTGGAATTGGGGTTGTAGTGTTAATGTTTGTCTGGTTTTTAAACGTATTCGGAGTTACTTTTTATTTTCACCAGAGATTTCTACATATAATGACATGGTATGGTTCCTAAGAAATGTTAAAGCGGGGGTTCACCCTAAAACAATTATATGGCATCCCATCCAGCATACTGGCATCAACTACATTACGCCGTTTTTTTTTTTTTTTTTTTTAAATCTCTGGACTTACGTTTTAAACGCTAATTGTATTTCCCCCCCCCCCCCCCCTGTGCGGCTATGGCGCGTCACGCCCTCCGAAAATAGCCAAAATTGGACTCGGCTATATACGACGCCTGCGCAGTCAGCTCCTAGGTCTGTGCGCAGGCGCCCTATAGCGCCGTGAAGAGCCGAGTCCTGGTTCGGCTATTTTCGGAAGGCGTGACACGCTATTGCCGCACCATAGCCGCGCGCCAATCATGTAGGGACGCCTACTCCCCGCGGTAGGTAGAAAATACAATTAGCGATTAAACCGTAAGTACAGCGATTAAAAAAAAAAAAAAAAACAGCATACTGTGGCTGACAGTATGCTGGATGGGATGGCACATACATGTGTTTTAGGGTAAACCCCCGCTTTAATGACCACTTAGATAAAGGTCACCCCATAAACCTCTTCTAAAATAGGGTAAGAGTCTTGTCACAAACTTACGGAAAAGCACAGAAAAATAAAGAGATTTGAGCAATGTTTATCTTTTGATGACTGTAGCCTTTTCTCTATCATAAAGTGAATTAATATATGTTTGTAATAAAAACTGCAAACCAGCATCTTTCAAATTCAATGCGCAAGGTTTCAAAATGCGCAAACTCAGTTTCTGTTAGATTTTATGTTGGTGATCCTGGCATATTGCTGACGTCTACCTGCTTGTGAATTTGAATATCAAAGTTCTGTAACCAAGAATCATGGAGGTGTCATTTTCTGGGAGTTTGTGCAGATCCGCTATATTCAGGAGTAAGATTGATACCTGTCCATGGCTGCCATTATTCACTGCCTCTTTGACAACAGCTTGTTTTTCACATTTTTATATTAAAATATATTAAAACGTGTTTTTATCTTTTTAGGATAAGCAATCCTGGCAGAGTGAGAGAGAAATCTTTAACACCCCCGGCATGAAACATGAAAACCTCTTGCAATTTATTGGGGCTGAGAAGAGAGGGGCAAACCTGGAAATGGAGCTGTGGATAATCACTTCTTTCCATGAAAAGGTAGGATTTCCTGTTAAGCCAGGCACCTGCTGGTAAATGCTTGGCTGTATATGTAGCGCCCCCCTGGGTCTACTGGGAGCAAAGGTACCACTCTTGGATAAGTCACTCTCGCAGACTTGGCAGCCAGGAGTTAGTTATCTTGATTTAGAATAGAACAACGTCAAAGTGTCAGAACCTTTAAGCCACCCGTAAACACTGTAAGTAGCTTAGATATAGAAGTGTCCACCAAATGAGTCACCAGGCCCTCCTGAGAGACCAGCCTTCATCCTGGCTCTCTCCCCAGCTAGGGTCCTCCCCTGGAACTCATCAGTTTGGCTCGGCTTCTTCCAAACAGGCAAGGCAGCCTAAGGACCACCTCAGGGTTAGTAGGCCCCAGACTGGCTTCTGGGCCTTCTTGCAGAACTTGTAGCAACACAGCCTCAAGCCAGGAGGGTGAAGACTGAATAAAAGCACATGGCTCTATCCAATAAATATCCCTTCCCAGAATGCACAGCGGCCAGGAACCTCCTACTGGGATGTTTCTGAAAAAATAATATTCATTACTAGAGATGAGCTCCGGCGTGTTCACACACTCCGCGTGCAGAGCCCGCCAGGAAGTCGGCACGGCGCTGTGCTAATCACAGGCCGTGAGACATTTCCCAATCTCTGCAGCCATGCATCGGGACAATGTCTCCCTGCCTGTGAATTAGCGCCATGCCATGCCATCTTCCTTGCGGGCTCTGCACGTGGAGTGTGCCAACACGCCGGAGCTCATCCCTATTCATTACAGCTCAACCTAGTTGTAATTCTCGCACTGTCCTGTGGTACCAGTGATTCCTACTGGCAACAGCGAGAAATGCACAATTCAGTCAAGTTTACAACAGAACCAAACATACAATCAAATCTGAGCTGTTTACAGTTCAGCCAAAAACTACATTTACACTACAGCCCCATTTTTAGGAACAGGGGGCTACATATACATCACCAGGGGCCAAAAATAAAACTGGCAAAGCTGATAACTGATAATCACTTTTTGTTTTATTTATTTTGATGTGGATAATGACTTTCCTTCAAACATTCCGTAAAGTAATCTAACTCTAAAAATGAACTATTTTAGATATGGATGCCCTAGATGAATGAAAAGTTAATTAACCTAAATGTATATTAATGGACTCAATGTGACAAATTTTTTTCCTCCTTTTAATCATGTTTTAGATTTTCTATGTTTTTGTGTACCTATATGTCTGAACTATGTTGATTTTGTTTCTGATGGCCTCGCAACGAAACCATTAAATTTGTTGTAAAGCGAGTAATTAAGAAATAAAAACAAACAAACAAACAAACAAAGTCAAACTTTTCCTTTTTTTTTTTTTCTCAATTTTTGGATTGAGTTATGGAGGGTTATAACCTCATAGTTTTTTTTTGTTGCCATATATGTCCTGTTAAGGAGACGTCCCTTCACTTTGTGGCAAAATAGGAAGTAAGAGTAGATCCCTCAAACGTGAATGAATTCACTGGATCTCCAAATGTGATCATTGGCAGATTTACCCTTTCTTCTTGTTTTGGTGAGAACCCAATTTTGGGATTTTCTTTAAAGTGTAAGTCTAGGCAAAACTAACGCTAAACCTGTTCTCTGCCACATTCTAAACCTAATCTATCTAACCAACTGTAAAATTGCTGTACTTATCTATTCTGCATCCGATCTGGTCTGGTTTCCAGTGGTGGAAGCTGTGTGCAGAAGAGGACCAACAATGGCTGGGAAGGGGCGCCGCCTCTCCTGCACTCGCCACCACACTGAAGCCACCACTGACAGCTGATGCTGGGACTGGACCGGATCAGCTGCAGAATAGGTAAGTAATAAAGTTTTTTTGCTTTACAGGGTTCGATAGATTAGGTTTAGAATGTGGCAGAGAGCAGGTTTAGCATGAACTTCCACTTTAACATTTATTCTCAATGATAAGCAAAATAAATATAGAGGGGGAATCTCTCTAACAGGAGCACAGACAGCAGTGAAAACCTGACAGGTGTACCAATCCCTCTCCACCGTTTTGTAAAACTATTAAAGAAGGTTTGCCTTTTAGTTATATTTTAAAGTTGAACTCTGAGATAAAAATAGGAACATTTCTGATACTCTACTAGCGAATTAAGAGAGCCTTAAAATTTTGTGTGTGGGTGGCTGCTGCATAGTATAGAATACAAAGCATTCTGTGAATGTAGAGGGTAGAGGAGGGGCAGGTTTTACAACATGATCTCTTCTCCAATCACAGTTGTTTTTTCAACTTCCTTTTTGCAGGCCAAGTAGTCTAATAAAAGTGGCAATTACATGGATCGGCAACAAAAAATATAACACTGCCCAGGTTGTTTTTATGATGACCAGCTGTTGTTCAGTATGGTTAAAGCACCAGTAAAGTCCAAAAAATAAATACAAATCTGGGCCCCTGCCGGTTTAAGTCATAATGTGCTAGCACTAGTACATTATGACAGACTTGCTTTAAAATGAAGCCCTCCAGGTGTGCGCTGTCAGCAATTGCACCTTCATCTGGTCTTCCTTCTAGGTTCACGCTCTCCGGTCATTTGAATGGCCAGGCTGCAATGATGTCACTCCCATACATGCACACAGGAGTCACGGTCGGGGCGCAGTGCTTTTAATGGACGGCAAACTCCAGTGTGCCATCCATTTAAAGCACAGTGCCCATGCGCCAGTAAAGACACCAACCGGTACAAAAGTGAATATCTCTAAATGGTACAAGTTTAGGAGATATTCACTGTACCTTTTTATTATAGTCTTACCTGTAGGTAAAAGTCATAAAGCGGAGTTTACTACCACTTTAAGGGAACATTTACACTATATATGCTAACTGACGATTTTCTGTGAATGATCAACTCCCGGTACTGCAAGGACACAGAAAACATTTGCTTAGTCCAAACAGATACGGTGCACATGGGGCTATATAAATCCTGTATAATAATATAGAGCAAAAGAAGGATGATCAGGCCACGTAGTACATCTTGACACGTTTAATGAAGCATCATTCATTTCTTTAGGAGATATTTGTACATTGTCTGTTTGGTAATCTATAGAAAGACCATGTTGTTAAAACGAAACATGTAAATGACACTGCTCAAAAAAATTAAAGGAACACTTTAAAAACACATCCGATCCCACTGGGGAAAAATATCATGCTTAATATCTATACCGATATGGACTGAGTAATGTGTTGGGAATTAAAGGATAACAAGCCTGTCATGTAGTCTGTAGCACTCCAATGGATATGCAAAGTTCAGTTCAATAGGAATCGATGCATATTTTCAACTCTCAGGGGGCCCCAAAAAGTAAGAACGCTCAATAGTGTATTACCATACAAAAAGTTTTATTTAAAAGTTGCGAGTACACTTACAAAAAGGACATTAATCGTCTACATGTAAAAGCCAGCTGGCGTGCCCAGAGACGCCTGTATCTCGGTGATGACGTCAGTACATTCACCTCCCGACGTACGTTTCGTGTCAAGTACACGTCGTCAATGGAGTGAACGCTGCTTCACGAAACATGTTGAGATGTAGAGATGTACGGCGTGGTCTGCTCATCCTTCTTTTGGTCTATATATGTTGTTTCATAGTATTTTAGCATTATGAATCACCTATCTATGTACCATCGGGGACATGTTTTTATGCTATATGTATTGAATAAAAACTGTATGAATTTTATCGAACTACGTTTTTGTGAATGGCGTAACTCTTTAAAAGTTCCCTGGGCACTGTAATTGTATGCGTTAATTCAAGTTTTGGGGACTGAGCTACACCCCATTCATGAACATAAGCCAATATTCATAATTTTTTTGATCACACTACAATGCTGCCTTAATGTGGGTTGCATACAAATACAGACATACTGCAATACTACACTTCAGAGCTCACCTGAAGTCACTTGGCTGCTTGGACAGGAATAAAATCTCACTTGATGCTTTAACCAATTTGTTTGCCGCTTATTAAAGTATTCTTAAAGTGTTACTAAACCCACACCAGTAAAATCAGTCTGTATATGCAGTAAAGCATGGGTCTTCAAACTATGGCCCTCCAGTTGTTCAGGAACTACAATTGCCATCATGCCTGGTCATGTCTGTGAATGTAAGAGTTTTACAATGCCTCATGGGATGTGTAGTTCCGCAACAGCTGGAGGGCCGTAGTTTGAGGATCCCTGCAGTAAAGCATGCTTGTTATACTCACTGTGGAACCTAAGGGGTTAATCCTCTATATTGTGTAAAAAGGCTGTTTGATCCTGTATGCACAGGGAGCTGTGGTGGCTCAACGTGATTGGCACTGCGCTGATAAGCCGTTCACCTCTGCAGCCAAGGGTTCCGATCCCGGTCTTGGCTACATGTGAATTGTTTGGTGGTCTCAGCCCGACTCCCGGTGGGTGTGCTATGCAAGGTAAGCCTGTGCTTAGTACAGTCCACCCCCCACATCCCCCCCCACAAAAACCACCACACTTGCACACACACAAAATTGGTTTAACACACACGCACGCACTTTGGCCATGCGGTCTCCTAAAAAAGAGAGGCGAAGGACCTACGGGGCAGGCTGAGCGGGCTAGACCCCCTCACTTCCTCATAGGGGGAGTCCCTCTGCCCCGTCGGGGTCCCGTTGGGCTCCCAAGCGAAGCAGGTAGGGGGAGGTCCTCCCTCATACCCGCCATTGCCACCGGGGGCATGGAGAAGGATGGCAGATTGCCTCCGGGGGGAGGGTCTGCCTACTCCTGCAGTCCGTCTCCTCTCTCGAGTTCACGCACAAAAATACACTAAGGAAAAAAAAAATAGAGCATAAAAAAAAAAAACTGTCGATTCATCTCCTGATAGTAAAGAGCCTTTGGGGTCACTCTGCACATGCAAAGTCTGATGTGTATTGTTAGAGAGTGTTTTTTTTTTTTTTTGGCGGGGGGGGGGGGCTTGCACTGTCCAGACAGAGGGTCAGAGGTCCTGCAGCCTCATAGGATAGCCAACGTGGAATGAAAACTCCTACAAGAGTTATCCAGACACTGATCGAAGTGACAAGACTGCTATATACTGCTGATAAGAGGTATTTAGCAGTTTGTATTTACTAAAATAATTGCACTTCCATGTACTGTGGGAGACCAGATATAGTGAATGCAGGGTCCTGGGTTTAGGAACACTTTAAGATCACTTGTCCACTTAAAACTACCCTTATCCACAGGGCAATAACACTGCTGCATGATTTTACTGCAGAATGAACAGTGTTGTCACAATGTTCAACAAACTTGAAAAATAATATCTACTGGTAGGATCAACAAGTAATAGAACGATTGTTCAGAAAAGCTACAACTGTCATTTTTTATTTTTCCCCCAAACTTCCACTTCAACGTCCACTTATATTTATAGTGCACAGTAAGTTACAGAAAGATATAGGGCGTATACAATTGGATTTATTATTACAAGGTTTTTCTGCCAGACATTTTTTTTCCATAACTCACATATGTTCAGGATTGCGTATGTAGGTTCTCCCATCATTTACTTTTTTTTTTTTTATCATGACAGTAATGGGAGACCAACTGATGAGATTACAGGATAAGCCACAGCCTGAGAAAACTGATAAAATGAGCAATAATCAGAGTGCACTACCACTGGGTGGGTAGCACAAGCCACATATGTAATGAGAAAGCATTTCTGCTCTTTTCTACATATATAGCTTAGAAACTACACATAGAAAATAACGCTTTTTCCCCCCCTAAGGTGTTAACATATGCTGAGAGGCGTATTTACATTTAATTGATCACATTAATAGACCGTGTATTCCCTATGAGAAATCCTAACTCTAATCTACAGTGTGTAAGGCATGCACAAGTGGAAATAGGATCAGCCACCTGCTTTATAAATTCTATTAACCTCATCAATTCTGTGATAAGTAACTATGAATGTTCATTAGATGAATGAACAAACTTTGGTTCGGGTATAGCTGTACTTTAAATAAATTGCACTCTTAAGGCAGCCTTGCCTCTCTTGAGCTCCCATGAGCTGCTACACATGTTTAATGTATAGCGGGGAACACACAGACACTGTTGGACTGCAGAACAAGAACAATGGATACATCAACTCTGAGAAACGTGCCTAAAAATCCTGCTTTATAATTGGATATAGAAGAAACCTGAATAGTAAATCTGTATGGATAAAAACAATCATTTCATAAACCAATGTTATCCATTTGGTTTAAAAAAAGAAAAATTCCCAGCCTGACCCCCTCCTTCATGATTTGAATCTCTGTATTCTGTGTGCCTTTTATACATTTATATGGCGCTGCTTCCGAAAAGTGGCATGAGATTTAAAACACTGCAGGGAGATTATAGAAGTAACGGTGACATCTAGTGGCCAGTTTGATATTGCCGTTTCTGCCACTAAGCAACACGCTTTACCAAGTTAGGGATAATTGCACTTCCTGCATTATGTTCATTTAAAATGTCCAGTCTTAAAAAAAAAATCATCATATGACTTTCGTTTGTGTTTTTGCTCCAGGGCTCTCTAACTGACTACCTAAAAGGAAATGTCATAAACTGGAACGAATTATGCCACATTGCGGAGTCTATGGCACGAGGGCTGGCATACCTTCATGAAGACGTGCCTCGTTGTAAAGGCGACGGGCACAAGCCTGCCATTGCTCACAGGTATGAATTAATCATAGTTCTTCAACATGTATCAAAATGTAAATCTCTTGCAAGTCATGGGGCTCAAATCTAGCTTTCTCCAAAGGGCACTGTTTTATGTCCCGTAAAAATAAACCAAAATTAAAAATGTCTTTTTTTTTTTTTTTGTAGTGCCCATTGTTTTTGTAAATACATCCCCTTTGCTAGAGTCACCAGATGTTGCGGGGAGCCACCAGCATGGTAACGGTGGCAGACAGGGTCTGTCCTGTGCCTGATTTCAGCAGCAAAGGTCTCCTGCAGATTTCGCAGGTGGTGTTAATTAGCCCGGGCTGACAGCCAATAACCCAGTGCTGAAAAGCTGTGGCTAGCTGCAGTGGCTCTCACTCCACTTGGAGAAAAAAAGGCAGCCCTGCAAAGCTGGAAGGACAAACTGGTTTCATCCCTTCACTATTCAGTAATAGCAGGACAGTGAGCCCCGTTTCCATCCCAAACCTTTAAAGTACAAATGAAGTTGTGCCGCAGGAGACATTTATAGGTGGTGCGTTGGCTACAAAGGTACTACTTTTTCATTATGAGTCATTCTCAGTTATCTCACACAAGAAGACAGCACAGAAGCAGTGACACAGACTTTGTGATCAACTATTAAATGCCTCTGTCCAAAGTACCAGTTTGTGCCAATTAAAAAAAAATAAAAAACTTCACTTCTTGCATGGGACTGTTGTAAATGGAAAGCTGTTGGTAAATCAACTGCAGATTTGTTCACTAACTAACAAAAGCACAGCAGGACAAAACGGTCCACACTTGATTGTATTAAAACTTAAAGGGTAACTCCACATTTGCGGGGGGGGGGGGGGGGGATAGCAAAGAGAAAAAGAAATGATCAGTCTATAATTTTAATGGTAGGTTTATTTTAAGTGAGAGACAGAATAACAACAAGAATATTTCAAAAAAGTTATATATTGAAATACATTTTAAGGAGTGAAATAAGTATTTGATCCCTTATCAATCATCAAGATTTATGGCTCCCAGGTGTCTTCTATACAGGGAGTGCTGCTAATCTCAGCTTGTTACTTGTATAAAAGACACCTGTCCACAGAAGCAAGCAATCAATTAATCAGATTCCAACGGAAGACAAGTGGATGCTTAAAGGGTCCACCCTCTACATTCACATATCATGTTTCATTCATAGAAGCTGTGATACAACCTCTGTGAATGGATCTTCACCCTCATGGGAGACTTGCCTCCTCTTCACCTTCCTCCCCTCTGCTGCCAGAATAGAAAAGTTTTTATTTGTTTCATTAATAAAGTGTGGTTGCCTCATTTACCCCCATTTCACTCGCCTAGACAAATGCTATGCAAGGTCCTCCCTTTGCCCCCTGGGATATGCACGTCATGTATCCCAGGAGGCCTATTGTTTCCTTCAGAAAGGAGGCGGGGCAGGTCTAGTGCAATCATCAGGAGGCGTGCCGGCTGAACTAGGAAAAGCTAATAGGCCTCTTAATTGTCACAATCAACATGTTGGCGCAAGACCAAGAGGTGGCGAAATACATGAGGATCTCAGCAGGGCAATGCTGGATTGGCGAGTATAAGAAATGTGCCGCCCAGTAAGCCCAGGGGTGTTGAGGGATAGAGGTGGCCAAAGATCCTCTTTAACATTGTAGTAAACTTAGTTTTACCCTTGTACCTACAGGGAAGACTAAAGTAAGGCATACCTATAGGAACTGGGAATATCTACTAAATTTGGACAGTTTAGGAGATATTTAGAGTGCATGCAGCTGGTGACTTAACCGGCGCATGTGCTCTGAAGGTCCGACACACAGTGACAGACCTTCAGAGCTCGTGCTGTAAACGGCGACTCTCGCACGAATGCACAGGAGTGATGTCATCACTTCCACGGCCACTCATGTAGCCAGAGGACGCAAACCCGAAAGGAAGATTGGGGCAAGATGTCAGCCCTCTCAGCGGTGACAGTGTGGCGCTGGAGGGCTTTGTTTTAAAGTAAGTCTCCTCAGTATGCATTGCTCACTAGCACGTTGCCTTGCAGGAAACGTTTTTAAAATGTTTCCAGAACTGTATTGTATTTGCTTTTTTGTATAATTTAAAATTGACTTTTTTTAAATAATTGGTCACACTGCACAAATAAGCTGAATTTATTGCAAGCATTTTCTTGATTTTAGAAGTTTTTTTTGAGTGCACACGTCGGTTCACAAAGAACATTGAACAGGTTATCACTCTCTAAAATACTGCTAAATTCAAGATGGTAATAGATGTGAGTTTCAGTGATATGTGTTTTAACCACTTAAGACCCGGACCAATATTCGGGTAAAGGACCAGGCCCCTTTTTGCGATTCGGCACTGCGTCGCTTTAACTGACAATTGTGCAGTTGTGCGACGTGGTTTCCAAACAAAATTGGCGTCCTTTTTTTCCCCACAAATAGCTTTTTTTTGGTGGTATTTGATGACCTCTGCGGTTTTTATTTTTTGCGCTATAAACAAAAATGTAATATAAGCGTTTATCGATTGCTTTGCGCAAAATTTATAGCATTTACAAAATAGGGGATAGTTTTTTTGCATTTTTATTATTTAATTTTTTTTACTACTAATGGCTGCGATCAGCGATTTTTTTTTTTTTTTTTTTTTTTTTTTTTTATGTGACGGCGACATTATGGCGGACACATCGGACAATTTTGACACATTTTTGGGACCATTGTCATTTTCACAGCAAAAAGTGCTATAAAAATGCATTGTTTACTGTGAAAATGACAATTGCAGTTTGGGAGTTCACCACTAGGGGGCACTGAAGGGGTTAAGTATGTGTTTCTAACTGTAGGGGGGCAGGGCTGGACGTGTGAAGTCATTGATCGCCTTTCCCTATATCAGGGAACAGACCATCAATGATGGTGCCACTGTGAAGAAGGGGGAAGGTGTGTTTACACACACCTCTCCCCGTTCTTCAGCTCCTGTGACCGATCGCGGGACTCCGGTGGCGATCGGGTCGCGCGGCCGCGGCCATGAAGCTTCGGACCGGGTCATGGGCGCGCACCCGCTACCCACGGCTGGGCACTTTTTTTTTTTTTTTTTAACAGAAAAGTTTTTATTTGTCTCCAAAAGGAGAGTTATGAAGACATACAGCAAATGACAATCACAAAAACATCTAAACAGAACAAACAAAAAATTTTTTAGAGTAAAGAATAAAACATTGCAGCTATAGATTACAGGAGAAGCAAAACCATATTCATAGACCGAGTCTCAAACATCATGTTCGCGATTCTCTGCTAGTCAGTCAGCGTACCAGCACCTTCAGATTCTACATGTTATGTGGGCAAGGGCAAGGAGTATGATTGTCCAGGCCCTGGGCTCCAGGGTCGGCGACCGGGGGGAAAGGGGAGGAGAGGATAGAAGGAGGAGGGGATATGGGACCAGGCTGGGGGAGATCAAGGCCAGGGAAGAGCAGCGGGAGGGAAGGAGGGGGAAAAGGGGGAGGGCTCAAGTCAAAAGGCGGCCCCTCGCCTCAAGGGCAGGACCCGGGGTTACTGCTTGGACCAAGCACCCCAGATCTTCTCAAACTTTTTAGGACATTTACGGTTCATGTACGTGAGCTTATAAGGGCAGCGTTGCATTCACCAGAGCTTTCCACTGGGAGACCGTTGGAGGATCCGGCTGTTTCCATTTAAGCAGGATCGACTTTCTGGCATAGAAGGAGGCGTAGAGTACAAACAGCCGCCTGTGCGTGTTAGGTACAACATTGTCACATACACCCAGAAGCAGTATGATTGGATTCAGGTCAATATGTACGTTGCCTACGGAGTTGATAATGTCCACCACCCCTGACCAAAACCGCCGAATGACCGGGCACTCCCAAACCACATGTAGAAAAGTACCTAGGCCTGTAGTGCACTTGGGGCATCTATCCGTTTGTGTAGGATAAATCTTTGAGAGCCGCACCGGGGTGTAGTATACTCTGTGGATAAACTTAAGTTGGATGTACCTGTCCCTAGCCGACACCATGAGAGGGATATATTGCTGGATTCCCTCTTCCCAGTCATCAGCGGCTAGGGCAGGCAGATCTGCCTTCCACTTATCAAACAATTTAGAGCCTCCGCCCGGTTCCCCACATGACAGCCTGAGATATAGAGATGATAGAATACGGCCTACCCCTATAGACATCAAAAACGATTCCACCCTATGAGATCGGAGCTCGACCCCCCCCGGGAAACTGGGCCTGAACCGCGTGCCTCAACTGCAGATAACGAAAGAACATCTTGGGTGGCAAATGAAAGGCGTCCTTCAGCGCATCATAGGGGAGGATTCTACCCCCAGACATGATCTGTCGCAGAACTTTAATCTCGTAACCGGCCCAAAGTGCCGGGTCCGGGATCGTCTGTAGATGGGTCAATTTAGGGTTCCCCCAGAGCGGCGTGTGGGGGGAGATGGAGTTGGGGTCACTGAGTTTCACTGTGATTTCTTCCCACACCCGGACAGTTGTTCACATAGGGGTCGTTATCTCAGGTTGTGCCCTAGGTCCACGGAACACCAGGTTGCTCAACGCCGAGTATGAGCCCAGCACCGCCGCCTCTAGGTTGACCGCAGGGTTGGACTTAGGCTGGGAGAACCACCAGCGGACAGTCACAACCACTGCCGCCCAGTAATATAATTTAAAGCAGGGAAGCGCCAGGCCTCCTAGGGATAAAGGGAGTTGCAATGTGGCACGAGCAACCCTAGGGGTCATCCCACCCCACACAAATGTGTTTACCGCCCGGTCTATCTTTTGAAAGAAGGAGTTGGGGATGGGGACTGGGGTATTGCGAAATACATAAAGAAATTTGGGGAGGAAAGTCATTTTGAGGAGATTAATTCGACCTACAGGCGTGAGGGGAAGAGATTTCCAAGCCTGAAACTTAGCGATTAGTTGTTGGAGGATCGGATACACATTGTCAGGTAAGTATTGAGAGAGGTCCCTCTGGACCTCAATCCCCAGGTATCTAAATCTAGAGACCAGGGCCAACGGGATCTGCGGGTCTATAGGGGGCAGGGCAGGGGTCATCGAAAACAGAGTTGACTTGGACCAGTTGATCCGAACGCCTGAGAAGGAACCATATCGATCAATGATCTGCAGAGCCGCTGTCAGCGAGGAGGATGCATCTGGTAAGTACAGCAAGGCATCATCTGCATAGAGGGAGAGCTTCTCAGCCAACGGACCAATCTGAATCCCGCCAACCTCCGGGGCATTCCTAAGGAGGATAGCCAGGGGCTCCACCGCAGGGCAAACAGCCCCGGTGATAGTGGGCATCCCTGCCTGGTGCCTCTACCTAGAGAGAAGGGGGAGGAAAGCATGCCATTCGTACGAACTCTCGCCGAGGGGTTCCTATACATTAGTTTTACCCATGATATGAATTTAGGGCCAAAGTTGAACCGGGCCAGGACCTGCCATAGAAACTCCCACTCCACCGAATCAAAAGCCTTCTCGGCGTCGAGGGAGGCCACCACCCCAGGAGAGCCAGTCCTCTCCGCATAGGACAGATGCGTGTACAACCGACGCAAATTAATGTCGGTGCCTTTGCCCGGCATGAAGCCAGTCTGGTCTCCATGTATCAGGGATAAGATGATTGAATTGAGCCTATTTGAGAGGATCTTAGTGGTAATCTTGGCGTCTACATTGAGTAGCGAGATGGGACGATATGAAGCACAGAGCGTGGGATCTTTATTGGGTTTTGGTATGACTACAATGATCGCCTCGCCCATAGAGGGAGGAAGACTGCCCTCCTCCAACATGGCCAGAAGCAACCTATGGAACTTAGGAGCAAGCAGTTCACTATTTGTCTTATAAAATTCGGCGGGGAGGCCGGCAGGTCCAGGTGTCTTGGCCGATTGAAGCGTGGCCACAGCCACCTGCACCTCCTTAAGTGTGATTGGAGCGTCAAGGGTGGCCCGGGCCACAGTTGAGAGCTACGGGAAGTCTACCTGATCCAGGAAGTCATTTAGGCTGTCTGCAGTGTATTCTGCCCTGGAGGTATACAGACGTCTATAGTACTCTGTAAATTGGGCATTAATACCGGGGGGGTCAGAGTGGGCCACCCCCTGGTCATCCCGGATACAGGCAATGTGAGATGTGGAAGATCGCTCCTTCGCCAGCCACGCCAGTAACCTACCCGTTTTCTCCCCCTGTTCAAAGATCCTTTGCGACTGGGAGAGCAGTTGTTTCCTAGTGGCCGCAACCCGCAGCAGGGAGATTTCCCTGTGGAGGGATTGCATCTCAGCATATGTCGAAGCATCTTTAGTAGTTACATAAGCTTCCTCCAAGCGGAGGACTCTCTCCTCCGACTCCTCCAACGCCAGTGTCGTGTCTTTCCTAACCTTCCCAATCACCGTTTTGTACTGTCCCCTAGTATAGGCCTTGAAGGCATCCCAGAGGACTGGGGGAGGGACCGTGCCTTCATTATGTGACCAGTAAACCCCCAGCTCCTCCTCGATCAGAGGGGCCACCCTATCATCCGTAACCCAAAACCCAGACAGCCTCCATAACACAGTGCCAGGCAGCGAGTCAGTCTGCATAGTGAGCAAAAGAGGTGCATGATCAGAAATGCCCCGTGGGAGGATATCTACCTCCAGTACTCGGGAGAGCAGTGTGTCAGAGGTGTATATCAAATCGATCCTAGAGAATGAGGCATGCGTGGCCGAGTGGCAGGTATACTGTTTTTTGTCCGGATGCCTCATCCTCCAGACGTCTGTGAGCCCATAATTCCCCGCCCAGTGAGATAAAGGGGAATCTCCCAGGGGCCCAGCATTGTGCCTGTCTAGGGCCGGATTGGGGGTCATGTTAAAATCTCCGGCAATAATCACCCCAGCTGACGGATACTGCGCCAGGAGCGTGGTGAGCCCCCCGAGCACAGCCACCGTGGCCGGGGGTGGGATGTAGATGCCCACAATGAGAAGCTCTAACCTATCACACATGGCATGCATAACCACATATCTCCCCTCCGGGTCAAGGTGTAGATCCATCAGGGTAAACTCAAGTGACTTGTGGACCAGGACGCTGACCCCCCTAGAATAGGCTGAGTATGTGGAATGGTAGTACGAGCCCACCCAGGGTTTCCGGAGAGCCAGCGTCCTGCTCCCCAGCAAATGTGTCTCCTGGAGTATGCAAATGGAGGGGGAGTATTTCTTCAGATAGTTAAACACCAGGGACCTCTTAATCTTGGAGTTTGACCCCCTAACATTCAATGACAATATGGTTAATGGAGCCATGGGAGCGATATTGAACAAGTACAGGATATCATCTTACACCACATTTGAGACAGAGATTCAACAGATGGGTGCATCACATCATTTATGCACAAGAGGCCCCCCCTCGAGAGGCCCCACGCGCCATACATCAGCAGAGAAGCATGTCTAGGAATCACTAGCAGTATACAGTCACATGAAAAGGGTCCATCAGTAGCATAGCTGCAACACAAAACCAGAAGGGAGCTAAAACAGAAGCTGCAACTATAGTTCCCATCCCCCTCCCCGCACCACCCCCCAAACCTCGGTGTGCTTTCCTCCCAAAACCAAACATGGCAACAGCCAGTGGGTTGCACGAACAGAAGGACACCTGAGTATCACAGTACGTGCAGCAAGGTCTCCATTGTATTATTGAGGATCATCGTTCCCTGCAGAGTATTGGTTCATTCACCCGGAGCAGCACAAAAAGACTCCGGGGGCTCAGATCTTAAGGCGGTTGCAAAAAATAACACCGTCAGGGGTTGAAACATCACCCCAGTAACAAAAGAAAAAATCCAACAGAAAAAGAAAAAAAAGGGAAGTCATCCAGTCATTCCCCCCCCCCAGCTGCGTGCGGACAGTGTGGGCAGACAAGGTGACATGCGGCCATCAAAGTAGATAGTCAGGGGGCGGCAGCACCCCCATCGCTAGGCAGCGCAGCAGCCAGGAACAAACATGAAGGAGAAAAGAAAAAAATACAAGGAGTCAATGGGGGGGGGGGGGGGTAAACAGGTCCAACAAACAAGGGCAAGAAGCAGGGCCATTCAGACATACCCTCGGTGCACAAGCATGTCAGTGTCCGGGCAGGGTCTCCAGCCAGCGTGAAGCATCATCAGCAGAGGTGAAGAAGCGCACAGTCTCGCCATCTTGGATTCGCAGTCTGGCTGGAAACAGCATGCTGTACTTAATCTTGCGGTTTCTGAGGCTGAGCTTCACCTGATCGAATGAACGGCGTTGCTTCTGGGTGTCCACAGAATAGTCTGGGAAAATCATCAATTTGGCACCCTCAAATCTTAGTTGGTCTAGCTTCCTGGACTCACGTAGGACCAAATCCCTGTCCCTGAAGTTCAGTAGTTTCAGTATGTAGGTGCGAGGAGGAGCTCCCGGGGGCCCCCGGGCAGCAGGCATCCTATGAGCCCTCTCTACGACAAAGAACTGGGAGAAGGCCGCGGTGGGGAGAAGGGTGCGCAGCAGGTGCTCCGTGAATCCCGTAGGGTTAGTTCCTTCAACCCCCTCAGGTAGTCCTACTATACGGAGATTATTTCTCCTGTTTCTGTTTTCCGCATCTTCTGCGTGGGTTTCTTGGTGCTTGACCCGGGTTTGCAGCGTGCGGAGCGATGCCGTATGATCCTGCAACACGTCCTCGGTGTCCCCCACCCGGCGCTCCATCTCTGTAAGGCGGGAGCGAAAGGAGTCCATGTCCCGACGTATGAGGCTAATATCCAGCTGGACATGTTCAATCTTACTAGTCAGGGTGGTCTGACAGGCACCAATCGCCTGCATCAGAGCTTCAAAGTTGGACTGTTCTGTAGCAGCCTGCTCCGAGCCCGTCTCCTCAGTCTGAGACGCCATGTTTGCAGCCACGCGGGTGCTCTGCACAGCGGGAGCGGGGATGGTTTTTAGGGACTTTCGGGAAGAAAGGGCACCCCTCCCTTTGGTCATACCGTCCTCCGCCGATGTCCGCACCGGGCTGGGTCAGTCAGGATTGTCCAGCTGCAGGGAAGCAGGGTTAAACAGCGGAGATCAAGCGGGAGCTCCCTCACAGCACGTCTGCTCCAGTGGCCATCTTGGACACACCCCCACGGCTGGGCACTTTAAGAGGACATACAGGTACGTGCTTGTGCCCAGCCGTGCCATTCTGTTGACGTATATCAGCGTTAGGCGGTCCTTAAGTGGTTAATGTATACAGTTAGGAATAGTGTGTGGTAGTAATAAAATAATGCTTTGTAATATAAAAAGATTCATGACAGAATAAGGGTTTCACCAGTTACAGTATATTGGTTGGCACGTGAAAGACTCCATATCTTAGGAATATTGTTAGTCAATTAAATATTTTTAGGACAAAACTTTAATGAGATAAAATAACTCCCCTATCCTCTTTATCTATTACTCTTTATCTGTAGCGAGGCATCTCTGTTGTCCTGTAGACCCATTACAGGCTTGTTGGTCTTAATTCCAGAATCTTTTGTGTGGTCTCCTGGTTACCCGATTCATACTGAATGTCTGTTTTCCTTCATACTACGGTAGTGACATCAATTTAGTGACCACGTGCAGCCCAGGCTAATGACAAGATACTCCTATTAGCCTGTTATTTATTAGCCAGGGCCTGAAAGATGCATTCTTGCACCTTGTAAGTGAAAGCCTGGAATCTTCTAAAGAGACAGCATGGACAACTCACAGCGGGGAGAGTTGCAGTTTCTCGCTGCAGCCTACCCATTATCCAAAATATAAATGTGCTGATGGCCCCTCAGTAATGGCCCTGCCAGTGCAGATGGAGCCAGTCTCAAGCTGGGTGAAACTGATTTGCTCTGACTAATATGCTCACTACCTAAGAGTTATGTGGCAAATGAGATGCTTCTTCTATTTCATGGCTTTCTGAGAGAGCATTACAGTCACCTGAACGTCTTCTTGTTTGTCACCTAGAAGACTTGTACCAAAGTCTGGCCTTATCTTCCTATCAGCAATAGTTTATTGTCCCCCCTCATTTGTGCTGTTTGCAGGATTTTAATAAAAGTGGAAGATTACAGGAAACAATAGAAATACTACTCAATCAATAAATAATGCAAAGCACAAAGGGCTATATTCAAAGTGCAGTAACTCTTTCTGGCCAAGCCATTTTCTGAAATACATTTTTGTATAAAATTGATTCTAAGTGCTAAATATCTAATTTAGCATGTTGTTGTTCTTATCGGTTTTATAAGGGAAAAAAAAGACACTGTTCAAATTTGACTGCAATCTTCTTCACTACGTTGGAAAGATTTGTTTCTATTTCGTCTTTCTCAAATTATTAACGTGAACCCATCCTAGCCCAAACAGTACCTACTGTAGGAGTGCAGGCACCAAAGTAAATCTGTTAATTGTCCAATCAATCCAAGCATGTTTTAAATGTATAATGCACCCTGTTTGTGCTTCATAAATCAATTTCTCCTGTGTTTGAGTGAATGCAGGCTTAACGTTCGAACAACTTTAACCACTTGCCCTTCAAAAGACCAGGCTTTTATTTATTTTTTTGCAGTATGGCACTGCGTTCCTTTAACTGACAAATGCGCAGTTGTGCGTCGCTGTACCCAAATAAAATCTGTCCATTTTTTTTCTCACAAATAGAGCTTTCTTTTGGTGGTGTTTGATCGGTGGTTTTTATTTTTTGCGCTAAAAAAACTAAAGACAGACAAAAAATAAATACATCCTTACTAACTTTCCGCTATAAAACCTATCCAATAAAATAAATAGAAAACATCTAATTTCTTCATAATTTTAGGCCAATATGTATTTTGCTACATATTTTTGGGGAAAAAAACGCAGTAAGAGTTTATATTGATTGGTTTGCACGAAAGTTATAGTGTCTACAAATGAAGAGATATTTTTTTTTTTTTATTGGTGATGGTGGCAATCAGCGAATTATAGCAGGACTGTGATTTAGTGGCGGACAAATTAGACACTGACATTTTTTTTGGAGATCAGTAACACTAATATATAAAAAATGCACTCTCACTGTACTAATCCTGGCTGGGAAGGGGTTAACATCAGGGAAGGTAAAAGGGTTAACTGTGTGCCTAGCTGGTGTTTTCTTACTGTGGAGGAGATGTTTGTACTAGGGGAAAGCATGAATTGGTGCCCCTGCTTTGCAGGAACACAGGATCCATGCCTTCTGTACTGACAGAACGGCGATCTGCCTGGTTTACATAGGCATATTGCAGTTCTGCTTCTGTACCGAAGGATCAGCGACCAAGCTCCCAATGTGTATAATCACAGCAGGAGCGGCCCGGCAGCGCTACCACCACCACTGCTGCCCAGAACCCTACCAGTCAGCTACAGCAAGGTTCTTAACCTCTGTCCTCAAGTACCCCCAATAGGCCATGTTTTCAGGTTTTCCTTTACTTTGCACAGCTGCTTTTTAATCAATATCAATGACATGGTGTTGATGAGAGCAAGTTCCCAAAACATGGCCCGTTTGGGGTACTTGAGCGATGAGGTTGAGAACCACTGAGCTACAGGAATACGATCAGACACTGCTGCTTGTCTTTTTCAATGGTTTTCCTAGACAAAGCTATATCTACATGTCTGAGCTTAAAGTTTTAAATCCATGGCCTTCTGAAGGTGGGCCATGTCACTCTCAGGGAACAAAAGCCCAAACAGTTCTGCAATTGGAGCCACTGGGGAGCATTGTTATAATAACGGATATGTGGCGTCTTCAAGTTGACAGGCCCTTGCCGATCGGTAGATTCTGGCATTTCTGTTGAACTTTCACTTTTGTATTAACAATAGAAATCATTTTTTATGGGCAAACCAGAAAGGTACTCTTGTTAACCACTTAAGACCCGGACCAATATGCTGCCAAATGACCCAAGGGGTTTTTGCGATTCGGCACTGCGTCGCTTTAACAGACAATTGCGCGGTCGTGCGACGTGGCTCCCAAACAAAATTTGCATCCTTTTCTTCCCACAAATAGAGCTTTCTTTTGGTGGTATTTGATCACCTCTGTGATTTAAATTTTTTGCGCTATATACAAAATTAGAGCGACATTTTTGAAGAAAAAAAAACAATATTTTTTACTTTTTGATATAAGAAAAATCAATAAACTAAATTTTAGTCAAACATTTAGGCCAACATTTATTTAGCACATGTCTTTAGTAAAAAAAAAATCGCAATAAAAAAAAATTAGCTACCTAGCGGGAACAGGGACAGTAATACAGCGATCAGAAAAATGATCGCTTAGTGATGCTGGCAATAGGGAGTGAAAGGGTTAACTAGGGCGGTGATCAAGGGGTTAAAACTTTATTAGGGGGGTACGGGGGCTACCCAGGACCTAACACTAACTGACTGTCACACTGCCTGTCACACTGACACTAAATACAGTAATCATACATGTATGATTACTGCATTCAGTGACACTGTGACAGGGGGGAGGGGGGGCGATCGGGGGGGTTAAATGTGACTATGTGTAGTGTTAGTGCAGTGTAGTGTTAGTGCAGACTTACTTGTGATGTGATCTCTCCTCAGCGGTGGTTGAAAAAAACGCCGAGGGAGAGATCACATCGCTTCCTCCTTCCTGTGTTTACAGGAGGAGGAAGTGACAGGAGGAGGAAGTGACTGGGCGGGGGGGGCACGGACCCCCCGAACCCCCCCAAGGCACCAACGTATATATACATTGATGTGCCTGTTGGTGCCATTCTGCCGACGTAAATGTACATGCGGCGGTCCTTAAGTGGTTAACTGCTTTTTAGATTCAATTGTGTTGAAATCAGCAGTTTCAATTAATATACCAATTTCAGAATCAATCCTTTCCTACAATATCTTTAAATCATATTGTGTTTCCTGTGTATAGGTTAAAGTTCTAAAATGCCTAGGAAGTACTTTTTTAATCAAGGGTGGTTGAGTGGCTAATATTTAAAGGGGTTGTAAAGGTAGGTTTTTTTCCCCTTAAATAGCTACCTTTACCTTAGTGCAGTCCTCCTTCACTTAACTCATCCAGGCTTTCTCCCTGGTGTGGAGTGTCGTGCTCACCCCCTTCCTTGAGGGGGCGAGCAGGAGAGTCGGGATGCACTCTACGTTGCAGATAGAGAAAGGAGCTGTGTGTTAGTGGGCGTCCTGACTCTCCTGCTTGCCAGGGAGAAAGCTTTGCATTACTTTGTGTAGTTACAGACAGAAGAAAAGGAAGTGAGGCTTTCTCAGAAGGACATTTAAAAGCAAAATCGAAGGATGAGGTGTAAGTGAAGGAGGACTGCACTCAGGTAAAGGAAGCTATTTAGGGATTTTTTTTTAATCTTTACAGACCCTTTATTCCTTGTATAGTTGGAGTTCTGGCTTAAATCCTATATTACCTTACTGAATATGTATGTTCCTCATGTATTTGTGAGTTTTTATTGCATCCACTGGTTTTCTTTCCAGTCACAAACAAAAGCTTACAGCTAGACTAGTTTGCTTTCATCCAAATTAGCTGGCTGTTGTGTGCCTGTGTGTAAAGCCTAGTACACACGATCAGAAAGTTGAACAGAAATATACCACTTTCAAATCGATCGTACAATAACCTGATATGATTGGTTCTCGAAAGCTGTGTACTAATCACGACCGTTCATGAGAAATTATCCAAATAGACAATCACAAACATTTTATTTTCCTTTAACCAATATAGTAGTCATCCAAAAAATACCAAAGACCAAGAACGCACATTCTGAGAAACAAAATAATACAGTACAATACAATACGTTATCACTTCCCATGTTGTGTTCTGTCGTATGAGAATTTTTATAACTTGACCTTAACCAATAACTTATTGGTTTTTAATCTGAAAAAAATAATAAAAAATAATAATGTGTCCAATATTCTCATTGTGTGTACAAGGATTATGCCTGTGGTAGGGATTGTAAGCTCATTTGTAGACCTGGAATCCTGTGAATAGTTTAGTTTAGTATTATTTGTAAACAACTGTAGTAATTGCCTGCATTATATAAATGAAATAAATATTAAATCAAATACGGTAAATTTAAAGGGTAAAAGCACAAAATTACAGCTTTACAGTCCATGCAGTAGCAATGAAATGTTTAGCGGTGTGGAACTTTAAAGGCAATGGATTCTACTATAAACGCGAGGCAATGGGCCAATTAAAATGATTCACTTTTTAACTCCGGGAAATCACCGGTGCTTGGCACTAAGTGAAATGAATCGTGAAATTCCAATAATTACATTTTTTGTTTGTCATACTATTCATATTTATAAAGGGGAAAGGCATACAGTAAAACCTTAGCAGATATGTTAATAGATGTGGACACAGCTGAAAGAACTTGACATATGCAAATCTAAAAGAAAAAAAAAATGCAGCCATGTATTATTCAACACACACCCGAAATAATGTGAACTGTAGTGTATTTAAATCAAATGAATGAACCAGCATTACAGCCTTACAACCAAATTTAAAATCTTCTCAATTAAGCCTATTTTACTATAAAATCAACTGTTCAATCAATGCTATATTTGTATTTTTATTGTTTTTGGAGTTTTGACCTTCAATTAGTGGCACATTTCTCATGACTGAATTACTTTGTTTCAGGGCTTTAAAGTTAGTCATAATAGTAATGATCAACAATACGTCCCCTGTATTAACAGATGGTATATCATATATTTTGAAATAGCTGTTCTTACACCACATAGTATAGACCATAAAACCAAGAATAAATAAGCAAAGCAAACAATGCAGCTCACCTACTGGTTTAAGGCTCAACACCACCTCCAGGTGCTCTGACAGTGTCCACATGACAACACTATTAAAGAACAAGTATAAAGATTGCTTTTGCTGGATCTTCGCAAGTAAGCATTTTTTGTCGCATACCTAAAACCAAAACATTGCAGCACATTTCAGACAATTTTTCTTTATTAAACTAAAGATTGATAAAGTTCTTCTGTGCAAAGTGTGATGGCAATGCTTTGGAGTTTGCTTTGGGTCGATATAGTGCTAATTGCTTGCTATAGATTACACTTCTACTTGGTAGGATTTGAGGTTCCACATATCTGATGCCTGACCATATTAAGATTCTGGTGCATTTTGCGGGTTTTTAGAGCCCAATGCCACCTTCAACATCATGTTAGATCTGTTTTTTTTGGGACGCTCCATCCCCCCTAGCCACAACTCAACCAATTATGTAGTATATGTAGGGGTATAAATTGTGCTTCTCTTCAGTGGTTCAAAAGGTAAAAGGTTTTGTACCATAGAGTAGGGCTGCAGGATTCTGGTCAAAATGAGAATCGTAATTCTTTTGCTTAGACTAAAGATCACGATTCTCAAAAATTGATAGCTAGAACCCCCCCCCCAAATAAATAAACCTGTGATTTATTTGAAAATACGAATATATAAAAAACAGACCAGTGATATGTGTCTAATGTTAAAGACCATATAACTCCATTGAAAAAAGCGGAATCAAACTTTGATTCTGCTTTTTTTCATAGGAGTTTTATGGTCTTTAACAATATAGATATTTCACTGGTCTGTTTTTTTATACATCAGAAGCAGTACCGCCAGCAACCACTGGGTGGCGCATGGAAACACACAGTTGTATTAATCTTTCTCACAGTTCTGTACAACTGTGTGTATTTATCCGCCACCCAGTGGTTGCTGGCTTTACTGCTTCTGATGTATTAATCTTTCTCACAGTTCTGTACATCAGAAGCAGTACCGCCGGCAACCACTGGGTGGTGCATAAATACACACAGTTGTACAGAACTGTGAGAAAGATTAATACAACTGTGTGTATCGATGCGCCACCCAGTGGTTGCCGGCGGTACTGCTTCTGCAGCATTTGCGTTCCACGCTGGTTACGTGGAATGGCGGTGACGCATAAAAATCGCGGGTCATCCCGGGGGAGATCATGGGCGGGGAGAATCAAGATCGCGATTCTCTCCGCGATTAATTGTGCAGCTGTACCATAGAGTGAAACTTTAGTCAGAAAATTAAGTCCTGCTAGATCACTTCAGGTTGGCTTCTTTTGGAAAACATTAAAAAAACATGTGTCTATACTGTTTAACTACTTAAGCCCCGGACCTTTTTGCTGGTCAAAGATCAGGCCACTTTTTGCGATTCTGCACTGCGTCGCTTTAACTGACAATTGAGTAGTCGTGTGACGTGGTTCCCAAACAAAATTGACATTCTTTTTTTTTCCCACAAGAGTTTTTTTTTTTTTTGTGGTATTTGATCACCTGCGTTTTTTTTTTTTTTTTTTTATTATTTTTTTTTTGTGCTTTAAACAAAAATAAAGCGAAAATTTTGAAAAGAATGCAATATTTTATACTTTTTGCTATAATAAATAACCCCCAAAAATATATATATAAAAATTACTTTTTCCCTTCAGTTTAGGTCCATACGTATTCTACATTTTTTTGGTAAAAAAAAAAATCGCAAATAGGGGATAGAATTATGGCATTTTTTATTATTATTTTTCTTACTAGTAATGGCGGCGATCTGCTATTTTTATCGTGACTGCGACTTTATGGCGTACACATCGGACACACTTGACACATTTTTTGGGACCATTGTTATATTTACAGCGACCAGTGTTCTAAAAATGCACTGATTACTGTGAAAATTACACTGACGCTTAAGGGGTTAAGTGTGCCTAGGGATGTGTTCTAACTGTAGGGGGATGGGCTGTGTGTGTGTGTGTGTGAGTGTGTGACAGGACCGTGATCACAGCTTCCGATTACAGGAAGCTGTGCACACTGTCCTGTCACTAGGAAGACTGGGGAAATGCTTGTTTACATAAGCATTTCCCCCTTCTTCCTCACCGTGACACGATCGCGGCTACACCCATGGACAGGGTCCGTGGGACCCGCAGTTGGAGTCACGGAGCTCCCGGCGTGCGTCCACAATGCTGGCTTCTTAAAAGGAACGTATATAAACATGTCCTTCTGCCTGTCCGTGTCGTGCTGTTGACGTATATAGTCGTGCACTGGTCGGCAAGCAGTTAAAGTCCAGTACTGCACTGCCTCACCCTGCTCTGCACATGCTCAGTTGCTCTCCATTTTTAGACACTGCAGAGTTTGATCTGCTGACGGCCTTAAAACTGAATTAAACCCCCCTATCCTTTACAGCGAAGGAAGCTGCTTCTGTTTGATTTGTTTTTTTAAACCATTAAATTTTAAGGGAGCTGTGGTGGCTCAACGTGATTGGCACTGCGCTGACAAGCCGTTCACCTCTGCAGCCAAGTGTTCGGATCCCGGTCTCGGCTACATGTGAATTGAGTTTGGTGGTCTCAGCCTGGCTCCCGGTGGGTGTGCTATGCAAGGTACGCCTGTGCTTAGTACGCCCACCCCCCCCCCCAAAAAAAACCACCACACTTGCACGCACACGAAATTGGTTTAAAACACACGCACTTTGGCCATGCGGTCTCCTAAAATAAAGAGAGGCGAAGGGCCTACGGGGCTGGCTGGGTGGGCTAGGCCCCCTCACTCCCTCATAGGGGGAGTCCCTCTGCCCCATTGGGGTCCCGTTGGGCCCCAGTTGGGCTCCCAAGAGGAGCAGGTAGGGTGGGGTGAGTGGGAGGCCCCCCTTCACACCCGCCATTGCCACCAGGGGCATGGAGAAGGATTTCAATTGCCTCCGGATGGAGGGTCTGCCTACTCCCAACTCCTGCAGTCCGGCTCCTCTCTCTCGAGTTCACGCACAAAAATACACTTTAAAAAAAAAAAAAAATTGATGGGTTTAGTTCCACTTTATGACTTGCTGCTGTTCAAGGGCTCTGGGCTTCAGCAAAATGGCAGCCTCCAGCAAGAAGGAGGCAATTTACAGCACACAGTAATTTTGGTAGCATAATTATTAATGTGAAATGTATGTTCCCTTTTTAAAGAACCACATTTGTTTTTTTAATTTCTTAAGCTTTTATGACTAAAGCTCAGCTTTAATGCATTCTCTGTATAAAGGTAAAAAAATCTTTGTTCAGCCCCCCCCCCCCCCATGCTTTCCTGAGCCCAGACCCGATCTAGTGCTGTGCCTAGGAGCAGTGGCGCTCTCCTCTCTCTCCTGAGTTGACATGGAGCATTTGGCTCCTGCTGCTGTCCATCGCAGCCCACCAGGAGGGAGTGGGGGAAAGGCTGCGCTGTGTGCATAAATGGACACACAGAGCCTGTCTCAGGATTGAGCCCACATCAGTGCCCCCATAGAAAGCAGCTTGCTATGGTGGTATTCAAAAGAGTGGAAGGGCCTAGGGCACCGGTAGGGATCCTCAGAAAAAAAAGGACTGGGCTTCTCTGTGTGAAACCATTGCAAAGAGCAGGCAAATATAATATGTATGTTTTTACAATCACTTTAAATGTCTACACCAGGTAAGAGGGCCTGCTATACATTAAAGAAGGGTTCTTGTACAATTTTCCTTTAGTTTAACCAAAACCATATAATATGAGGTCAAACCTAAACACTTTTAATTTGTATGCAATCAGGCAGTCCCTTGCTCTACATAGTTGATGGTAAATCTAAAGAAAATTGAACAAGATAATTGTATAATGTATTGCCAGCTTAAAGCACAGTTCCACCCAAAAATGGAACTCCTGCTTTTCGGAATCCTACCCCCCCCCCCTCCGGTGTCGCATTTGGCACCTTTCAGGGGGAGGAGTGCAGATACCTGTCTAACACATGTATTTGCTCCCACTTCCGGGCATAGATCACCGCAATATCCTCGGCGATCTACGTCATGTCCAACCCCCCCCCCCCCCCCGCTATCTTCTGGGAGACACAGGTCCCAGAAGACAGCAGGGACCAGTGAAGAGAGCGCATCGCGACTCGCATGTGCGCAGTAGGGAACCAGGAAGTGAAGCCATAAGGCTTTACTTCCTGATTCCCTTACCGAAGATGGAGGCGGCAGCACCCGAGAGCCGAAAGACATATAGGCTATAGGTGCTGATATTGCGGGCACCCTGGACAGTTAAGTGTCCTAAAATAGCTGCTGACTTTTTTTTATTTTTATCTGTAGCTGCTGACTTTTTTTATTTATTTTTCGCCAGAACTCCACTTTAACCACTTAAGCCCCGGACCAATATGCTGCTAAATGCCCAGAGGCGTTTTTACAATTCGGCACTGCGTCGCTTTAACAGACAATTGCGCGGTCGTGCGACGTGGCTCCCAAACAAAATTTGCGTCCTTTTCTTCCCACAAATAGAGCTTTCTTTTGATGGTATTTGATTGCCTCTGCGATTTTTTATTTTTTGCGTTATAAACAAAAATAGAGCGTAATTTTTGAAAAAAAAAAACAATATTTTTTACTTTTTGTTATAAGAAAAATTGAATAAACTAAATACATTTTAGTCAAACATTGAGGCCAAAATGTATTCAGCCACATGTCTTTAGTAAAAAAAAAATCGCAATAAAAAAAAAATTAGCTACCTAGCGGCAACAGCGACACTAATACAGCGATCAGATAAATGATCGCTTAGTGACGCTGGTAATAGGGGGTGAAAGGGTTAACTAGGGCGGTGATCAAGGGGTTAAAACTTTATTAGGGGGGTACGGGGCTACCCTGGACCCAACACTAACTGTCTGTCACACTAACTGCCTGTCACACTAAGGCCGCGTACACACGATGAGACATGTCCGCTCAAACATGTCCGACGGACCGTTTGCAGCGGACATGTCTCATTGGATTTTGGTCCGATGGCGTGTACACACCATCAGACGAAAATCCCCTCGGGCTGAGGACGCGGTGACGTTGACGTCGCCACTCCAGGAAGTAAAATACTTCCACGCATGCGTCGAATCCATTCGACACATGCGCAGAGATTTCTGTCCGCTGGTTAGTGTACTAACCAGCGGAAATATCCGACGGACATGTCTCTGGCGGACAAATTTCAAAGCATGCTTTCAAATTTGTCCGCTGGGAAAACATGTCCGCTAGCCCGTAGACACGATCGGAGAGGTCTGCTGAAACGGTCCGTCGGACCAGTTTCAGCAGATAAATCCGATCGTGTGTACGCGGCCTAACTGTCACACTGACACTAAATGCAGTGATCAGTAAATATATGATCACTGCATTCAGTAACAGGGGGGTGGTGATCGCAAGGGGTTAATGTGCCTATGTGTACTGGTGTCAGTGTAGTGTTGGTGCGACTTACTGTGAGTCTTCTCTCCTCTCGGCGGTTTGAAAATACCGCCGAGAGGAGAGCTGCATCACTTCCTCTGCCAGTGTTTACATTTTACAGGCAGAGGAGGTGACACGGCGGAGGCTCACGGGATTGGCTGGGAGCGATCACGAGGGGGCAGACAGAATCGAGCAGCCGCCCCCTCAGCACGGATCGCTCCCCAAGGTAAGTCGCACGCAGCAGAGGGGGTCCCGATCAGACCCCCGACCCGCTAGAAGGCAGGGACGTATATATACGCCCATCTGCCTGTACGTGCCATTCTGTGGACATACATAGGCGTGCGGCGGGCGTTCAGTGGTTAAGGATGTTGAGATTAGATTAGATTTAAGTTGTGAATAAGATATTATTTTAGATAATGGCTGTGGAATGCAGAAGTATTGACTAGCACATTTTTTGGAACTGGTGAAGAGATCATTTAGGCAGAGAAGCCAATCTAATATACTGGCCCTTAGACCTCTGTTCACATGGTACTATTGGCAAAACTTCTCCTTTGATATTCAATAGTCTTAACAGTCCACTTAATCAGGGAAAAAAGATTTGTCAGTTGCACTCTAGAGGGGATTGTCAAGGGAAGACTTGCATCTATTTCCAGAGACAAATTCTAATTTGTTGCTACTTGTTGTTTAATGGGAAGAATTCTGGCCATCAAAAAGTGGCTCTTTCACATGAATCAATCAGGTGCACTGTATGTGTGCTTTATAAGAACTTTATCAAATTAGATTGTGTGGCCTAGGTTGCATGGCCTCTGGCTACCATGGGAATTGTGGGAGCTTCGTGTAATTTGAAAACTACAAGAAGTCCATTGTTTTAGACAATAAATATTGTCTAAATAATAAATAAATAAATAAACAAATATTTACAATAAAATAAGAGGATAAACAAGGTATAAGCACAAAGTAAAACCTTCATGTACAAGACATTTGGCAATGGCAGATTACATATTTCTCTTATGACGGGTTTACTTTAACAACTCCTAACAGAAGATTCCTCTTTTCCTCTGCGGTTGAATGATCTGCAATGTTTCTTGTGCTGCTGTGTCAGAAGAAAATGACGTCTAACTCATTATGTGCTAGAGATTTCCAACAAGCAGACAGTAGTGTGCCCCCTTGCTAATTCAGATTGTGTCTATTGACTAAGCAGCTGCTATTTTCATTTTAAATTTATGCTAGGGCTGATGTGAAGACTCAAGGGGCGAGGATAAATTCAAAGGATAACTGTCCTGTTAAACCTGATGAATTATTTTATATAATAGCAAATACAACTTTTCCATCTCCTTTCCCTGTGCTTTAAAAGATGTCACATGCCAACATAAAAACTGATTTATTTTAATTCAGCCTGTACATGCTGTACATAGTATAAATCTGCATGCATTAAGCTGGCTATAGATGGAGCGATTTTCTTTCCTGTAAATTAGGGTTGTCCCGATACTAGTATTGGTATCGGGACCGATACCGAGTATTTGCGTGAGTACTTGTACTCGCGCAAATACTCCCGATGCCTGAATAGAATACTTTTTTTTTAAATGCGAGTGGAGGGGGGTGGAGAGGGGGCGGAGAGCGGAGCAGAGCAGTCCTCTTATGGGGGAGAGGAGAGCTGCTGCCGCCTTAGACAAAAACAAGTCAATCCCCCCCCCTCCTCCCGCCGCTGCTGACATCTACTTACTATGCGCTGGGGGAACACAACAGCTGTCATTTGCATTTGAATAGCTGTGTTTCCCCGCTGCGCCGACAAGTATAGCCCCTCCCCCATGCCCGGGCACTTTGATGGACAAATCACCCATCCGACCATGGCTGAACTTAGAGGGACCATGGCTGAACTTAGAGGGACCATGGCTGAACTTAGAGGGACCATGGCTGAACTTAGAGGGACCATGGCTGAACTCAGAGGGACCATGGCTGAACTCAGAGGGACCATGGCTGAACTCAGAGGGACCATGGCTGAACTCAGAGGGACCATGGCTGAACTCAGAGGGACCATGGCTGAACTCAGAGGGACCATGGCTGAACTCGGAGGGACCATGGCTGAACTCGGAGGGACCATGGCTGAACTCGGAGGGACCATGGCTGAACTCGGAGGGACCATGGCTGAACTCGGAGGGACCATGGCTGAACTCGGAGGGACCATGGCTGAACTCGGAGGGACCATGGCTGAACTCAGAGGGACTTTAACGCTAAAATGCTGTAAAAAAGCTTCACTGTGAAAGGGGTCTAAATGGCACAAAAAAGTAGAGCTCTTCTTTGGGATCTTAATACAAGTTACACTTTTAAGTTTTTAAATATCTAGTATATGTCTTTGCTGCCTGTTTTTTATTCTGCTCTGTTTCTTACCTGATTCTGTCTACCTTAATTTTTAAAAAATGTTTCCTCCTACAGAGATTTTAAAAGTAAGAACGTATTGTTAAGAAATGATCTGACGGCAATTTTGGCAGATTTCGGGTTAGCTGTACGGTTTGAACCTGGAAAACCTCCTGGTGATACTCATGGGCAGGCAAGTATTCTCCTTATTTCTTAAAGTGTCTCTAAAGCCATTTTTCTTTATTTTTTTTTTTAAATAGAATTGGCAAGGGTTGGAACCACTGTTTTTGCTAGGAATATTTACACTAATTTTGTCATGATGACTAATGTCACTGGGACTGAAAATTAAAAAAAGAATCAAAAATTTGGAGTTGCTGTAGAAATAGTAATGGTGGAAAATCTTCCAATAAGGGCTTTTTCTGGATGATTTTTCTCACTTTGGAGAGATCTTCTCTAACTTCCTGTTGTATCTCAGGACAGGAAGGAATTTCTTCCTAATAGAACACAAATTGAGAGGGATTTTAGCTATGCCTTACTCTAGCCCAGAAAAAAAATTGTGCTTTAGACGTACTAACTGTACTTACCTGAGCCCCCACCCCTCGATCCAGCGACATACATGAGCAGCTCTCCTGGGTCTCTCTCTCATTGACTCACACAGCAGTGGCAGCCATTAGCTCCTGCTGCTGTTAATAACAGCCAGTGAGGGGAGAGTGGGGGGTGGTGGTCAAGCCGCGTTGTGTGTGTGAATGGACAATGTCCATTTACAGGAGTGCGGCTTGAGAGCGAGCCTGCTCGAGTGCCCCCATAGTAGGAGGCTTGCTATGGGGGCACTTGGCAGAGTGGAGGAACCAGGACTGCCGGTGGGAGACCCAAAAAGAAGAAGTTCAAAGCTGCTCTGTGTAAAACCATTACACAGAGCAGATAAGTAGAACATGTTTGTTAATTAAAAAAAAGAAAAACTTTTAGAATAAATTTAAGACGTTAAGTGAATCTAAAGGCAAAACATTTTTAGATATGTAAGGTGTTAGAATACCTGTTAGTATTTAATTACTGTCTATGTCCCCATCAGGGAGATGTGTCCCCACCTGTTAGGAACCAACACCAATAGGAACAAATGTTCCTGGGGTAACATGTCTAAGAAGGTATTTCCTAAACTTAAGAGTTCCTCTTACTTCCTGTTGCGTCTATAGTACAGTAAGTAAAGGGAAATCTCCCCATGGCAAATGGGGAAAACAAAGGTCTTGGCTGTTTATGTGCTTTATATTTAACTTTCTCTACATGTATTTTTCCGATTGATTTACTATGCAATATGATGGAAAACGTTGTCATATTTATCTAGGTTGGAACAAGGAGGTATATGGCTCCAGAGGTGCTAGAAGGAGCAATAAACTTCCAGCGAGATGCCTTTCTCAGGATAGACATGTATGCCATGGGGCTCGTTCTGTGGGAGATTGTAGCTAGATGTACAGCTGCTGATGGTAAGTCTTTAACTCCCCTAGAGATAGCTTAAGTTAACATTTGCTTACAAGATGTTGTGGCATAAATTGTATACGACTTGGGGTTGATTTACTGAAACTGGAGAGTACAAAATCTGGTGCAGTTCTGCATAGAAACCAATCAGCTTCCATGTTTTTCTTTTTTTTTTTTTGTCAATGCTTAATTGAACAAACTGATGTTAGAAGCTGATTGGCTACCATGCACAGCTGCACCAGATTTTGCACTCCGGTTTTATTAAATCAACCCCCAAAGTGTCACTAAGCTCACGTTCACATTGAGATCGGGTTTGAAATGATGCAAGTTCAGCTGAACTCGCACAATTTCATACTGGCATTTCAGTGCAAGTTAGGGGGCGATTTGATAGAAAATCGGTGCGGGTTTATGTACAGATCTCTATTGAAATTGCCAAAAGTAGTGTAGAAACTACTTTTAAGAACCAGGTTGGTGCTGTAAAGTCGTTGTTGCACTAATTCAGATGGTGCCATTGCCGGAAATAGGTTCCGATTTTTCCATGCTATTTGACACATCAAATCGCATGCCAAAACCATCCGAATGTTAACGTGGGCTAAAGGCAAACATGTTGTTTTCATTTTGGAATGAGTGGAGATGCATTAGAACTAGAGGTCGGACAATATTTGGCCTTTTTAAAGAAATGTGCATGGGACGATTTTTGTGAAAATTTGGCCGATTACTAACTGCACCGCCTCCCTTTCCCACACTCCATTGGCAGTTTCACAACTGAGTGGCTCTGTTGTAACTGAATGCAGCGAGAGTGAGGCGCTGTCAGAATTCAACGGTGATGTCGGGGCTGGGCGGCACCCAGCAGCTATCAAACACCAGCCAATGGGATGGGATCTGGGCAGGCGGCTACATGTATGTGGCCTGTTCCCTTTCTTAGGCAGTTTAATCATTGGCTGGTGTTTGATAGCTGCAGGGTCCGCCCACCCCCGACATCACCGCTGAATTTTGACAGCTGGTCTCTCCCTGGATTCAGTTACATATAGTGTAACTGTGAAACTGCCAAATCGGCTCAGTGTGAAACCTGCCAGTGCCACCTGCCAAAAAAAGAAAATTTGGCCTACAATATTGGCCGCAAAAATCGGCATCATATCTTGGCCGTCCGATTTCTAAATATTGCCATCTTCATCAGCCAGAGAGAAACCCATATTGGTCGACCTCTAATTAGAACATCTTTCTGTTTTTATTGCTTCCTGTGCCCCTCTTAGCGAGATTCAAGGCTTGGTGCAAACTACTGTGATGCCGATGTCGCTTGACTCTGCCTGTGACTTTACCCAACGACTTCCTTCCTTCCCACTTAGATGCTTTTTAGGACTCGTACAAGGGCTGAAAGTCAGACCAAAGTGGTGCAGGAGCCTCTTTTGAAGTCGTAGTGACTTGTTTGGTATCAGTTAAGATGGCTCTTATAGGAAAGCATTACATTTGACATGTCGTGCAACTTACAGTCTCACAAATCAAGAGCGGTGTGAACCAAACCAAGATCCTAAATCCTTTGAATAGAGAAAAAGATAATTTTATTTTTCAGAGATTTATGTAAATAATAATAAAATGATTAGGTTAGGGTCAAAGGTTGATTCTGAGAATGCGTGGATTTTTAACCGATGGTCGTGCATACTAACGATCGATTTTGACCTATCGTTAGGCGTCCATTGGTTACATTTTAAAGCAAGCTCTATTTTTTTTTTTGACAGAAGGATAATTGACCAATAGGGCCCACACATGATCGGTTTGGACCGATGAAACGGACCTTCAGTCCGTTTTCATCGGTTTTAAACGATCGTGTGTACGCGGCCCTCAGTGTAATACTGTTTCTGCCACTTATTGTGAAATGTTTCAATAATCATTAATACATGTGTTTTAATCTGTCTGCCTTACCTGCATTGAGAAACGTATAAAGAAAAGCAGGTAGTATACAAATATCTTGTGAATTTTTATATTCTAAAATACAATTTTTTTTTTTATAATTTGTTATTGAAGCGAATATTTTGCCATAAAATCAAAAGTTCTTTACAGGCATACCCCACTTTTAAGTACACAATGGAGTTTATTTACTAAAGCTGGAAAGCACAAACTCAGGCTCACTTGCATAAAAACCAATGAGCTTCCAGGTTTTATTACCGAAGCTTAATTGGACAAACTGGGGTTAAACGCTCATTGGTTTCTGTGCAGAAGTGAGCCTGATTTTGCGCTTTCCAGCTTTAGTAAATAAACCTCATTGTGTACTTAAAAGTGGGGTATGACTGTATAGCTTTAGTAAGCAAACCTACCTGTAATAAAGGATGTCCCATGTTGTGCAGGCAACTAAATCCTGTAAAATCTTCACTGCAGAGATGGCCCGTCCTCTTCTGTCTCTGAACTTCCACATTGCGATGGTTAGTAGCTGCCGGTCTTCTGAGACGCTGCTATGAAAGAGTTCCTGAGGAGGAAGAACCGGGCCACTCCTCCCTCCTCCACTAGTGAGAAACATTTTTGTCATGGTTTTCACTGCCAGTAACCAGGTGTGTAAATGTGAGAGAGAATCCTGTCACTCAGACTCTCCATTTACAGATCTTGGTAAAGTGAATTAAAGTAATAAAATAATGTTTCTAAGTGGAGGAGGAGAGGAATTATTTCACAGCATGTTCATAGAAGACTCACCGCTATTAACTCCCATAGTGCTGGAAGTTTGGAGACGGGAGAACGACAGGGCATCCCTGCAGAGAAGATTCCTACAGGATCCAGTTACCGTCACAAAGTAGGACATGCAGTACTGTATAGTTGTTAACAATGTATTCTATATAGTATACATGAATACATGGAAGACATGTCAATACCATTTGTATCGGTGTTCCATCCGTGGTTCCTGCCAGCCCAGACCCCCCGGTGGGAGCAAACTGTGTCTTATTGGCTGGGGGTACCGTCTTGAGTGTTGTTTCCGTTAATGTAAGTTTTGTCATCAACACATTAATAGGGAAGTGTGTGGAAACCATTATCCAGTACTTCTGGGTGCACAAATATAGGTATACATTTATGACAATTTGAATGGCATTGAGTAGCGCCTGTGTTCACAGGTATAGAACTAGGATACTGGTCAACAGAGTTGAACATGAATATAAGAGAGAGGAAGGTGGTAAGAAAAAAGAAGACGCATAAAAAGGAAAGAGAAGAGAGTATAGATGGGGGGGGGGAGAGAGAGATGGCAAGCTCTGCTCAAAGGGGGTTTCAAATCGGGATGTCATGAGCAGGGTTTCTAAGTGTTAGGCCCCGTACACACGACCAAGCTTCTCGGCAGAATCCAGTGAGAAGCTCGCTGGGAGACATATTCTGCCGAGGTTCTCGGTCGTGTGTACACTTCCGACGAGCGTCCCGTCGGGAAGCTCGTCGAGCCAAAAAAGAGAGCACGCTCTCTTTTTCCTCGTTGTTCAATGAGGACTTTGGCTCGACGAGCTTTTCCGACCGCTCATCAGGAACCTCGTCGGGCGGAACGATGGGTTTAGCCCGACGAGGTTCTCGGACGTGTGTACGCGGCCTTATTGGGGTTAGGCACACGGTGGATTTTTATTGCAGAGATTCTATGTTTCAATTTCTCAGATGTGGAATAATGCCTCCAAATGCTCAAGGTGATAGAGAATTCGTCCCATTTATCCAAGGACTTTGCTTGCATCGCCTCCATAAGCATGATATCGTTGATCTCACTTACCCACTCTAAGAGGGATGGGGAGGGGTGGTTTAACAGTGTCTAGGAATTAATTGCCTACCCGCACTGAGAACATTTTTCAAAAGACTAGCCTCCTAGGAATTTATCAAGCTGAGAGTTAAGATAGTAGGGCAATGGAGGGGGAGGGAGTTAGTGCTTTATCATATATTTAAAAAATCTGTACCCAGAACGGGCGAATCTCTGTACATTCCAACCAAATGTGGAGGTAGATGCCTTTCTCCAAGTGACATCTCCAGCAGACATTGGTGGCAGAGGGAAACATGACCTTAATATTAGTTGGGACTCGATACCACCTTGTGCAAAAATTTTAGGCAAGTGTGAAAAAGTGCTCTAAATTAAGAATGCTTTCAGATATAGAACTGTTATTAGTTTCTTTTGATCAATTAGCAAAATGGAAAGTAAATAAACAAAAGAAATCCAAATCAATAGTTGACTGCCTTCAAAACCACATCAATTCTTCTAGCTATACTTTTTTTGAAGGAACTCGGCAGGTAGGTTGTTCCAAACAAACATCTTGGAGAACTAACCACAGCCCTAACCATTTATCAGTCCAGAGCACCTGCCATTTTTCTGCTCCTCGGTTCCTATCTTTTTCGTGCATGGTCGAGACGCTTAGCCTTGTTTTCATGTCTCAACATAATGGAATCTGTCTGGGATTACATGAAGAGATGAATTTGAGGCAGCCTACATCACCAGAAGATCTATAGTTAGTTCTCCAAGATGTTTGGAAAAACCTACCTGCCGAATTCCTTCAAACTGCAAGGGTACCGAGGTTATTTCATGAAAATAAACTATAACACTTCTATTTCCCAAAGCATTCTTAATTTACAGAATTTACTTCCTTAGGACTGTACTTCTTTACAGGCGTATTTTCTCACAAAAGCGAAAAAAATGTTTTTTTATGGCTGAATTTTTCTTTTATTTTTAAATAAATCTGGGTTTGTCTGGGGCCTGTTTAATGAGTATATGTTACTACTTTGTTTTCCAGGGCCTGTTGATGAGTATATGTTACCTTTTGAAGAAGAGATTGGTCAGCATCCTTCTTTAGAAGACTTACAGGAAGTAGTGGTGCACAAGAAGATGCGCCCTGTATTTAAAGACCACTGGTTAAAACATCCAGTAAGTGTCACTTTTATTTCATTCAAATATTCTCATCCTGCTTTGGATTTATCAACAAAAACAAATGCCAGGAAGTTGAATGTGTGATTCCCCCCCTTTTTTTTTTCCATCTTATGTTTTTATTTTATGTTTCAATAATTTTTATTGTTTCAAAATTGCAGTAAAACATGATACAAAAGAGTGCACAATGGTTATCAATAATTACATGCGTTTAGGGTAAGGAGTTTAAGACATGAATCCATGGAAGACCACAATTGGGTGTCAGGAACTGACCCAAAGTAGTCAACTATGAGAAAAATTGTATTGCAAAACGTGTTCGGTTATGGTCCTAAAAGAGGCCTTTTATCAGTCCAACATGGTACATTCAGTGGAGGGGCAAGTAGGACAGGGTTTCAGGCACGCGTGTGCCCCCCGCCTGCCTACTCTTTTGTGGTTCATGGTTTGAAACAGCAGGCATTAGTCCGCAGATCCTGGCCAATGATTCATGACCAGCACCTGCTGTTCAGCTGTATAGAATCACAGCCCTGTGTTGATAAAATCAAGGCTCTATACAGAAGAACCAATGTCTTTGTTTCTTTTCCTTGCAAAGCAGGGAAAAGAAACAAATCTGTGTATTAAAAATTAGCAAACAGTACACACATTAACACTTGTTGGGCACACAATTAACCCCTTGATTGCCCCTAGATGTTAACCTCTTCCCAGCCTGTCATTAGCACAGTGATGGTGCAAATTATTAGCAGTGATCACTGTAATCGCGTTGCTGCTGATGTCAGTTCCCACAAAGTGTCAGTGTCAGGTTTCCCACTATAAGTGGCTAATCGCTGCCATTACTAGTATTAAAAAATAAATGAAAATTCCAATATATCTCTCATAGTTTGTAGACGTTATAACTTTTACGCAAACCAATTAATATACACTTATTGTTTTTTCTTTTGTTTGTTTTTTTCCTTACCAAAGACATGTAACAGAATACATTTTGGTCTAAGTTTATGAAGAAATATGATTTTTTTAAATCAAAATTTGTAAAATATTTTTCATTGGATAGGTTTTATAGCACAAAGTAAACCCTTTTTTTCTACATTTTCAGTCTTTTTTCTTTTATATAATTAAAAAAAAAACATGCAAACGCCATCAAAAGAAAGCTTTATTTGTGTAATAATACATTTTAATATATATATATACATACATATATAAATTTTTATATATATAATATACATATATAATATACATTTTTGTTTGGGTACAGTGTTACGTGACCATGCAATTGACAGTTAAATTAGTTCAGTCGAGAATAGCAAAATATGGCCTTGTCATAAAGGGGGCAACATTTTCTGGAGCTCAAGTGGTAAAGATCAAAAAAGGCTGAAATTTATATTTGTATATTTAGTCTATGTCAGTGACCCAAAGAGTAGAAGTAAGAAAGCCTGCAATAATCAGGCAATATTAATTTTAGATGAAAAGGTTAACCATAGCCTCCATGTTTCTCTTATGAGAGAATAACTTTAATAAGATCTGTGGATTCCTTATATTTTCCACTAATGTTTATCTTGGTACTGAGCTGGCAGTGATACCAGGCTACATTGGGACTCTGCCAGGTTTTAGATGAAAATGAAATTGTGTGATGAGTTGTCTCTGACCTCACTAGAGAAAAGTCCTTACACATAAATGATGCACCAGTGTGTCTTCACAAAGATGGATTTTGGGTGTTTTGAGCAACATTAATAATTTTGCTTCTATTGTCACAGATCTGCCCAAATGGTCTAACTTTTTTGATTGTCATGCTATAGATAGCAAGCATTTACTGTAACCCTTTTATGTTGTCAGGGTTTGGCTCAGTTATGTGTCACAATTGAAGAGTGCTGGGACCATGATGCAGAAGCGCGGCTGTCCGCAGGCTGTGTGGAGGAACGCATTTCTCAAATCCGCAAATCAGTGAATGGCACTACCTCGGACTGCCTTGTATCCATTGTTACATCTGTCACCAATGTGGACTTGCCGCCCAAAGAGTCCAGTATCTGAGTCATCGTTGCTTTTGTCTTTCCAGACTCAAGGTTCAAAACAGCAGAAAAATCTATGAAAAAAAATTCTATATAAAAATTTAAAAAAAGAAAAAAAAATGCACCTACACACATACACACGAACGCAGCTGCTATTTTGACTTGACTTTTTTATTATTATGGGTTTTTGTTGAATTTTTTTTTTTTTTATTATTATTTTGTTTCTCGTTGGGATGGGTTGGATCAAATTTACCAGCACGTTGTTCTATTGTGTACATATATATAAATATATGAATATTAAAAAATCAAAAACTGTAAAAAAAGAAAAAAAGAAAACAAACATCTCAGCAAGCATTCAGGTGCCGACTTATGAATGCAAAAAGGTGAAGGTACTTCAGAACCTCAGCAAACTCCTTTTTAGGTAATATATTGGTTTCTCTTAATGTGTGAGGTTCTCGGGAGAGGACCCATTGGAGACCACCTACAAAATGCTGCAAACTTTGTAGTAAGCTAAAGACTGTTACATAAGATACACCTTCCACAAACAGGATTTCCTCTCAACAACCGTGATCACCTTCTATTCTTACCTTCTGGACCTAGCTCTCCAAAAATTGTCTGTTGTGTCTTTTACGGATCTAACGGGTGTCTTTGTAACATGTAGAGAAACTCAAAACCGAATGTTCTCTCATTTTGAGAGCTAAATATTTCAGAGGTTCTTTGTGTGGGCAGGGCAGATGGTGGTTGCACACTGCAGCATTTGGCAAATGGTTTATTGCTATGAAGCTACTCCTCAGGTAAAATTATTTAAAAGGGGAAGGATGCTTTTTCAGAGCAGAGCATTGCCATACAAAACCAGGACAGAGTAAGGAAGACCTCAATAGTCTCATGGCGTGGTTTAGTATAAGCTAAGAATGATGATCTTGCAGTCCTTCGGCTATGGAGATTGTTCTAGTGGCTATGGCAGGATGTGGAGGGGGGGGGGGGGGCATTACATCTTCTTAGTTTTAGGTTGCACAGACCTGGTCTACAAAGTCCATATAGGCAATTAAGAACACCGATATACTGGAAATGTATTTTTTAATGTTCAGGAAATGTCAACTGCCTTGTTAGATAACCAGGTGACTCCACACTAGCATCAACGGGTCATGGGCTTGGCAACCATTTAAAAGCTTTAAACAAAAACAATCTGTTCATGTGATGCATGTAAACATCCTTTTTACCTGCATTGGTGTTGCTGTAAGGTATTCCTTCTCTGTACCTTGGAATTTAAAACCTAGCTTGGTGCATATTCAGATCCCACTAGATTTGCCATAACCTTGCTCAAGTCAGTGAATGTTTCTGATGCTGCTGATTCAATACTTGGATACATTTTCATCTGCAAAACAAGCAATGTGTTTTTTTTTTTTAAATAAACGCATTCAATTTACGTGGCTTCCAAGGTAGACTTCTTCAAGTGTTGGGTAACTGCACAGTTTACGCATTGTGTTTTATCCAATACATGATGGAGTTCAATTACAAAAGAAAAAACTAGATAACATTTCAAAATATTTCATGACCATATACCACCTCAAACCAGAAATACCTCAGAATTTTGTACTTGTATAAGTTTATTATATATTTTTAGTTGTGTTGTCTCGTAGTAAGTATATTTTAATGTAAGTTGGCTTTTCTGACAAGGGAATTTAAAGAAAAAAAAATTTAAAAGGAAAAAAAAATTCAGAATCTCTTAGGAAGTGCTACCTTTTTGTTTTTATAAGAGCACCATTGTAAATAATTGTATAAATTTGTAGATTAACTGCCTAAATAAGATAATTTGGTATCATTCATATATTTGTAATGGCTGTTTAGCCATGTATATTTTTAACCGACAGTAAGCCTTTTCTTTTTCTGTCATTCCTGATCTGGATTTTCTTTGTCTGCAGAGTGACATTTAAAAGACTTGCAGTTGGTAGTTTCCTACCTGGTTCGCCATTATAAAAAAATGTTTGTGAGGAAAGGAGGGGATTGGGGGTTAATATGGTTATTACGATTACCCTAAACCTAAGCTACATATATACTTTTATGTGTTTTGTTAATGTGCCTTTATTCACAAATACTGTTAACAAAGACTATTTGGTCTTTTTCTTTAACTGCACCTTGAATATCCATTTTTTTTCCCCATTATTTAATTTTTATTAGGAAAGGCTTACTGTCATCTCTCAATTATGTCCAAGTGAACTTTGCAGCTGTTCTGTTTTTCCTTCCCTAATTTAAAAAAAAAAAAGCAAATCTCAGAAGCTTTAACGTCCTAAGTACAAGTGCCATATTTGATTTGATAGCCTTCTACTAAAATGTATGTCTTTTTAGACAGTATGATCATGCGATTAGAATGTTGTTGCAAAAATGGCACATTATGTGCCTGACTTTTTTTTGACAATTTTAGCATTATTTTAGAAGTTTTTATATTATGTTGTCAGTACTACACAACCAAACCTGGAATATATGAAAAATAACCAGAATCAGTATGTGGGATTTTATTGTACAATCTGTACAAAACTTTTTTTTTTTTTTTTCTATAGGGAATAGATTAATACATTACTGTAACATAAGTTATGTTATGTGTTTAGTGGAACACAAATCTTTTTATCACAACATGATGTGTTCATGAAGGTGAATACATCAACCCTATGCTTCATTCTTAAAAATTCCATGTGGGGGAAAAAAATGAATTTTTAGTTTTTTAGGTAACCAAAGTAATCATTCACTTAAATACAGAACACAATTTTACAAAGTGTTGCATGTAGATTTGCTTTTCAACAAAAGTATTGTTTTCAGCAGTTAAATTAGCTTAGTCCGTAGGGAAATGTTCATCTCGCAAACATTATAAAAATCCCATGAAAATTACCTGACACATTCACTTTTTATCAAAGCGATGTAACTATCCATATGTTGGTCATGAAACATTTAGCATAACTTTTGTGTGTTTTTTTTTTAGATTAAATCAGTTTGACATGTAACCTAAATATAACATAATTTGTCTATGAAAAATGCCTAAAGAAAACATTGCTACATTTTTCAAGGTCTTACAGAAGTGAAACTCTTCCAAAACCAAAGGTTGATAAATTTAGGGAGACGATAAGGATGATTCTGTTTCAAGGAGCCAATGAGAAATGCAGACGTACATTGAGAGTTGATTGTGAATATATTCTAGTACCAGCAAACAAAATTACAAATCTGAGCACTTATCTTAAATGTAGATTTTTTTTTAAAATAATATACTTGTCAAAATCACAGATTAATTAAACAAAATAAAAACAAGCCTTTCAAATTAATTGTTGGTGTTTTTATATAGACACCAAGTGATATTTAGACATAACATGCCAATCCATGTACTTAATAAGGCAAAAAGGTAAATTATACTGATGTTATATTTGTATTTTCACAGTTACTTTTCCTTTATGAAATAACTATGTGGAAAATATTAAAGTACTTCACCCTACAAATTATGTGTATTATGGTTGGTATATGGATGTACTTTCACAGAAATGTAAACTCCAACAATTTGGACTTTTTAAATCAATTGTCAAAATGTACAGTCTGCATTCCTGTAACTTTTAAAATTGTTTCCTAAAAAATATGCCAATCTGAAAACATAGCTACTTGATACAACTAATAAATAGACATGGGGAAAGTTAGCAATAATTTTTCATTAAAATATGATAGTAGATGTTTGTATTATTCAGATGCAATAGCAAAAAGTTTTCTGTTGCAACCTTGAAACATTTTGTAGCAATTTTTTTTAAAAGTCACAGTGATGGTCATTCTGTTAATTATTCTATGTATGTACATACCTTTTTATTATGGTCATCTATTTTCTATTAACAACAATTCTGTTAACATTTGTGCATTCTGTATATCTCATGGATTATGATAAGACCTCAAATCTTTTGTAATTTCCTCTGTGATGGAACACTTTTTTAAATGTTTTAAAGCTAAACAAGAATATGTTTGTGCCTTTGTTTCACTAGGGAGGAACAAAACAGCTGTGCAAAGCTTCATGATTTGACTCATCATTTACCTACATTTTATTTTCTAATGGTCTTGTAATTATTGATCTGACTCTTGGGATTCAGTGACTTTTGTAAACCAATTACCTCATAGCTCCCGTTAAACAGTATTGCATTACGGATATCCCATTTAAAAAGATAGAGGACCTTTTGTGTGGATTTCTGAAATTTGAAAAATGTGTTACGTTTTTTTTTTTTATTATTTTTTTTTTATTTAATAAAAGCAAAATTAGAACTTTCACTTCCCAGATTTAAAGTATAGATTCCGAAAGACACCATGTGGGTTGTCAGTTGACTTATTTCATAATATGCATTTTTACAACCCTGACTAATTTCTTTAGCTTAATGTCAAATTCCTTGTTTCTTAATTTTCTTGTTTCAAATTTGTAAATGGCCAATTTAAAATAAAGGAAAGAGAAAGTAGGTTGTAAATCAGGTAATGCAAAGTCACCCAGATATGTATGGGGAGATATGTTTTTTGTTAGAAATTTGCTTAATTTATTTACATAAAAAATAATAAAGTACATCCCTCAAGTGACTTTACTATGTGCCAAAAAATAAATATAGCAAATACTATTTTAAATTCAGTAGAACGTTAAAACAAAAAAAAAATCAGATTTGTTTTAATTTAAAAAATAAAGTAATGTTTAAGCCTTAATTTGTTTTAAATCCCCCAAAAAATCCAAAAGAATCTGTTGCTTTGTTTACAGTATGATAAGCTAAATACTAACTGGTAGAAAATGCATTCCTTAAGTAATAACTCTAGCTTTTTTTAATGCACATTATATTTCAGGTATATTTCCACACAGGTAGTTAAACTTTTAAGGATAGTCCATGCCTTGCTTATGCTTACCATGCCAATCTTTGATATAAAGAGTCAGAGCCCATTACTCACATATGTTATTTTGAGAAAGGAATGGGTGAGATGAATTTACGTCCATTTTATTTTTCAGTGAAAAGAAACTTCTTTAGTAATATTTCTGTAAATCCGACGGAAAAGAAAAGTTTGCTTTGTCAGTGTTTGAGTATGTGTCAAACGTTTGTGTACATAGTGGTTCTTAGATTCTTATTTTGAAGAATCTGGTCCAAGGGTATTGTAATGTCTCCAATCTTGGAGAAGCATAGTAAGATGCAATTAATCACCTTGAAGTATCAATTTCAAAAGCTATTTGTTTGGATAAAATTTAATCACTGGCGTCTTAACTGTAACTATTTTTTCAATCTGCACAATGCCATTTTCAAAGAAAAACTTGAGCTTTAATTCATGTTGTTCCTATAGTTAGACCTAGCTACAAGTGCATATCTTTTTTACTGCTAAAAGATTGCAAAATCAAAGTATGTTCTGTCCACTGGGGAGGTTTTATCCAAATCCTTATTTTCTAAAAACAAATTATTATACTCTTAAAAGAGCAAATACTAAATTCCCAGTGTCTATTTGTAAATTACATCTAATTGAAATTTTACAGCAGAAAACCGCACATCCTGGAAACAAACAAACCAGTCACAATAAGAACAGTACCAGCCTACATTTAAACATAAGAGGGGAAAAAAAAAACACACACATTTGCCCATACAAAACATGCACAGTTCAGAAACCTCCATCAGGAGGCAGATATACAGCTACTCTGGCAAGATGGCATCGCCTTCAACCATATGAGCTAATACATTTAAAAAAATACATAGTTTGTATACTTTTATTCTCTACATGTTTGCTTAATTGATCACTTATCACTTTTGCTATAGGAACATCATGCATTATGGGTTCTAGTTTCTCTTAAAATCTGTAACGTCATCTGTGTACAAATTGCATGTTCAGTGAAAGTTTAGGTTGACCTTTGTGTTGATCTACAACGTTTATCAGGAATCCTATTTTTTTTTTTTTTTTTGAGATTGTAAGAATTAATTGTTATTTAATTTTTGGGAAAGGGGACACATTTCTGAATGTATCATTTAGAATTAATTTAAACACAACTGTCTTATGAACATGTATAATATGCTGACAGTAGGATCCTCCAAATTTCTTTTTTTAATAACTTGTTAAATACTTCAAGGAAAAAGTGTATGCTTTTAACATTCTTTGTACAAAGATTTTTTAAATCTGTTTTTACAGAAGAAAAAATGAATACTTTTGTTTTTGGTAACTGTACTAAGCAGCTTGGTGGGAAGTTTTTGATGATGGTCAATGTGTTTTTTATTTTTTATTTCACTTTCTTTTTTTTCTTTTTTTTTTAGTATTTAGTCCCAATTCATAAAGTACCATTTGAATACAATGCGAAGTGAAATCATGTGTGTTATATTTCACAATTGTAGCTATAATTATATGTAGCAGAGATAGCTTGTACTACTGATTTAACAATCATTATTCTAAAATATCCTGTTTAAAGAATATATATATAAATATAAGTATACACTTATATATACAGTTGAGCCTGTTGCTGTAACCCATTTGGATTGATGGACTTTGAGGGACGTATTTATTTATACTACTATGTGTTTAAATGGATATGTCCATCAGTAAAACATGTGTTTATTACATTGCAGGTAAATAATTAAGGTGGTTTTAAAAGAACAATGTATCATAGTTGATAAGTTGCTGTGAAGCTTTGTCCCCTTTTACTGTAGTCTGTTTAGAAGAGAAATGTATCAGGTTGAGATTAGACATTGTGAAGTTCTGGTTTGACTGCTTTATTTTTCACTGGGTGCCAGGATAAATTGCCATGAATGTAGTATTTGCCCTGTGAGAAGCAGTCAGACCATAACCAATAAGAGGACTTTTTAGAAAGGACTATTTCAAGTTTATCTTTTTTTGTATATGAAATTGAACAATAAATTACAGGTAAAAAATGATCCGGTGTTTTTGTTTTGCAATATATAGTATACTGGGGCACAATTATTCAAATAAGACTTTTCACTTTTCTTGCCTGTATACTCGGGCAAAGTATTTTCATTATTTTTGTGCATCTCTTTTGTCTTGTTACGCCCCGTACACAGGGGCGGAATGTTGGGTGACATTGGCCGGTTCAATAAAAACCAGCTGACATTCGACCTGTGTGTATGGCAGCCAATCGGCTCTCGATCAGCGCGCTCAGCCATTGGCTGAGCGCGCTGATTGGAGTGTTCTGGTGGGCTGTCCCCCTGTCAGAACACAAAGGCTCAGCGGGGGAGATCATTGTGATAACATCAGATCATTAGTACAGCAGCTCCGACCAGAGCAGACTGTAAGCAGTGGCATACCTATGGGGGGGGGGGTCCGCCCCAGGTGCCACACATTTGGAAGGTGTCAGGCCGGCTATCAGAGCTGGGATAAGGCAGTGGTGGGTGCAGGGGGGTGATCTGTGCTTGCTCTCTGTTTGTGGGAGTTGCCAGCTGCTGCTCTCTGTCATTGAGCTCACATCAAGCTCTTTACTACCACCTCTAGCTATTTCCTGTATGTGCACCCCTCATGTGCTGCCTGTAATGTATTTTCACAGGGACATGTAGAAACAGGACCTGGGACAAGGAAGCCCAACTTACAAGTGGGGGCTGTGAGTCCAATTGAAGAGGGAGGGGGGGCAGAGGTGTGTGTGTCGCTTTTGACATATATACCGATGAGGTGGACATGATGTATATACAGGACAGATGTATACCTGCAGTCACTGATGGAGGAAGGTATGTACAGGAAGGAAGGTGGGTGTATATATAGCTGTATATACCCACCTTCCTTTCTCTATAGAGACCTTCCTCCATCGTCACTGACTGCAGATATACGTCTTCTGTCCTGTATACAGCTATAAACACCCACCTTCCTGTATATACTAATACCATCCACCCTCTGTACTGTACAGACCACATTTTATGGACACAGTGAGGCTGCATATGATGGGCACATGCCTGCGCTTTATGTGACGAGTAAGCCCCTCCCCTTCATAACATTGTCAAAAAGGGGTGGGGAATGGATGGCCTTAAAATAATGCCCCGCCTGAAACAGTTCGGGGGGGGGGGGGAGTTCTGCAGACGCCCATGACTGGAGGATCCTGGTAGTGGACATTTTATTCACATAAACTTGTTATGGGAGATATATAAGAGTTGTCATTGCTGACATCCATCTAAAAATGTACAGTGCGTCTCTGGAAAGTATTCACAGTACTTCACCTTTTCCACATTGTTATGTTACAGCCTTATTCCACAATGGATTCAATTATTTTGCTGAAAATTCTACAAACCATACCCCATAGTGACAACGTTAAAGCAGTTTGTATGAAATCTCTTAAAATGTATTAAAAATGAAAAAACAATCACAAGTCATCACAGCCTTTGCCATGACCCTCAAAAATGAACTTGTGTGCATCCTGTTTCCACTGATCATCCTTGATGTTTCTACAACTTGATTGGAGTCCACCTGTGGTAAATTCAGTTGATTGGACGTGACTTGCAAAGGCACACACCTGTCTATATCGGGTCCACAGTTAGTGCATGTCAGAGCACAAACCAAGCCATGAAGTCCAAGGAATTGTCTGTAGACCTCCAAGACAGGATTGTATTGCGGCATAAATCTGGGAAAGGGTACAGAAAATTCTCTGCAGCATTAAAGATCCAAATTACTACAGTGGCCTCCATCATCCATAAATGGAAGACGTTTGGAATCACCAGGACTCTTCTAGAGCTGGCTGCCACGCCATACTGAGCGATGGGAGGTGACCAAGAACCCAATGATCACTTTTCAGCGTTTCTCTGTGGAGAGAGGAGAACCTTCCAGAAGAAAACCCATCTCTGCAGCAGTCCACCAATCAGGCCTGTATAGTAGTGTGGCCAGATGAAAGCCACTTCTCGGAGGTACATGACAGCCTGCCTGGAGTTTGCCAAATGGCACCTGAAGGTCTGCAGGCCATGAGAAACCAAATTCTATGGTTTGATAAAACAAAACAAGATTGAACTCTTTGACCTGAATGGCAAGCATCATGTCTGGAGGAAACCAGGCACCGCTCATCACCTGGCCAATACCATCCCTACAGTGAAGCATGGTGGTGGCAGCATCATGCTGTGTGGATGGTTTTTCAGTAGCAGAAACAGGGAGATTAGTCAGGATCGAGGGAAAGATGAATGCAGCAATGTACAGAAACATCCTCAATGAAAACTTGCTCCAGAGCTCTCTGGACCTCAGACTGGGTTGAAGGTTCATCTTCAATTAGGGCAAGGGCCCTAAGCACACAGCCAATATAACAAAGCAGTGGCTACGGAACAAGGCTGTGAATGTCCTTGAGTGGTCCAGACTTCAACCCAATTGATAATCTCTGGAGAGACCTGAAAACGGCTGTGCACCAACGCTTCCCATGCAATCTGATGGAGCTTGAATGGTCATGTAAAGAAGAATGGGAGAAACTGCCCCAAAATAGGTTTGTCAAGCTTTTGTAGCATCATACTTGAAGCTGTAATTGGTGACAAAGGTGCTTCAAAAAAGTAAAGGCTGTGACTACTTATGTTCATGTGAATTTTGAAGAAATTATTGAATTTAATCCATTTTGGAATAGGGCTGTAACATAACAAAATGTGGAAAAAGTCAAGCGCTGTAAATACGTTCCGTCCGGATGCACTGTACATCGGATGCACTGTACATCTTGGGAATAATACCCAGACCCCCAGCCTGTAATGTTTTACTTGGGGACTGTGTTCATTGCTCGCCTCATTACATGGCACAGCCAGTGAGTTATCCACAGGGTGCTATATAGGGACCAAGGTTTATTCTTATAGCACCCAAACTCCTAAAGAACCCTTTGAGAGTTTGAGAACTGTGACAGGTGGAGCTTGAAAGAGGCCATCATCATGGACAGGATAAGACCCTGTTCTGCTATTTACCAGTTCCTGGCTATATGTGTACACCATATCCTTCCTTAACAAGACATACAACAGGGCACTCAAGGGGCATGGAAAGCAGAGGTTGTTGAGGTTGTCTACAGAAGCTCAGGAGCACTTTGGGCACACAAAAGAAATTCTGTGGCAGGCACTGAAGTAACGCCAAGTACCCTTCAGGTTGATAGCAGCTCCTGTGTCTCGAAGCAGGATCCTAAACTGGCTCCAGCCCCATAAATCAGGCTCCCCCACAGATGTGCAACATACAGCCTGTCGCACCAAAGCAGAATTCTCTACCACTATGCCTGATCTATTCCAAAGGTTATCCACTGCTAGTAGCAGTGGATACGAACACCTGTAAATACTCCTCTAACTCTCCACTGCCTGATTAACTTCAGACATTACAGTCCTTACTGCCTCACTCGCATCCATTTGCAGAATGTAAGGGGACACACAGACTTTTTAGCTGAGACTGCAGATGATATTTTATCGCTAGAATTTCATGATGTAGCTTCATATGCTGGATACTGTGGACTCATTGGTTGAAGCAATGTATTCTAGTGTCTGGATAGATAAACTTAGTGCTGCTCATTACAATTTTTCCTTATTCTTGATCAAGTCAAGTAGGCTTTCTATAATGATTTCCTCAACTCGAAGAGGTCATTCATTCCCTCCTCCTGATGATAATTTTGGTGCATTATACCCATGGAAGGGGAGTTTAAAAAGAGATGGACTGTTCCCACTGTGAACCTGGCCATTTTTACACTAAATAATCTACTTGTTCCTATGATGGTATTCCTTCCTTTAAAGGATAATAATATTAAAAAAAAATCATACTACCCTCCATGCTGCAACATCTGTCCTATGTCTGATCTTATGCCGCGTACACACGGTCGTTTTTTGCTTTTTACTTTTACTTTTACTTTTACTTCTGTGAAGTAAAAAACTACGTTTTTGAAACGTCACTTTTCAAAGACAATTTTGCATACACACCATCGTTTTTTCACAAAAAGTGAGGTTACGTTCACCACTCTTTTCCATTGAAGCTCGCTTCATAACTAGCTTCTGGGCATGCGCGGGTTGAAAAACGTCGTTTTGAACGACGTTTTTGCTACACACGGTGACTTTTTGTGAAACAAAAAACGACGTTTTGAAAAACGACACAAAAAATTCAAGCATGTTGGAATTTTTTTTTGGTCGTTTTTTTTTAAGACAAAAAACGACGTTTTGCCCACACACGATCAATTTAAATGACGTTTTAAAAAACGTCGTGTTTTTTTTCATCGCAAAAAACGACCGTGTGTACGCGGCATTAGACATGACTGCTGATTTCTCAGTCTGCTCCGAACAGAGAGCAGTGACTTTCAATCATTGCCCCCCCCCCCCCCACTTTGCTTCTACAGTGCATACTTGAGCACTGGGCTAGGGAGAGGGCTACAGCTGCTGACTCTCAGCTGTGCACTGAAAGGCAGAGCCAACTGTCAATCTGCCATAAGGATGGATGCTGACTATATTGTCGTGATCTTTCCTGAACCTTGTGCAGCTCTGCTCCTTGAGGAGATTACAACCTATAGTTCCCACCTCGCACTCATACATACATACATACATACATATACCAGAGGCAATTAAGACCGGAGACAATTAACCTACCAGTTTGTCTAGCATGTGGAAGGAAACCCACAATGGCACAGGGAGAACATGCAAACTCCATACAGGTAGTGTTGTGGTTGGGAGTCAAGCCAATGAGCTTGAGGCTGCTAGGCAGAGGTGCTAACCACTAAGCCTCTGTGCTGATTTTTTGAAGTCCTTTGCCTTAGTAAGCCAAGCACTGTAACCGGCTATTGCTACCTTGAGGACTGAACAATTTAGGGAGATTAGGAACCAGGAATTTTCTATATTTACTATATGTACCCAAGATTTCATATTTTTGTTGCATACCAGGTATGACATCTATCCCCTTATGCATGTTTTTTGCACATCAAAGTGTAATGTTCTTACATAATTTTTCTATTTTGAAGGGTGCTTCATTGGGTATTACTTTTATTAAATATAAATCCAATTTCAGGATTTCAATTTATATACTTTTCGGGACGGGGCATTTTAATTTTTTTTTGTTTTCTTATTTATTTTAATTTAGTTTTTAATTTTTTACACTGAAATAAAAAAAAATGTATCACTTTTATTCCTATTACAAGGAATGTAAAAATCCCTTGTAATAGAAAAAAGCATGACAGGTCCTCTTAAATATGAGATCTGGGGTCAAAAAGACCTCAGATCTCATATTTAGACTTAAATGCAGAAAAAGAAAAAAAAAATTAAACTGTCATTTTTCAAAAAAAAGTTTCTTTAAGACGCTGGGCGGGACTGACATTTTGACGTCACTTCTACCCAGCAGAGCTATGGGGAGGGGTGGGGGCGATTTTTCCCTCACACGCATCCCCGCTGAGGAGCCAAATGGACCCGATCACCTCCACCGCTACCGACGGCTACGGTAAGCGGCGGAGGGCGCGGGAGTGCGACGGGAGGGGGGAATCCTCTCCCGCCACCGATAACGGCAATCTCGCGGCGAATCCGCCGTGGAGACCGCCGTTAACGTGTACAGAACCGCCACATGAAGAGATGGATATCTCGGTTGTGGCAGCAGCTGCTGCCGTTACCGAGATATCCATCTTTAAAAACATGACGTTTTTTGACAATGGGGTGGTTATCAAGTGGTTAAAGGATAAATCTCCCTTGGCAACATGTTGCATGGTCCACCCATTTTTAGGGTGGAACGTGTAACATGTTCCCACTTCCTACACTACAAGCAGACAGATACACTGACGAGTCTGCATAAGTCCTGCATGGCTCTTGCAGTCTGCTGAACGTGGGTACAATGCTTTAAAGACTCATGCCGCGTACACACGACTGTTTTTCGGGTTGTAAAAAATTAAGTTTTTTTTTTTTAATGCCATTAAAAATGATCGTGTGTGGGCTCCAAAGCATTTTTCACAATGTAAAAAATGCACATTAAAAATTTAGAACATGCTCTGATTTTTCACAACGTTTTTAAAGTTGTCGTTTTTAACGTCGTTAAATAATGGTCGTGTGTGGGCTTTAACGCCGAGAAAAAAACGCCTATGCTCAGAAGCTCGTTCTGGTAAAACTATCGTTCGTAATGGAGTAAGCACATTCATAACAGACCGAAAATCGCGAATCGTCTTTTACTAACACAAAATCAGCCCCAAGGGTGGGGCCATCCAAATGGAACTTCCCCTTTATAGTGCCGTCGTACGTGTTGTACATAGGGTTGTCCCGATACCGATACCAGTATCGGTATCAGGACCGATAGAGTATTTGCGGGAGTACTTGTACTCCCGCAAATGCCCCTGATGTCTAAATAGAATACTTGCCCCCCCGCCGCATACCGCAAAGCCGCCGCTGTCGCGTTAATCAGCGTGCGGGGAACATTACAGGCAGCTTTCGCTTGAATAGCTGTATTTCCCCCCGCGCTGTGTATAGATACTCCCCCTTGCTCGGGATTGGACAGATCCATCCAATCCCGAGCAAGGGGGAGTGTCTATACACGGCAAGGAATGGACAGCTATTCAAACAAAAGTTCCCTGTAATGTTCCCCGCACGCTGATTAACGTGGCAGCGGCGGCGGCATCATCATCTACTAGGTATGGGGGGATATGGCTGGATATATGTGGGGGGACATGGCTGCATTTGGGGACACATTTAAAAAAAAGTATCGGTATTCAGTATCGGCAAATACATGAAAAAAAGTATTGGTACTTGTACTCGGTCCTAAAAAAGTGGTATCGGGACAACCCTAGTTGTACGTCACCGCGCTTTGCTAGAGCATTTTGTTTTCACGATCATGTGTAGGCAAGGCCGTTTTACAAATCGGGTTGAAAAAAAACGTTGTTTTTTTCTAGACCATTAAAAACTTCGGGCCAGATTCACAGAGCCATTACGCCGGCGTTACAGGAGATGCACGGCGTAAGTCTAAATTTGCGCATGCGTTTCGATGCTCCGCATCCCTAAAACGATATACGCATGAAATCTACTTTTTTTGGACCGGCGTAATTTCGATAGACCGGCGTATCAGTCCGCGCAAAACTGCGCTAGACACACCATTGATTTGCTATTCAAATATGCAAATGAGGGAGTTACGGGGATACACAAAAGTAAGTTGGTGCAGCGCAGGCTACGCGCTGTGCGCAACAGCTGCACGGCCTGTCTAAAATTAGACCATATAAAAAGGTGGAATAAAATTAGACAATCTGTCTACATGTCAGCTAAAGCAACACTGTTAGTGAGGAGCTGAGCAGTCACACTTGCTGGACAACAATCTGTATGCCAACATGCCAGGGCCACCCTTGCTCATAGCTATACTAATGACTTTAGAGGAGCAAAGAAGGAGGAGGGCACGGGAGAGGATATACTGCACACGCATAGACCTCTTTGGCATGAGTGATTCTGAGGTGTATCGCATCTTCAGATTCACCCCTCATGCAATCCTGGAATTAACCACAACCTTGCAGGAGGACATCACCAGCCCAACACACCACTCACATGCAGTGCAGACACTGGTCAAGGTCCTGGCAACACTCCATTTCCTTGCCAGTGGCTTTTCAAACAACAAGTGGAGTGGTGGCTGGGATGTCACAATCCTCCATGAGCAGATGTGTGCACCAGCTTGTCCCCGCAATCCTCAGACGCATGGCCAACCAAATCATCAAACCAACCACTGAGGACCTGCGGCTGAAGGCAATGACAGATTTCTACAAAATTGCCAGATTCCCACGCACCGTGGGGGCCATTGATTGCACACATGTGGCACTCCAGCCCCCCCATGAGACAGAGCACATATACCACAATCGGAAGCATTGGCATTCCATCAACGTACAGGTGATAGTCGATGCCCAAGGCCTCATATGGCACGTCTGTGCCAAACACCCCGGATCCAGCCATGACAGCTACATATACAATCAGAGCCCCATCCCAATGGAATTCGAACAGAATGTGTATGGGGACACCTGGCTGGTTGGTGAGTGACATGGGTGGCAGGCATGACTGTCCCCCCCCATGATGCACACATCACAAGGAGCACATGCATGACTAACATCCTCCTGTCTTTTCCCTTATAGGTGACTCTGCATATGCACTGGGACCCCATCTCATGACTCCTATCCGGAACCCCCAAACCCCAGGAGAGGAAAGATACAATGAAGCCCACGCCCAAACACGTGCAGTGGTGGAACACGCCTTTGGCCTCCTGAAGTCATGTTTCCGATGCCTGGATAAGTCTGGGGGGACCCTGTTGTATTCCCCTAACTTCGTGTGCCAGATAATCGGTGCATGTTGCCTGCTGCACAACTTCGCAGTAAGAAAGGGCCTGCAGATTGACATACGTGATGACCTGACCCCTGAACCAGACAATCCCCCCCTAACCGAGGCTACCCTGTCTTCTGAGGGAAGAGCAGCCAGGAGACAGCTCACATTAGGCATCTTTGCACGTTAAACACACACATTAATCATGGCACAATGAGAATGCATGCATGCACACCACTGTGGTCCCTAGCACAGACACATCACATCCTCATCAAATTGGATTAGCACAAGCCCACCATGCAGGACTTGTGAGCAGCAACAACACGCCACGGCTCCAATTATGTCACTGTACATTCATACACCATTCACACGGACCTGGGGATCACTTCTCCCTGGTCCTGGGGAACCCTTCTCCACCACAAATGAGGGTGACACCCCTTTTCCGGCAGGAATGTCACCCCCACATTCCGAAATCATTCACAACACACAAAAAAAAGTCCAGAAAAAGAAAAAAAAAGGGCGAAACCAAATTCGGCCTGGGGCGCCCACGGCCCTGGCTCCTCAGGGGAGACTCATGGGGGGGGTAATCCGGGGAAGGAGGAGCAGCCCCTGGTCTCTGCCCACCTGGCGGCCTGCCCTCCAAGTCCAAAGCAATTCTGGTCAGGCCAGCACTTAGTGTTGCCGTATTGGCCTGGGTGAGGGCCCTCACATCCTGCCCAACGTCTGCTGTAGTAGTCTGCAGTTCGTTTAGGCAGTTTGTAAGAGCTTGTGGCCGGGGAGAAGGGGAGGCCCTTGGGAGGGGAGCCCTGTTGGGGGAGGAGTGGGAGGGGCTACCCCTTATGGAGGGCTGGCTGCTGCCAGCCAGAGGGGAAGATTCCTCCAAAAACAACAATCCACTGGCTGACATGACCTCCTCCTCAAACTCCTCCTCCTCAAACTCCTTTTCCTCCAACTCCTCCGAGGACTCCGGCCTTGTCTGGTGGTCCTCATCAGGCTTGTGTCCCGGGGATGGTGCAGTCAGGCCAGATGGCCCAGCACCCTCCTGCACATCTGTGGATGACACAAAACCTTCACAGGTTGGAGGATCCACACTCTTGCCACATATTCCCTTCCCCCCCCCCCCACACACATGCTACACACCAGATGGGAAAAAAAAACCTTACCTGTCATCACGGCTCCTGACTGGAGTCATAGCCAGGCAGGCCCTCCACTTGTTGCCTTTTAAAGGTGTGGGCCACCGCACGCTCCTCCGCTGTCAGACTAACAGGGCATGGTGGGCCCCCTCCAGTGCCCCTGGCATGGGCTGCCATTTTGGCCAGCTTCTTTCAGACCAGACGCCGGAGATCATTGATCTTCTTTACGATCCCCTCGCGTGTCCGGGTCTCCCCCCCCCCCCCAATGAATTTACCTGGTCGGTAATGTTCTGCAAAATCTCCTTCTTCCTGGCTGGGGTGGTGTTGGCACGTACTTTTGGGATGTACTTTTGCAAAGGAAGGGCGTTTGTGTCCGTCTATTTAAGCTCTCTGTGTAGTTCACTAAGTTGCCCGGGTCCACTTCTAATTTCACTGATTGCGCCGTTCCCGAGTTGTGAGCATGCGCACAGAGGTGCTGACCATGGTCTGCTTCATGTGCGCATGCGCGATCCGGCCGGCCCTTCATTTGCATGGGGTCACGGCTCATTTCAATGAAACACACCCATGTCCTTCCCAATTTGAATTACTCCGCCTTACGCCTCGGAATTTACGTTACACCGGCGCTAATTTATGCGCAAATACTACGAGGATACGGTGATTGCGCCTCTACATTGCGCCGGTCTAACGTAAAGGAGGTGCGCTACGCTGGTCAAAATATGCGCCAATGTACGTGAATCTGGCCCTTCATTTTTTACAACCCGAGAAACGGTCGTGTGTATGCGGCATCAGAGTTAAAAAAAAGAAAAATTATCATTTTTTTTACCTCAAAAAATATGTTAATTTTTTCTTTCTTTTTTAAATAATTTATCCTTTTAAACTCAGACTAGAAAGGTTAGTTGGAAGATTTATAAACTATCCATACTAAATGGAAGTCACACAGATTTAAAAAGACAGTAGTTATAGATCTATCTGAGAATTTACAGTGCCTTGAAAAAGTATTCGTACCACATTTTATGTGATAGACCAACACAAAGTGGCATATAATTGTGAAGTAGAAGAAAATGATAAATGGTTTTCAATTGGGACGCATGGGACATTCCAACATGACAATGATCCAAAACACAAGGTCAAGTCGACCTGTCATTGGCTACAGCAGAATAAAGTGAAGGTTCTGTCATTATGATTTAAAAAGAATAAACACAGTCGGTTCATAATAAATGGCTTCAGCCAAACACTAACTACGAGTGAAAGAAAAGTTTTTGGCCCAGATTCACAGAGCAATTACGCCTGTCTAACTGGTGTTAGACAGGAGTAATTTCAAATTTTGTGCGCCGTATCACTAGTTTGAATCCTCAAACCATGATACGGCGGCTTCGGGCTTCGATCCGAGAGGCTTACGTCCTCGTAAGCCTTCGGATCTACACTGCGATATTTTTGCGGCCGCTGGGAGGAGTTTGCGTCGTTTTCATGCGTCGGGATATGCAAATGAGTTTTTACGGCGATCCACGAAGGTACGAGTGTCCCTCGCAATCGCCTACGTCATTTTTTGGCTACGTAATGTTAGAGGAGCTTTTTGCTGGTCTAACAGTGCGTAACCCATGTAAAGTATGGCCGTCGTTCCCGCGTCGATTTTTTTTTTATTTTTTAACGTAACTCGTTCGGGAATAGGAATGTACGTAAACGACGCTACTACGACGTGACGACGTGTTTTCGCGCAATGCACGGCGGGAAATTTGCGAACGGAGCATGCGCAGTTCGATCGCCGCGGGAACGCGCCTATTTTAAATGCTTCACGCCCCCTACTCGCGCAGATGGATTGCGACGGGAGAAATACACTACGCCGCCGTCGTTTACTGGACAAAATCTACCTGGATTCCACGTAGAGCCAGGTAAAAAACGGTGGCGTAGTGTATTTCTGTTACTCTACGAGAATCTAATTCTCTGTGAATCTGCCCCTTTGTGTTCATCATTTATATTCTCTGAAAAATGGCCACAAAATCCTAAATTCTTGTAAATATGTAAACTTATGAGCAGAACTGTGTATATATAATGTGTGTGTGTTTTTTTTTTTTTTTTAAACTGTGTAATTGCAGGCACCCTGATGTTCTGAGTACCATCAGATTTCCACCCTGGGTGTGACATCATTATAGATGACATGACTCCTTTAATGGTTTATATTGACATCTATTTTGGTAAGCTGTGTGCTTCATACAGGCAGGAGGTCCAGCATCTTTGCAAATTATTGTTTAATGACCTTAAATTAAATTACCCTCTTCATGTATTTACACTGGGTGTAATGCAGTCATCTGTTTTATTGGCCTAATCGCAGTGCTTCCGTCTGTCGCGTTAGCAGCTGTACACAGATGGTCTATGGAGGTATGCTGCACATGATGGTTTAGATTTATACCCAAACACACCTGGACTTCTTAGATTTAAAGCAAGTATTACATGTTGTTATCATCTTTGTTTTGTTAGTACATACGGATTCTTCTTTTTTTCTAGCATGTTTGTTAAGACATATATCTTGTGTTTATTGATTACATAGCCTCTTAGTACAATGAACACCCACCCATTCACTGGTGCAAAAAATCAAAATTTTTAGGTAAGTTTACAATTTTGTTTTGGGCCTCAGGTTGGACACCCCTGGTCTACAACAAGTATGCAGATCAGAAAAGTCTGGAAAAAAAGGTCTTATTTGTGGATCTGTTGCAGGTGAGTGGCCAAAGTATTGAAGACAGCAGCCAACTTTCATAGGGAAAGGACAACAATGGAAGCCTCCTTGTATCTCTATTGATGAGTTTGTTTTAAGCTTCTTTTATGGATTCTCTATAATTTTACCATAATATATACTTTCTTGTATAACACAGCCACCAGTTTAATATGCATGTAAATGTAGAGAAAACCCTAAATTATATAGCAAAAATGATGGCATGGGTAAAAAACCTCTGATGGACGATCTTTACCGCGTGATCAACTGTGTCCAATCACAGCTGATCACGGTGTAAACAGGAAGAGCCGTGTATCGGCTTTTCCTCTATCGTGTCTGACAGACACGACTAGAGAAGAGCAAATGTTCTGTTGGGGGGGGGGGTCTGCGCAGCCCCCATGAGGATGCCCACATAGGACCACCAGGGATGCCAATCTGTGCCCACAAATTATGCCAATCGGTGCCCATCAGTAATGCTTGCCAGTGCCTCCTTATCAGTGATGCCCATCAGTGTCACCTATCAGTGCTGCATATTAGTGCCACCTCATTGGTGCCACCTTATTAGTGCCCATCAGTGAAGTAGAAAACATACTTATTTACCAAATTTTATAACAAACTAAGAAAAAAAATTTTTTTTTGGGGGGGGGGGTCTTTTTTTATTTAGCAAAAAATAAAAAACCCAGAGGTAATCATACACAACCAAAAGAAAGCTCTATTTATGGGAACAAAATTATAGCAAAAATTGTTTGGGTACAGTGTAGCATGACTGCGCAATTGTCATTTAAATGCGACAGTGCTGACAGATGCAAATTGGCTTGGGCAGGAAGGGGGAAAGTGCCTGGTAATGAAGTGGTTAAGGAATGTAAAATAAAATACATCCCATAATGAATGCTGTTGTTAAATCTGTTCACAGAATAAAACAAAAAAAAATATTCTTAACTTTATTGTTGGGTCACTTTATCAGTCTTGCCTACACACCATCGGTCAAATATCCGACCGTGTCCAACGCGGTGACGTAAAACACTACGACGTGCTGAGAAAAATGAAGTTCAATGCTTCCGAGCATGCGTCGACTTGATTCTGAGCATGCGTGGATTTTTGACCGATGGACTTCTACACAGACAATCCTTTTTCTTTTTTTTTTATCCATAGGGAATTTTTAAAAACATGTTCTATTTTTTTTCGCAGAGGGAAAACAAAACCACGCATGATCGGTCTGGGGATGGGGCCCACACACGATCGGTTTGTCCAATGAAAACGATCCATCGGTCCGTTTTCATCAGACAAACCGATCGTGTGTACAGGGCTTTAGATGACCCAGAATCTCAAACAGAATGGTTGGAATTTTTTAACGGAATAGGGATTAAACTACAAGAATTGGTTCTTAAAAGGAAAAATAAAAAAATAATGATTTTGGAGAATAAGATGGATGAATTACAAATTAAATTAGATCCTGTAAAAATCACAATTAATAGAATTTAATATTTCGGACTTCCCCATAGTCGGCATAGGCAGCGGGGCTTGCATGATCTCTTCACATATACACCATTAAGAAATACTACCACCCTTACTAAGGCCCTCTGCACCAGCGCAGGAGATATATTATTTTCAGTTTTTTACCATTTAATAAAGTCCTGACAAGGTTTTCTGGTATTCGGGGATTAAAACATGTATTGCCATTTATAATTATAAGTATATTCAGGCATCCAATCCTAATGGAACAATCCGTTTTCCATCGAGGAACTATATAAATCCAACTCCATTTTATTTGTTATTATCCTTTTGAATCAACACAATCGTTTTTTTAGATTGAATAATTGTTAATATTATGAATATGACCATATATGTTTTAATTTGTATGAGTTTAATTATGACCCAGTGTGGGCATAGTGACATTTTGGGATCGTAGTAGATGAGTACTCCAATCTGTTCAGTATCACCAGGTGTATATGTGATAATTGAAAAAAAAACAATCTGCGCAAATAACATAAATATTGACCACACAGTGGACAATCATTAGTGTATAGAGTCATGTGAAAAGTCTCCAATGTGAAAGGATAGCACAATCTGTGCAGAAAATATTAGTCCTCCAACATACAAATGAGTCTCTATAACAGAAAATGTCCTAGTGATGAAAGTGATTCAAAGAGTGATCTTCTAGCTGAAGATATATTACTCCTCAATAGGAAACCATAACATCAGAACACCACGAAAAGATGACCGAATAAGAAAGAAGATCCTCCACCTTACGTGATTAGCAGTCTCTTACCAGATGGGAACATCCCAATTAGAGATCTTCTGTGGGCATATGGCTATAAACCCAGCCTAAAGGTTCGTCTGGCAAGATATCTTCACCCAAATTCTCTGCGATCCTCTACCGCTAGGGATGAGCTTCGAGTTCGAGTAGAACTCATGTTCGACTCGAACATTGCCTGTTCACTGAACAGCGAACTATTTGGGGTGTTCGCGGCAAGTTCGTGTGAACTTTAGAACCCTGTTATAGTCTATGGGACTCGAACGTGGTAATTTTAAAGGCTAATATGCAAATTATTGTAATAAAAAGTGTTTGGGGGCCTGGATCCTGCCCCAGGGGACATGTATCAATGCAAAAAAAAGTTTTAAAAACTGCAATTTTTTTGGCAGCAGTGATTTTAATAATTCCTTTAAGTGAAACAATAAAAGTGAAACAATAAAAGTGAAATATTCCTTTAAATTTTGTACCTAGGGGGGGGGGGGGGTTGGTATGCTATTAAAGTAGTGCTTGTTTTCCATGCTTAGAACTGTCCCTGCACAAAGTGTCATTTCTGAAGGAAAAAAAGTAATTTAAAATCACTTGCGGCTATAATGAATTGTCGGCTCCTGGCAATACAGAGAAAAGTCATTCATAAAAAAAAAGTCTACATGAGACGAAACCGTCTGCATTTTTTCTCTCCGGGAATACCCCTGTCCACCCATCAAGGGGGACAGTTGCTGTTACTACATACAAGCTTTTTCTGAACTCACGTGTGGTTTTGTATTCCTAATTTTGAAGTGATTCCTGTCACAAGTGTGATGTAGTGGAATTTTTATTTTATTTTATTTCATTTATTTTTTATTCCATTAAATTGGTGGTTTTACACTATGAGGAGCCGTTTCTCTTTTTTCCTTCCTAATGCTTGGGAGTGAGTGCACACCACCACGGAGCTATTATAACTTCAAAAGCCACCCTCTGGTTTTCCGGATACCATCTCTGCCTGGAACCACTATCTGGACACCAACCTGATTAGGCAATCGGCCTTTACAAGCCTTAAAGACCCCCCACCGTATGGTGAGTTGAGGGTCCACCTGATTCGGTAAGGGTACCTATTCTTATTTCTTGGATTACCTGCCCCATTCAAGCATTTTAGAAGGAGAATACATTCGCTACACCTTTTTGGGTGTATGGACTGATATTCATTTGATTGATTGCTTCTACATAATCACTGTGGACATTCATGTTATATATGTTTTTCACTTTATGATTTATCATTTTTTTTGGCTATTGATTGCAAGATCACAGACCGTTTGTTGTTTTTTCCAACGCGTTTGAACACTTATGCAGATTTATTTTGTTATATATTATGAGTGATCACTAGATTTTCACCTTTATTGGTTTCTTTAGACGGGTTCATACACCCATCTAATACACACTTACACAATTTTGTTTGTTTTTGAGTGACCAATAAGAAGGGAATGTTTTGAGTAACCCCCTTCCCTCTAAAACCTGATCTGCTTTTTTGTAGACATAGATCAGTTTATTTGTATATTTATAGTAAGGTTTTGTTGATTTTAATCACTGAGCCTACAGGAGAGTCTTTTCTGAATAAGGCCCCCTATTGGCGCTACACTCTATACACATTTACACTTACAAAATTTCCATTTTGCTGTGTTGGCTGCCTGACTTTATCTATTTATTTCTTATATTTTTTAGTTAGCGCAATATATTATATTAACACTTTTAGACACTTGGAAATCGCCATATTGCAGCAACTAATTTATCCATCCCGATGGATATATTTGACTACCGTAGTAGTCGGACATTTAACACCGAGGGGGTCTTCACGGTCTTAGACACTGAGTCAGAGGTAGGAGGACCATTCATGAGACTCAAAAATGTGATGACCTCGGAGTTGCACCTGCAGTGGGACGTCGCGTTCTTGGAGCAATATACCAAGGAACAGATGGTCCCAAGAGGACTTAGATGGGATGTCCACCCGCAACAGGGTGACCCTGATCTAGCATCCTGGTTTCAATTTTTTTAATAATCAAGGGTTATCCTTATTGAATTTTTTAATTGAAAAAAAGAAATTGAGGATGGATCTATTAGACAAAGAAATTAAGGACATTAAAGACAAATTACTGTCCTCCAAAACCACACCTGAATACAACACATTATCCCTTAATTTGAAAAACCATCTAGAAAAGGAAGAACAAACCAAAATAATCCTTCAGAAAAGCGCTATGGCACAGACAAATGCAGGAAGTCCCATAATCATGCAAATGTAAATTTATTAAAAAAGAAAATCTGATGAACAATATGTATGTTTCCAAGAGTCCCAGCTTTGTGATGTAGAATATATAATATGCAGTATAAATGATCCCAATAGATGTGCCTCACTAGACCATGGTGCACAGCGTGATTGTAAACACAGAAAAACACTCCTGTGAGGTGAATGTCTATCCCTCAGGCATGCAGTCTCACTCCTGGAGCGGAGGATCCAATGCTAGATGGCATCAAAGATGTCTATGCAATATGCTCTTACCATGTCCCAGATGGAAGGATGGGCATTCAGGAGAGTGATGGCAATCAAACGGCCGAAGGTGAGGGGATAATAGCCTGTGCTCTGTGAGCAGTCTGGATGCGCGCTCCGTTCAAACTATACAGGACGTCTCACTGACGTTGAACGGGAGGGGTGGAGACACAACACAGGAGGAGCTGGTGCTGAATTGGGTGGAGGCTGGCAGGCTAGGTCCGTGTGAACGTGGTGGGAGGGATCCCAGAGTTGTAGACTGGTTTTGGCGCTGTCTTTGTTTTGTTTGTCATTAGAAAAGGAAGAACGTGAACAAAAAACGAAAAAACAAAAGAAATACACTAGAGACGTTGCAGACTACAAAACAAGTTCTGTCTTTCGGTGGCAGAGCTCAGACGATACAAGAGAAAATAATGAATCCCAGAATACCAATATGGAGGTATCCCAACCCTCAACAAGTGATTCCAAAGTCTTGGCTTTCTCACAATCTGTCCCTACCACAATACCCCCTATTAGAAATGAGGGACACACCAATAGGGGAGGTGGACCAAGAACCCCTAATTACCAACAAGGAGGGAACCCACCAAATAGAGGAAGGGGTAAAGGCCCTCGGGGCAAGTTTAAAAACCAAAGGGATTATTCCCGCGACACACGCCCCTATGATTCATCTCCATACGCCAATAGAAACAATTACGACCACCCTCGAAGGAACTCTCAGACCACCCCTGGACGGGGAGGGGGGAGACCCGTCCCATATAGGGGAGACTATCCACATAGACCGTCTAACCAACAATATGGCTATATGGAAAGAGAAGATAACTACCATGAGAGGTCCCCATACTCTTATAACCAGAACCTACCTAGGTCCACCTACCAAGGGGATTTTCCTCGGGATCAGGAAGACTACCCCAGGGGGGAAGAACAAAACGGGGTTCGAGAGGGGGGCGACGTGCCCGGTCGAAAAAGAAGAAGGGTATAGCAGGAGCGGGTATCTTTAATCTGAGTGTAGTCCAGGTTACAGAAGCTGAAAAAGCAGTTCTTGACAAGGGTCTAAAATTTGTTCCCCCCAAAACTCTGAACAAATTTGATACTTTTGTCGACCTTCAAAAGTACGTTAGGAAATTAAATATTCAAAGATATTTTATCAGTAATCCCAGTAGACCCAATCTCCCAGAAATATCTTCGCAAATTGTACACACTGGACTTTCTAACCCATCCCTATTCAATCCATCTTGCCCCATGGTCCCTAACGTCAAAGTATTTAGGGATCTGGTTTTAAAGGATCTAGATGAACTTCCCCTCAAAAGGACCTACTCTGACCCTAAAATTAAGATGTGCCTAAAAAGTCTGTGTGAACGTAAAGACCTTATTGTTCGCCCAGCGGATAAGGAGGGGGGGGGGTTATAGTCGTCTTGGATAAATCCGCGTACCATGGGGAAATGTCCCGTATTCTGGGAGATATCGAAACTTATGTCAAACTGCCCTCCAATCCAACATCCAAAATCAAAGCCTCCCTAACTAAACTTATTGAAACCGGAACCCGCAAGGGTATCCTGGATAAAAAGGAACAAAGTTACCTTATTCCTAAAGTTCCGCGCATCCCTGTAATGTACTACTTGCCTAAGATCCACAAGGATGGGGTATGCCCTCCCGGTAGGCCCATTATAAGTGGGATCAATTCTGTTACCTCCCGCTTAGGGAAATATATTGATTTCCACTTACAGCCGGTTGTTAAACACATTCCCTCATACCTCAAAGATACGAGACACACGATCGCACGACTCCAAGAGGTTACGTACAGTGAGGACATCATGCTGGTAACAGCGAATGTAGCCTCCCTGTACACCAGTATTGCCCATGACTTGGGGTTCGAAGCGGTGGAATGTTTTCTCGGAAGGGTTGATTATCTTCCCACCATACAGAAAGAATTCATTCTAGACCTTTTGAAATTTGCCACCTCAAACAATTACTTTTGGTATGGTGGAGAATTTTATTTACAACAAAAGGGGGTGGCGATGGGGGCCAAATTCGCCCCCAGCCTGGCAAACATTTTCATGGCCAAGTGGGAGGAGGATGTCGTCTATGCGTGTAATCGACCAGAGATCGTTCTCTGGGCCCGATACATAGACGACATCCTCCTCCTATAGAAGGGCGATCGCCAGTCCTTGGATGAATTCATGTCTGTTTTGAATTCGAATGATGTTGGAATTAGCCTTTCGTACGAGGCAAGCTTTTCTAATATCCATTTCCTGGATCTAGAGATCCAGGTTCAGGATAACCAGTTGACAACAAAAACTTACTTCAAAAATACAGATCGCAATGGTTATATCCCAATAGACATTTGCCACCACCCTGCTTGGCTGAAATCCGTACCACGGAGCCAACTGTTGCGGATAAGACGCAACTGTTCTAATTAGGCATGTGCATTTCGTTTCGTTCCGAATCGAAATTCGGACGAATTTTCCATTATTCAGACATTCGGATGCATACGAATTTCCGAATTGCTATAATAGCGAAAAATTTCGACCGTTTTCGGAATTCGTTCATTTTCGACCGAATTTCGAAAAAAAAAAAAAAAAAATGGTCGAAATCGATTTTTTTACCCGCGGACTAAATTCGATCGGAATTCGAAGAAAAAAAAAAAAATAATAATATTTTCGAATTTAATTCGAAAAAAATTATATTCGAAAAGAGACTATTTGTTTTCTAATCTGGTTGAAATATTTTCGATTTCGACCGTTTTTTTCGAAATTCGGTCGAAAACGAACGAATTCCGAAAACGAATTCAACACATGTAACGAACCTAACTTAACGAAATTTATTAAATGACGAATCGAAACAAAACGAATTTTTCACTTTTGCACATGCCTAGTTCTAATATCCAAGATTTTCATATAAGCACAAATTTTGAAGAAAAGATTTGTGGATAAAGGCTATTCCAACTATGAGGTTGACAGAGGGATAGACAGGATTGGGAGCATTGATCGTACTACACTAACAATAGAAACACAAAAAGCTGTCCAGGAACCAAAATTCAAGAATTCTTTTTTCACCCCCTTCTCTGTTCAGCACAGACAGATTAAAGATATCATTAATAAGCACTGGAGGATCTTGAAAGAAGATTGCATTCTGGGACCAGTACTTCCCACCAACGCGACGGTAATCTATAGAAGAGCCACATCCCTAAAAAAACAGGTGGCACCCAATATTTCAGACCCTCCAGTTAAACCCTCCTTTTTTCCTCTCTCAAAGGGTTTCCATCCTTGTAGGAGGTGTAAGGTGTGTGTCAACAATGTAAATAGGAGGAGGAAGACGGTCAGCTTCAGATCCACCCATACAGGGATGGAGTTCCCGATGAAGCACTTCTTCACATGTGCCACGACACATATTGTGTATCTCATCACCTGCCCTTGTGGAAAACAGTACGTTGGTCGCACCATACGGAGCTTTTCCACAAGGGTAGGTGAACACATTGCGAAAATCAAGAAGGGCTGTACAAAACACACTGTACCCAGACATTTTTTGAATAAGCACAACAAGAAATTTGAAGGAACTAGTTTCCAAATAATAGATAAGTTTGTACCCCATTGGAGAGGAGAGCCTAGCATAAGAGGGGTATCTAAGTTGGAGGTATATTGAATATTCCAACTTAAGAGTTATGTGCCATATGGTTTAAACGTGGAATGGGATGTGAACGCCTTCATCAATTGTGTTGCTCACGAATATTCGCATTGCGAATATTCGCTACGAATATTGCATATTCGAGTATTCGCGAATAACTCGAATATTGCGGCGAATATTCGCTATGGCGAATATTCATATTTTTTCAAATTTATTTGTAAAACAGATCACATCCTAGTGATCTCCATCGACGTCTAAAAGCATTGCTGGTATGATTAGAGAGAGACCCTGGGCCGAGTAGCTGATGCGATTCTTTTATGTTGCCGAAAATTCGCATTGCGAATTTTCGGCAACATAAAAGAATCGCATCAGCTACTCTGCCCTTCTTTTGCATCAGAGCCAATCAGAATAACTCGAATATTCGGCAAAAGGAATATTGCGCGATATTCCTTTTGCCGAATATTCAAGTTATTCTGATTGGCTCTGATGCAAAAGAAGGGCGGAGAAGATAATCGCGCAATATTCCTTTTGCCGAATATTCGAGTTATTCTGATTGGCTCTGATGCGCCCTTCTTTTGCATCAGAGCCGATCAGAATAACTCGAATATTCGGCAAACGGAATATTGCGCGATTATCTTCTCCGCCCTTCTTTTGCATCAGAGCCAATCAGAATAACTCGAATATTCGGCAAAAGGAATATTGCGCGATATTCCTTTTGCCGAATATTCAAGTTATTCTGATTGGCTCTGATGCAAAAGAAGGGTGGAGAAGATAATCGCGCAATAGGAATATTGCGCAATTATCTTCTCCGCCCCTTCTTTTGCCCCCTTATTCTCCTTTCTTTTAAGTAGAGTTAGTGTAGAGTTAGTGTTTAGTGCATATTAGTTTAGTAATACAGGAAATGATCTCCGTTTATGAGAATTTCGCAATCATTTTCGCATTAGCGAAATTTCGCAAAATTTTTTTTGGATAAAATATCACGAATATTCGATGTTAGCGAATATTCGCGAATATTCTTCTATATATTCGCGCAATATCGCGAAATCGAATATGGCGTATTCCGCTCAACACTATTTATCAACCAATCTACAGATCAATGTTCACACACACCATGTCTCCTACCACTCCTATCACTTTAAATATAGAAGGTCATGTATAATTTTTTGACACCCCATACACAAGACCAATTGGTCGATCACATTTTAAATGATCGTACAGAGGTCAGGGAAGAACGTACCAACGTTATGTAGAATGTCAATATAGATATATATGGTTTTAGATTAATATACATTTTTGATATTCCATATATGATTAATTGTTGTCTGACCATTTAGTGACTTGTTAGATCACAATCTAAATGCATAATGCACCAACGCTAGTCTTTAACATTAATTCTTATAACCTAATATATTTGTCGTTTTAGTTTATGTTTTTCTTCCATAACATCATAATAGAAAGGTTAAGATGGTTTTTCTATTCTATTTTTAATCCTTGGTACCCCCCTCCATGAGACTGACATAGGCGTTTGCGATGAACTGAGTTTCCTATAACTCTGTTTAGCTGTCCTCAGCTTTGACCAGTTCCTCGCTCCCCTTCAAATCGTGTGAACCCAGGATGATCTTTGGATCCCGTGGAGCGCACGTCCCTTGCGGGTGGAACGCATGACGCCATCGTACCTCCGTGCCACGTGATGTCCGTGCTATGGCAACGGAATGCACTGGGGATTGGAACGCACTGGAGCGCAGGACAATGACGTCAGGACGTCACGTTGGCTGCGCACACAGAGGCGGAGTTCACCCCGCTGGAATACGAAGCGCTCCAGCTTCTCTCCAATCACGGGAGAGGAGGGGAAGTGACAACACTACTTACAGTAGTGATTGGGTCACACATTGCCGATCCCCGCCCACGTACGGTAATGATTGGGCTATACACTCTTGTCTCCCGCCCACGTACTTCCGGGATTTGAAACGCAAACGCGATTCACGTGTTATGATTGACACGCACGCCAGCTGGAAACATTGGAATTGATTAGGGTCTCATGGATGCGGATACCACGGGTTTATAAATGCAGGTAAGAAGCATGTTACAGTTCGATACCTCAGTTGAAGTCTACATGAGACGAAACCGGTCGGGTCACTGACTTGCTAAAGTCTTTTCTGCATTTTTTCCCTCTGGGAATACCCCTGTCCACCCATCAAGGGGGAGAGTTTCTGTTACTACATACAAGCTTTTTCTGAACTCACGTGTGGTTTTGTATTCCTAATTTTGAAGTGATTCCTGTCACAAGTGTGATGTAGTGGAATTTTTTTTTTTTTTTATTTCATTTATTTTTTATTCCATTAAATTGGTGGTTTTACACTATGAGGAGCCGTTGCTCTTTTTTCCTTCCTAATGCTTGGGAGTGAGTGCACACCACTACGGAGCTATTATAACTTCAAAAGCCACCCTCGGGTTTTCCGGATACCATCTCTGCCTGGAACCACTATCTGGACACCAACCTGATTAGGCAATCGGCCTTTACAAGCCTTAAAGACCCCCCACCGTATGGTGAGTTGAGGGTCCACCTGATCCGGTAAGGGTACCTATTCTTATTTCTTGGATTACCTGCCCCATTCAAGCATTTTAGAAGGAGAATACATTCGCTACACCTTTTTGGGTGTATGGACTGATATTCATTTGATTGATTGCTTCTACATAATCACTGTGGACATTCATGTTATATATGTTTTTCACTATGATTTATAATTTTTTTGGCTATTGATTGCAAGATCACAGACCGTTTATGTTGTTTTTTCCAACGAGTTTGAACACTTATGCAGATTTATTTTGTTATATATTATGAGTGATCACTAGATTTTCACCTTTATTGGTTTCTTTAGACGGGTTCATACACCCATCTAATACACACTTACACAATTTTGTTTGTTTTTGAGTGACCAATAAGAAGGGAATGTTTTGAGTAACCCCCTTCCCTCTAAAACCTTATCTGCTTTTTTGTAGACATAGGTCAGTTTATTTGTATATTTATACTAAGGTTTTGTTGATTTTAATCACTGAGCCTACAGGAGAGTCTTTTCTGAATAAGGCCCCCCTATTGGCGCTACACTCTATACACATAAAAAAAAATGTGTGGGGGTCCACGGCATTTTTTTTTAAATTTGGGGTGGAGTTCCCCTTAAAATCCATACTGGACCTGAAGGGTCTGGAATGGATATTTGGGGGGAACCCCACATTTTCTTTTTTAATTTGACGCAGGGTTCCCCTTAATATCCATACCAGACCCTAAGGTGAGTGATTTTAAATTACTTTTTTCCTTCAGAAATCACATTTTGTGCAGGGACAGTTCTAAGCACAGGAAACAAGCGCTACTTTACAGGCATACTATACACCCCCCTAGGTACGAAATTTAAAGGAATGTTTCAATTTTATTGTTTCACTTTAAGCATTATTAAAATCACTGCTCCTGAATAAATGGCTGTTTTTTAAAACTTTTTTTGCATTGATACATGTCCCCTGGTGCAGGACCCGGGTCCCCAAACACTTTTTAGGACAATAACTTGCATATTAGCCTTTTAAATTAGTACTTTAGATTTCAAACGTTCGAGTCCCATAGACTTTAACAGGGTTCTAAAGTTCACACAAACTTTTGGTCTGTTCGCAGGTTCTGGTGCGAACCGAACCCACAGGGGTGTTCGGCTCATCCCTATCTACCGCTCAGGAAAGAGTGGGACAGAACCAAGCGCAATAAAAGAAAAGAAGGGGATGAACATAGCGTAATCTAGTATAAATTTAATAAAAATAAAGAATAAAAACACACTCACATTTAAGTAGATATAAAATTGCATGTAAAAAGTTCTGTAGCCGGCCGGCTAACACAGCCCGTTACCTCCAGGACTCCGTGTAATGCAGTGACGTCAGCACGCCTCCTCACCCAGATGACACAGGCCTTTAGTCTTATCATTGTACATTAACTTTTTATACTTCTGAAATAATAATGATTAATAGAGGGGAGATTTTTCACTGGGGACACTAGTTCTGGTTACCTGGGGCCTCCAAGAGATTCCCTTAATTTGCACTTAAAGTGGTTGTAAAGTCCGAAGGTTTTCTTTTATCTTCATGCATGAACAGGGCCGATCCTATACGGGGTGCAGTGGGTGCCCTGCACCCGAGCGCTGCCTGAAAAGAGGCGCCGAGCAGCGGAGCCTTTTTTTTTTTAAAGCCGAGTGGCCTGGCGCCGAAGCAATCTGAGAGCCGAGCGAGCGAGATGTGACGACGTGAGCATCCACAGCGTGCCGCCTCTGCGGCTGGAGATTTAGCTCCGCTCGGCTCCACCCACCTCTGCCATCTTCAGACAGGCAGCATGGCTAAGAGGGAGAGGAGCGAGCGGAGTATTACAGCTGAACTGCTGCCTGATTGAGCCTGCCTTGCCTTCTGCCTGGTGGTCTGACAGTCACAGTGACTGTCTGACTCTGACTGATTGCCATTTGCCTATTGCACTGCAGTGACTGCCTTGATGACTGCACCTGACCTGGCTGTGTAAGTAATTCATACTGTGTGCCATTAAATGCAACCACTGTGCCCATCAAAATCCAGCCACTATGCCCATCAAAATCCAGCCAGTGTGCCCGTCCAAACGCAGCCACTGTGCCCATCAAAATCCAGCCAATGTGCCCATCCAAATGTAGCCACTGTGCCCATCAAAATCCAGCCACTATGCCCATCAAAATCCAGCCACTGTGCCCATCCAAATGTAGCCACTGTGCCCATCCAAACGCAGCCACCGTGCCCATCAAAATCCAGCCACTATGCCCATCAAATGGGGAATTTGGCAGCGGGTTATTTGTCAGCTAAATGTGCCGCTTGCCATCAGATGCAGTGCCACTTGCCACCAGATGCAGTGCTACTGCCACTCCCTCTGCATAAGCCATGCGCGTAGAAGGAAATGAGTGGCATCGCTATCTGGAGAGTGAAGATTACACCAGTCCCTTCTGCTTGCCGCTAGGTGCCGGAGAAGGAGGTGGGTGGTAATAGCAGGTCTGCACTAGGCGCAGGCCTCACTCCTGTTCTCACTGTCTGAGAGTAAATTGTCACTGGTTGCAAGACGCCAGGCAGCGCCAGCCCTAGCAACCAGTTCTGGAAATGTAGTTGCTAGTTAGTAGGGGGTGACTGTGTCCTCTGTTTCATTCCAGGACACTGTATTGTCCTGGAATGAAGGTGCCCGGGACCAGGGACAGACAATTGCGGGACAGTCCCGGGCAATCCGGGACACGTGGGCACCCTACCGTCAGATGGTAGGGTCAGAATTTGGTGTAAACAACATGACAGCATGGATTCATCCTGCCTTCTATAAATGGTTTGTGGTGTGGGGGATATTTTCTTGGCACGCCTTGGGTCCCTTAGTACCAATTGAGCATTGTTTAAACTCCATGGCCTACCTGAGTATTGTTGGTGACCATGTCCATCCCTTTATGACTTCAGTGTGCCCATCTTCTGATGACAACTCCCAGCAGGATAATGCACCATGTCACAAAACTCAAATCATCTCAAACTGGTTTCTTATACATGACAATGGGGTCACTGTACTCCAATGGCCTCCACAGTCACCAGATCTCATCCAATAGAGCGCCTTTGGGATGTGGAGGAACGACAAGATTCACATCATGGATCTGTTCAGCCGAGAAATCTGCAGCAACTGCGTGATGCTATCATGTCAATATGGGCCAAAATCTCTAAAGGAATATTTCCAACACCTTGTTGAATTTATGCCACAAAGAATTAAGGCATTTCTAAAGGGGGTCCAACCCGGTACTAGCAAGGTGTACCTAAAAAAACAAAGGTGCACAAAAAAAGTACACAGAGGGTACAGAATGGCCAATACTCTTAAGAGAAGGTGTCTCTAACCCTGAACCTCCCTGGTTGCAAGGCTCCTGACAGAGACAAAGTGCGCCATGGTCTCCCTAGGCTGAAGCCAAGTTGACCCCACTTCTTAGGGACCAAACAAAGCTGGTTCACCAAGTACTTGGTGAGGGGTTCTCCCGAACAGAGACCCCTCTGCATGAAATTAGGCAAAGGCCACAAAACCTCTCCCCAAAATCAGGGCAGCCCCCCCCCCCCCGATGACCTGCACCCCTCCATCTCTGTGCAAAGACACCAACACAAATGTAGTGCTGGTATCCGTGAATAAAAAGTGACAAAATAAACATAAAAAAGTGCTGTGCAATATGCAGCTAGCCTTTCGTCCAGTATAAAAATTGTCCTGGCTAGCCAAAAGGCTGTATCCGAAGGCATAGTGCAAGAAAAACAAAGGTGATATGTCTGCGTGCCAGTAAACCACCAGTGGTGTGGTGCAGCCCAAAAGTGTTTTTTCGGCACCTGTGGGACACCACCCCCAGGGGGAAATATCACTGGGAGCTCCTTGCACTTTCCAGACTAGACAAATGCAGCCCCACTCAAATCAGAAGAGCATGAATTAGGGAGAGCCATGCCATCAACTGGGACAAGCCAGGCCAGATTCAACCCAGGAGGAAAAGGGTCCCTGACACCATTCCCACCTTTTTACAACAGTTAGGATACTAACTGCCCCCCCCCCCCCCCCCAGGTCTGAAGACACCAGTGTTCTCCCTCCCAAAAACTGATAAGAACAGATACTACACTTGATCTTAGCCAAAAAGCAGAGAAGTGACCTGAAACCTGGCATGACAGAATATGGGAGCTGCCACTGTGGACCTTTCTTTCTTTCTGTGATTGCTGTTCTTTTGACTTCAAGACTTTGTATGATTCTCTGCAGATTTGACAAATCATGATGCATATAGTCAGGAAATCAAAAAATCTATTGGCTTTTTTTCCCCAGCAGCCTCCTGACCCTTTAAGACAGGGGTCGGCAACCTACAGCCCGCACTTGGACCAGGCCCCCTAAATGTCCGGCACCCAGCCGGCGGACACTTTAACCCGGTCTGCTTTTAAGCAGGCAAGCAGCGGGAGGAGACCTTGTCCCCGCTTTCGCGACTCGCCCGGGCTCTCCCGTCACACCGGGAGGCCTGAGCGACAAGGCGGCACATCTGCCGGCTGGCCAGAGACCCAAACAAAGCTGTTATTCGGAAGACTTAAAGGCACCAAAAAAAAAAAATATATGACAGTATTCAAAACAGCCAAACTTCCAAAGTGTCTCATAGACCCCCGATCCCTCCATAAAGAGTACCCATCACTGCCTATTACTGTCACAAGGTATGTTTACCTTCCTTCTGACAGCATTTAAAGTGATCAGAATTTTCTTTTTTAAGGAACAGTAAAAAAAAAAGAAAAAAAAAGCAACTCAACCCTCCATGCTCACGTGCAGAAGTGAACGCATATGTAAGTTGCAACCTCAAATGTAAACAGTGTAAAAACCACACATGTGAGGTATTGCCGCGATTGTTAGCGCAAGAACAATAATTCTAGCACAAGACCTCCTCTGTAACCTGTAGACATTTTTAAAGCGTCGCCTATGGAGATTTGTAAGTACCATAGTTTGTCGCTATTCCATGAGTGTGGAACATTTTAAAGCAGAACATGGGGAGGCTGTGTGATTTGCAGGGGGGCTGTGTAATGTAAAAGGATCCAGAGGTGCGGGCTGTGTGATGTAAAGGAGTGCAGACTATTATCTTCATTTAATTAGCAGGTGAATGCGGCCCTTCATGCATTCACATACATTGCATCTGGCCCTTAAGTGGAAAAGGTTTCTGTCCCCTACTTTAAGAGCTTCTAAATGCTGGGAAGCAGAAGCAGGCATTTGGGTCATGTGATTGGCTGTCACAGCGGTCACATGATTAGAAAGCTCCCGATCGCAGGAATGCATCAGGAGCTTTCCGGTCCCAACTGGTCACTGTGCTGAAACAAGAAAAGCTGCTCCAGGTGAGCGAGTCTCTGGTTAATCCCCACACACACTAGTCAGGTGCTAGCCCAGCTCTCATGCTGTGTAATGTAAAGAAATAAATCTGGACGGCTGCACTTCCAAAAATCCTTCTATTGAAGCTTCATATGACAAGTGGTTGACAGATGGAGCAGGGGACAAAGAGGTAGATGCGTTTCGTGCAAATATCAGCGCTTAGTCATTACCTGATCTCCTTGTTAGTAAAAGACGACTCACGCTTTTCTGTCTGTTACAGCGTGGTGAATGTGCTTACTCCATTACGAACGGTAGTTTTACCAGAACAAGCGCTCCCGTCTCATAACTTGCTTCTGAGCATGCGCGGGTTTAAAATGTCGTTTTAGCCCACACACGATTATTTTTAAGAACCCGAAAAAGGACATCGTTTAAAACGACGTTAAAAAATGCAGCATGTTCAAATTTTTTATTTTTTTTTGTCCTTTTTCAGAACCTGAAAAATGATGCGTAGCCCACACACGATCATTTTAAATTACATTTTTAAAAAACTACGTTTTTTCCTTGCCAAAAAATGATCGTGTGTACGCGGCATAACTTCCTGATCACTCTTCCTCTGCTGCACTAAAATCCCAAGCAGTGTTATCAGTCCTGCCCATTTCACCTCTGTGAACTCAAGAACATTCCGTGCCCCCAATGAATGGGGAGGTGTTCTGTAGTCCCAGAAAACTTCTTGTCAAATGTTATAGATAACAGTATATTGAGTGAGCGTTGTCATCCCAGAACAGGAAGTGTGTTACTGGCAGGATCATTGGGCAAAAAAATAAATAAAAAAATCATACAGGCACCACATCTAATGTCTAAGCTTCAATATATTACATTTTTGTTTTTGAATTTAGATACACATTGGGGTTGAGTTACTAAAACTGGAAAGTGCAAAATATGTTGCTGCTGTCCATGGTAGCCAATCAGTTTGTTTAATTAAGCTTTTAAAAAAAAAAAAAAAAACTGGAAGCTGATTGGTTTCTATGTAGAGCTGCACCAGATTTTGCTCTCTCCATTCTTAACAAATCAACCCCATAGTTTACAAGATTTAATCTGCTGTTTTATTTTTTGACATTTACTATCTATTTACAGTCTTTGTATCACAATTAAACATAATTTACAAATGATTCCCAGAGCACTAACGGCTAGCCAAAAAGACAGCACAGCAGAGTAGCCTAATTTTTCCCATCCTTGGCTTGACTGAAACTTTTGGCCAAGCAATCTAATGGAAGAAGTCACTGGGATGAATGATATGTCGATGTAAAAATCAGCTTAAGCTATGGAATTCTGTAAACCCAGCGGCTTTACAGCAAAGTGAGAGCCTGGTGCTTATGAAAAGGAGACCCAAGCACCACCCCCAGGCTCAAAAGGAGAATGCAAAATATTAATATAAAATGTTTAATGTTTACGAATTCAAAATACATGTTTTTAAATTTAGTTTTATTTCTTTGGTTCATAATAAATAAGGAAAGCAATTATGTACAAGGCCATTATACAGTTCCTTTACAGGCAATTTCCCCCCTAAAAAACCTCAGCTTGATTCAAAACTTTGCTCCTTCAACTCCCTTATAAGCAATGCCCTGGCTCAGTTGCCTATATTTGAGTGTAGCTTGTGAGGTATAATACTGTGTTTCCCCGAAAATAAGCCCGGGTCTTATATTAATTTTGGCAACAAAAGACCCAGTAGGGCTTAATTTCGGGGTAGGTCTTAATATATTCGCTCTCTCCCTGCCTGTCAGGAATCCCTAGTTTGAACAAACTTAAAATGCCCAAATTCTTTCTTTTACAGTAGCACACAATACAGAATGTGTGTGCCCCTGCAATCCAACAGTGCTAAACACCTCAGCTTTCCTCCACCTCTCCCAGCCACCAGCGAGGGACCCCAGCCCCCCTCCCTCTGCAATGCTCGAAACAGGGAAGAGGGCACACCAGCATGTGAGGGAAAAAAACATGTCAATTTGTAAATACCTAGTGGAGTAGCCATGCTGCATAACACACACATGTTGATTAGAGAGGCTCTGCGCCGTAGATTCAGTGACCCGCCGAAGCTCTGTGAAGGAAGGGGGACCAAGCTCCCCGCAGACAGGCAGAAGAAGAGACTGGAGTATCCATGCTGCATACCGCACACTTTGATTACAGAGGCATCGTACGGTACTTTCAGTGACCCCACCGAAGCTCTGTGAAGGGAGGGGGGCCCAAGATCCCACGCATACAGACAGGAGAAGAGAAGATCAGCGGGGAGATCAGCTGAGCACCGCTCTGTATTAAAGGCACCTGACACCGCTAGAGACACACTGCACACCGCCGTAACAGGATTATACCGCGTTTCCTCAAAAATCACCTCAAACTAGGGCTTATTTTCGGGGTAGGGCTTATATTGCAGCCCTCCTGGAAAATCGTGCTAGGTCTTATTTTCGGGGTAGGTCTTATTTTCAGGGAAACACGGTAGTTCCCCAAGAGATTCATTACATTTTAAGCAGCAGTACTAAAATTCACCACTAGGTGTCCATTTCTTTTTTAGAATAGGCATCACTTGATGCAGACATAAGGCCCAATACACCGTGCTATACACAGGGGTCCGTATCCTGCTGGTTTAACTATAATAACTGTGTCCAAAGTCAGCGCAGTTAAAGCAGAACTCTGCCTTTAAGCCACATATTTGCAAGCAGGAAGGTTTTTTTTTTTTTTTTTTTATCCTAACAAGAAAACATCTTGTGTTAGAATGTATACCTTAAAGTGGTTATAAAAGGTGGATGGTGTTTTATCTTTTTTTTTTTGTCTTTAATGCTTACCTTAGCTTACCTCATCTCTATCCAGCAATGTTGCACAAGAGGCTTGGCTGTCTGGGACTCCCCCTCCTCATTAGCTGAGACAGCAGCTGGTTTCTTTGGCTCCCGCTGCTGTCAATCAAAGTCGGCAAGCCAATGAGGAGAGGGCAGGGGTGGGGCTGGGCTACAGCTCATGTCTAAATAGACACACAAATCAGAGCACAGGCTCGGGTGCCCCCATAGCAAATGGTTTGCTGTGGGGGAACACAGCAGGAGGGAGGGGCCAGAAGCAGCGGTGAGGGACCAGAGAAGAGGAGGATCTGGGCTTCTCTGTGCAAAACCACTTCACAGAGCAGGTACGTATAACATGTTTGCTATTTTTAACAAAAAACAAACACGATTTTACAATCACTTTAAAAAAGCTGTAAACCTCAGACATGAAATATGAACAAAAAAATACCCCTCTATTGTGTGTACTTGTCTCTAGAGCACTAAGTGCCATTCCTGTCCGCTGCTTCATTCCTCTGCTACCAGCATGAATCACTTCTGACATATTTTCCTGACACCAAGAGAAATGGGTGACAGGGGAGGGATGACAGCCTTAGTTCTGTTACTGTGTGCTGTGTGTAGAGGGGTGTGTTCCTTCCCTCCAATCAGCTCTCAGAGTTCTGTGCAGACAGATCCTATGTAAATTCTGCGTTTTTAATGGATGTAGAGAAAAGACGGCTTTAGATAAACAGGTACAACTTATGTAGGAGGCTTTGTTTAATCTCTGTGTTTCACCTGAGGCCAGTCACTTCATTGGGAATATATATATATATATATATATATATATATATATATATATAAAGGGTTTACAGACACTTAAAGATGCTTCAGAATGTATACTGACCCTTTGTTGGGGGTGAATGAATGTCATTCTGCATTCACGGAATACACATTAGCTGGCGCTGGCTAATCAAGATAGTGAGCCGCAAAGAAGAGCCAGGGAATGTCATTGGTGGTATCACTAGAGGGGAGGCAAGTATGGAGGAGATTAGTTCTGCTTTAATATGTTAAAATGTAACATTTATTAAAATTCTTTTTCTTTCTTTAGGCAATGCAGACCGGAAACACTGTAAATTTAAACCAGATCCGAACATTCCGGCAATGTTTAGTGCCTCTAATGAGGATTATTTAAAAAGTGGTTGGTCCAGAGGTCACATGGCACCCGCTGGAGATGCCAAATATTCTACGGTATGAGTTCAATTATTTGATTTATGTTATACTATTTTATTATGCCAGCTGCAGTAACATAACAACCTGCATTGATTAGCGCCTGAGATGGCACTTAATAGCAGTCTGGGGATCAAGTCCAGCCTCATTCCAACCAAAAACAGGAAGTCTGTTTCAGGCAGAGCTCTACTTTAAGAGCCCATTGACACCAGTGTATCCATGTTGTATGCAGTATGGGGTGTGTGCCTAGTCACAGTACACTGCAGGTCATGCAAAACACCCTTGAAGTGGGTGTTTTTTTTTTGGGGGGGGGGGGGGGGGTTATTTTTTTATCTCTTAGCCATGCTTTCAGGGCCCATAGAAAATGAATGGAATCATTCAACACGCCAGCAACAATGTGAATGTGCCCTAAAATGTTGCACTATAGTGGTTTTTGTTTCTAAACTGTTGTTTTATACCATTTATATACATTCTGTATATACATCTTATTCTAAATAGTAAAAGTAAAAAAGGTTTCCCTTGTCATTTACACATGTGTGTGCGCACAGAAAATGACATACACTAAAGGCCCATACACACTATAAATCCCTGTACACGCGATCAGACATGTCCGACGGACCGTTTTCATCAGACAAGGCTGAATTGTCTATTGTTTCATTGACCGTGTGTAGGGGAAAACGTTGTTTTATGTCTTGTAAAAAACGACAAAAAAAAAAATTGAAGCATGCTTCAATTTTTTGTGTCGTTTTTTCAAAACTTTGTTTTTTGTTTCACAAAAAGTCACCGTGTGTAGCAAAAAACGTTGTTTAAAACTACGTTTTTCAACCCGCGCATGCCCAGAAGCTAGTTATGAAGAGAGCTTCAATGGAAAAGAGTGGTGAACGTAACCTCGCTTTGCTAGAGCATTGTGAAAAAAACGATGGTGTGTAGGCAACATCGTCTTTGAAAATTGAAGTTTCAAAAACGTCGTTTTTTACTTCACAGAAAACGTCGTTTTTTACTTCACAGAAAACGTCGTTTTTTACTTCACAGAAAACGTCGTTTTTTTTCATCACATAAAGTGATCGTGTGTACGCGGCATTAAAGGGGTTGTAAAGGTTCGTCTTTTATTTTCTAAATAGGTTCCTTTAAGCTAGTGTATTGTTGGTTCACTTACCTTTTCCTTTGATTTCCCTTCTTTTCCCGTCTTTCCCGTCTTTTTTCTTTGTCTGAATTTCTCACTTCCTGTTTCTCCTCCGTAAGCTTTCCACCATCATCTGAGCGGTGGAAAGTCAGTAAGAACAGCTTACTGAACACCTTACTGAGGAGAAACAGGAAGTGAGAAATTCAGACAAAGAAAACAAAGAAAAAAAACAATTAGAGGGAAAATTGAAGGAAAAGGTAAGTGAACCAACATTGCACTAGCTTAAAGGAATCTATTTAGAAAATAAATAACAAACCTTTACAACCCCTTTAATGCCGCGTACAGACGATCAGACATTCCGACAACCAAAATGTGGATAATTTTCCGAAGGATGTTGGCTCAAACTTGTCTTGCATACACACAAATGTTGTCGGGAATTGTGAATGCCAAAAACGTGGTCACGTACAGCACGTACGACGGCACAATAAAATGGAAGTTCCATACCAATTGTGCCACCCTTTGGACTCGTCCGACTAACTCATGTTAGTAGAAGTTTGATTGAGAGACGATTTGCGTTTTTCAGCTTTGTGCTTTTCAGTCCGTTACAGCGTGACGAATGTGGTATCTCCATTACGAACGCTAGTTTTACCAGACCGATCGCACTTGATTCAGAGCATGTGTGGAATTTTGTGCATCGGAATTGTCTACACACACTGGAAATTTATGAGAATGGATTTTGTTGTCGGAAAATTTGAGAACCAGCTCTCAAATTTTTGTTGTCGGAGATTCCGACAGAAAATGTCCAATGGAGCCTACACACGGTCAGAATTTCCAACAAAAAGCTCCCATCGAACATTTGTTGTTGGAAATTCCGAGCGTGTGTACGCGGCATAAGACTTTCAATTTGTATGCAATTAGGCAGGCACTGGTTTTGGTAAATCTGAAGACAGAATTCTGCAGAAAATCAAATAGTGTGTATGGTGTCTTAGAGCGGAGCTCCACCCTGAAAGGGAACTCCCGCTGATCGGAACACCCCCCCCCCCTCCGATGTCACATTTGACACCTTTCAGGGGGGAGGGGGGTGCAGATACCTGTCTAAAGACAGGTATTTGCATCCACTTCCGGCCACACTGTCTCGGGTAAACTGCGGGCATGACGTCACCTCCCGCCCCCCCCCCCACGTTGTGTTCTGGGAACACTCGCTCCCAGAACACAGCGGGAGCCAATCGGCATGCGTAGCATGACTCACGCATGTGTCCTCAGCGCTCGTTCTGCTATTTCCTTCCCCCGCTCTCCATCCTGTCTGCTGCCGCGGAGAATCTAGATGGAAAGCGGGGGAAGGAAATAGCAGGAGAACGAGCGCTGAGGAAGCTTATATCACAGATGTGTGCGGCTTCCGTGAGCCCTTCTTTCCGGGGGGGTCGCGCTGCTTACACTAAGGGAGGTGAGCGCTGGGGGGGGGGAATAGAGGAGCTGAGGGGACCAGAGCAGCATGGGGGAGGGGGGGTCGCGCTGCTTAACTAAGCCGGGGGAACAGAGGAGCGAAGGGGACCAGAGCAGCATAGGGAGGAAGCATATGGAGGACAAGAGCAGTATGGAGTGGGGGTGAGTATATGGAGGAGGTGAGCATATGGAGGACGAGAGCAGCATGGGGGGGGGGGTCAGCATATGGAGGATGAGAGCAGCATGGGGGGGTGAGCATATGGAGGACCAGAGCAGCATGGGGGGGGGTGAGCATATGGGGGACCAGAGAAGCCTGGATGGACGAGCATATGGGGGGCCAGAGCAGCATGGTCTGGGGAGTTTCTCACTTACTTGCCTATACTTGTCCCATAATGGGGGGGGGGGGGGCGCCAAACAAATTCTTTGCCCTGGGTGAAATCTCTAGCAGATTCCCCACTGGTACTGCCTATAAGAGAAATAATGTAGAATGGCTAGTGAAGGGGGGGGAGAGCTTGGGTGGCCGGCACGGGGGTGAGGTGGGTTCTTATTTCCCAACCTCCTGACATGCAGTGCTGGACAGCTGATTTAAAAAACTGGCTCCTAACTTTTTCATTTGGCTCCTAGATTCTAAGAAAATTTGTCAAGCCCTGGATTAGTGGAATCATGTCCTGTTGTCTGATGAGACCAAGTAAATCTTATTTGGTTCAGATGGTGTCAAGCGTGTGGGGCGGCAAACAGGTGAGGAGTACAAAGACAAGTGTGTCTTGCCTACAGTCAAGCATGGTGGTGGGAGTGTCATGGTCTGGGGCTGCATGATTGCTGCCGACACTAGGGAGCTACAATTCATCGAGGGAACAATGAATACCAACATGTACTGTGACATACTGAAGCAGAGCATGATCCCCTCCCTTCAGAGACTGGGCCGCAGGGCAGTATTCCAACATGATAACCCCAAACACACCTCCAAGACGACCACTGCCTTGCTAAAAAAGCTGAGGGTAAAGGTGATGGACTGGCCAAGCATGTCTCCAGACCTAAACCCTATTGAGCATCTGTGGGGCATCCTCAAAAGGTGGAGGAGCGCAAGGTCTCTAACAGCCACCAGCTCTGTGATGTCATCATGGAGTTGTGGAAGAGGACTCTGGTGGTAACCTGTGAATCTCTGGTGAACTCCATACCCAGGAGGGTTAAGGCAGTGCTGGAAAATAATGGTGGTCACATAAAATATTGACACTTTGGACCCAATTTGGACATTTTCACTTAGGGGCGTACTCACTTTTGTTGCCAGCAGTTAGACATTAATGGCTGTGTGTTGAATTATTTTGAGGGGACAGCAAATTTACACTGTTATACAAGTTGTACACTCACTACTTTACATTGTAGCAAAGTGTCATTTTTTCAGTGTTGTCACATGCAAAGATATAATAAAATATTTAAAAAAATTGAGGGGTGTACTCACTTATGTGAGATACTGTATTTATAGTGTATACTTTTTAAAAAAAAGAGATAATACATTAAGATATTTTAATGCCCTAACAAATTATACACCTTTTTTATTTATTTATTTTCTTGTTTTTCATTGCTAAGGAAAAAATAAATTTTCCTATAATTTTTCACAAGACGTTAATTTGCTGAAACCCACACATTTCCTTCAAAATATAATCAACAAAGTATTCTTTAAGACTTGATCATATCACATTAGGACAACTGTAACGCAGCGGAATGGTAAGCTCGAAATAAACACATACATTTTACTTTATGAGAACTTTGTTCCCCTTATAAAGCTGGGTACACACAGTTCGAGTATTGTCCGGTTCAGCGGGAACTGGCTGACATTCGCACCATGTGTACAGCTGTCCTTCCGACAGAAGCCGGTTTAAGGACACACTGATAACACAGCATTCAATCAGCGCTGGCAGCCAATGGAGTCCCCCCGTCAGAACACAAAGGCACAGCAGGAGCAATCGTGTTACTAACATTGCTTAGTTAGTACAGCGACCTCTCTCTCTCAAAAAAAAAACCGTAATGTGTGTACCAAGCTTAAAGTGTTCCTAAACTCACACCAGTAAAATCAGTCTGTATATGCAGTAACGCATGCTTATTATACTCACTGTGGAACCTAAGGTTTGTGTACAAAGACTGGTCCTATCTCCTCTGATCCTCTCCTTCTTCCTCTGTCCCCAATCCATCTCCTGATAAGACAGTCTTTTGAGTCTGCACATGCTCAATTTGGTGTGTATTGCTAGATAGTTGTTTTTTTTCTTTCTTGGGAGGGTGCATGTGATCGGCACAGGACCAATGAGCACTGTCCAGACAGAGTGTCAGGGGTCATGCAGCCTCATAGGACAGTCAGAATAAAATGAAAAACTCCTCCTACAAGCTTTAACCAGACACTGATGGAAGCCACAAGATTGCTATGTACTGCTGATGAGAAAAGATATTTAGCAGTTTATATTTACTAAAATAATTGCATTTCCATGTTCTGTGTATTGCAGGAGATCAGATATAGTGAATGCAGGCTCCTGGGTTTAGTAACACTTTAACCACTTAAGGACCAGCCCCTGTATATATACATCGGCAGAATGGCATGGACAGGCATATTAACGTACCAGTACGTCCCCTTTAAATGCCTGTCCGTGTGGACACGTGCGCGCCGCCGGCGACCCTGCCACTATCCTCGTTAGTCGGATCGCTGCAGGGATCCCCCTGATCGTCTCACGAAGGTATAAAGCGGGGAGATGCTTGTGTAAACTAGTATAGACTAGTGACAATGACACTGATCTCGGCTCTGTGTATTCGGAGCAGAGACAAGTGTCATGTGACAAAGAGCCCATCCCCCCTACAGTAAGAAACACTATGCAGGGAACACTTAGCCCAAACACTTGTTGTTGGGCCTCTTGGGACAGTTCTGTCTACCTAGTTATTTGCCACCATTTTCTTTCAATACTTGGGGATGTTTCAGGGTCCTTGAGTACTTTACCTGTGTCCTGTACTGTACGATTAAGAGAAGAGGACTTTTGACTTACCTGCAGTGGCGACTTGTTAATTAGGGGCGCAGGGGCACCCCCCCAATCCATGTGCCTGGCTACTAATCTTTATGCAATGCGCCAGAAGCATGGATTTCAATGTTTGTTTTTTAAGCACGTGATTAGAGTCGGAGGCTCTAATTTGCTTCAAGGTCATATTCGCTAATGTCACCCACTTGCGTGCCATTAGCAAATTAATATTCACTAATGTCTTTCTGCTTCTCCTCCTGGCCAATAAGGAAGCGGGTCCTGAGACCCGATTGGCCGGAAGTCTTAAGACTCCCGGCTAATCGGATCTCAGAACCGCCTCCTGTTCAGCCGGGAGGAGAAGCAACGGCTCCGGTGGCAGCAACATCCTCTTCTAGGAGCCTGGATTCAGCAGTGCACCCACACCTCGTCCTTCTCCCCGCACCCCTACCACACTATAAAGTAAGGCCACAGATCGCGAGGGGGCCAGGTCTATTTGTCGCCCCACCCCAAAAAATATTGACCGCCAGCCGCCGCTTACCTGTCAATTCCATATCCTGAAGTACAGTAAAAGACACAGGACACCCTTACATTCCTTGCATTGCCCGCTACAAAACTGAGTGTGGTAGGGTTATAGGCCCGGGAGGTGTGTCCACCTAAGATTAGACAATGTTCAATCACAGGAAAGTACAAGCCTATAACCCAAGGTCTAAGATATGGAATTTACAGGTAAATCAAAATTTCTCTTGTGCAGTGCTAAGGGTAAGCAGCCATATTGCAGCAGAACACATACATTTTCTGAACAGAAAATGGAATTTACTAGTAGGCAAATGTTATACTTCTTCAAAATGTTTTTGCGACTCAAGTACTGTAAGAAAACTCCTCCCTATTTGTTGTCTTCCAGGCCTGAAATGTATTGTTGGGACCTGGCAGAGCGATTTGATGATGTTTGGGTGGTTAGTGGCCCCTTGAAATTGCCGGTGCAGCATAAGGATGGCAAAAAAAGTGTCACTTATCAGGTGAGGTTTTGGTGACACATTCAGGAATGTCACTGGAGAAGAGTAGTCTGGGTAGTGAGTATGTTATTCAACACAATGAGTGTTTCCCAGCTTTGCCAAACTTCTCTTAGCACATTAGACAGGTGCGAAAAAAGCATTCAGTCGTGAAATGAGACTGTGCTTATCAGCAGCCTAAAATCCACATCATTTTTTTACGGAGGGAGAAAGACACCGCGCATTCTCATTAACATCTGTCGTTTTGTGTCAGTAGGGCGAGATTGTAATTTGATAAATCAGAGTTTTAGAATTCGAATGAAGTTGCTAAGAGAACAACGCAGAGTGAGTGCTTTCTGTTGGGGGATTACAAGGATACGCAAATAGCCAGGCTGAGGTTCCTAAGTACTGTGCAAACTGTTGGTGCTGTATATATAACTCTTGTATAACGTGAGCCTGTGCTGGCTTTAGCTTTGTTCTTTCTAGAATTTGTGTCACTGAATAATCACCACTAATGAAATCCTTTGAAGAAATGGACATTGAAATAACTGCAGTAAACTCAATGAGGCTATGTATAGATGGAGGCATTTTCCCTTCCACTGATGTGGGTTTTATTATACAAATGAGAGATAGACAGCTCTAAAAATTTAAACATCACTTAAAAATATAAGGAATTGCCCCGTGAAGATCTAACATACTTACTGTAAATAGTTTCTGGTTCCGACTGTATATGTATTGGGTGAAGCCTGCCTTTAAACGCACATGAACTTTAACCACTTAAGACCCGGACCAAAATGCAGGTAAATGACCAGGCCCCTTTTTGTGATTCGGCACTGCGTCGCTTTAACTGACAATTGCGCGGTCGTGCTACGTAGCTCCCAAACAAAATTTGCGTCCTTTTCTTCCCACAAATAGAGCTTTCTTTTGGTGGTATTTGATCGCCTCTGCGATTTTTATTTTTTGCGCTATATACAAAAATAGAGCGACTCTTTTGAAAAAAAAAGAATATTTTTTACTTTTTGTTATAAGAAAAATCAAATAAACTAAATTTTAGTCAAACATTTAGGCCAACATTTATTCAGCCACATGCTTTTAGTAAAAAAAAATCACAATAAAAAAAATTAGCTACCTAGCGGAAACAGCGACACTAATACAGCGATCAGAAAAATGATCGCTTAGTGACGCTGGCAATAGGGAGTGAAAGGGTTAACTAGGGCGGTGATCAAGGGGTTAAAACTTTATTAGGGGAGTACGGGGGCTACCATGGACGTAACACTAACCGACTGTCACACTGACACTAAATACAGTGATCATACATATGATCATTGCATTCAGTGACACTGTGACAGGGGGGAGGATCGCAAGGGGTTAATGTGCCTACATGTCCTGGTGTCAGTGTAGTGTTGTGCAGACTTACTGTTAGATGTGATCTCTCCTCAGCGGTGGTTGAAAAAAACGCAGAGAGAGAGATCACATCACTTCCTTCTTCCTGTGTTTTCACATTGGCTGGGAGCGATCGTGAGGGGGCAGACAAAAACGAATAGCCGCCCCCTCATCCCGGATCGCTCCCAGAGCCACGGAGACCGTTGCATGTACCGGGGGGGGGGGAGTCCCGATCGGACCCCCAACCCATCTCAAGGCAGGGACGTACAGGTAAGCCAATGTGCCTGTACGTGCCATTCTCCCGACGTAAATATACATGCGGCGGTCCACAAGCGGTTAATGGCATCCCAGTCTTAGTCTGTAGGGTTCAATATTGAGTTGACCCAACCTTTGCAGCTATAACAGCTCCATCTCTTCTAGGAAGGCTGTCCACAAGGTTTAGGAGTGTGTCTAGAGGAATGTTTGACCATTCTTCTAGAAGCACATTTGTGAGCTTAGGCCATGGGTGTCCAAACTTTTTTCAAAGAGGGCCAGATTTGATGAAGTGGACATGCGTGAGGGCCGACTATTTTGCCTTACATTCTTTGAACCATTAAAATTCGGTCTAAGTGTGTTCGTCTGAGCACTACTACACTGCCCAACAAGAATTGTCTTGCCTTTGTGGCTGTGTGTGGTGAGGAGATGAGCTTGGGCGTGTTATTTGGATATACTGTATATATTTCTTTTGTGGGCCCCGACGAATCCCAGAGCGCTGCTCAGGACTAAGGATTAGCTTGAGCGTGTTATTTGGATATACCGTATTTATCGGCATTCACACGCACAGGCTTACTATTGCCGTGAATGCAGCCTCACCATTGCCATGAATGCAGCCATACCATTGCCACAAATGCAGCCTTACCATTGCAACCATTGCTGCATTCTCCAATGCAACCAATGCAGCCTCACATGTTCCATGAATGCAGCCTCACATGTGACATGAATGCAGCCTCACATGTGACATGAATGCAGCCTCACATATGACATGAATGCAGCCTCACATGTGACATGAATGCAGCCTCACATGTGACATGAATGCAGCCTTACCATTGCAACCAATGCAGCCTTACTATTGCAACCAATGCAGCCTCACATCTTCCATAAATGCAGCCTCACCATTGCCATGAGTGCAGTCTAATTGATGCCCATCTGCAGCCTCGAAGGGCAGAGGGAGGGGGGTGGGACGAGTGCCGACAGATTACAAATGGGAGAATCTCTTGTTTACTCTGTAGCAGCTTTAATGCAAAGTCCCGCCTCCTATGATAGACAGAACAGTCGTCCAATGGCATCCCAGGAGACAAGACTTCCAATACAGACGCTGCTGAGTAAACAGGAGATTCTCTTCATGTAAAACTTTCTACTCCCACCAGCCATAGTCCGGCCCCCCTAAAGCCTGAAGGACAGTAAACCGGCCCTTTGTTTAGAAAGTTTGCAGAGCTTAACCACTTGTCCACCGCCCGCCGTCAAATGATGGCGGGCGGAAGACCCTATTGTTCTGATGGGACGTCATATGTCCTGTCTTTTAAAGCCGCTAGGGGGCACGCGCCGCTTTGCTGGGATCACTGTGCACCCGCGATTGCCCAGTAACTGAACAGGGACATGGAGCTCTGTGTGTAAACACAGAGCTCTACGTCCTTTAGGGAGCGAGGAGACCGATCTTTGTCCCTTGTACATAGGGACACAATCGGTCACCTCCCCCAGTCACCCCCCTCCCCCTACAGTTAGAACACAAACTAGGCTACACATTTAACCCCTTCCCCGCCCCCTAGTGGTTAACCCCTTCCCTGCCAGTCACATTTATACAGTTATCAGTGCATATTTATAGCACTGTTCACTGTATGAATGTGATTGGTCCCAAAAATGTCACAAAAGTGTCCGATGTGTCCGCCATAATGTCGCAGTCCCAATAAAAAAAATCGCAGATCGCCGCCATTACTAGTAAAAAAATAATAATAATAAAAATGCCATAAAACTATCCCCTATTTTGTAAACGCTATAAATTTTGCGCAAACCAATTGATAAACGCGTATTGCATTTTTTTTACCAACAATAAGTAGAAGAATACGTATCGTCCTAAACTGAGAAAAACATTTTTTTTATATATATTTTGGGGGATATTTATTATAGCAAAAAGTAAAAAATATTGGATTTTTTTCAAAATTGTCACTCTATTTTTGTTTATAGCGCAAAAAATAAAAACCGCAGAGGTGATCAAATACCACCAAAAGAAAGGTCTATTTGTGGGGAAAAAAGAATGCCAATTTTGTTTTGGAGCCACGGCGCATGACCGCGCAATTGTCAGTTAAATCGACGCAGTGCCGGAAGCTGAAATTTCGCCTGGGCAGGAAGGGGGTAAAACCTTCTGGGGCTGAAGTGGTTAAAGCTGAAATGTAGGTATGGCAATTTTTCAGGGTCCTTGGCACCATACCAGAAAGCTAGTGGCAATCACGGTATTAATGGTGCCTACTACAGTGATTTCCAGCTTGCAGGGGACCCCACAGGTATGATATACATATACACATACACACATACATTGGACCATTGAAACTGTGTAAAAATTGCCATACCTAAACTCCAGCTTTAACTTTATTTTTGTAGACTGTTGTGATTATCTTTTGTTGGTGTTTTCTTTGTTTGTATTCTTTAGGTGGTATTCACAATTTGCTAGACCCTATCGGGCAAATTGGTGCCCCAAGAGTAATGCTCTCCACAGTAGTGATTAAATACACAAAACTTGGCATGGCTGATGTAGAAGAATAGGCCAAAAAATAAATAATTTTAATGTTGACGTTGGTTCCTTACATTTTGTGTATAGTAATTGTAGCTTTCCCATGGATGTTGGCTTTGTGAAGTTCTTTGTGGAACGTTGTTGTTGGGGCCAAATTCACAGAGCCCTTTCAAATTACGCACGTCGTTTCATTAGTCTGAAGCCTCAAACCATGAAACGACGGCTTCGGGCTTCAATCCGACTGGCTTATGTGTTCGTACGCCTTCGGATCTATGCTGCAATAATTTTGCGGCCGCTGGGTGGAGTTCCCGTCGTTTTCCGCGTCGGGGTATGCAAATGAGCTTTTTCCGACGATCCACGAAGTTACGAGCGTCATTCGCAATCTCTTACGGCATCTGTAGTCATCTTTTTGCCGCGTAAGGTTATTCCAGCTTTTATGTGGTCTAATATTAGACAGCACATGTTAAGTATGGCCGTCGTTCCCGCGTCGAATTTCAACGTTTGTTTTTATTTTTTACGTAAGTCGTCCAGGAATAGGAATGTACGTAAACGACGCTACTCAAACAACAAATGACGTATCGACGTTATGCACGGCGGAAAATTTCTGAACGGAGCAATGCGCAGTTCGATCGCCGCGGGGACGCGCCTAATTTAAATGCTTCACGCCCCCTAATCGCGTATTTCGATTCCGCCGCGAGAAATACACTATGCCGCCGTACGTTATGGGCCGAAATCGACATGAATTTGTCATAGAGCCAGGTAAAATACGGCGGCGTAGTGTATCTCTGATACTCTGCGCCAATGTAATTGTATGTGAATCTGGCCCAAGGTCTTTAAGGTGGAGTCTTGCTGTCGCCTTTGCTGCAGTAGTTTTGTGTTGCTTGGTCACGATCCTTATTAGTGTTTGATGGTCCTCGTCATTCAACTTCAGTTTCTGGAATTTGTGATACAATTTTTTTTTTTTCTTATGCTATTTTTTATTTATTTTTGTAATATCAGTTGAAGCCCAGACTTATATAATATGTATAGACTACTTCCTTTAAAATGTGCCTTTTATGTAGCCCCAATCACCCCCCCCCCCCCACCACCAGTTTCTGGGTGCCTCTTTTAGCTATTCAGCTGCTAAGATGCCACCCGCCCATGTGCATGGCTGAAACTGCAGCAGTCAATCACTCTCCTACTCTCAGGCCCCGTACACACGGCAGAGAACCTCGACGGGCGGAACACATCGTTCCGCCCGTCGAGGTTCTCTGCCGGCCGTCAGAATCGGCGACCCGCCCGTCGGGAAAGGCAACCAGCCATTCATCCCGACGGACCGTCGAGCAAATAGAGAACCTGTTCTCTATTTGCTCGACGGGTTTCCTGACAGGCGGGGCTCGCCGAGAGCGTACACACGGCCGAGGTTCTCGGCAGAATGCGGCTCCCAGCGAGGTTCTCGCTGGTTTCTGCCGAGAACCTCGGCCGTGTGTACGGGGCTTCACTGTCTTCTCTACAACCCAAAGTTTATATAATGGCATAAGTCATGGAGGATTCTGCGGCAGAAACGGACAGTAGTAGGTAAGTGTTTGGGGGGAGGGGGTATGTAAATGTATTGGGGTAGGTCTTACTCTAATGCTGCAAATGCGTTCAAGTGGAAGTAAACCCTCCTATGGTTTTCAGCCAAGGAAGCTTCCATCTTGGCCTCTGTTTAACCACTTGCCGACCGCTGCACGCCGATATACATCGGCATAATGGCAGCGGTAGACAAATGGAAGTACCCGTATGTCCCCTTTAACAAGCCGCACTCTCCGTGACCGTGCCCGATGTAAACAAGGCACCTCCCTGTTCTGCCTAATAACAGGACACTGATCTTCTGCTCCCTGTCATTGGGAGCAGTGATCAGTGTTGTGTCACATGTAGCCCAGCTCCCCCACAGTCAGAATCACTCCCAAGGACACACTTAACCCCTTCCTCGCCCCCTAGTGGTTAACCCTTTCCCTGCCAGTGTCATTTACACAGTAAGTGCATTTTTATAGCACTGATCGCTGTATAAATGACAATGGTCCCAAAATAGCGTCAAAAGTGTCCAATGTCCGGCATAATGTCGCAATCATGATAATAAACGCAGATCGCCACATTAACAAGTAAAAAAAAATATATAATAAAAATGGCATAAAACTACCCCATATTTTGTAAACGCTATAACTTTTGTACAAACCAATCAATATACACTTATTGCATTTTTTGTTTACCAAAAATATGTAGAAAAAAACATATCAGCCTAAATTGAGGAAAACAAATGTTTTTTTTATATATATTTTTTGGGGGATATTTATTAACGCAAAAGCAAAAAAAAATATGCTTTTTTTTCAAAGTTGTCGCTCTTTTTTTGTTTATATCGCAAAAAGTGAAAACCGCAGAGGTGATTAAATACCACCAAAATAAATCTCTATTTGTGGGAGAAAAAGGACGTCAATTTTGTTTAGGTACGCAGGACCGGGCAATTGTCAGTTTAAGCGACGCAGTGCCGAATCGCAAAAAAATGGCCTGGTCATTGGGTAGCCAAATCCTCCGCGGCTGAAGTGGTTAATCTTCAACTGCCATTGTTGCTGCACATGTGATCAGTTATGACATTGGCAATTGGATGATATGACAATTTGGTTGAGAGCACAAGCAAATGTGACAGTTTCATTCCCAGCAAGTGTCGGGAATACAACTGTTTTTTTAAACTGTTAAATCTATGGATTTACTTCCTCTTTAAGGTAAAACAAATATTTTTTTCTAAGTACAGAAAGTTTAATGTCCTTTTCAAGGACCTAAGCCCAGGCCAATGTATTCTAATCCTGTCTTCAACAAGACATGTCAAGTGAGAATGTCTACATTTTGTAAATACAAATTGTAAATCAAGTAGACTTCTGATCTGTAAAATGTATCCTCAGCTCAGTTTTGCATTCCCCCATTACACACACAACTGCCTTCTCCATAAAAATAAGAGACCTCTGAAAAGGTACATTGACCACCATAATATAGTTCATATTTTATAACTGAAAAATAATGTACCATTTGATGTTATTATAGTAAGAAACCACTAGAGGGAGACAGCACATCTGATAGGTATATTGACTGGAACTGTGAGTTTTCTAGATCCTGCAAAGCATGCTTTTCACATTGCTTACTGCTTTTTCCATGCAATAACTTTGTGGTTTGTACGTAATATATCTGTTTTTGTTTTTTACAAGACTCTATTTAGATGGAGTTTGTGAGTTTTCCCACATTGGTTTTCACTGACTACTCTTCTTTCCCTCTCCAGTTCAAAGCCTATTTTTGGGTTAATGCCGATTTAAAAATGTATTTAACATATAAATAACATGTGCTCCTACATATATCTATATATTGAGTATAGTGATGACCTCAACAGAGTGCTTCTGCTCCTTCATTGCCCTATCAGAGGCTGGGATGGGTGCTGGGCCAGGCAGTGTAATGTACTCTTTAGGGAGATGCATGTCCTTACTGCTCTCTTTGAAAGGAGTTTACGAATCACAAGGCTGGCTGCACCAATGTACAACCCCCCCAGGCAGGTAAAGCAGGTTACTGTATGTACAGTATGTGCAGGGCACCATTTATTTTAAGGCCAGTGCCTACGTAAACTGAGTTAGATTGGTCAGCATCAAACCCCAACATGTGATATCTTTGCATATTTTGTTTCATTTTTCTGGGCACCTCTGGACATTTGAGTCCACATTCATTAGACTAATGAGGCTACAGGGGATGATGAGAGGAGTTAGAAGACTCCTTATAGTTCAGGAAACGTGAAACTATTTTTCTTTGATTGTCTGTACAGTTGAAAAGTATTTCCTAATAAAACACAGATCCCATGCTGCCTTCAGTAGCACATTTTAACAATTTACTATAATTATTAAATGACACATAGGGGGGTCATCATTTAGAGGCACCTAGGGTATAATCAGGGGCGTTGCTAGGTGGCAAGAAAACCAGGGGCTTCAGTCCGAGGCCGGCACCGGGGGGGGCTTTGGATCTGGGATGGTCATGGCGCAAAGTTTTTTGGCTGGGCGGTGGGGCGTAAGCTCACTTGCTGGTTGCTGCCTGACTTACCATTGGCCATCAATTTTGAACACTAAACTCACCTACCTGACACAATGACCACCTGACATACATACACTGACATACATACACCTACCTGACATACACTGACCTCACCTACCTGGCCTACATACACTCACCTACCTGACATACATACACCTACCTGACTTGGGGATCATCTCAGTGATGTGGCGTGGCGGCGGTATTGTAATTCCCGCCTTCTGGAGCTTGCAGAGCCTATGATGAACTTCACACGTCCCGGCATTGGATCAGTGGGACGTCCATCATAGGCTTTGCTGGCTCCAGATGGCGGGACCTGCTATCGCACTTGGCAGGACTCAGCCACAATCGGAGCTGCGCCACTCGGTCACATTCGGCAGGACTCGGTCTCGGCCACACTCGGCGCGGCGGCACTCAGGATCAGAACGGTGGCTATACACTCTGGGCTAACAATGGACAGGTAAATGCCCGTGACTCGGGACTTTACGGGGACACATTCGTATAATTATTTCTATGGAGTAATTGGCTTTTTGCCTGGAGGTCAGCTATTAACTTCTGAGTTGTTGTGGTAGGGACATTCGTTTGTAAATCCCATGGGACAGGAACACTCCTGAAAAGTTCATTGTAATTTATAAGATGCATTCCAGTCTTATATAAAGTTCAATCTTAATTTTGGTGCTAGATAGATATTCTACTGCCTAGTACAGGGCTCAAAATTTAAAGTCCTGAGCTACTAGCCAGACCTCAAGAGTTACTCGCCACCAGTTGCCCCACCTAATTCATACACTGCCCTGCGCCTAATTGCACCTGTAAACACACCCTCGTAGATTATCTCATGGAATGACAATGTTTTATGCAGAATCAAGTTACAAAATTAAATATTACCAACAACAACTTTAAAAAAATGGGACAGGGCACTGGGGGCAAACCAGAGGGACAGGGCACTGGGGGCAGACCAGAGGGACAGGGCACTGGGGGCAGACCAGAGGGACAGGGCACTGAGGGCAGACCAGAGGGACAGGGCACTAGAACACACACTCTCTCTCTTTCTCTCAAACTGCACAAACTGGAAGGCTGCCACTCTAATGTCAGGGTAACTTTCAGTGAGCACTGCACCGGATTTGTAATTTTCCCAATCCTCCACCTCACTCATTACTTTCTGCTCTCCAGCTACATTGGTTGGGGCCCGGGGGGGAGGGGGCAGGCTCAGAGAGGTCATACTGTTAGGACCCATGGCTTAATGAGAATTGTAAGGAGAGCACCTGTGTACTGCTCTGCCTGTGCGCCTCACCAGACTACTTTTCCCGAGCATGCACCTTTCCTCTTCAGCCACCAATCTCATCGGGACTCTAAGGCCTCGTACACACGAGGGGATATGTCCGCTGAAAACGGTCCGATGGACCGTTTCAGCAGACATCTCCGCTCGTGTGTATGGGCTAGCGGACAGATTTCTCCACCCGACAGATTTCAAAGCATGCTTTGAAATCCATCCGGTGGAATCTGTCCGCCCGACATGTCTGCTGGTTAGTACACTTACCAGCAGACATGTCGTCCCCCACCTCCGCCGCGCCGCCACCGAATGGATTCGGCGCATGCGCGGAAGTGTTTAACTTCCTGGTGCGGTGACGTGGCGGTGACGTGGCGGCGTCAACGTCACCGCCGCGTCACCGCGCCGTCCGGCGGCGGGGAATTTGATCCGATGGTGTGTACACGCCATCGGATCAAACTCCCGATCGGACATATCCGATGGAAATGGTCCGCGGACCGTTTTCATCGGATATGTCCGATGGTGTGTACGAGGCCTAAGTGTAGGCACAGATTGCAGGGAGATTGGTCATGCAGCCCTGTCATCACTCGCCCCCAGCTTAAATCCACTCGCCAAATGCTAGTAGGCGAGTGGAAATTTTGAGGGCTGGCCTAGTACCTAGTATTATACTAAGCCCACTGCTTGACTACACTTCCATGGTGTATAAAGCCTATTTCTTAATGATGTGCTACTCTTTGGTTTATCTATAGAGCACATCCAATGGTGTCTAGTAGTCAATATATTTTTTTGTAGATCAGAAAAAATTAAATTTCCAGACACTTTATACATTTTTCCAAGCAGAATAATTTAATTGAACTGTAGCCTAAAAAACATATTCAAAGTATAAGTTTCTATTTGCTTTATTGGGAGGACATTGTTCTGTGCAGTAGAAAAAAAAAAAGTTTTTTTTTTTTTTGGGGACTTTGAATGAGAAATATGTAAACCTATATCTCCATCCCTGTTGTGTGTAGAAAATATGAGGAGGATTGGGACTTTGAATGAGGTATGCATGAGAAGACTCAAAGAAAGGACAGTGTAATATGGATGCGTACACATAACAGAGCATGCGATTTTGAATGTATACATAATAGTAAACATACATGGCAATGAGCATAAAAAAAGCATGATGCAAGAACCATAAACATTGTATAACAACTTATGCCGCGTACACACGATCACTTTTTGTGATGAAAAAAAACGACGTTTTCAAAAAAAAATCATTTAAAATGACTGTGTGTGGGCAAAACGTCGTTTTATGTCTTCAAAAAAATGACCAAAAAAAATTCGAACATGCTTGAAATTTTTGTGTCGTTTTTCAAAACGTCGTTTTTTGTGTCATAAAAAGTGATGGTGTGTGGGCAAAACGATGTTGAAAACGACGTTTTTAAAGCCGCGCATGCTCAGAGGCAAGTTATGAGACGGAGCTTCAATGGAACAGAGTGCCGTCGAACGTGGTGTACGTCATCACGCTTTGCTAGAGCATTTTGGAAAAACGATGGTGTGTATGCAACGTCGTTTTGGAAAATGAAGTTTGAAAAACGTTGTTTTGTTTCATCACTTGAAACGTCGTTTTTTTTTTCATCACAAAAAGTGATCGTGTGTACGCGGCATTATTCCTCGCATTGTTAAAAAAATCCTCATAATATGAGTCATTAAACCCGAGGTTAGTCCTAAAACTGAAACATGTAGCATCTGTGTAAGCCCGAGACGCCTTTCATGGCATTATTGCCAATCTTCAGGGCGGATGCGTAGTGGGGTAAGATCTGCAGAAGGACACAAGTATAATATGTAATTTTTAGCATAACAGCCAAATAATGAGAGACAGTAAGAGAGATGGGAAAAGGGCCATCTCCATATGAAAAACCATGATTTCCAATGTGTCCTATTCACACCATAATGCTATCAACGGACATCAGTGTGCGTTTAAAAGCGACGTCAATGGATGGAGATGTATATACATTTTCTATACATTTTAGCGCAAGTCAGTGTCAATTGGCCCGGAAAAAGCAAATTGCAGTACACAATTTTAGCCTCAAGGTGTCAGTATTGGCTTGTACATTGTCTATGTGCCTTCCTAATATAACTTCCTGCCACAGGGAAAAAAAAAAAATATATATATTTATATATTCTTTTTCAGCATGGCCAGTAATCATAACCTGGTTCATAGTGATCGATATAAAGCCATAAAATGTTTGCTAGTAATGGTTGGCACGGAACTTCCCTCCACTGGTGAGAATACTAAGTATTTCCTGTTATTCCCCTGATTTCTGAAAAGTGCTCATTAAAGTAACACTGAAATGCACCATGTAATCCTGAAACCTTGACAGGAGAAGTTTTGTGGTATTCTATGGCTGATAATCAATTGGAATACACAGAAAGCTATTTATCAGCCTTTTCCTGACCATTCGATACCACATTTTCATTAGAAATGCTGACCTGAGCACCACTAATGGAGAAAAAAAAAAAACTTAACATATGTAAATCCTCAAAGTTGAAGTTTAGGTATGGCAATTTTTACATAGTTACATTGATCCAGCTTGGACCAATATAATGTATGTATGTATGTACCATACCTGTGGGCAGGACTGGACTGGGATACAAATTTGGCCCTGGACTTCATCCAGACCAGTCCACTTTGACAGGTCTCTACCATGGCGGCCGGACAAACCCCCCCGGCCGGCTAACCCTGATGTCCACTTAAGCCCCTCCTCCCCCTTCACTAGCCATTAGCTGTTCTACTTTATTACATGATGCTCTGGCACCCCAATGCGCCTCTATCCCCCCCATGATGCTCTGGTCCCCCAATGCGCCTCTATCACCCCATCATGCTCTGGTCCCTGATGCGCCCCCCCTCATGATGCTCTGGTCCCCCATGCGCCTCTATCCCTCCCCATGATGCTCTGGTCCCATATGCGCCTCTATCCTCCCCCCATGATACTCGGGTCCCTGCTGCGCCTCTACCCCCCCCCATGATGACTTGTTCTTCTGCTCTTTCCTTCCCCAACTCTCCAACCTGTCTGCTCCCATGGAGAATCTATCTGAAAAGCGGTGGAAGAAAAGACCAGGAGAACGAGTGCCGAGGAAGCTTATGTCACAGCTGTGTGCGGCCGCCGTCCTTCCGGATTGTATGATGAGCTTCTCAGTGTGTGCATGTCTGTATTCAGTCACGCTGAAGTTAACTAGCCAGGGAGAGGAGGTAAGCGCTGCGAGGAGGAAGAGGAGGTGAACGCTGCGGGGAGGGAGAGGAGGTGAACGCTGCAGGGAGGGAGAGGAGGTGAACGCTGCAGGGAGGGAGAGGAGGTGAACGCTGCGGGGAGGGAGAGGAGGAGAACACTGCGGGGTGGGAGAGGAGGTGAACGCTGCGGGGAGGGAGAGGAGGTGAACGCTGCGGGGAGGGAGAGGAGGTGAACGCTGCGGGGAGGGAGAGGAGGTGAACGCTGCGGGGAGGGAGAGGAGGTGAGCGCTGCGGGGAGGGAGAGGAGGTGAGCGCTGCGGGGAGGGAGAGGAGGTGAACGCTGCAGGGAGGGAGATGAGGTGAACGCTGCAAGGAGGGAGAGACAGAGGGGGTAGTAGGCATCTCAACGAACATGCTACATATACTCAATAAATACAAATAATTCTCAGATTTTAGAAGGTACTAAGGCGGGGAGTGGACATCACAATCTCAGTCTAGCCTGATTAGAGAAAATGCAAAGTGTTACTCCTGGGAATACCAAAGCTTTGACTATATGGCACTTTGTCAATAGGGTGATCAGTCTCTGCTTTTTATAATGTTGTCTTGGTTTGCCATTGCTTTCCTCCCAAGAACAAGCATCTCTTAATTTCATGGCTACAGTCACTGTCTGCTGTGATCTTGGAGCCTAGGAAGATAAAATCTGTCACTGTTTCCATTTCTTCCACTTCTATTTGCCAAGGAGTAATGGGATCGGTTGCCTTGATCTTAGTTTTCATAATGTTCAATTTCACGCCAGATTTTTCGCTCTTCTCTTTCACCTTCATTAAGAGACTCTTTAGTTCTTCTTCACTTTCTGTCATTAGGATGGGACCGTCTGCATATCTTAGGTTGTTGATATTTCTCCAGGCGATCTTAATTCAGGCTTGTCGTCAATCGTGACATTTTGCATAATATACTCTGCATACAAGTTAAATAAGTAGGGTGACAGTCAGGGGTGGACTGACAACTCATGGGGCCCCCGGGCAATAGAATATTATGGGGCCCCCGGGCTTACAGGTGGCCACCACGACAGGAGGCAGGGCAGTGCAGCTAAAATCTCTGGATTTTCCCATCAAAAGCATGTCAGTTTCGCACATATCAGGGACAGATGTAAAAAAAAACACAGATTTTTACATACTGTCCCTGGTTTTACTGAGCCTGGCAACCCTGATGGGGCCCCTAGTGGCATGGGGCCCTCGGGCAGTGCCCGAGTGACTCAATGGACAGTCCGCCCCTGGTGACAGTATACATCCTTGTCACACTCCTTTCTCAATTTTGAACCAGTCAATTGTTCCATGTCCTGTTCTAACTGTTGCTTCTTTTTCAGAAGACAGGTGGAGTGGTCTGGTGTTCCCATTTCTTTCAGTATTTGCCAAATCTTGTTGTGATCCACACAATCAAAGTCTTTACTGTAGTCAATAAAGCAGAAGTATAAGTAGACATCCTTCTGGAACTCCCTTGCTTTCTCCACAATCCAGCAAATGTTGGCAATTTGATCCCTAGTTCCTCTGCCTCTTCGAAATCCAGGTTGTGCTTGTGGTAGCTCTCGGTTCACATGCTGCTGAAGCCTAGCTTGTAGAATTTTCAGCATATCCTTGCTAGTGTGTGAGATGAATGCAATCGTACGGTAGTAAGAACATTCTTTGGCGCTGCCCTTCTTTCGTATCGGAAGAGTAAACAGTCCTGTGGCCATTGTTGAGTTCTCCAAATTTGTTGCCATATTGAGTGCAGCACTTTAACAGCATCATCTTTTAGGATTTTAAATGACCCAGCTGGGATACCATGACTTCCACTAGCTTTGTTATTAGCAATGCTTTCTAAGGCCCACTTGACTTCACTCTACAAGATATCCATTTCAAGGTCAGTGACTGCATCATTGTGGTTATATGGCACATTCAGATGTTTCTTGTATATTTCTTCTGTGTATTCTTGTCCTCTCTTCTTTAGCTCTTCTGCCTTTGTCAGTTTTTTCTGACAATTTTCTTTAGCAAAACTTTTTTTGTGAATTTGTGTGAAAGTTTCTAACCTAGAGATCCTGCCAGTGACAGCACTTCTTGTTGCAGACTGACAACACTAAGCCAATGCCTCCCAACTAACACCTGCAGTGTAAGCATGCCCTTTAATTTCCAAAAGTTGGCCATTGAAAATTGACTGATAGACTTTATAGGCAGCCAATCTGTTAACACTCATCAGAAGTTAAAGTCGTATTAAACCTAAAAAAATGTAATACAGTATATTGCAGCTTACAAATCCTTAGATAGGTGGCAGGGCAAAGGGGGTGGAGCCAAGGGGGCGACAAAATAAGGTTTCGCCTAGGGCAAGGATCCTCAAACTACGGCCCTCCAGCTGTTGTAGAACTGCACATCCCATGAGGCTTTGTAACACACTGACATTCACAGACATGACTAGGCATGATGGGAATTGTAGTTTCTGAACAACTGGAGGGCCGTAGTTTGAAGACCCATGGCCTAGGGTGTCATAAATCCTTGCACCAGCCCTGGTCAAAACAGCCGGTTATTGGCCCTCATTGTCCCTGTCACTGTGAGGAAGAGAGAAGAGAGCCGATCACGACTTCTGTAAAAGAGACATGTACACTGATAATCAGGGCACTGATTATCAGTGTGTCCTGATTATTAGTGAAGTCCCAACAGTGCCCACCAGTGCTGCCAATCTGTGCTCACCAATGCTGCCAATCAGTGCCCATCGGTGTCACCTATCAGTGCAGCCTCGTCAGTGCCTTCTCATCATTGCCCACCAGTGCTGCCTCATCAGTGCCCATTAGTGCAGCCCATGAGTGCTTATTACTAAACAAAATGCCTACTATAATGTACAAAATTCTCTTAAACTGGCAAGTCATTTTACTAATAGACAAGAAAGGGGGTGTGCATGCCCATGCACCAGTGGCCAATATGAGAGAATCAACCTTTGTTGGTATGAAGTATATCATGGAAAAGAAGAAGCAAATGAGTGCATGTGTATACTTGTAGGATTGTAAGTATATTGATTCTGTAGGAGAGCAGAAGATAGAAAAATACCCCAATGATGCTATTATTTTTAAGCCTATCCCTATGATATAGTATACAGTAAATAATCACCATCTATAGGGAGGACTCCTCAGACAATTTTACTTCCCAATTACCATGGGATAGTGATTTGCATCCAAGCCACTCGTTGGTCTCAGTCAAAAAGAGCTCTCATGACTACATAAAAAACAGTTTGTTCACCTTCCCAATAGACCATGTGTGACCCATGTGACACCCCAAGATATGAACAAATAAACAAACAGATGCCTATCAGCGCACATCAGTGAAGGAGATAAATTACTTGTTTGCAAAAAAAAACATTTCGGTCTTTATTTGTTTTTAGGGAAAAAAAACTCAGTGGTGATTAACCTCTTCACGCCTGCGCTATAGCCCACAGTGCTGGCCTAAATTGGCAGGAGGGAGTCCATGTATGTCCTTCCATGCATGTGCGTGGCTCGCTCTGTGATCGAGTCAATGAGACTCGGCTTTCACAGATCGGAGTAAGGGGCCGAACCCAGACCCTTACTATGTGATGTAAACAGAGCCGGTAATCTTTTTTTTCCCCTCATGCTGACAGTGTAAGGAGAAAAAAAAGCAGATTACCGTCTGGAGTAAACAGGACATCGGCTCTGCACATCCCAGACCCACTGCTTCTAAGCAGTGCCCACCAGTGCCACCTATTAATGATCACCAGTGCCACTTATCAGTGCCCATCAGTGCTGTCAGTCAGTGTCCATTAGTGCCTCATCATCAGTTTCACCTATTATTGCTGCCTATCAATGTCATCTAATAGTGCCACCTATCAGAGACCTCAGATCTTATATTTGCACTAAAATACAATTAAAAAAAAATGTAATTGTAAGGGTCACCACCGTTTACGACCTTCCATTTACTTAGACAAGCTTATCTGACACACTGCGACAATCCTGCATACACGATCCATTCCATTTCCGATAATAACCGAGACACAAGCTCTGGTACTGGTTTCAAAGATATGAATGAACACTTTAATGTTTTTTTCTCAGCTTTTTATACAGTACAAGATGTTAGTACAATGCAATCTCCACCCCCTATTCACACTGGGGCTAATTCTCTAGCAGACATGTTGGCACCTATACTGACGAGATACATTCCTTGAGATAATGACATCAAAACCAAATACTATCACACCTGAGCATCAATATATTCCTAAACATAATTGACATGCTAATTCAATACACCTGAATAGAGGCTGCTTTGTAGTACAATACACAATCTTTTAAGTGTAAACACAGGGCTTTCAATAGTTTTATCACACAATGTCTTGACCTCAATCCACAAATTTAGACAGACGTACTGTCTCTAAAGGGGCTTGACACCTTTGTACCATAGACAATGTATTGTCTAGGAGTAGATGCAATTAACACCTTTCAAAAGCATGTGTGCCCACATTGAATAGCCAACAGCTTGTGATTTCTCAAGACATCCTGCAAACATGAATTATTATTAATGTCCCATCTTCTGCAATACATGATATCATTTCTTTGTCACCCTATGGCCCTAGTGGACATAAGGTGACCCTAGACATAGGAGAATCTCAGTCTGTCATGGGTCATTCCGTTACATCTCTCCCCTTTCGGTGGGAGACGGACACAGGAGGGAACCCCAAACGGGTTGACTCCGAAGTCAGTCAGTAGTTCCAGTTCTCCAATGCTGGTATCCATACTGTACCCCAAATAAATGGCTCCAAACTGAGCATTACTCACCCTGCCAACCTCTGCCTCTCTCAGAGAACACGCCTGCCGCTGGGGAGAGGCCTGGACTGGCCCTTCTCCCTGGAGTCCTTTCAGCCGCTGGAGAGAAGGCAGGGTGGCTGGGCTCAGTCCATCATGCTGTTGGGGGTCTGGGCCAACTGTCCCCCCTTCCTGGGGTATATTAGTGGAGACTGAAGTCCCATCCGCTGGTGCTAGGTGAAAACCCCCCGGTGCTTGCAAAGCAAAGCCGACATCCTCCTGTCCCAGTCCTGTACCATCTTATGGGGTTGTGCCAGTGGAGACTGAAGTCCCATCCACTACCCCAAGAACCCCCTCTTCTGTTAGTGGAGAGCAGAGGTCCGTGACCCTCTGTTCTGTTGCCATCTCTTCCGCTGGGTTGCTGTGAGTGGAGACCACAGTCCCATCCACTACCACAGGGTCCCCCTCTTCCGTTAGTGGAAAGCAGAGGTCCGTGACCCTCTGTTCTGTTGCCAGCTCTTCTGCTGGGTTGCTGTGAGTGGAGACCACAGTCCCCTCCACTACCACAGGGTCCCCCTCTTCTGTTAGTGAGGAGCAGAGGCCCATAACACTCTGCTCTGTTGCCAGCTCTTCCGCTGGGTTGCTGTGAGTGGAGACCACAGTCCCATCCACTACCACAGGGTCCCCCTCTTCCGTTAGTGGAGAGCAGAGGTCCGTGACCCTCTGTTCTGTTGCCAGCTCTTCCGCTGGGTTGCTGTGAGTGGAGACTCAGACCACAGTCCCATCCACTACCACAGGGTCCCCCTCTTCTGTTAGTGAGGAGCAGAGGCCTGGGGCACTCTGCTCTGTTGCCAGTGATTCAGCTGGGGGTAAAAGCTTTACCACCTCAGCTTGTTGCTGGAGAGAGGGGCCAACCGCCCCGGCTCTCTGGAACTCCACACCATCCGCTTCGGCTTTAGGGATGGCAATCTCCATATTTTCCACTGCCGATTCATCAGCCAGGATTTCACAGTTGTCGTCTGACCTTTCCTCATAGTCCCAGGCAACGGGAGCCCCACCCTGCTGCTGAGCAGAGTCCAGCAGCTGTCTGTAGGTGATTTCCAAATCCCATTCCTGAATGGCCAGAAATTCCAAATCTTCCTGTAACCAGTGGCCTCCCGAGATATTCAATTTTTCCTCTCTGTGCTCCATTATGTCCTCCAAGCGCCACTCCCGATCATCCCCAAAGTCGGGATCACTGGACATCCTCCAATACAACAATCCCAGGCCATCATAGTCATAGCCTTCTGTGGGGCTGTCACCTGCTGACCACGGGCACTCTTGGGCTACATACTACCGGAGGGCTCTGTAGCTCTCGTCTAGCTGCATCTCTGCCCGGATCAGGCTGCTTAACTCCGCTATCCACTCCTGCTTCGGTTGTTCCCCCAACAACTGCATTTGTACGTCATACTGCGGCCAGTACCTTGCATAGATGGAGGGCAGGACCTTTCCTTGGTGTTGCTGCTCCAGAGCTAGCGCTTCCTTCCAGAGTTGGCACCGAATCACATCCGACCATCCCAGCAGGACCTACTCTGATACGGGTCCTCTGTGCTGTATCCGCATCTCTTGTAACCTCCTTTGGAATTCCTCTTCCATGGAGACTGGTATCTGCACCTCTCCTCTCTCTTCAGTTGGTGCTGTTGTGACTTTAGCTGCTGCAGCACTTTTCCGCTGTCGCAAGGTGGCATCTACAGCCGCTATAACCCGCTATGATCTCCGGTGGAGGATTAGGACCATATTGTGCCAGTCCATGTTTAACAGCCCGATCAAAAAATTGTTCCTCGGGTGTCCTGTCTGTTATGCTGGGCCTCTTAGCTCTATTCATTTCGACAAGTTCTGCGATAATGTCCCTTTTCTTACGGTTGCTGGCCGGTCTGCCCCGGCTCTCCAGTAAGTCCTTGAGGGAAGAGAGCTTCATCCGTTCATACAGCGTCTCCATTGTCATGTGCCCTTGTAGCCATCCTTCTGAAGATGGAATCATCCCACTGCTATGCCACCAAATGTAACGGTCACCACCGTTTACGACCTTACATCCACTTCGACAAGCTTATCTGACACAGTGCGACAATCCTGCATACACGATCCATTCCATTTCCCATAATAACCGAGACACAAGCTCTGGTACTGGTTTCAAAGATATGAATGAACACTTTAATGTTTTTTTCTCAGCTTTTTATACAGTACAAGATGTTAGGACAATGCAATCTCCACCCCCCTATTCACACTGGGGCTAATTCTCTAGCAGACATGTCGGCACTGATACTGACGAGATACATTCCTTGAGATAATGACATCAAAACCAAATACTATCACACCTGAGCATCAATATATTCCTAAACATAATTGACATGCTAATTCAATACACCTGAATAGAGGCTGCTACTTTGTAGTACAATACACAATCTTTTAAGTGTAAACACAGGGCTTTCAATCATTTTATCACACAATGTCTTGACCTCAATCCACAAATCTAGACAGACGTACTGTCTCTAAATGGGCTTGACACCTTTGTACCATAGACAATGTATTGTCTAGGAGTAGATGCAATTAACACCTTTCAAAAGCATGTGTGCCCACATTGAATAGCCAACAGCTTGTGATATCTCAAGACATCCTGCAAACATGAATTGTTATTAATGTCCCATCTTCTGCAATACATGATATAATTTCTTTGTCACCCTATGGCCCTAGTGGACATAAGGTGACCCTAGACATAGGAGAATCTCAGTCTGTCACGGGTCATTCCGTTACAGTAATAAAATAAAATAAATCCTTTTAAGAGCATTGGGCAGAAGTGATGTTTGATATTGCTTCGGCCATCAATGCTATGGAGCTAAGTGGGGGCCATCTTCCCCTCACTCGGCAGCCTGCCAAACAGGGGAAAGGACAGGATCGTCTCTGCCGCTACCGGCGGGTTCGGTAAGCGGCTGAGACCCCCACAGCTTGGACAACACCCACGGAGCATGGCTTGTGAGAAGTTTGTACTAAGATACCAGTGAGATTTTTGTCATCCCCTGCAACAAAAATTTCATTTTTGGTGAGATACTCCCAATAGGAAATTATGTCTAAGGCCCCTTTCACATGAGCGGACCGTTCATCCGCTTATTACAAGTCCGTTTACGGACTTGTAATGGGCCCCTATGGGATCGCGTCTGTTAGCGGATGATGCATCCGCTAAAGTCCGCAAGATCCGCATCTGTTTTTTCGGACGGAAGAAAACCCTATTTTTCTTCCGTCCGGCGGATCGGATCAGATGCAAACGGACAGACGGTCCGTTTTCATCCGATTCCCCATAGGGGATAGCGGAGGAGAGACAGGGCGGTCCCTGCACAGTGTGCGGGGACCGCCCTGTTTGCCGACAGCTCAGCGGGGCCCCCCGCTGAGCCGACGGACACACACGGAGCGGACCGAAAAAGGACCGCTCCGTGTGAAAGAGGCCTAAAGGAATGCAGGACCTGCAATTTTTCTCATTAGAGATTTGCAGGTGCAGCAGCTGGTCGATAATTATGAAACCACTTCCATTAGATACACTTTCCACATGGGCACAGGCAAACACAGGTATTCTTCTTTATAATATACAAAGATGACCCAGAGGGGAATGTTTTTTCTCAACATAAGTGGAGTTACTCTTAATGGTTGGTCACCTATTCATCTGAGTTTACCTGCATTTTAAAATTGCTTAGGGCAGGGGGGGTTGTCATGCACTGATGTGCATTGTCATTCCTACCAAAAGCCCACATATCACACTATGACAAATAAAAAACAGACATTAACTTTTTCATTCAATGTACAGATGTAAACTAGCACCATAAAAAACTGGCAATCATCTGCACACGCATTAATGTGCAATATAACACTCATATTAAAAGTGCATTTGTGTGAATGGGCCCTGGATGTTTGGTTCTTCTTTAGACATTTTCCATGTGTTTTTATTTTTCAGTAAGTCCACCTCTGGCTAACACGTCATATGTGCATCTCCCGGGTAACTTAATGATTCACAGGAAGGTGCCTATTGTGACCATTCATGGTATCTATGGAAACCATCTTCTTTTAGGCCGCGTACACACGATCAAATCTGTCTGCTGGAAACGGTCTGCTAGACCGTCCCAGCAGACAGATTCGATCGTGTGTACGGGCGAGCCGACGGATTTGGCCACCCGACAGATTTCAAAGCATGCTTTGAAATCTATCGGGTGGGAACCCGTCCGCCCGACATGTCTGCTGGTTAGTACACTTACCAGCAGACATGTCGTCTCGCACCGGCGCCGAATGGATTCGGTGCATGCGCGGAAGCGTTTTACTTCCTGGTGCAGTGACGTTGCGGCATCAACGCCACCGCCACGTCACCGACACGTCAGCGCGCCGTCTGCTGGCGGGGATTTTGGTTTGCTCGTGTGTACACGCGAGCAAACCAAAATCCAAACAGACAGATTTGTTCAAATCGGTCGGACAGACCGTTTTGAACAAATCTATTGCCTCGTGTGTACGAGGTCTTATACTTTCGACAAGTTCCAAGGAAGTTTTTTCTTCTTGGAGCATAATCCATAAATCGCCACTTGTTGTTATAAATAAAACAAGCATGGCTAAGTATAGGCAAACAGCCTACACTGTAAACATCTATTGGCGGTAAATCCTTATATTTTAAGGGTGCCTTCACATCTTTGAAGAGGATAGATACACATTTAAAAAGTGAAGAATGGCCATTTCATACTCAAGTGAATCAGGGGAATGAATTGAGTTGAATATTGAAAGGGCAGCATTAGGTCTGCAGAGGTCCCCCCATAATTTATATATAAAAAAAAGGACTGGCACTTTTTTTAATTAACCATATAGACATAATTGCATCTTAAAACATTGTATCACAGACAAAGGAGCCATAAAATGTTTCCTGAAGTAGTAATAAACTGTCAACTAAATATAAATAAAAACAGCTGTAGCTAAGAAGAGCAGTAACCCAGAGGTGTTTGCATCTCCTGAACCTTCCTTTCATGACTAAATCTTGGGCTTATCTGACAGACACACCCTGGCACAACAGTGTAGTGTCAAATCTTGCTGCTAATCCTTACACCCACACATTCCAATTGGTCCAATATGATTATTTAATATGGTCCAAGATGGGCACTCTCACTGGACAACAGAAATGTGCAAGAGGAAGTGCGGGGTGGACAAGCTTCGGAAGTTCTAGAGTTTAGATCGGTTTTCCCGGCAGTAAAAAGTCAGCCAAGAAAACCAAGAACTGGCTCAGTAACTTTTTCCCTCTACACACGGCCGGTTTTTCTGGCAGGAAAACTGCCATGAGAGCTTTGGTCAGGAAACCCGGAGGCTTTCCTGCCGGGAATTCCCGGCAGGAAAAAAGAAAACATGTTCTCATTTTTCCTGACGGACAGTTTTCTCAGCCAAAAGCTGTCATGGCAGTTTTCCCGATGGGAAAACTGGTCATGTGTACGAGTCAAGAGCTTCCATGACAATGAACAAAAAGCGGATCTTTCACCCTTAAAAAAAAGAGAGCCCTATTTGTGTTGAGGACCAAAGAGGACCACTTACCTAGGCAAATGATGTTCACTGACTGTGCTCCCTTTGCCCCCTGGGATATGCACATCACATATCTCAGTTGGCATAGTCCTTCATATACAAAGGAGGAGGGTGGGCAGGCCCAGCAGTGCATCATCGTGAGGCCTGCCGCTTGAACTTGGAATGCCAGAAGCCTGCCGATGACATCAAACACAACATGGCAGAGCGTGATCAAGTGCTGCCAGAAGAGCAAAGGATCTCTGCAGGACAGCGCTGGATCTGCTGTGCTTATGTGCTGGGCTCATAATGATCGAGCTGAGGATATCCCAGTTTATGAGTCCTTATGATCCCTGTGGGGGTCCGACTGATGCATGGAGTTTGCTTGCTCATAAGTTACCTGCATTACAACAGTCATCTTATGGAGGATTGAGATCGCATTGGAGCCAATGTATCAAAATAAAACATTTTGGGACTCATTCCTTCATCTCATATCACATGTGTTTTTTGACACAGGAATAAGGACACTTGTGCAATTAATTGGTTTCCTTTTCATGTTCACAATTAAATGTCATTTTGTGATTTTTTTTTGTTAGCGCACTTTTTTCTTTTTGTTTTACAATGGTAAAGTGATGCCAGAAGTAAAAATAGCCAAGAAACTAATGCAATAAAGCAAAACAGGCTAGCACCGATATACACACCTACCTACAAGCTGAACAGGAGTCCAGAACAAAGACAGGCACACTAGAACTCTAGTGGATGGATGGGGGGTTTATTAAAAACAAATAGACTGCACTTTGCAAGTGCTATTGCTCCTGAGCTTAGTAAATGAGAAGAAGCTTCACTTCGCAAAGAATACCCAATCACATGCAAGGAAAATCAAAACAAAACAAAAATACACGATTCGATGATGGAAATCAGCAGACCTTCCCCTCGTTTCCTAAGCTGCACTTGCTGCATGGTCAGAATTTCCGACAACACATGTTCGACGGGAGCTTGTTGACGGAAAATCCGACCGTGGGCTCCTCCATGGGACATTTGCTGTCGGAATTTCCGACAACAAATGTTTGAGAGCTGGTTCTCAATTTTTCAGACAACAAAGGTTCTTGTGAGAAATTACGATCGTGTGTGGCCAATTCCGATGCACAAAAATCCACGCATTCTCGGAATCAAGCAGAAGAGCCACACTGTCAATTGAACTTAATTTTTCTCGTCTCGTCGTAAATGTTGTACGTCAGCGCGTTCTGAATTTGTGTGACTTTGTATATGCAAGATAAGTTTGAGACAACATCCGTCGGCAAAAAAAACACAGTTTTGTTGTAGGAATGTACGATTGTGTGTATGCGGCATTGAAGTGCACAGTCTATTTGCCGTTAGTAAATACACCATGATGAGTCGCCTGGTAAAACCTTGCTAAAACCAACCCGAAGAGGAATAAAGTTTGACAGGCATTTTATTATAATAGGCCAACTAAGGAGCTACCTGAGCTCTATATAAATGATAATGTACCTGTTTATGGATAAATTCTACAAGCAATGGCTAAAGATCCTTCTTTAGGATCTCTTTCATTCTTTTCAGCTTTCTTCCACTGTTACAATCTCATAGGAGTGGTGTCTCCTATGAGATTGTAACAGTGAAAGGAAGCTGAAAAGAATAAAAGACATCTTAGGCGGCGTACACACGATCGGACATATCCGATGAAAACGGTCCGCGGACCATTTCCATCGGATATGTCCGATCGGGAGTTTGATCCGATGGCGTGTACACACCATCGGATCAAATTCCCCGCCGCCGGACGGCGCGCGTGCGCGACGCGGCGGTGACGTTGACGCCGCCGCGTCACCGCCACGTCACCCACACGGAAGTAAAACACTTCCGCGCATGCGCCGAATCCATTCGGCAGCGGCGCGGGCGGCGGTGGGGGCCGACATTGTCTGCTGGTAAGTGTACTAACCAGCAGACATGTCGGGCGGACAGATTCCCACCGGATAGATTTCAAAGCTTGCTTTGAAATCTGTCGGGTGGAGAAATCTGTCCGCTAGCCCATACACACGAGCGGAGATGTCTGCTGAAACGGTCCATCGGACCGTTTTCAGCGGACATATCCCCTCGTGTGTACGCCGCCTAAGAAAGACAGGGAAAAGAGTCATGTAAGCACGTGTGAGCAAAATTTAGGTAATTAAAACCTGTTATATTACATCTGCAGATAAAGAAGCCGCAGGGACACTGCAAGCGGCAGAGCTAATGGTGACCTCAGAAAGCAGAGAGAGTGCGATGAAGAATGCTTTGTCATTATCAGCAGAGGTGCCACACGTGGGTGGACAGGCATCATATGTAAGAGGAAGACAGAGCAATCAGCTCATTGGAAAGATTATGTTTAACATATAAACTCTCTATATAGTTTACTACAGCTAGAACTGTTGTATTTCTACATTTATGTGTATTTGTTGCCTCATTCCGTACATCATTAAACACTGATTTTACATACAATCATGCATTGCATAGGGTGACCACGTGTCCCGGATTGCCCGGGACAGTTCCGCATTTTGCAGGTCTGTCCCGGGCACCTTCATTCCAGGACAATACAGTGTCCCGGAATGAAACTAACACAGCCACCCCCTCCAAACTTAAGCCCCCAAAAAAGGCCGCCACATCACCGCTTTACTCACTGACAGTTCTTGTCCTGGCTGGGAATGCATGGGGGAGCACAATCCCCGCCCCCTGCTTGTGATTGGAGAAATCATAAATCCCGACTCTTGTGTCCAATCACTGTGCTGTGATTCGTTACAGCACATGCTGATTTTTGGGAAGGGGGGTATCCCTGAATGGTAGCTTGGAAATGTGGTCACCTTTGTATGGCATCAATCTTCAACAAGAGTAGCTTTCTAAACAATTACTACAGGTGCCTGTACATTCCTTTTCACTATATACTGGGACATCCCAGGAATCCCAAAACTCAGTGGGGTAGATTCACGTACAGAGGCGTATCTTTGTGCGGGCGTAGCGTATCCTCTTTACGCTACGCCGCAGCAACTTAGAGAGGCAAGTGCCGTATTCACAAAGCACTTGCGTCCTAAGTTACGGCGGCGTAGCGTAAATTGGCCGATGTAAGCCTGCGTAATTCAAAGTAGGCTTGGAGTGGGTGTATTGTATGGTAATCAACCATGACCCCACGTAAAAGACGTTTCTAACGAACGGCGAATGCGCTGTCCGTGGACGTATCCCAGTGCGCATGCTTAAAATAATGCCGCAAATACTCATTGGTTTCTACGTGAACGTAACTTACGCAAAGCCCTATTCGCGAACGTTTTACGCAAACGACGTAAACGACGGAAAATTCTTCTCTGTCCCGACGTCCATACTTAACATTGCATACACCTCATACAGCAGGGGTAACTTTACGCCAGACATACGCTTACGCAAACAACGTAAAAAATGCGCCTGGGCGCAAGTATGTTCGTGAATCGGCGTATCTAGCTCATTTGCATATTCGACGCGTAAATCGATGGAAGCGCCTCCTAGCAGCCAGCGTAAATATGCAACTAAGATAGAGACTTACGCCGGTCGGATCTTAGCAAAATTCCGTCGTATGTTGCTTTCTGAATACAGAAAAAAGATACGCGGGCGCATCCTAGAAGTTAGGCGGCGTATCTCGAGATACGCCAATGTAACTTCTTTGAGAATCTGGGCCAGTGACTCCACGTTTGGTTCAGCTCGGATCTAGGTGCTTTGACCTAATCTCTAATTTTGGATCATTGAGGCTCTTTCACTTTAAAGGAAAAATATTGCTGAATAGCGTGCCCTTGCTTTAAAGCCGCATACACACGATAGGTTAACCAGAGGACAACGGTCTTAAGGACCGTTTTCATCGGTCAAAACCGATCGTGTGTGGGGCCCATAGGTTATTTAACCACCGGTTAAAAAAAAGCAAACTTGCTTTAAAATTTAACCGATGGATTGATAACCGATCAAAACCGATCGTTAGTATGCAAAACCATCGGTTAAAAAACCTGCGCATGCTCAGAATCAAGTCGACGCATGCTTGGAAGCATTGAACTTCATTTTTTTCAGCACGTCGTTGTGTTTTATGTCACCGCGTTCTGATATAATAAGCAAATACATTTTGGCTTGATACACCCTTCTGGGTCCAGTGTCTGGGGAAGGAGAAAGGTAACACGATGCACATTTACCAGGAGCCCTCATTTCTAAAGCAGAACTACAGTCAGAATAAACATTAGCATAGTTGTGGCCTGACCTTGGCATTCTTGACAGCTTGAAGTCACCTTTATACTATGAGGTCACCTTCAATGACTAAATGGGTAAAGGAGATATTAATAGTGCTGCTTATGTTTACCAAGGAGGAAATGCCTTGCAGTCTTGACTGGGTATTAGGTTCATTGTGACACATAATACTATTCTTTACTTTCTAGTTGGCACAACATGTCAGACATAGGGGTTTCAACCAGTGGCGGCTGGTGCTCAAAATTTTTGGGGGGGCGCAAACGAAAAAAAAAAAATATTGCAGCCTCACTGTGCCCATCACATGCAGCCACTGTGCCATGCCACCAAATGCAGCCACTGTGCCACCAAATGCAGCCACTGTGCCATGCCACCAAATGCAGCCACTGTGCCATCAATTGTCACCACTGTGCCATGCCATCAAACACAGAAACTGTGCCATCAATTGTCACCACTGTGCCATGCCATCAATTGTCACCACTGTGCCATGCCATCAAACACAGCAACTGTGCCATCAATTGTCACCACTGTGCCATGCCATCAAATGCAGCCACTGTGCCATCAATTGTCACCACTGTGCCATGCCATCAAATGCAGCCACTGTGCCATCAATTGTCACCACTGTGCCATGCAACACAGCAACTGTGCCATCAATTGTCACCACTGTGCCATGCCATCATATGCAGTCACTGTGCCATCAATTGTCACCACTGTGCCATGCCATCAAACGCCACCACTGTGCCATCAATTGTCTCCACTGTGCCATGCCATCAAACGCCACCACTGTGCCATCAATTGTCACCAATGTGCCATGCCATCAAACGCAGCTACTGTGCCCATCAATTGTCACCAATGTGCCATGCCATCAAACGCAGCTACTGTGCCCATCAATTGTCACCAATGTGCCATGCCATCATATGCAGTCACTGTGCCATCAATTGTCACCACTGTGCCATGCCATCATATGCAGTCACTGTGCCATCAATTGTCACCACTGTGCCATGCCATCAAATGCAGTCACTGTGCCATCAATTGTCACCACTGTGCCATGCCATCAAATGCAGTCACTGTGCCATCAATTGTCACCACTGTGCCATGCCATCAAACGCCACCACTGTGCCATCAATTGTCACCACTGTGCCATGCCATCATATGCAGTCACTGTGCCATCAATTGTCACCACTGTGCCATGCCATCATATGCAGTCACTGTGCCATCAATTGTCACCACTGTGCCATGCCATCATATACAGTCACTGTGCCATCAATTGTCACCACTGTGCCATGCCATCATATTCAGTCACTGTGCCATCAATTGTCACCAATGTGCCATGCCATCAAACGCAGCTACTGTGCCATCAATTGTCACCAATGTGCCATGCCATCATATGCAGTCACTGTGCCATCAATTGTCACCACTGTGCTATGCCATCATATGCAGTCACTGTGCCATTAATTGTCACCACTTGTGTCGCCAATTGTGCCATGCCATCAAACGCCACCACTGTGCCATCAATTGTCACCAATGTCACCAATGTGCCATGCCATCAAAAGCAGCTACTGTGTCCATCAATTGTCACCACTGTGCCATGCCATCAAATGCAGTCACTGTGCAATCAATTGTCACCACTGTGCCATGCCATCAAACGCAGTCACTGTGCCATCAATTGTCACCTCTGTGCCATGCCATCAAATGCAGTCACTGTGCCATCAATTGTCACCACTGTGCCATGCCACCAAACGCCACCACTGTGCCATGAATTGTCACCACTGTGCCATGCCATCAAACGCCACCACTGTGCCATGAATTGTCACCACTGTGCCATGCCATCAAATGCAGTCACTGTGCCATCAATTGTCACCACTGTGCCATGCCATGAACGCCACCACTGTGCCATCAATTGTCACCACTGTGCCATGCCATCATATGCAGTCACTGTGCCATCAATTGTCACCACTGTGCCATGCCATGAACGCCACCACTGTGCCATCAATTGTCACCACTGTGCCATGCTATCATATGCAGTCACTGTGCCATCAATTGTCACCACTGTGCCATGCCATCATATGCAGTCACTGTGCCATCAATTGTCACCACTGTGCCATGCCATCAAATGCAGTCACTGTGCCATCAATTGTCACCACTGTGCCATGCCATCAAACGCCACCCACTGTGCCATCAATTGTCACCACTGTGCCATGCCATCATATGCAGTCACTGTGCCATCAATTGTCACCACTGTGCCATGCCATCATATGCAGTCACTGTGCCATCAATTGTCACCACTGTGCCATGCCATCATATGCAGTCACTGTGCCATCAATTGTCACCACTGTGCCATGCCATCATATACAGTCACTGTGCCATCAATTGTCACCACTGTGCCATGCCATCATATTCAGTCACTGTGCCATCAATTGTTACCAATGTGCCATGCCATCAAACGCAGCTACTGTGCCATCAATTGTCACCAATGTGCCATGCCATCATATGCAGTCACTGTGCCATCAATTGTCACCACTGTGCTATGCCATCATATGCAGTCACTGTGCCATTAATTGTCACCACTTGTGTCACCAATTGTGCCATGCCATCAAACGCCACCACTGTGCCATCAATTGTCACCAATGTGCCATGCCATCAAAAGCAGCTACTGTGTCCATCAATTGTCACCACTGTGCCATGCCATCAAATGCAGTCACTGTGCAATCAATTGTCACCACTGTGCCATGCCATCAAACGCAGTCACTGTGCCATCAATTGTCACCTCTGTGCCATGCCATCAAATGCAGTCACTGTGCCATCAATTGTCACCACTGTGCCATGCCACCAAACGCCACCACTGTGCCATCAATTGTCACCACTGTGCCATGCCATCAAACGCCACCACTGTGCCATGAATTGTCACCACTGTGCCATGCCATCAAATGCAGTCACTGTGCCATCAATTGTCACCACTGTGCCATGCCATGAACGCCACCACTGTGCCATCAATTGTCACCACTGTGCCATGCCATCATATGCAGTCACTGTGCCATCAATTGTCACCACTGTGCCATGCCATGAACGCCACCACTGTGCCATCAATTGTCACCACTGTGCCATGCTATCATATGCAGTCACTGTGCCATCAATTGTCACCACTGTGCCATGCCATCATATGCAGTCACTGTGCCATCAATTGTCACCACTGTGCCATGCCATCAAATGCAGTCACTGTGCCATCAATTGTAACCACTGTGCCATGCCATCAAACGCCACCACTGTGCCATCAATTGTCACCACTGTGCCATGCCATCATATGCAGTCACTGTGCCATCAATTGTCACCACTGTGCCATGCCATCATATGCAGTCACTGTGCCATCAATTGTCACCACTGTGCCATGCCATCATATGCAGTCACTGTGCCATCAATTGTCACCACTGTGCCATGCCATCATATACAGTCACTGTGCCATCAATTGTCACCACTGTGCCATGCCATCATATTCAGTCACTGTGCCATCAATTGTCACCAATGTGCCATGCCATCAAACGCAGCTACTGTGCCATCAATTGTCACCAATGTGCCATGCCATCATATGCAGTCACTGTGCCATCAATTGTCACCACTGTGCTATGCCATCATATGCAGTCACTGTGCCATTAATTGTCACCACTTGTGTCACCAATTGTGCCATGCCATCAAACGCCACCACTGTGCCATCAATTGTCACCAATGTGCCATGCCATCAAAAGCAGCTACTGTGTCCATCAATTGTCACCACTGTGCCATGCCATCAAATGCAGTCACTGTGCAATCAATTGTCACCACTGTGCCATGCCATCAAACGCAGTCACTGTGCCATCAATTGTCACCTCTGTGCCATGCCATCAAATGCAGTCACTGTGCCATCAATTGTCACCACTGTGCCATGCCACCAAACGCCACCACTGTGCCATCAATTGTCACCACTGTGCCATGCCATCAAACGCCACCACTGTGCCATGAATTGTCACCACTGTGCCATGCCATCAAATGCAGTCACTGTGCCATCAATTGTCACCACTGTGCCATGCCATGAACGCCACCACTGTGCCATCAATTGTCACCACTGTGCCATGCCATCATATGCAGTCACTGTGCCATCAATTGTCACCACTGTGCCATGCCATGAACGCCACCACTGTGCCATCAATTGTCACCACTGTGCCATGCTATCATATGCAGTCACTGTGCCATCAATTGTCACCACTGTGCCATGCCATCATATTCAGTCACTGTGCCATCAATTTTCACCACTTTGCCCCATGCCACTGTGCTCATTGTCGCCTCTGTGCCCCATGATGCCACTGTGCCCCATGCTGCCACTGTGCCCCATGCTGCCACTGTGCCCCATGCTGCCCCTTTCCCTGTAAAAAATCACTTACCTGACGCTTCCATGTCCTCCCTCGATGTCTTCTGCCGCCGTGGAGAAGCTTCAGCCAATCAGGTTCCTGAAAACCAGAATCCGGGAACCTGATTGGCTGAAACGGCTGTCAGTCTAATGCAAGGACCGCAGGTTGCCTGTGCTCCGAGCATAGACTTCCGAGAGCCGGAGGGCGGCACTGGAAAAGCCTATCAGAGCCGCTGGCTTTGATAGGCAGTTCCCCTCAGCCAACCAGCTGCCGCTATTCGGGTAACCGGCGTCCCATGTCCGGTTATACGAATAGACCAGGCAGCTGGCAACAGTAACACACGTCCAATGCATAGCATTGAACGTGTGTTACTTGCGAGAGGGGGTGGCGCTGCAGCGCCCTATATAGACGGCCGCCAGAACTTCGGCTAAAATGTCAAAATGACATTTTAGCCGAATAAAAGTTCTTAAAGGGCCCGTTTTTTTTTTTTTTTTCTTGTGACTGCGGGAGGGGGGGCGGTGCCCGTGCGCCCATATGGGCGGGCCGCCACTGGTTTCAACTGGTTCCATGTGCATCCAATGTGTCTGCAACTCACAGCAAAGTATTCCTATTTTTGAAGAATGTGGTAAGCCAATCGTCTTATTTTTATTAAACGGCAGTAGAAAAGTGTAGTAGAAGCAGTAAAACAACTGCTCCTCACTCTTCTCCAAGGAGTTTTCAGTTCAGCATAGGAGTGCAAGCATATGCTGTAGGTACATCTCTATGTAGTGGTAACTCAGTGTGTAGGCAGGGCCTTAGTCAGATATCTAGTTTGTATAAAGCACAGTATCCTTTATATAGGTCTGTTATTGTGCAGCACAAACAAAGCATACAGTCTTTGGAACAGATATATCCAGTATGTTACAGTACTAAATCTACTAGAGGACAGCTACTAGGGGAAGCTTTACCTAAGAAGTTGTACTTAGAATAAAGTAGCACCTCTGTCCTGTCTCTTTGAATCAGAAGGTGTGTCCAAACCTTTGGTCTGTACTGTATATAAATATATATATATATATACTAAACTGCCTGCACACCACTAACAAACCTGCCTAATCTAGCTCACATTCTCACAATCTTATCACACTACATACAACCGCCGTGTAAGCAGCCTTACATAGAGTGGGGCGTAAACTTAGCCCCCGAGCCGTGATTGGCCAAAGGCACCCTGCCTATAGGAAAAAAAATACCTATAGGGATATAGTGATATTTTCACTGGACCCCAGTTTCCTGGGGAGCACGTGTGACATGTCCCTCTCTGCTGACATCCGACGCTCCATTTAGTTGGAGCGCCCGTTCAGGTCCGCCAAAAAAACTGACGGGTCCGCCCGTGTGAAAGGGCCCTTATTTAATCTGAATATTGGACTTACATGTGCTAATTAAATATTTGTGCATTAAGAAAATACACCCCAGCCGGCAAACAAGCAATTTCTGGGTCACTTCCAGTGCACGTTGACATCAGCAAATGGCTCTGTCATACGCATTTCATTATAAAGGAGGTCTTCCAGGAAAATGTATTTATTTATTTATAGTGGTAGACTTTAATTTGCCTATTTCCACATGATATATCTAGATATTATTATTTATTTATTCTTTGTTTTTCTCATGAATTTGATGTTTTTATAAGTAGAGAAAAATAACTGTTGATGCGCCAGATTAAAAGGGTTGTAAAGATACATTTTTTCCCCTAAATAGCTTCCTTTTCCTTAGTGCAGTCCTCCTTCACTTACCTCATCCTTCAATTTTGCTTTTAAATGTCCTTATTTCTTCTGAGAAATCCTCACTTCCTGTTCTTCTGTCTGTAACTACACACAGTAATGCGAGGCTTTGTCCCAGGTGTGGAGAAAGCCTCTTGAGGGGGGGAGGGGGCAAGCAGGAGTGTCAGGATGCCCACTAACACCCAGCTCCTTTCTCTATCTGCAAAGTAGAGAGTGTCCTGACTTGCCTGCTCCCCTCCTCCCCCTCAAGAGGCTTTCTCCACACCAGGGAGAAAGCCTTGCATTACTGTGTGGAGTTACAGACAGAAGAACAGGAAGTGAGGATTTCTCAGAAGAAATAAGGACAATTAAAAGCAAAATCGAAGGATGAGGTAAGTGAAGGAGGACTGCACTAAGGTAAAGGAAGCTATTTAGGGAAAAAATGTTTTCCTTTACAACCCCTTTAAGTTTGCTCCTACCTTCCTCTTTAACGTGACAAACAGCCGAATTCCTAAGCAGGTGGTGTCAGACCTGCCTACTTAATTTCTGATGGTTTACAAAGAACACAGTCCTCTTGTCTCCCCTCCTCCCCCTTCTCATATCCATAACCCCACAAAGACAGAAGACACAGGAAATTATCAGCTCAGAACATTACTGGCAGAACCAACAGGTCAGTTTTTGCACTTACTAGATATAACAAAACACTTTCAATGGTATATTTAGCAGACTAGTAGGGAGCAAATGAGAAGTTAATTGTTTGGGTTTAGAAACACTTGATGGCCAAGTGGAGAAGCCCATACTACCAAATCAGCGCACATCTATTAGTAATCCGTCTTCAGGAAACAAAATTAGATTGCACTCTTCAGGAATACTTTGCTCTTTGCGCTTTCACATTGAATAAGAGTCGGTTCACACTGGGGCGACTTGGGATCCGACTTGAAGTCGCCTCAAAACGTCCCAAGTCGCGCTGTCCAGAAAAGCAATGTTAGTGAATGGGAGCCGTCTTAATACACACTACTTAAGTCGCTCCGACTTCAGAAGAGGTTCCTGTACTACTTCAATCCGACTTCTAGGCGATTAGTACCCATTGATTTCAATGGAAGTCGCCTCCAAGTCTGATCCCTGTCTTAACTGAAGCAACTTTCCAGGAAGATAACATACATTTCTCAGCCAAACCCCTCCCTCCTCCTCCCTTCCCTAGAGCTGATTGTTGTTTGATTGGCCACTGGAAAGTCTCCTGTCCTGGAGACGACTTCAAGTCGTGTTGTAAATCGCCCCAGATCGCCCTGTGGTTCATGCTCAAGTCGTGTTGGAGTTGCCTCTAAAAGTCGTGCTGGAAGTCTTGTCGCCCCAGTGTGAACCGACTCTTAGCTCTATTATTTCTACATACAGTACAAAGTATAATTAAAAAACAAAACGTAGACACAGAAAAGACACATTTCTCATTGCATTTTTCTGTCCTGTGTGTAGCGCTCCTTTGTGTTAAACATTGCCACTGCTGACCAGAAGGTTTGGCTTTGACCCAGGCCAAGACTAAAAGCCTGTCCAACAAACCGGCTCCGGGAGAACAGGAGCACTTGGCTGGCATCAAATTCACACTTTGTAAAACCTGTTCAATCTCATTAAATTACCTTTTAAATCCCCTAACTGGTCACATTTAAAGTCTAAGTGCACCTTTGTGGTGACAAATAAAAATGAATCTTATGCCGTTGAATGCCTTCAAAATGCCACAAAATTATGTTTTATTTTTTTATTTTTATAAAGCACGTGGATTTAATGCAGTGTCAGGAATTGTGTGCAACTATTTTACACAGAATATGTGATGGCCAAATAGTTTCACAGATTACTTATAGCTTCACTGAAATTCTTATATTATAGCTTCACAATAGCTGGTGACACCCGGCAGGTGTTCTAATAAGGGATGCACCGATACTATCGGGGCATTTTCGCGGATATCGGTACTCGCGAAAATGCTTGGATACCCTAACCCGATACTGGAAGTGACATTCACTGGACACAGCTTGGTCCCTGCGTGCAGTGCAGTGACAAGGGAGATGCCGGGGTCCCAGATAGTACAGTCAGGGGTGGAAGGGGGGCCTCGGAAGGTATTTTCCACTTTCTCTGACCTGACCCTGGATGCGACACCCCCGGATGATCTGGCTGCAGAGAGAAAGCGCTTGCAGTGGGGAATGTCTGTGCTAGAGCCGGCCGGGTACTTCACAACGGTAAGGTCTTTTAAGGGAGGAGGGAGAAGATGAAGGCAGTAGAGGAGGTGTAAGCACGAGTCAGAGCTGAGGAGGGGTGGATGGGGGGATGAGAATACAGTGGAAAGGAGTGGTGGAGGAAAACTGGACCCTGCACTCTACATGTAAAGGGCCCTGGACTCTGCACTCTACATGTAATGGTGCCTGAACTCTGCACTCTGCATGTAAAGCCTTGTACACATGATCAGTCCATCCAATGAGAACGGTCTGAAGGACCGTTGTCATAGGTTAACCGATGAAGCTGACTGATGGTCTGATGTGCCTACACAGCATCAGTAAAAAAAACGATCGTGTCAGAACGCGGTGACGTAAAACACAACAACGTGCTGAAAAAAATGAAGTTCAATGCTTCCAAGCATGCGTCGACTTGATTCTGAGAATGCGTGGATTTTTAACCGATGATTGTGCCTACTAACGATCGGTTTTGACCTATCGGCTAGGAATCCATAGGTTAATTTTAAAGCAAGTTGGCTTTTTTTTAACCTAAGGTTAAATAACCTATGGGGCCCACACACGATCGGTTTTGACCGATGAAAACGGTCAATCAGACCATTGTCCTCTGGCTATCCTATCGTGTGTACGAGGCCTTATGGTGCCTGGACCCTGCACTCTGCATGTAATGGTGCCTGAACCCTGCACTCTGCATGTAATGGTGCCTGAACCCTGCACTCTGCATGTAATGGGCCCTGGACCCAGCACTCTGCATGTATCGGTGCCTGAACCCTGCACTCTGCATGTAATGGTGCCGGAACCCTGTACTCTGCATGTAATGGTGCCGGAACCCTGCACTCTGCATGTTGTGGGCCCTGAACCCTGCACTCTGCATGTAATGGGCCCTGGACCCTGCACTCTCATGTAATGGGCCCTGGACCCTGCACTCTCATGTAATGGTGCCGGAACCCTGCACTCTGCATGTAATGGTGCCGGAACCCTGCACTCTGCATGTAATGGGCCCTGAACCCTGCACTCTGAATGTAATGGGTCCTGGACCATGCACTCTGCATGTAATTGGCCCTGGAACCTGCACGCTGCATGTACTGGGCCCTGGACCCTGCACTCTGCAGGTAATGGGCCCTGGACCCTGCACGCTGCATGTAATGGGCCCTGGACCCTGCACTCTGCATGTAATGGTGCCTGAACTCTGCACTCCGCATGTAATGGGCCCTGAACCCTGCACTCTGAATGTAATGGGTCCTGGACCATGCACTCTGCATGTAATTGGCCCTGGAACCTGCACGCTGCATGTAATGGGCCCTGGACCCTGCACTCTGCATGTAATGGGCCCTGGACCCTGCACTCTGCAGGTAATGGGCCCTGGACCCTGCACTCTGCATGTAATGGTGCCTGAACCATAAACTCTGCATGTAATGGATGGTGCCTGAACCATGAACCCTGCACTCTGCATATAATGGGCCCTGGACCCTGCACTCTGCATGTAATGGTGCCTGAACTCTGCACTCTGCATGTAATGGGCCCTGGACCCTGCACTCTGCATGTAATGGGCCCTGGACCCTGCACTCTGCATGTAATGGGCCCTGGACCCTGCACTCTGCATGTAATGGTGCCTGAACCCTGCACTCTGCATGTAATGGGCCCTGGACCCTGCACTCTGCATGTAATGGAGCCTGAACCCTGCACTCTGCATGTAATGGTGCCTGAACCCTGCACTCTGCATGTAATGGGCCCTGGACCCTGCACTCTGCATGTAATGGGCCCTGGACCCTGCACTCTGCATGTAATGGGCCCTGGACCCTGCACTCTGCATGTAATGGGCCCTGGACCCTGCACTCTGCATGTAATGGTGCCTGAACCCTGCACTCTGCATGTTATGGGCCCTGGACCCTGCACTCTGCATGTAAAGGAGCCTGAACCCTGCACTCTGCATGTAATGGTGCCTGAACCCTGCACTCTGCATGTAATGGGCCCTGGACCCTGCACTCTGCATGTAATGAAGCCTGAACCCTGCACTCTGCATGTAATGGTGCCTGAACCCTGCACTCTGCATGTAATGGGCCCTGGACCCTGCACTCTGCATGTAATGGTGCCTGAACCCTGCCCTCCTAACCCCCTGTACTGTGCCCTCTCTGTGTTGCATCCTCATTCCCTCCACCAGCTGTCACCTCTGTTCCCATGTCTTCCAATGACCCTCACACCCCCCACCATCTTCCCCCTAGTGATCAGCCTTTTCCATCCCAACTCTCCCACCCCACAATCCCTATTTCACCCCACACTCAACTACCCTGTGCCCTCACCCAACTCCCTAACAACCTTCCTGCTAACAAACCCCCCCCCCCCCCCCCACCTGCTCTTCCTAGGCAATAGGTGTCGGTGAGTACATGATGTCAAGTATCAGTACTCGTACCCAGTGTCAAAAAAGTGGCATCGATGCATCCCTAGTGTATTTCCACTTCGGGGTATCACCTATGTTAGATTTGTTACATGTGCACACATAGAATAACTTTTTTTTTTTTTTTTAAATTGCAGCTTACCTTTTTTTTAGATGCTCTATTTTGGACTTTCAAGCAAGGAAATGCCCTACATACCTCTCTTTGATTATGAGGGTGGGAAACTGTTTGCCATAGTTGTCCCTGTCCATACTGTGCAGATCTTCAATTGTAGCTAGATCTGATCATTGTCTGTACTAACTGTAGCGCTTACCCCCGAAGGAGCTGCTGGTTAGATTTGGGATCGGCGTATTTAAGTTACCTCTGTGATGGTGTCTAGGGGTGATGATGGTGATGAAAGCAGTAATAGAATGTCCAGACCGTTGGTTGACGTTTTCAATGCTTTATTTATGGTCCAACACGACCAACAGTCAACTCGAGGTAGATAGAGTAGATTGGTGAAAAAAAGAATAACCATGCAGATACAGGCTGTGGATAATAGAAGCAGTCCTGCCTCCGACAAATGTGTTTGTCTCATCGCCACTCCAGCCGGAGTGGGTATAGCGCCCCTGGACAGGTCCCTCTCACAGGCCTGGCAGCCAGAAAGTCACTAAGGATTGCTGAGAAGGAACAAGTCTCTGCCACTGACTTGGCTCTAATAGAATTTGGTTTAGTAAAGGGTTTCTGCCACAGGCCCAGTACTCAGGAACATGAACGTAGAGCGAATCCTCTCAGTCAGTAATTTTGGGGCCACCGACTGACAGCCTGCAGCAGACAACCTGTCAGTGTTCGGTGCCCAGATCCCTGATGGTTTGTCTAAGCCCTATTGGTTCACCTGCCTTCGGGCTCACCTCAGACCAACTCCCTGCCCAACAGCACATCCAGCTTGGGATCTTTTCGGTGTGGAACCCCAGTAAGTCACTGGGGTCCCATTGTAGTTTCAGTTGCTCTGAGCCATGAGGGCCCAGAGCCAGGAATTCCACGTTGCACGGGCCCCGGGCAGGTAGGCCATAGTGGTGGGGCCCGTGATGTGCACACACCCTGAAGATGGGTGCCGCACCTCGAACCAGGAACCCGCGAAGACCCCGGAAAATGGCGTCTGCCACAGATATACCCTCCCCCAGCATGCCCCGCAAGGGAAACACTCCTCCAATTGGCTGCTGGAGAAAAGCGGCTCTGCCTGAACCCCTCTGGCGCCACCTGCTGCCCAGAGATGAGACCTCATCTCTGGAGCACAGAATGACCCACAGGACAATTCAAGGCTGACAGCAGGCCAAATTTACCACAGATCAACCTGGGTGAGAGCAGGTAAGTCTCTCACCCCACTAAATTTACAATAGCGTCCCTTCGTAAAGTAAGGGGGCGCTACATAACTAAGGGTTAAAGTGGTTGTAAACACTTACATATACCCACTGAATGGACAAGCTCAGATGACATACAGAGAAGAAACAAATTCTCCCACATAAGTTTATCCTCTACAGCAGGGGTCTCCAAACTGTGGCCCATGAGCCGGATGCATTCATTTGCTTGCCTTTATCTGGCCCTTGGGGCACTATTTCTTCCACTGACACAAACAATGGGCCACTATTCTCCCACTGACAGCAATGATGGGGCACTATTCCTCTCACTGATGCCAATGATGAGGTACTGTTCCTTCCACTGATGCTAATGATGGGGTACTTTTCCTACCACTGATACCAATGATAGGGCACTATTCCTCCCACTGGCACCAATGATAGGTCACTATTCCTCCCACTGACATCAATTATGGGGCACTATTCCTTCCACATACACCAGCAATGGCACATTGTGACAGCAACGATGGGGCACTATTCCTTCCACTGATACCACTATTTCTCCAACTGACACCAATGATGGGGCACTATTCCTCCCACTGACACCAATGACGAGGCACTATTTCTCCCACTGACACCAATTATGGGACACTATTCCTCCCACCGACACCAATGATCGGACATTATTCCTCCCACCAATACCACAATTTCTCCCACTGACACCAATTATGGAGCACTATTCCTCACGCTGACACCAACAATGGGGCACTATTCCCCCCCACTGGCCACAATCCGGTCCCCATAAATAAACTGGCCCTTGGTTTAGAAAGTTTGGAGACGCTTGCTCTACAGCCTTCTAGAACACACAGGTCAAAGGCTTTGTCATGGCTCTAGAAAGCAGGGAGCAGGGATCTGACACTGTACACTACACAGCATAGACCAGGGAGCTGAGTGTAATCTGAGACCTGAGTAAATGATAAAGGACACAACCACCTCTACAAAGCCTCATAGAGAAACATGCACAGCTGAGGTTGTCAATCACCTTCTGTGTGCTGGAAGGGTGGCAGAGCTGTCTCTAATGCCTTGTACACACGGTCTGACTTTTGACCATGCAAAAGTCCGCTGTGAGTCCGTTGGAAGTCAGACAGAAAGATAGAGAACAGGTTCTCTATCTAAGGTCCTTTGGACTTCAGACAAAAAAAGTCTGACGGAGGGTACACACGGCCGGACTTTCTGAGAAAAAAATCCCATCTGACTTTTTTTCTCGGAAAGTCCGGCCGTGTGTACGAGGCATTAGGATTCTGTTGTATCAATATAACCTGTTAGACCTGAGTCATGCAGATAGCAGAGGGAGAAGAGAACAGATAGGAACCACACTAGGTGCTTTGGATTGAGGCTAGCGCACACTAACAAGGTATATGCTTTGTTCATATTTCATTTTCGAGGTTTACAATCATTTTAAAGGCTACAGGCTGGGTTTCTGCATTGTATTTTAAGAAGGACAGACCTGGGGCAGGCTCACTCGAACATTGTTAAAAAAAAACTGCACTCAGCCATGACACCTCCTCCTGGGAAACATCTAAAAGGTAAGAAATACGTTAATATTTTTTTTTTAGGTAAGCTGTGTGAATGGCAACACATAACAAACATATAGTGAGGTTTTCTCAAATTTTACAGCAAAAGTGGAAATTTGTTTTAAGGCAAATACAGTTAAAACGCATACATTTATTATTCTGTCCAGTCAGTCTTCTGATTTACAAACCTCTGTCTCCCTGGCACACCCAGGTGACGCACCGTCTTCCTGCTTCAAAAATGCAGCTTCCTTTATCACCGCTCCACCACCAGGATGCTCACTGGTCGATGAAGCAGCTTTATTATTATACAGGATTTATATAGCGCCAACAGTTTACGCAGCGCTTTACAATATAAAAGAGAGATAGTACAATAAAATACAAGAGGGTTAAGAGGGCAATGCTCAGAAGAGCTTACACTCTAATAGCATCAACATCACTGTCCACCTGTCCATTAGGCAGGGGGCGATGCATGAAGCAGTATGACTAAACTAAGTAGTAGAACATTTATCTAACTGGCTGTGCAGTGCCATGTCATTCAGTAAACATGTGGGGCCAGATTCTCGTAGATGGGCACGGGGCGTAGCGTATCCTATTTATGCTGCGCTGCCGCAACTTAAAGACGCAAGTGCCGTATTCTCAAAGCACTTGCGTCCAGAGTTGCGGCAGCGTAAATGGCCCCGCGTAAGCCTGGATCATTCAAATGTGGATGAGGTGGGCGCGTTTCATGTAAATCAATCATGACCCCACGTTTTTGACATTTTTTTGAACTGCGCATGCGCCGTCCCTGGACGTATCCCAGTGCGCATGCTCCAAATTTCGCCGCAAATACATTGGTTTTCGATGTGAACATAACTTACGCAAAGCCCTATTCATGAACGAGTTACGCAAACAACGTAAACAACGGAAAAAAACTACGCTGTCCCGACGTCCATACTTAACATTGCATACGCCGGACCTACGCAACGTTACCCCTCATATAGCAGGGGTAAGTTTACGCTTACACAAACAACGTAAACTACGACGAGCAGACGCAAATACGTTCGGGAATAGGCGTATGTAGCTCATTTGCATATTCGATGCAGCAAATCGACGGAAGCGCCCCTAGTGGCCAGCGTATAATTGCACACAATTATACGCTGGCGTAGCCAATTTACGTCGGCGGAAGAAGCCTATCTGCGTTTGAGAATCGGCGTAAAGCAACGCCGGTGCAGATTTGAATCCTTTTAAGGATCTGGCCCCTGGAATTCAGATTCCAACCAGTTGATTGTTAAAAGTTACACTTGAGCCTTTTTTTTTTAAATATAACTATATAACGAAAGGCATTTATTTTTTAATTTTTTTTAGAAATTGTTTTTATTGAAGTATTTCACACAATACAGAGAAAAAACAAAAGAAAAACAAAAACAAAACAACAATAAAAAAAAAACACCAATAGCTCAATGGCATATAATACATTTCAGGAATATCAGGTATAAAGCATTACTGCAGCGTGTATATGGCATCAAGAAAACATAGGAGTGGGGGTGAGGGTGTACTCAATCTCATTCTATGCCTAGCCCCAGTGGACCTATAGACCAGAGTAGCCAAGACCTTCACAGGGGTCAGGTCTCGGGATGACCACTCATAGCAAACTGTCAACCAGCGGTCCCAGACTCTGTCAGCCAGGCACGCCAAACTTTATTGTATTTCAACAGGCATCCTCGATTGGCATATGTGTCTCTGTACAGAGGAAGGCTGGTGTTTACCAGACGCTTCCACTGCACCAGAGAGGGTGGCGTGGGCTTCTTCCAGTGCATGGCAATATTTTTATGTGCATAAAAAAGCAACAGGCTGATCAGGGTGCGTTTTGCGGAGTTCAGAACAATGTTCTCAATTATTCCATTTGTACTCCTATCAGCGCATTCTGTGAGACGATGTGGGAGATCAGTTTAACCCCATACCTCGACCACGCTAAGGGATCCAATAATTTATAGAAGTGGGCTAAGCTAGGATTAATCCAGATCGGAGCATTAGGGGAAACCTCAGAGGGTTTACACTTCTCAATGGCTAGACCGGTTCGCCACGCCCGCAGGGTGGTAAGCATGGAGGGGGCTTAGGGTTAAGGTGCGCTGGGGCCCTGGAGCAACAAAAGCTGGAGGGCTTCCAGCAAGCCAACCGCTGAAGCCTCCGGGGCAGTGGAAGCGTTCGTCCCATCCGGCCGCAACCACCAGGCCGCAGTCACCAACTGGGTAGCCAGGTAGTACTTATAGCAGTCTGGGAATGCCATGCCACCCCGCGTCCGCGGCCTTATTAGTGTTGTCAGCCTGTACCTGGGCAGGGATGGGCCCCAAATGAAAGAGAAAAAAATTTGGTTCAACTTCCGAAAAAAGGACTTGGGCACCCACTGCGGGGAGTGCATTTTTTTATTTTAGTGTAGCGCCCATGTACTTCAAAGTATGGGTGCTAGTGAAATTTAGGGGAACGATCAGAGTGTAATGTTACTCTGATCCTAATTTTGATTATGTTAGGGCTCTCTGCTTCAGCTTGGCTGTGCTGTGGGCTCATTCTGCTGTGCCTGGGGTGTTGTTCCACCCCTGGGACAGCAGGTGGCAGCAGTGGAAGCTGAGGTTCGGGTGCTCTTTTCTAGCAGCCAATCGGGAGGCCTGGGCCTCTCTGGGCATGCTGGGAAAGGGTACTTATGAGGCAGACACCATTTTGTGAGGTCTTGTCTTCATTCCTGGAGTGTGACACCCTCCTTTAGGGTGATCACAATCACCGCGCCCCGTGAGTTATGGTCTTCCTGGCCAGGGCGTGGGTTCTACGTGGAGTTCTTGGTTCCGGAGCCAAGCTGGTCCAGAACACTTTGAGCACAATGGGGACCCAGTGACTGACTGGGTTCCCATCATCGGAGATCCCAAGCGAGTTGAGCTGTTAGGTGGGGAGTCCAGTTGAGGGACACCAATGAGAGGCTGGTGGCCCAACAGCACTGGAACGAACCATCGGGGGATTGATTCCTCTCTCAGTCAGTACTCTGGCGACATTGGAGGAAGATTCAGGCAAACCTTTTTCCAGGAGAAGTTTCCTCCATATTCACACTCGAGCAAGGCCTGTGGCAGAGGCGCTTGTCTGACGGTTATTCAGAAGAGCCTGTGGCAGAGGCATACTTCTGAAGTTCGAGTGATACTCTGGCTGCCAGGTCTGTGAGAGGGACCGGTCCAGTTACGCATTACTTACTCAAGTTGGAGTGGCGCAGAAAGACTGATTTATTGTCGGAAGCAGGATTGCTTCAATATCCAAGGCCTGAGTCTGCTACTCTTCTTCAAAACCTTTCTTCTATCCTTCCCTCACCTGTTGATTGTTTTTACCCGGCTGGGTAATAAAGAGCACCTATTTGCAGACATTCCATTATTGCTACTGTATTCATCGTTCACCCTAGACACATCTCCAGAGTTTTGATGGGGCACAGTGGCAGCACTTGATGGGGCACAGTGGCAGCACTTGATGGGGCACAGTGTCAGCGTTTGATGGGGCACAGTGGCTGTGTTTGATGGCACACAGTGGCGGCTTTTGATGGGGCACAGCGGCAGCGTTTGATGTGGCACAGTGGCAGCATTTTATGTGCACAGTGGCTGCGTTTGATGTGCACAGTGGCTGTGTTTGATGGCACACAGTGGCAGCATTGGATGGGGCACAGTGGCGGCATTTAATGGGACATTTTTTTTTTAAAGTGTATTTTGTGCGTGAAATCGAGAGAGGAGCCGGACTGCAGGAGTTGGGAATAGGCAGACCCTCCCCCCGGAGGCAATCTGCCATCCTTCTCCATGCCCCCGGGTGGCAGTGGCGGGTGTGAGGGAGGACCTCCCACTCACCCTGCCCTACCTGCTCTGCTTGGGAGCCCGACGGGGCCCAACGGAACCCCAACGGGGCAGAGGGACTCCCCCTATGAGGAAGTGAGGGGGTCTAGCCCACTCAGCCAGCCCCGTAGGTCCTTCGCCTCTCTTTTTTTTTAGGAGACCGCATGGCCAAAGTGCGTGCCTGTCAAACCAATTTCGTGTGTGTGCAAGTGTGGTGGTTTTTGTGTGGGGGGGGTGGGCGTACTAAGCGCAGGCGTACCTTGCACAGCACACCCACCAGGAGCCGGGCTGAGACCACCAAACTCAATTCACATGTAGCCGAGACCGGGATCCGAACCCTTGGCTGCAGAGGTGAACCGCTTGTCAGCGCAGTGCCAATCATGTTGAGCCACCACAGCTCCCACAGTGGCTGCATTTGATGGGGCAGAGTGGCTGCAATTGATGGGGCGGCACAGTGAGGCTGCATTTGATGGGCACAGTGAGGCAGCATTTGATGGGCACGGTGGCTGCGTTTAATGGGCACGGTGGCTGCGTTTAATGGGCACATTGGCTGCATTTCATGGGCATGGTGGCTGCGTTTGATGGGCACAGTAACTGCATTTCATGGGGCACAGTGAGGTTTCATTTCATGGGGCACAGTGAGGTTGCATTTGATGGGGCACAGTGGCCGCATTTGATGGGGCATAGTGGCAGCATTTGATGGGGCACAGTGGCTGCATTTGAAGGACACAGTGGCTGTGTTTAATGGGCACAGTGGCTGCATTTCATGGGCACAGTAGCTGCGTTTGATAGGCACTGTGGCGGCATTTGATAGGCACAGTGAGGTGGCATTTGATAGGCACAGTGAGGTGACATTTGATAGGCACAATGAGGTGGCATTTGATGGGCACAGTGAGGTGGCATTTGATGGGGCACAGTGTCGGCATTTGATCGGGCCCAGTGGCAGCATTTTATGTGCACAGTGGCTGTGTTTGATGTACACAGTGGCAGCGTTTGCTGGGGCACAGTGGCAGCAATTGCTGGGGCACAGTGGCAGCGTTTGATGGGGCACAGTGGCAGCGTTTGATGGGGCACAGTGGCTGCATTTGAAGGACACAGTGGCTGTGTTTAATGGGCACAGTGGCTGCATTTCATGGGCATAGTGGCTGCGTTTGATAGGCACAGTGGCGGCGTGGGGCACTGTGGCGGCATTTGATAGGCACAATGAAGCGGCATTTGATGGGGCACAGTGGCAGCGTTTTATGGGGCACAGTGGCAGCGTTTAATGGTGCACAGTGGCTGCGTTTAATGGCGCACAGTGACAGGATTTGATGGCGCACAGTGGCGGCATTTGATGGCGCACAGTGGCGGCATTTGATGGCGCACAGTGGCGGCATTTAATAGGGCACAGTGGCGGCATTTGATGGGGCACAGTGGCAGCATTTGATGGGGCACAGTGGCGGCATTTGATGGGGGACTGTGGCGGCATTTGAAAGGGACAGTGAGGCGGCATTTGATGGGCACAGTGAGGCAGCATTTGATGGGTACAATGACAGCATTTGATGGGCACGGTGGCTGCGTTTAATGGGCACGGTGGCTGCATTTCATGGGCATGGTGGCTGCGTTTGATGGACACAGTGGCTGCGTTTGATGGGGCACAGTGGCAGCATTTGGTGGGGCACAGTGGCAGCATTTGGTGGGGCACAGTGGCAGCATTTGATGGGGCACAGTGGCAGCATTTGATGGGGCACAGTGGCAGCATTTCATGGGGCACAGTGGCAGCATTTGATGGGGCATGGTGGCAGGATTTCATGGGGCACGGTGTTTGCATTTCATGGGGCACGGTGTTTGCATTTCATGGGGCACGGTGTCTGCGTTTCATGGGGCACGGTGTCTGCGTTTCATGGGGCACAGTGGCTGCGTTTCATGGGGCACAGTGGCTGCGTTTCATGGGGCACAGTGGCAGCATTTGATTAAAGAATAATTGGTTAAAGACATTTATAGAAACTGCAAATTCATAATTCATAGGATTTAAGGCTGTTAATATGTGCATTTTTACAGTTAATTTGTATTGTTTATATTATTTTTCCCATTATGGGTATAAGTGGGGCCTCATGTCTAAGTTTTGCCCAAGGCCTTACAAAGTCTAGAGCCGTCTCTGCACATATATATATATATATATATATATATATATATATATATATATATATATAGAGGCACCTATTTTTTTAATGGGATACCATAATTATATTTGAACTTATGAGAACTAAACACAGCAAAGCTGGGGAGGCGTTGGGAGTAGCAGAAGCCCTTTATCTTGCTACCTGGAAAGGTTTTGTGTCAGGATCAGTATCCTTGCTTTCAAATGGGAAATGCCTTTTGAAAAGCTTAGCTAACCACCCTGTAAGAATAATAAAATGCCTTTCTATACAACAATTAATATAAATATGGGTTGCGATAACTGCTGCAGGCAGAGAACAGAAACCATTGTACGCTATATTTAGATAATATTATTGGATCAAATCAGCATGTTAGTAAAGGTTTCACATCACATTATCTAATTTTATATGATTGACTTTTACTTGTAATTTGCTGCTGTCTATCCTGGCTTCCTTTCATCTGTACAGCATGTGTCTCTATTGTGTCTATTTTTAGTTAATGTGTATAGAAGAGGTCAAGACTTCAGCCTATATTTCAGAGTTATTTCTGCTTTCCCGTATGGCTGTACATTATATGAGGACTAGAAGATAACCTTCAGTATTGGGAAGGTTTTCAAATACAGAACTTTAGGCCGCGTACACACGACCGGTTTCCTCGGCAGAATTCAGCAAGAAACTCGACGTATTCTGCCGAGGAAACTGGTCGTGTGTACACTTTTCGCCGAGAAACCCGTCGAGGAACTCGTTGAGCCAAAAAGAGAGCATGTTCTCTATTTCCTCGATGGGCAATGGGAACATTTGTCTCAACAAGTTTTTTGACTGCCGAACAAGGAACTCAACGGGAAAAACGATGTGTTTCGCCCCAAGACGAGTTTCTCGGTCGTGTGTACGTGGCCTTATTCTGACTCTGAAGCAGAAAATTATTCCCTTTATTTCTTTCTGTCCATGGGCCTAGAACATGTATGCAGACCTGATGTTTTGACTTCACTTTCTCTAGGCTTGTTCCAGGTCAATAGATCAGAAAGTAATACGTTTTATGTTAAGAAAGTAATAGAATTCCTGCTCGCCTCAATCAACCCAAAGCCTAATAGATATCACTAACACACATCTCATAAGCTGGTGCACATAGAAAAAAATTGTAAATTATACGCTGCGCTTTGGAATATTGCACAATAAATGCGTTCTGAAGATTAAAACAAACACATGTAGTGTTAATGTGACATATGTGACATAGATGTGATATGACCAAAATAAAAACAATAATTATATGAATTAAAACATTAATAAAAAAGTGCTCCTGTGCATTCAAGTGCTTTGTAAAACAGATATAAGTGTCCGGTGGTATATAGGGAACAACACTAGTCCCACTTTAAGCGGTTAAGACCCAGACCATTATGCAGGTTAAGGACCTCGCCCCTTTTTGCGATTCGCCACTACGTCGCTTTAACTGACAATTGCGTGGTCGCACGACGTGGCTCCCAATCAAAATTGCCGTCCTTTTTTCCTCACACATAGAGCTTTCTTTTGGTGGTATTTGATTACCTCTGCGGTTTTTATTTTTTGCGCTATAAACAAAAATAGAGCAACAATTTTGAAAAAAATTAATATATTTAACTTTTTGCTAGAATAAATATCCCCAAAAAAGATATTAATAAAACATATTTTTTCCTCAGTTTAGGCTGATACGTATTCTTCTATCTATTTTTGGTAAAAAAAAAAGCAATAAGCGTTTATCGATTGGTTTGCGCAAAATTTATAGCGCTTACAAAATAGGGGATAGTTTTATGGCATTTTTATTAATAATTTAATTTTTACTACTAATGGCGGCGATCAGCGATTTTTTTTCGTGACTGCGACATTATGGAGGACACATCGGACACGTTTAAAACATTTTTGGGACTATTGTAATTTTCGCAGCGAAAAGTGCTATAAAAATGCACTAAAAAACAGATACACAAAGAAATCACTGGCGCTAGATGTGGATACAGATAACCCTGATGTGGTTCATATGTAAGGTGTGGAGTAGATAGTCCAGCGCTGCGGGAATCACACTACCCGGAAGTACCCAGCACACAGAAAAAACACCAGACAAATCCGCGCTCCTGGGTATCTACAAATCAAATAAAGTCCAATATAGTTGGGAATAAATGAAAATATCAAAAGATTAAAAATTAAAATATTGGTAAAAAATCCATTTAATAAAGATCAACTCTATAAATTATAAGGAAGTTCTTTTTAGATAGTTGCGTGCAAAGTTATATGCAAAGCTGTAAAGCTAGATTGCCATATGAACAGTGTACAAATGATGTGATTTTCCACAGACAGTCACTTCATAATTCATGGGGTTAAACCTCCCAGGTTCAATACACATGCCATCATATGGAGGAAATACCGACAGTACCTTAGGGGCAGATGGTAGACTGGCAGTAATGTGGAAATAGCCGTCCGACCTTCAGCAGGTGCCTGGCATCAGATAATCCACAAGACCGAAGTGTCACCACAGAGCAGGAAAGACGGGACCATCCGACAGATCCTGCAGCCGGGGACACAACGCGATGAGGTCTGGGAGGACGTACGCTCGTTCCGTTCGATCGTGTTGACATCACACGTCTGAGATGCGGCTCTATGTTCAGAACAGTGGAGCAAAGAGGTAGTAGACGCCCTCTGGTGGAGGATCCATAGACTGCACGTTCCCAATGTAACGTAGTGAAGGCTGCCAGCGGGAAATACAAATGTGATGTAGCTGCTCTTGCAAAGGCTTATGTGTGACGAATGTGTGTTTCTTACTGTAGGGGGGCGGGGCTGGACGTGTCACGTCACTGATCGTCGTTCCCTATAGCAGGGAACAGACAATCACTGACACTGCCACAGAGAAGAACGGGGAAGGTTTGTTTACACTCACCTCTCCCCGTTTTTCAGCTCCTGTGACCCGATCGCGGGACACCGGCGGCAATCGGGTCCTGCGGGCGCGGACATGGAGCTTCAGACCGGGTCGCAAACGCACCACTGGCGGCCTGCTCGCGACCCATGGCTGGGCTCTTAAAGAGCCCAGCCGTGCCATTCTGTCGACGTATGTATTTGTGCGGCGGTCCTTAAGTGGTTAAAGAGCAAAAATGCTATTGTACAAAAACAAGTCTTTTTATAAAACAAAGCTGTGACAGTCCTGTTGAAAAAAGTGCATATGCGTAGTATCCAGTAATAGCACTGCTGACATGCTTATATATCCATGCGTCTGAAAATGATTAACAGGTGTTGCAGATCATGCATTGGTGCTTTCATTCCAGTGACCCCCCTAGGTATTAAATGCTCACCTTGGAGCGTGCGACTTAGCGATTATGCTCAGTCAGTACACGCTTGTGAACCACCCTTGGGCTCTATAGTGGTAACAGGACCCTGGGCTTCCCATGCAGTATCTCGGGAATAAAAAAAGCCTTGATAGTTTTATTAAACAAATAAGAACTACAATATTTCCTAATAAGTAAAGCACCTAATCCCTTCATATTAGCATAGGACTTTGGCATATAAAAATGTGTTTGTATCTGAAATATTTTTTGCCCTATACAAAGCAACATGATTGCAAAAGCAACTGAAGCGAACCAGAAGCAGTTGGAACCAACTATCTGAGCAATGCAAAGAAAACTTGAAGCACCTCAAAAGCACCTGAAAGTAGTGGAGCATGCACATCTACAACATACAGTGTTCAGGCTAGTACAAGGTGCAGTCAATGTCAACTAGCCCAAGGGGCAAGGATGTATCCTGGCCTAGGCCAACAAGGCCCAGGCCTAGGGCAGCACTTTGCAGGGGGGCAGCACGGAATAAGTCCCCACTGGCTTGCGATACACTGTTAGTGTGGCGCCAGTCTTATGGGGCGGACTTAGTCTAGCGCCCCCATAAAGCGGCCACACTGCTTCCGGTGTGCGGGAGGCCGGCATTCCGCAACTGTGGGGAGGGGGTGCTGCTTCTAATTTTGACTGTCCTATCATCCTCGACCACAAACCATCCTCACTGTGCTTTGTTTTCTGCTGCACCATGTTTGGCAAGGTTATATCTTCTTAGTCCTCTCCATATAAATTATCAGAAATTTGGGCTTAAAGTAGAGCTATAGACAACACTTTTTTTTCATTCTGGATAGAGTAAGGGAGGGTTATAGCCCCTGTCAGTTTGTTTGTTTTTTTGCCATCCCATTGCAGAGATTTCTCTTCACTTCCTGCCCCATAGCCAAACAGGAAGTGGGAGGAAATCTATTCAAATTAAGTTAATCCACCCCCCCCCCTCCAGAACTAGTGTACCCACTCAAAAATTTCAGGGTGGGCCTTAAACATAAAGGGTCATATTTAAATTAGGGGGTGAACAAGTTTAGTCAGGCCTAGGGCAGCACTTGCCTGTAAAGTTGAGGCGGCGTAGCGTAAATGACCCGGCGGAATTCAAATTCGGCGGGTAGGGGCGTGTAGTATTTAAATCAAGCGCATCCCTGCGCCGAACGAACTGCACATGCGCCGGCCATAACTGAATCCCAGTGTGCATGCTTCAAATCACGCCGCTAATTGTCAATGAAAGCGACGTGAGCGTAACTAACGCACAGCTCCATTGTGAATCGACTTACGCAAACAACGTAAATTACGTCTGTCCCGACGTCCATACTTAACATTGGCTGCGCCTCACTATAGAAGGGGTAACGTTACGCCAGGCGTAAGTCTTACGTAAACGACGTAAACAGATACGCCGGCCTGGCGTACGTTCGGAAATCGGCGTAAATCGGCGTATTTGCTCATTTGCATATTTTACGATTGGGAACGCCACCTAGCGGCCAGCGTTAATATGCAACTAAGCTACGACAGTGTAAGTGCCTTACGCCGCTTGTATCTTAGCAACATTTAAGCCTATCTCATTATGAGCATACGCTTACATTTGCGCAGGCTCAGATTAGGACTTATGACGGTGTATCTACTGATACGCCAGTCTTAAGTCTTTGTAAATCTGGTCCATTGTGTACATATATGAGCAGTAAAAAAACACCATAAAAGTGAAAATGGTTAAGGGAAAAGGGATAATACAAATAGCTAGGGTTAAGTAAGACTTAATGGGACAACTAGTAAATGAAGAGCAGGACTCGGCTGACACACTGACAGCACAGCTTTACAGATTGCAATGACAGTGCACCTTAACTGATGTAATCAACAATACTTCACTGTCATGTTGATTGCTGGTCCACTGTGCTGTGTTACTCAGGACAGCTGGAAAATGTGCTGAGTAAATGAAAATGCAGCAGAAGATGCTCCTACATCCCACACCTTCCCAGGATAGCACTGGAGGTGGGAGATATTCCATCCTCTGCCTCAATCCAGCCTAAAAGCATAATGTATTTTACTAATTTCTGAGTCTGATGTCTGCGTACATGAGCTCTCACAATAACTTATTTTATTTGAAGAAACTGGATGAACGGGTATGTACACGAATGTGTACTGTCCATTATGTTGTCTAAAACTTGGTATTGTCAAGGACAGGCTTCATTTTCGAACGCAGGCCAAAAAGTCTATGGAATAATATTTCTTCCTTCAATTGGCGCACATAAATGCAAAAAAACAAATATGAGTAAACATCCATAAATATTATACAGTATATTAATTATTGGATTTTGTGTTTGATATTCTTCCTTAAGTATCTTTTCTTTAATTGCACATAGTGACTGCTCCTGTGATGGCTGCTTTATAATAAACAGATGGGTTTTTCCTGTCCCTAATGGCTTTTCTCATTGTATTTATGTAGTGTAAGAGGTCATTAAAAACCACAGAGTAATACTTTGATGTACATCAAGCACATCTACTCCTGTCCTCAGAAAACTTTCTGCCAACAAATTTACAGAGACTCAAGAAGAGAGGCATTAACAGATTTTCATCAAGCCCATGCTTCAGTGTGTCATGTCTTGCCTTGCCCATACATTGGTTTACTGAAAATGGTGTGTCGTTATTCATGGTAACCAGCCAGCAGTCAGCTTTTCATAATATGCTGCTAAGATTCTTAAAATAAGCTGATCTGTGATTGGCTGTTTTGGATTACCACAGTCTTTGTGAACCATGCTTTTGACTAATTTAATAAAGTCTGCAGTATTAATACAATTCCAATACCTACCATATTTTCCGGCATATAAGACGACTTTTTGCATCTAAAATCATGCCCCAAAAGTCGGGGGTCATCTTATTCACCGGATCCCTGTCTGTCAGACGGCGGCCATCCATTATTCAAAAGCCACGCCTCCTCCTCTGACTGTTCCATGAAAGGCAGAACACTAATTTTCCCAGCAGAGCCTCTGTTCAGTTTTCCGCCTATCACGGATGCCTTCTCATCCTCAGCCTCAGCCTCGAACGAGAGGACATCCGTGATAGGCGGAACACTGAACAGAGGCTCTGCTGGGAAAATTAGTGTTCCGCCTATCACGGAACAGCCTGAGGAGGAGGCGCGGCTTTTGAATAATGGATGGCCGCCGTCTGACATACTCTGCAAACAGGAGAAGGTAGGGAGATCGTTGAGGCAGGGAATGTAATAGCACAGTGAGGCATGTATAGATAACACAGTGAGGCATGTATAGATGGCACAGTAAGGCATGTATAGATGGCACAGTGAGGCATGTATAGATGGCACAGTGAGGCATGTATAATGGCACAGTGAGGCATGTATAATGGCTCAGTGAGGCATGTATAATGGCACAGTGAGGCATGTATAATGACACAGTGAGGGGTCATCTTATACAGTGAGTATATCCCAAAACCAACATTTTAGCTGGAAAATTATGGGGTCGTCTTATACGCCGGTAAATACGGTAGATTGTTTTTATGGTCTTGTTGTTCCTCTTGTTCTCCGATCCTGGCCACCAAGTGTCTTTTACATAAATTGTTTACTACAGTACCTCCAGGTAATCTCAATAACACCACCCTTAAGCTTGCCATACATTACACAATTTTCTTATTCAATTTTTATTTAATTTAGACCTTCATAGTAATAAGGTGTCGTACTGTGTTAATGCTGGGTCTTTATATTATTAGTAAATCCAAAGTTGATTGTAAAAAAAATATATACATTTTGTCATATATAGTGAAACTTAGACAGAAGTCATCAGTGCATTAATGAACCAGTCCTCACATAATCTTTCTACAAACATACAAGTTCACTTCAACCAAACGTTCATGCCTCAAACGTGGAAGCATTCATATGGAATGGCAACAGGAATGGAAAATGTATGTATTTGATAACATTTTTAGTTTTCCTGGTGAAAAATCCTGCTTCCACCCAATTCAATTCATAAATGAGGGATCAATGCATGCACCCGTCTGTCTTGAGAAAGACAATAGTGATTGGCCAGGAAAATCCATCCTGGAGGACCTGCCTTTTCCCTGGCATGGCCAGACAATGTTGGCCAGAGTCAGGGAGGTGCCTAAAAACATTCTACCCTAAATGTAGCTTTAGATATTAGTAAAAGCAGGAAAATCATATTAGGCTGGGTTCACACTATTGCGACCCGGATCCAATTTGCATGTCAGGAGATTGTGACTGGCTCCTAATGAAGCCGGTTCACACATCTTCGAAGCAAACTGCACATGAGTCCTGTGCGTCTTTTAGTCCGTTTCAGGTCCAAATTCAGCCAAAAATTCAGACCGAAATCCGTCCTGAAATGGTGAACAGGGACACACTGAAACCCTAGTGTGAGCAGCTCCGTTCGGCAGTGTGACCCCAGCCTTATACTTTTTAATGGCCAGGCATAACAATCTCTAGCTTTGGAGACTGACAGGCCTATTTTTTAGACATGTCTCTAGATCTTTAAAAAATAAAGGGTTAATGCCTGATTGTTTCCCTAAAGAAATAGTCAGTCAATACATTTGGCGTCCACAGTAGGTGGAGATATGCTGCAAATCAAATACAACTCTTGGACAAGGATTGCAGATTGGGACAAAGATCAAAAGACAGCAGTAGAGTAAATGAGGAGATAGATGTAATTGTGATTTGTGGCATATTTTATCTTAGGAATGTTATTATTAGTAATTTATTGTCCTAGTTATGACAAGCCCTCATTAAAAATATATGTGAAGAATCTTTGACCCAAGCCACTACTGTATACGTTGTCTCTAAATGAAATATTCAATTTAAAATAGCTGTACAAAGGTTTCTCTAAATACCATGTTGATGCTTTTATTTCTGTGTTTGTTTTTACTCTGCATAGCCAGGGTAACAGGAGTGTCTCTTAGGGGTATTTCTAGGGTCTAAGGCCGCGTACACACGATCGGTTAAACCGATGAGAATGGTCTGATGGACCGTTTTCATCGGTCAAAACCGATCGTGTGTAGGCGCCATCGGTTATTTAACCATCAGATAAAAAAAAAGCCAACTTGCTTTAAATTTAACCAATGGATTCCTAACCGATGGATCAAAACCGATCGTTAGTAGGCACGAACCATCGGTTAAAAATCCACGCATGCTCAGAATACACTCAACGTATGCTTGGAAGCATTGAACTTCATTTTTTTCAACAGGTCGTTGTATTTAACGTGACCGCGTTCTGACACGATCGTTTTTTTAACCGATGGTGTGTGGGCGCGACGGACCATCAGTCAGCTTCATCGGTTAACCGATGAAAACGGTCCATTAGACCGTTCTTATCGGATGGACTGATCGTGTGTACGTGGCATTAATAGACATGGGGAAACCACTGGGGCACACAGATTACAATGTTGAGGGGCTGGTAAGATACCATGATGACCACTTTGGATCAAATCTAAAGCTAATGTAATCTTTTTAACTAATCTAAAATGAATTGGTATAAAAAGTGTGATGTTATAATATAATATAAAATAAACAATAGATAAGTTGGAAAGCAGATAAAATATATAATGTTCCAAAATTGTATATTGCATAGAATTTATAATCTCCATATCTCAGAGGAGGGCAGGGCATTCAGCAGAAGACCTAGAGCCTGTTACCTGGGTGCCAGGATCTGTCCAAAGCTCACTCAGTGACATTACCAGTGGTCAGGAATTTCAAGTCCCAGCATTTATAGCTGTCAGAAACCTTCATATGCACAATCCTTTACCCACAGTTGATGCAGAAGTAGGCAAAAAAATAAAAAAAGAACATAAAGCATGATCCAACTTTCTCCTGTTGGGGTAAATAAAACCTGGTCCCTCGTGAGGCAATTGGATATTCCTTGGATATACTACCTCAGGTGTTAGTACCTGTAAATGTTAGTATCCAGGTATAATGTGTATATCAGGCTCTTTTTTTTTCATATTGAACTGGTCAGAAGTAGGTCTCTTTTTTTCGGGGCTGCAAGCGATACCAACAGCAGCTCTGGAGGAAATGGAAAAACCCATTTCCATAGAGGAGTTAGAGAGAGTGATATCGGTTGCAGCGCAGGGTAAAAGTCCGGGACCAGATGGTCTCACTAATATGTACTATAAAATATTTGCATCTATACTCCTGACCCCCCTCTGTATATATCTTAATTCGGTCTCGATTTTTAATCCATTACCACCAGAGGCCTTAATGGCATATGTGACTGTCCTCCCGAAAGCGGGGAAGGACCCCCAGTGCTGTGCCAGTTACAGGCCCATCTCCCTCCTGAACTCTGATGTTAAGTTCCTGTCCAAAATTCTAGCTTTGAGGCTACAAGATCACATTGTTAAACTGATCCATCCAGATCAAACAGGATTTATGAAGGGGCGAGAAGCTAGAGACAATACAATACAGGCCCTTCATGTGCTACATTGGATACATAAAGGCCCAAATCAAAACCCGGCAGTGGTGATCTCAATGGACGCTGAGAAAGCTTTTGATAGGGTGGGATGGGGATTTTTGGTCGGAGTTCTGAGGGAGATGGGCCTGAGGGAGAGAATGATGGGATGGCATTGTATGCAGAACCCAGAGCAAGGGTCGAAGTCAACGGTAGACTATCAGACTATTTCGAAATAAAAAATGGGACAAGGCAGGGGTGCCCATTATCCCCATTATTGTTTGCTATGGTACTGGAACCATTCTTGTGTATGATTATAGGGAATAGGGGGATTAAAGGGATAGTTATAGGATCCATAGAACATAAGATATCCGCATATGCGGATGATCTATTGCTATATCTCTCCTCACCTCAAGAGTCTCTGACGGAATTGATGAGAAAGATAGACAGGTTTGGCTGTATCTCTAATTTTAAAATAAATATAGAGAAATCGGTGTTGATGCCGAATAGGGTGCCTGAGGGAATAAGGAAAAAATTGCAAAGATCCTTTCCCTTTGTGTGGCGTTCAGATTCTATATTTTATCTGGGAACACATATAGCCACGGATGTCAAAAGTCTATACAAGTTGAACTATGTACCTCTGCTCTCATCAATACTAAGCGATTTACAGAAATGGAGAAACCATACATTGACGTGGTTTGGGAGAGTAAGTGCCCTTAAAATGAGTGTAATTCCTAGGTTGATCTATGTCCTGTATGCTATACCTATAACTCTCCCACAAATATTTTTCAAACAAATAAGGAAGGCTTTTAGAACTTTTGTCTGGGGGGATAAACATCCTAGGCTGGCATATGATATCTTGAAAAAATCAAAGAGAGAAAGGGGGGGGGGTAGGTCTTCCAGATATTGCACTTTACTATAGAGCCATGGCCCTGGTTCGTATTATGAACTGGCGACACGACTCGAAGGGTAAAGTATGGGTATCTCTGGAGAAAACGTTGGCAGGAAGGGACCTGGCGGGAGCACCCTGGGTCCCGATAGCATATAGGGGGTTGTCGGAATATGTATCACCATTAACCATAACAACGTTATCCACCTGGGGCAGAATGAACAAGACAGGAAAGTTTGCTCCTCCAATATCGCCTATAACCCCTTTGGATGGGTTCCCATGGTTCCCCCCTGGGGAAGAGAAAGGAAGTTTAGAGGGTTGGGGGGGGGAATTGTGCAGGGGTGGCCCCACAAGGGGAATTGCTCCCCTTGAGGGACCTGGTTCAAAAGCTGGGGGAAGTATCGATGATGGAGTGGAAATACCGGCAGCTGACAGATCTGTTTAACAAATGGAAACATCAAATTAGATCAGTAAACTTTATGACTACTTTTGAGGAATGGTGTGTTAACCTTTTGGAACCGAGCCATATGCTATCCTGGATGCACAGACTGGTTCAAAGTTCTCAAAATAAGACAACTCCATATTATATCCGTGAATGGGAGAGGGAGTTGGGCCTTAATTTTACAGCAGAACAAATAAAGAGATTTAATGGAAATAACACACCAGTTCTCAATAAGTTCATATATACAAGAGATGTCGTACAAGTTTTTGACTAGATGGTACCATACACCGAGGCGCTTGGCACAAATCTACCCATTGATGGACGCTAATTGTTGGAGGGGGTGTAACCAAAGAGGTTCATTCCTTCATATATGGTGGCAGTGTCCAAACATTAGGAGATTTTGGGAGGAGATATCCCCTTGGATAAAAAAACTGACACTAAGGCCTTGTACACAGGAGGGAATTTATCCGATGGGAACGGTCCGACGGACCGTTCCCATCGGATCTGTCCGCCGGATTGCTTTGATCTGATGGCTGTACACACCATCTGATCAAATTCCCCGCCGGCGGACAGCGCGGTGACGCTGCGGTGACGTTGACGCCGCCACGTGACCGCCACGTCACCGCACCAGGAAGTAAACACTTCCGCGCGCATGCGTCGGATCCATTTACAGGATACGACGCATGTGCGGGCAGATATGTCCGCTGGTTTGCCGTACTAACCAGCGGACATATCTGACGGACAGCTCTCCGGCGGAAAAATTCCAAAGCATGCTTTGGAATTTTTCCGCTGGAGGAATCCGGCCAAAACAGTCCGTTTGCCCCTACACACGAGAGGATTTTTCGGCTGAAATGGTCCGTCGGACCATGTTCAGCGGAAATATTCCCTCGTGTGTACAAGGCCTAAGACCTATCGAGCAATCCCCATTACTTTTCTTGATTCATGGGATGCCATCATCGATAAAGTTTTACAAAAGAAGCATTACACCACACCTGGTAAATGCAGCGAAGGCATTGATACCTAGATATTGGAAACAATCCAGAGTACCTAATATAATAGAATGGAAAAGGGAGGTAGAGAGGATAATGAAAGCAGAGAGATGGGTACATACGGTTAAGGATCAACAGGATACATTTAAAGATGTATGGGCAGGTTGGATATACTACTCTTCTGAAATAGGGGTGGAATAGTGTGGGGCAGGGAGGTCCGGTGTTGGGTGGGGTGGATAGGGTGAGACCATGAGTGTTTTTTTTTTCTTTTTTTTTTTATCCCAACCCCCCCCATGGGGGAACCTGAGAGAGGATTTGGAAAGAGAAGGGACTTGGGCCCCCGTTTCCGCCTCCTTTTTTTTTCTTTCTCACACCGATTTTTGGTGGGGTCATAAGAATGGGAAGTAGGGTTTTAAAGAGATGTCACCTTCTTCAAATAAAGAACCATTAAGTTATTTTCTGGTTTACAAGGTGTTAAGTCATTCCTTTTTGTATGGTATGGTGGTCATAAGGTGGTGGGATTTAAAGGGTTAAGAAATAGGGTTTTTTTTTTTCTTTTTTCCCCCCTTTCTTCCAATTAATACATTTGGTGGGAAGGGGTCATAAGAATAGGAAATGGGCCTTAAAGAGATGTCACAGGCACGAAATAAAGAACTATCAAGTTCTTCCTGGTTTACAGGGTGTTAAGTCCCTCCTTTTTGTACGGTACAGGATCATAAGGTGGTGGGATTTATAGGGAGGCTGTCTCCCCCTTTTTTTTTTCCTCTCCCCTTATCTCCCTCCACCTCTTGTAGGTGGAGTCTATGGTATGGACAATGGGGGACTATACCAGTGCTAATTCACAACATGCAATAGTAATTTTTTAATAATTTATTTAAAAAAGAGAAAATTATCACAAAATGTAATACAAAAAACACATATTAGGACAATAGGGTAGGAAAACATAAAACCAGGCAGCTGTGGATCCTGATTACACAAGCAGAGCGTATTACAGACGATCACAACCAAATAGATGTTAAGCCCGATATATTTCGCCTAGATTCCGGCTTCGTCAGGGGCTAGGTTGAGAACGAGAATTTGAAAACAGCTCTATTAATAGAAAAAGTTACATATTACAAAAGGCATATATAATAAAAACACAACCATATATTCATACAGGTGCATGTGTATACTGTGCTGACCTTGCGTGTCAAAAAATGGATATCCAGACCTGGAGGTGGGGATGGGGCGGAATGGACACAAATGGGGAAGGGATTGCGGCAAAGACAGGGATGGGGGGTGAAAAAGGGAAAGAGCGGCTAGACACTTGCAATCCAAACGGACAACCGACTCATCTAATGGTCCAATGCACCGAAGTAGTAGGGCCAGAGATGCGTCTCCATAGGAGAGGAGAAAGAAAACTAGCTGAAAAAAACCATAGAAAAGCTTAATAAAAATTGTAACCTGCCTACATACATCACACAAAATATTCAATTGTATATTCAGATAAGAGATTGACTAAAGCCACTGAAACTTACATAGTTTTATTGAAAATGTGATGCAATGCCAGGAGCAGCCACAAGAGATCGTCCAAATAATCCTGACAACATCCAGGAAAGTGTGATGTTAAGTCAGTCACTATAACACTCTAAATAAAACAAAACAAGGACCATTAACTAAACTAAGCACATATCCATAGGGTGGCCAAGCACAATCCAAGAGGCATACAGGAGTGTAGAGGATTTACCTGTGGTAAAGATGTCACACCGTAACGCTCCTAGTGGGTGCATTCAATGTGAAAAAAAGAGAAAATGAAGCCAGTTATGTAGGTGGAGGGTGGAGTTGGGGGGGGGGGGGAGTGGGAGGGGAAGAGAGGGAAGGAGAAGTAAGAGAATAAACTGAGGGTTCTCTTCAGGAGGGGGGAAATTTATAAGTATTTTTATGTATGTATGGTGGGTTTTTTTTTGTGTTGTAATGTTGTATGTATTGTGGTATATTATAATAATGAAAAGAAGCAATTATAAAAAAAAGAAGTAGGTCTTTTCCACATGAAAAAGCCTTTCCTCCAGATGTAAAGCATGCCCCCTTGTTCTCTGTAATGACCTGAAAGTGAATAACTGTACTTCAAGTTCACTACTGTATATAGACCACTTATGCATTTATACATGGAGATCATATCCCCTCAATAGGTGCAGGGCCAGTAAAGGCAACATTTTTATTAGACTATCGGCAGTAAAAATAACATACCTACAACATTTACACTGCTCAGATCTGTTCACATTGCCGTGCCTAATGTGGCAAATTTAACTCAATATATCTTGTTTGGCAGACATTCTGTTTGCCAAATGCACCCACTGTAGTCAATAGAACCACACTGTAACTGCATGCCAAATGTTTGGAAAGTAGTTACAGCACGTTATTTCAATGTAAACTCCCAAATGGGATTAAAAAACAAACAGGCATTTGGGACATAGAAGTATTGATAAGCTGCAATATATTAAAAAAAATTGTTTTGGACTTATTACCACTTTAATGTATTTTTTTTCTTCTGAGTTTCATTCATAGGTCTTGCTAGAAAAAAAAAACATGAAATGTGGCATAAGTGCTTTTTTAAAGGCTCTGTAACAGGCACAAATGTGGGAGCATTGATTTGTAATGGGGCTGTAATGCCAAAATTGTAAATGTAAAGTGGCCAGCCTGTGTCACCTGCAGCTTACTCCCAGGCTCCAGCAACTTCTGTATTATGTCCATAATCTCAAACCATCAACTTTAGTATTTCCAGTCTCTGACACTTTTTTAGCAGCATTTTGTATTCTGAATGCAAGCTTCATTTCATGGGTTTCACCTAAGGCCCCCTACATTGAGTAAGTTGACCATTACTGGCGTGGACTGACAAGCAGCTTATTTTAATAGGTTAAATACAGTAGAAACCCCCTTTCTAGGGAAGTAGGAAGACCCAAACCTTGAGGTAGGCAATTGTAAGCAGCAAATGAAAAGCCATGGATTAGTAGTGTTATAAAGCAGTTTTTGAACAATGAAAGCACTGTACATCTATGGGAGAGCCAGGTTTTTAAAGAATCCAACTGTGGCAGCTCTGACTTCCAAGGGACAGAAAGAAAGCATCACAAGTGCTCTGCAGGTTAAATGACTCAGCAGGGAAGTCAGGAGCAATTTGGCAGAGTTATTTTAGAATCATGCTATATTGCATCCATTCAGAGGAGTTTTTTTCTTTCACCCAGGTACCATGTAACAATGTCGCACAGAAGCGAACAGCAGGCACATACAAATGTTAACTTGTATGATTCAATTCCATCAATTTAGCTCTTCCTACACAATCCTACAACAACGAACACCTAAACAGCTTGGCAAACATTGCTTGCTCCAGCACAGAATAGGGTTCCCATTGTTCTCACAGCCAGGTAGATACATAGGACATTGTCCAAAATAGCAGCCTGAAAATAACAACAATTTCAGCACATGCTCTCAGAAAAGGATTGTCAGATACTCCTGTGTCATGAAGAAAGCAATCAGTTTGGTTTTGTGTGAGGAGATGTATTAGTGGAAGTCAGGTATGATTGGCAGATAGGAGATTTCAGAAAATGACAACGTATTTTGCCATAATTACTTATGCCGCGTACACACGGTCGTTTTTTGCGATGAAAAAAAAACAACGTTTTCTGTGAAGTAAAAAACGACGTTTTTGAAACGTCACTTGTCAAAGACAATTTTGCATACACACCATTGTTTTTTCACAAAAAGCAAGGTTACGTTCACCACTCTTTTCCATTGAAGCTCGCTTCATAACTAGCTTCTGGGCATGCGCGGGTTGAAAAACGTCGTTTTGAACGACGTTTTTGCTACACACGGTGACTTTTTGTGAAACAAAAAACGACGTTTTGAAAAACGACACAAAAAATTCAAGCATGTTGGAATTTTTTTTTGGTCGTTTTTTTGAAGACAAAAAACGACATTTTGCCCACACACGATCAATTTAACCACTTGCCCACCGGGCTTGTTTTTCAGATTCGGTGTTTACGAGACTAAAACAGTTTTTTTTGCTAGAAAATTACTTAAACCCCCCAAACATTATATATTTTTTTTTTCTAACACCCTAGAGAATAAAATGGCAGTCATTGCAATACTTTTTGTCACACCGTATTTGCGCAGCGGTCTTACAAGCGCACTTTTTTTGAAAAAAAAACACTTTTTTGAATAAAAAAATAAGACAACAATAAATTTGGCCCAATTTTTTTATATATTGTGATAGATAATGTTACACCGAGTAAAATGATACCCAACATGTCACACTTGAAAATTGCGCCCGCTCGTGGCATGGCGTCAAACTTTTATCCTTAAAAATCTCGATAGGCAACGTTTAAAAAATTCTACAGGTTGCATTTTTTGAGATACAGAGGAGGTCTAGGGCTAGAATTATTGCTCTCGCTCTAACGATCGCGGCGATACCTCACTTGTGTGGTTTGAACACCGTTTTCATATGCGGGCGCTACTCGCGTATGCGTTCGCTTCTGTGCGCGAGCTCGTCGGGACGGGGCGTTTTACATTTTTTTTTTTTGTTTTCTTATTTATTTTTAATTAGTTTATAATTTTATACATCGAAATAAATAAAAAAAAAAAAATTATCACTTTTATTCCTATTACAAGGTATGTAAACATCCCTTGTAATAGAAAAAAGCATGACAGGTCCTCTTAAATATGAGATCTGGGGTCAAAAAGATCTCAGATCTCATATTTAGGCTTAAATGCAAAAAAAGAAAAAAAAAAAAAAATTAATTTTTCAAATTTCAGAAAAAAAAAATGTTTCTTTAAGACGCTGGGCGGGACTGACGTTTTGACGTCACTTCCGCCCAGCAGAGCTGTGGGGGACGGGTGGGGGCGATTTTTCCCTCACTCGTATCCCAACACAGCCAGCAAGAGGACCCGATCGCCTCCGCCGTTACTGATGGCTCCGGTAAGCGGCGGAGAGCGCGGGAGAGCGGCGGGAGGGGGGGGGCCCTCTCCCGCCACCGATAACGGCGATCTTGCGGCGAATCCGCCGCTGGGACCGCCATTATCGTGTACAGCACTGCCCACGGAAAAGATGGATATCTCGGTTGTGGCAGCAGCTGCTGCCGTTACCGAGATATCCATCTTTAAAATCATGACGTCTTTTTACTATGACACCGTGGGCAAGTGGTTAAATGACGTTTAAAAAAACGTCGTTTTTTTTCATCGCAAAAAACGACCGTGTGTACGCGGCATTATGCCGCGTACACACAATCACTTTTTGCGATGAAATAAAACGACGTTTTCAAAAACGTCATTTAAAATCATCGTGTGTGGGCAAAACGTTGTTTTATGTCTTCAAAAAAACGATGAAAAAAAAATTCGAACATGCTTGAATTTTTTGTGTCGTTTTTCAAAACGTCGTTTTTTGTGTCATAAAAAGTCACCGTGTGTGGGCAAAACGATGTGCAAAACGACGTTTTCAACCCGCGCCTGCTCAGAAGCAATTTCTCATACGGGAGCGCTTGTTCAGGTAAAACTACTGTTCAGAATGGATTAAGCACATTCGTTTCTTTTGAAAAGTATAATGAAGCAAAGAATGCGCTGCATTTGAACCAATGCATTTAAATGCTACACTAAATTCCTAGTTTGTTGTGGCTCATCTTGTTACATAGTTGACATTTAAAAAAACTTTTTATTTAAAAAAAAAAAAAAAATGGAGATGATGTGCTTAAACAAAAAAAGAGTAAATAAAGAAATAAAGACCAAAAAAAAATTAGAAAGTCAAAAGGTTAACTGATCTTGTTACATAGTTCTGTTAACCTTTTTTTTTTCTTTATGTCTTTTTTTCCTCTTTTTTTGTTTAAGCACATCATCTCCCTTTTTTTTTAATTTATTTTTTTAAATGTTTTAATGTTTATCAAAATGTGAATTGTGGTTGATTTTGGAGTGTGTGAAGTGACCCAACAATTTTTTTTTTTTTTTGTTAAATAAATTACCAACAAGGAGGTTGTTGTCCCATGTTCCTTTTTTTTTTTAAATGTGTCTTCCTACTCAGTAAATGATCTCTATATATTGTTCAAAATACACATGTACAAATTTTGCACCGAAAAAAAAAAGACATTTATTTCTGTCGCAAAGCAATAAAGCAAATCAAAAAATTACACACATCTGGCAAATAAAAATGTAATCAAAATAAAAACAAAAAAGCCAGGAAGAAAGCAAAGGAGACCCTGCTGGTATTTGAAAAGACAAGGGTCCAACAAAGCAACACTGACGTCTGTCAAGACAAAATAAATTCGATTAGGGGCACCATCATTTCTTCTTCCCTTTACTCTTCCCTGCAGTCTTCCCTGCAGTCTTCCCTGCAGCCTTCCCTGCAGCCCGAGTCTTCGGGGGCTGGGTTCCTGGAGGCAAGGTTGTGGCAGGAGCCAGAGCAGGCTCAGGAAGAGGAGGAGCAGGAGAAGGAGCAGGAGCAGGAGCCGGAGCAGGAAGAGCAGAGAGGACAGGAGTGCCGATCAGCCCAATGTCAATGTCGTCATTGAGCTTGCCCAGTGTGGCCATGCTTATGGCCTTAAAGATTAAGAGCTCGCAGCGCACACGCTGGCCCGGCTCCAGCTTTTGGAGCTTGGCCGCGATCAGCGCTCCAAAGCCCTCTTCTTCACTGGGTTGCTCTCTGATGGCCGCTGTAGCTTCACGGAGCATGGCCTGGGTCTCCTCCTCCATTTGCATGAGTCTCCGTGCCCTTTTTGCGGGAGTGCGTAGAGGAGGGATCTGGGAGATGCAATCTCGCCGGCGTGACTCCTGTCCCCCCGTGGGGCCTGCCTCCTCCTGTCCCCCCGTGGGGCCTGCCTCCTCCTGTCTCCCCGTGGGGCCTGCCTCCCCCTGTCTCCCCGTGGGGCCTGCCTCCTCCTGGCTCCCAGTGGGCTCTGCCTCCTCCTGGCTTTGCTCTGTCTGTGTAGGAAAAAAAGGGACCTAGTTAATTTGTTGTCCTCATTAATCACACCCATTTCTAAAATCCTGATATATGCTAATTGTCTGCAAAAATCGTTTACACACAGGGCACACATCCCAAATTTTGTGGCCTCTTACCCAGCTACAGATATGTGCCCCCTAGAGGTGGGGGGTTGATGTTGGCTGAAATTGCTCAGTAGGGGGCCTTTCCCCAAACTAAAAATGGATGTTTTGTTTTGTGGGGGTGGCCAAAATGGGAATTAACAAAAAGGCTGTTTCTCATCTGCGACCCCTTCCCGTGTATTGTGTTTACCCCCCTAGTGGTGTACCCGAAATTTACACACAATCATTATGACCTGTGCATTTATGGATTTTGTCCCCATTCTGTTTTGCGGCTATTGCCTAGTGACATGTTCCTAATTTTTGCTGCAATCATATATAATTTACAACACTTGTAACATCAATTTGTCAACATTATTCTACATTGCAGTTCATAATTTGTTAGTAAAATGCAATACCTGGCTCCATGGGTCACAATCTGGGTCCTCCAGTAACTCGGGCTCTTCCTCCGAGCTAGCCTGCTCTTGCCTGCAGGGAAGACTGGAGGACTGACTGCAGGGAAGAGGGGCCTGTCTCCTTGGGGGAAGGGTTGACACGGATGGCCGGGATTCTATATGGTCATCCAGGAACTGCAGCTGATTATAATACCAGAGGTTTGGCCTATATACGGACTCAGCTGCAGCTCCTGATCGGATTGAGGCCTGGACTAATGACCGTTGGGTCCTGTAGGTGCCCCTAATCGAATTTATTTTGGTCTTCACAGTCGCAGTAGTTGCATTTGGGACCCTTGTCTTCACAAATACCAGAATGGTCTCCAGTGCTTGCTTCCTGGCGTCTTTGTTTTTATTTTTTTTGTTTTTTTGTTTGCCAGAGCACTGGCTGCTCCCTCCATCTTTGGATGAATTCCGTAAAAAATTCCTGCTCCTTGAAGGCCTCCATGTTGTCTGCATGTAAAATGGAAAAACCTAGTGTCAGTGAAGCCACTCCTACTACTAAAAGCTTTAACACCATATCTTCTCTAGCACACAACATCATCCACTGTTCAATAATATTAATGTCAAAAATTCAGTTACATACCGTCGTATGATTCGATCGTGACTTGCGCCTTCTTCCGCAGACTGTGAACGTCGCTTTCAATGACATCGGATCCCTTTAAACACTGCGCACGTGTGACGCGACGCACACGTGTGACGCGAGGCATACCCCGCCCCTGACGTTCGGTCTCGTCCTTTACACGCCCCTTTCTCAAACTTTTTTTGGTGGGTGTCATTTCTGGAGGAACAAGCCCGGGCAAAAATATGGCAAGCTCAAGCCAGGAGGCAGGCCAGAGCCAGACCAGAAGAAGCTCCAGGCGGAGGTACAAGGCCTCAAACATGGCTTTCAAGGAGATGGTGGAGATGGTGACCATCTTTCTTCAAGAGGACTATGATGGCAAGCACGGCCCTTACCTGCATCCCAATAAGTTGAAGGCGGACATAATGGAGAAAGTCATTAGGAGCCTCAGGCGGAAATTTGGACAAAGCAGGAGCAAAGAACAAGTCAGAAAGAGGTGGTCTGACCTGAAGAATAGAGAGCCAGAGCAGCTGCAGCGAATAAAAAGAATGATTCGAAACAAAAGTAAGTAATTTTGATGTGGCCTCATTTTTGGTGTTTGTTCTTTGTGCCATGTGCTTCTTCTTTCAGGTTGTACTGTATCTGTTTGTGCTCACACTAAAATTGGTCGTAGGAGTAGTCGATCATTCGTCGCTTTTTGTACTAATAAACGACGATCTTCATGCCTAGTTCCCGTGGACAAATCGGAGTGCAATCACTGGATCCTCTAAAAAGAGCGTATTTGTATGATTGCAGTTTGAACATACGACGACTCCTACGACCAGTTATTGTTCTCACAAACATTAAAGTTGTGACATCTTATTATGTTTTTAATGTGACATCAATTGTTTTTTTTAATGTAGATGTGTACCTAGTAGATGTGAATAATTAATAGTAATAACAATACGCAGAAAAAGGAGAGTGTGCTCAGCAGTGGATTCTACACATGTGGACTCTGTAGTTGTATTTTGAATTATCTTTCATCCCACTAATTTTTTTACTTTCTGGTTTCCCTTTCTTCAATTTCGTAGGGCGTAAGGAAGCATCAAGGCAGGACGCAAGTACTGATCAAGCAACACCCCCGAGGGATCTGGATGAAGGGGAAGCTGCCACCACATCCGGTAATGTATCAGATAACACAGATACACAGGTAATGTAGGTGTAGGATTACTTTTTATTAATACATGGTTTGCTCGCACATTTCAGGAGCAAGTCGTGCTGGGTCAGCACTTGATAAGGACACTGCACCTTTCCTCATTCGAGAAATATGGTCCTGCGCCGAACAAATTGAGGACATCCAGCAAGCATCCAGACAAGTCCTGGAAAATACAAAAAGGGTGGGACTCCAGCTCAAAAATGTCCTGGATGTTTTGGGGAGGGTTTAAAGTATTTTAATTTTTTTTGATGTACGTTTTGTTAATAAGAGGAACAAACACTATTTTATACTTATTTTAATCACCAGAAAAAAAAAAAAAAAAAAGTTTTTATAGTTATTTTAATCACCAGAAAAAAGAAAAAAAAATATATGATTGTATAGTTATTTTAATCACCAGAAAAAAAAAAATATATGATTGTATAGTTATTTTAATCACCAGAAAAACACAAAAAAAGAAAAAAAATTTTTTTTTTGTTTGAATCACTAGAAAAAACCAAAGGATTGTACCTGTTTTCTTGTTCAAATAATTTTAAAAATTAAAAAAATTGTCACTTTCACAATTGTGTGGCTTGTTATTTTATATGAATGCTAACCTTCAAAATATGTTACTGCTGGTAACATCAAACAATGATGGATATTTAGACCATTCAAAACACATAACACTATGATAACCTAGGAGGCAATGAAAATACACAAACATACACAATATTGTCAAAAAAATAAGTAGACCGTTTCTTTCATTAAAGATTTTTATTATGCAAATCAGCCAAGATCTGGCATTGGAATGGCCCCCCTACCCATAAAGTAGTCCACGTAGGCCTGGCGCACAGCACGTGTGTTTTGGGGGGCCAAGCCAGGATGGCCTGCCTCACGGGCCACATCAGGTACATGAACTGCCTCGTCAGGCAATAATGCAATATAATTGACAGAATGTCTTCTGAGATAATTATGGAGGATACAGCAACATAAAATGATGGTATCCCATTTATATTCAGCCATGTTTATGGCCGTTAAAAACAAGCGGAACCGGCTGGCCATGATGCCAAACGCATTCTCAACCACTCTTCTGGCTCTGGCCAGCCGATAATTAAAGACCCTCCTCTCATGGGTGAGGGCACGTTGGGGAAATGGCCTCAGGAGGTGGGGACCCAAGCCAAATGCCTCATCTGCAATGAACACAAAAGGAAGCCCCTCTTCGTTCTCCTCCGCAGGTGGCAATCCCAGCTCCTCCGACTGAAGCCGTTGGGCAAACTCGGTCTCTGCAAAGACCCCGCCGTCCGACATGCGCCCATTCTTCCCAACGTCTAGATATAGAAATTCATAATTTGCTGAAACCACCGCCATCAGCACGACACTGTGGAACCCCTTGTAGTTATAAAAATGGGATCCGGAATGGGGTGGTGGCACGATGCGGACGTGCTTGCCGTCAATAGCTCCTCCACAATTCGGAAAATTCCAGCGCTGGGAGAATTCCGCTGCCACAGTCTGCCATTCCTGTGGCGTGGTGGGGAACTGTAGAGAAACCCCAAAAAAATTATTCAAACAAACATTCCTAATAGAATATCCAAAAACATTCTTGGATCCTAAAAAAAGAAGAGCGTTAAGTTCAAGTATTAATTATTGACCGAATCATAAATTAAAAATAATTACTAAGCATATTAATCACACCCTCTGATGGTCACAAAACACAAACAAAATAGGGTGAGGGGGGGCCCCAAGATGAGTTTGCGACCTTGAAACATTTCTCTTAAAAAAAAAAAAATGGAAATTGTAAAAAAGATTGGGGGGAGGGGGAACTACAATAGGGAACAAAAATCAAGGGGGATATAGGGACTTGAAAATACTGAACAACAATAGGGAACAAAAATCAAGGGGGATATAGGGACTTAAAAATACTGAACAACAATAGGGAACAAAAATCAAGGGGGATATAGGGACTTAAAAATACTGAACAACAATAGGGAACAAAAATCAAGGGGGATATAGGGACTTAAAAATACTGAACAACAATAGGGAACAAAAATCAAGGGGGATATAGGGACTTAAAAATACTGAACAACAATAGGGAACAGAAATCAAGGGGGATATAGGGACTTAAAAATACTGAACAACAATAGGGAACAAAAATCAAGGGGGATATAGGGACTTAAAAATACTGAACAACAATAGGGAACAAAAATCAAGGGGGATATAGGGACTAGGCTAGGTGGGCTTGTACATTACTTAAAAATATGAAAAATAAGAACAGAGTTTGTGCATTTAAAGGACACCACTTACCTTAATATACTCCTCCTGCAAAACCTGGATTATGGCACAACAGGTGTCCGGGATTATGAGGCCCAGAGCCTGGGGGGAGATGCCCGTCGAGAACTTCAAGTCCTGCAGACTTCTCCCTGTTGCCAGGTACCGCAAGGTGGCAACTAGCCGCTGCTCAGCAGTGATGGCTTCCCGCATAACGGTGTCCTGCCTGGTGATATAAGGCAACACCAAAGCCAAAAGCTGCTGGAATACGGGGTCAGACATCCGAAGAAAATTCCTGAAATCATCAGGGTTATTTTCTTGGATCTCCCGCAGCAGAGGCATATGAGAGAACTGGTCCGTGCGAAGAAACCAGTCCTTGGCCCACAAAGTCCTTCTCGCCCTCCTCAAGGACCGGAGCCGGGATGCAGCACACATCCTAACAAGATGCAAAGCACGCTCTCGGCGACGAGAACGTACCCGCAACATGGTTAGAAAACGGTCGTCAAATCAGATCGGACTAAAAAAAAACGCACTGAAAAACAGAAAGGCCTCTGAAGAACGACCTGCAAAACAGTAACGTGCAAACAAGAACGCACTGCCAATACAGATACGATCTGAAAACAAGCACTGTAACACAGATACGAACCCAAAAGCACAAACTGTAAGCCAGAAAACGTTTTTTAAAGCACGAAGCCTGAAAAGCGCGAATCGTCTCTCACCAAACTTTTACTAACACGCAGCAACACGATATCAGCAAAAGAGGCCGTCTTCCGCATGGAAATTACCCTTTATACTAATAGAAGAGATTATTCAGCGCTGGGACAAATGATAAAACAAATAATAAAACAAAAATTATGCAAGCCAGCACTTGAGGACAAATTCATAGGAAATCCCAAAACAGTGATACAAAAAGAATAGTGCAGCGCAAATATTATACTAAGCATAAAATAATAATAAAGTGAATAAAGGCATAGATAAACATATGCAACAATGTGAAAAATAATAATAGTAGTGTCCTTGGAGAGAAGCAAAAAAGAATTCCGAAATGCAAATGCCAAGAATCCACACGGAGTGAGAGTGAAAGAGTGTAACCAAACAAATCCTCCACCGTGTGATAGATGGCCTCTCACCTTATAGATTCGACCTATAATAGGTCACAAGGCATGTCAGCAGTATCCAAAGGCAGAAGACATACGGGAGCCATCCATTGGAGTATAATAGGCAATAGTAAACACTAGGGTCCGGGCTCAAACGTTCTCCATTGTACCAGCAAGGAAAGACAAGAGACAGGGATCTAATGCGCTCTGGTATGACCATTTAATAAGGCATCAAATAAATCGTAAACACACTCACATTTAAAAACACTCTCCGCTGAGTGTCAGCATACAGGCATAGCGATCTATGGCGATCATGGGTGACGTCCTGCGTGACTCCTCCCTCCGTACGCGTTACGTCCTGTGGCCGGGACTTCTTCAGCGCGGGATAGGAAGTACACCTCGTACGCGTTACGTCCTGTGGGCGGGACTTCTTCAGCGCGGGATAGGAAGTACACCTCGTGTACTTCCTATCCCGCGCTGAAGAAGTCCCGCCCACAGGACGTAACGCGTACGGAGGGAGGAGTCATGCAGGACGTCACCCATGATCGCCATAGATCGCTATGCCTGTATGCTGACACTCAGCGGAGAGTGTTTTTAAATGTGAGTGTGTTTACGATTTATTTGATGCCTTATTAAATGGTCATACCAGAGAGCATTAGATCCCTGTCTCTTGTCTTTCCTTGCTGGTACAATGGAGAACGTTTGAGCCCGGACCCTAGTGTTTACTATTGCCTATTATACTCCAATGGATGGCTCCCGTATGTCTTCTGCCTTTGGATACTGCTGACATGCCTTGTGACCTATTATAGGTCGAATCTATAAGGTGAGAGGCCATCTATCACACGGTGGAGGATTCGTTTGGTGTCACTCTTTCACTCTCACTCCGTGTGGATTCTTGGGATTTGCATTTCGGAATTCTTTTTTGCTTCTCTCCAAGGACACTACTATTATTATTTTTCACATTGTTGCATATGTTTATCTATGCCTTTATTCACTTTATTATTATTTTATGCTTAGTATAATATTTGCGCTGCACTATTCTTTTTGAATTACCCTTTATAGTCCCGTCGTACGTGATGGACGTCACGGCGCACTGCTCGAGCTTTTGTGAAAAACGATGGTGTGTACGCAACGTCGTTTTGGAAAATGAAGTTTGAAAAACGTCGTTTTTTTTCATGAGAGAAAACGTCGTTTTATTTCATCGCAAAAAGTGATCGTGTGTACGCGGCATTAGAGTTACTTCTGTAATCTCTTTCAAAACACAAGGATTTTATATTTTTCCCATGCATTATTTGAATGCATAAATCAGCCATTACAAGTACATTTTTAAATAGTGGAGAACATTGACTCTTTTAATGAGCTCTCCTTAAAGATGAATCCAAGACACAAAAACTTTCACTTAAATATACTTCTCAATAGCCACATAGAATATAAATCTACTTTGTGAGCACCAAATGTCTTTATAAACCCAAATATTACCTTGTAACGGCAGGGATGTCATCAAAATGCTATACAATGCCTGTGCAGGGAGCAGAGCTGTGGGAGAGACCCGACAGGCCCCACCTACTACAGGCTACCTGCTGAAAACTACAGGAGGGGGTGTATCCAAGACCAGTCACCCTGCACAAGAGAGAGGGTAGTACTATCCAGTCTTCATTACAGGAAGCTCTTGTACAAAGCAAAGCAACAGTCACACTGGATTACAGCACAGATTTGGAAGACATACACAAAGCACACCTAGATGCAGGTAATAATACACATGCTTTTTATATTTTTCTTCCATAATATTTTATTGAGTAAAAAGCAAATGCAATGGTTCAGAAGGTACATACCTTGTTTCCCCCAAAAATAAGCCCAGGTCTTATATATTTATTTTGGCAACAAAAAAAACAGAAGGGCTTATTTTTAGTGTAGGTCTTACCATGTAATGCATTGTCTTCTCTCCTCCCCCCTCTCCCTGCCTGACAGCAATTCCCAGTATGAACTGACTTAAAATGCTTGTAACATCCTATAATCCCCTCTATTACAGTAGTATATAATGTACAATGTGTGTGTTTCTATAATATAATTGTGCCAAATTCATTCCTTTCGTTATATTGCAGCTCTGCGCTACTGTGACCCGCCGGAGCTCTCTATCCCGCATTTATATTACAGAAACACACACATTGTACATTATGTACTACTGTAATAAAGTTACAAGCATTTTAAACCAGGGCTTATATTGCAGCCCTCCTGAAAAATAACGGTACGTCTTATTTTTGGGGAAACACGGTAGTAAATACAAAGAACAAAAAAAGTGTGATCACCGAGGGGTCAAGGTAGAACAAATTGATAGTGACAAATCCCTCTCCAAGTATCTTGGTACAGCCATTATTTTTCACAATCAAATTACACAATTCATCTTGTTCGTGCAACATAATAAAAAATAAACAATATAATCATGTAAATGTCTTTTCAAATGTGGGTTCCAAACTACAGTTGAATAATGTGTCAGTTAGGTGGCCTAGAGAGCTCTCACACAATATAGTTAAGCCCAGGTCACAGTTTGCATCAATGTAAGAGAAGTTCTGTGGGTAAGTTGAGACCATAACCTACCTATCAATGCTTCTTATTTTTAGACAGAATTTGCTGATCCCAGTATTCAGTTGTAAAGCCTTACTACAACTTTTCATAATTTTCTTCTTCTTTTTATTTTTTTGGGGGGTGTATTTAGTTACTTTTCTTCCTTTTATGATGCTTTATTTTGCTTAATCCATAGGAGATGCATAAATAAAATGGTGCAGAACTCATCCAAATGTGATCGAACTGCAAGTTATGAACAGTTATAAAGCAGCATGTGCATGGAAATTGGAAGATTTGAGTTGCCCCTTTAAAATTGAGTAAAGGTCATCTGAGACAACCCTTACCTGAAGACAACAGTGGCTGACCAGTTCGAGTTTAATGCACCTGTTGTACACACTACCAGTGTTTATGATAGTGTATGCTTCCTTGTGTGCTCTTGCTTGACCCAGGTTGTATTTGCTATGTGTATTACTATGTATGACCTGGTTTGTTCTGACACTGCGCTCTCTTCTCTCCTGTATGTGTACCATTAGGTCTCTGATCTACATGTGTGAGACCCGACTCATTTAGACTAATGACATCTGTAGTGGCACTCCACAAGTACTAGCAAGTCTTCCCTGCCTATAAATCTGTCTGTGGTATGTGCTATTCTTTACTGAACTACCTGTATATTCAGCACATCTGAACTGTTTCACTTATTAACTATTCACCTGCTTGGCACTGAAAGGCAGGTAAGCGAATGCAACAGGATGCTGATCGTTGTCAGACATTTTGTGAACATAGACAAAAAATGCACATGCCCCAGGATTCTGTAATTTCTCAACCATCATCTAAGTTCTGCAGGTGGTCCTGATCCCAAGCATGGCAAAGAGGCTATGTTGGGGCTATGTCTTCCTTATATGTCCACAGTGTCTTCTGGAGCCCTGCTCAGAACTGCCACAAAGTGGTCCATCTGCAAATTCATTGCTAACAGCACACAAGGTGGGCTTGCATGTGATGTCAGCCACCAATTATTGCATAGGCTGCATAGTAACACAAAGGCTTCCCACCCCATTTCTCCCAAACAGACACAGAAAACAACAATGACATCCCCTGCATAAAAATGCAGAAAATCAACAAACGTATAAATATACAAATAAACAGCTGCGTTTCTTCAAGGTTCAGAAAAAGTCATGAATGTTACTTTTATATAACTAGAAAGACTTTACTACGCTCATTTAACAATATATAACCACATTAAGTGTTAAATAATACATTAAAAAAAGTCCCAATAAAGTGCTGGTTCCAAATCAAAAAAAGTTGTAAATAAAAAAAAAATTATTATGCTGAAATTACTGTTTACAGGGTATAGAGACATAATAGTTAACTGATTCCTTTTAAAAACGATGAAAAATAGATAAAAATCAATCATATAATGTACCTGTAGTTTCTAGTTTCGTTTTTGCGTGTTGTTTGCTGCCTCTGCTGTACAGTACAGAGCCACAGAGCCAATACAGGGCAGTGATGGTTTGGAAAACAAAACTGATTAGTGCTGAGGGGTTTTAAACACACAGTAATCACACCTCCACGATTAGTGACCACAGAGAGAAAGCTCCCAGTACTGTGGTCATCAGGAAACAGAAAATCAGGAAGTGTGGAGATCAGAGAAGAATTACAGCAAAAACTAACAATGAGGACATGAAAACAGCACTGCATCAAGGTAAAGGAAGCTATTAAGTTAAAAAGAAAAACCTTTACAAACCCTTTAAAGTGAGAAGTGTTGAAGACAGTGTCTTGAAAAAGCAATGACACCCAAAACAACAAGTAGTGTTCTTCCTTTTTACCCAGATAGTAACACTTTACACTCACCAGAAATGTATGACCTCTTTTTGCAAAGAAGGTCAAACTAGCTTGAGGTAAGCATATCACCAGATATATAACATAAATTCGACCCATCAATTGAATCCTAAGCCTCTAGCTGGCTTGATAGGGTCATCTTTTGTAAAGGGTTACTGTGCCTTTAGGAAATCATCATTAAGAAGTATCACAGCATGCAGAAAAATCTAAAATGCTGGTTTGCGTTTCACCAGCTGGAAATGATGCGTTTCAGACAGTCCTGCCCAAAGTGTTTTGTCAGCAACGTCTGATGTCATTAGATGTCACAACTTGTGGGATCCTTTGGGTGGCGTAGATTTATTAAAGACACAAGAGTAATTTACAAGAAATGACTCTATCTAGAGGCTTAGGATTCCATTGGTGGATCGAGTATATGTTATATATCTGGTACTTACCTCAAGCGAATTTGAACTTCTTCGCAAAAAGAGGCCTTACATTTTTGGTGAATGTAGCGTGTTACTATCTGGGTAAAGAAGAAAAGAACTGCTTGTTGTGTAGCACTACCCCCCAAGGAGCTGCTGGTTTAAATGTTGGCCTGCCGTTACCTTACTTTTCCTAACGCTCGCTTCAGGGGTTGTCCTTGAAGAGTTGTCCACAAGAATGTACGCACCAACACAAATTCTCTTTCAAGGGTTTTATTAACAAAGTTCTCCAACAGAGGGGTAGAGGGACAAGGAAAGACTCAGGTACTTTCGCTTTGCGGATCACAGGTACCACTTAGATCTAGAGGATTAACTCAGCCCCACACTGGATTTTAGCAACCACCAGATAGCCCTACTCTCACTGGCCTAACAGCTGACACAAAGCTTGACAAAGTCTCTGCCACAGACTTGATGAGTGTCATCAGGCCGTCCCACAATCTTCTGCCACAAGATCATGTAACCGACTGCACACTCGATTTAGTTCCAACAAAAGTTACACGACTCGCGGTGCCAAGAATCTTTCAGCCGGACCGGAGGTAAATTCGCCAGGGTACGTTCATCAATTGAATCCCACTGGTTCAGCTTCCTTCCATTCATAAGGTAGCGAAGCACCATCCCTGGATCAGTAAGCCCCAGAAACTCCTGGGCCTACTCTCAGTTGCTAGGCTTCGGGCCAGCCGGCCCTGAGGCTACAAAACAGCTCAACATCCCTGAGGCCAGGAGGGCCCTCAGGTCGGGATCGGAAGACGAACCCCCCTAAACGGCATCTGTCTCTTAAGTACCCCTTCCCAGAATACACAGTGGGTTGACCACACCCCTGAGCCTCTTCTGAGAGATACCCAATATGTCAAGCCTGTTGCCTTTCCAACCGTGACCTGCAGTGACAGCGACACCCACCGTCAGGGGGAAACCTGAGCAACCCAGCTGAACTGAACAGAGTCAACAATTTAGAATAATCATTCTGAGCCAAAACTACAATTCCACTTCAAGCTGTTCTGATTTGGAACCAGCAATTTATTGGGACTTTTTTGTATTTAACCCCTAATATGGTTATATATTTTTAAATGAGTGTGGTATAGTCTTTCTAATTGAAAGTAATACTCAAACAGATACAACCAGCCTCAGAGAGACAGGGTGTTACAAGCTGGATGCAGTGAGGACTGAGGGTGAAGCCAAGCCAGCCAAATCAAAGAATCTAAACTGCCTAACAATCCCATAAAACTGGAATCATATGCACGCCCACATAGCGCCACCTAGCATCTGAATCAAAATCAAACTACAAAGTTGCATAGTTACAAGTGATTGATTCAGCTGCGGTGAATGTTTGGTGCATGTCATATCCACTGCTGGTATGATCATATATAGATAGATCCACAGGGGCCATTCTTATCACTCTATTTACATTAGCAAGTATGCTGGTAATACAACACATTCCCTTTCCCGTCACAGAGTATACACAGGATCCTAATTGGTGCCCATGAATAGTTTAATATTGAGCACGACACACGGTTATATTTCCTTCTTAATTTTGTTTTTGCATGCCGATGTATTATTCATAGTAAAATCATTTTAAAAACCACAAATTAGTCATTCAAAGAATCACAAATACTCGGTCTTAAAGCAGCAAACTCTCCATTACCACCATGCAATTAGCCTGACATTGTGGCTTGTGGAATTTTTCAGTATATAAAACAACATGTTATAAAAGAATCTCAAGGGCTGGGACTTCACATCAAATGTATACCTTTTTTCCTAGTAAAATATCTTCTTTTCTGATTGTCTGGACACACAGCTGTTCGTGAATAAAAATGATTAACAGATTTTCTACAATTCTGATTCATGAATGATGTAAACTGATATACATAAGTGGAGTAAACAACTGTATAAAGGGCTTTCAAAGAGTCCCTTTGTTGTCAACTGAAGTTTCCTCAATAAATATGAACATAAATTATATATTTTCAATAAATACATTTTATATTTTTGAAAAATAATAATACACACACTACAGGACTGTTTCAGAATTGAATACACTGAAGACAGTAGTGGTTTTTATAAAAAAATATATTTTCTTATAGAAAGTTATCTTCCTGTCCAGTAATCTCATAAACATAGAAAAAAACAAGAAACGGTAAGCTGCATAGCAAATTTTAAATACTTATGTATCCAAATTCTTCATTACTGTTGAGTTTTTACACACGTTTGCAAAACCACTAATAGCAATGATTATTTCTGTCCTTGAGCTAAATACTTTTTACTAAGATAAATATGAAACGTTGTGTATGATTTTGCAGTCTTTTATCCAGCCAGCAGGTTGTTTATAGTGTAGCACACTCTAGTGCTAGAATTGTAGATAGTTTATTTTTAGGCACATTTTTGCAGGGTTGGCTGTCAGCCAAGCCTATCTGTGCTTTGTCCTGGGTTGGGCAGAAATCCAGGGAGAGCTGGATGACTCACAGGCAGCATCACTGAGACCCCCCCCCCTATTTTTACATTTTCTGGGACCTGCTAGAAGAATGAGATGGGGAGGTAAGGTGGAGCTGCCTGGAGCATTCTGAGAGCCCTGACCAATCCCCAACTTGGATTGGCAGGGGGCAGACCCCATTCAAATACTCAGGGTCAGCCCAGCTGGGGAGGATAGTTTGGGTGGAAGCTGAAGATGGAGTGTTAGGCTGTCATGGCCTTCGAGGGAGCTTCCCAGTCTAGGAGGGGGTGACCTTTGGCCTGGGCCCAGGTGCGGATGGGACCTTCCCAAATCTACGGAAGTGTACTAGCCAGGAGGCACTGGGAGCAAGGAGAGGACAGCAGGAGAACAGTGCCGGGCAAGTCTCCAGAAGTAACAGAATCAGCCAGGAGGGCTGGTGAGTGACAAACAGTCAGAAGGACTGGGAGGCATGCCTGTGAGGATTGGAATAGAGAAGTCTGGGATGGGTGCAGAGCCAGTCAGGAGGACTGTGGTGGCATGGGCATTGAATAGGGACAGCTGCAGCCAGAAGGGCTGTCAGTGAGGTGGTACTGGGAGCAGTAGCCACATGTAGAACAGTTAGCACCAAGGACTGCAATATTTTTGCTACACCATAAGGGCTTTGGTCCCTGCCTGCAAAGACATTTGCTTTGGGCCTGACAGAGTCAGTCTCAGGTCCCCACATCAGTGCTAGCTGGTCTTCAGAGTGATAGTCTGCAAGCAAGTGTATGTGCTGGAGGTTGAGAAGAAGAGGCTGTACTGGAGTGTATATAGTTCAGTCCCTATGTATATTTCTTCAATCAAGTAGGCATCCCATATGTACCCCATCCCCATCCAATAAAACAAAAAAACAAACAAAGTATAAGGACTTTTTATTGACTCTGTGTGTTTGGAAATGAATTTGCCTGGCTGTGCAGGGTGGGAGATGAACCACATTCACCAGCGGTCCCTATGGGGGTAGACCTACAATAGAAATTGATTAAGCTTAATTTAAGGACATACGTGAAAAAAGAACTGGCTCATGCCCATCGGATGGTTCTGTCTATGGCTTCATTCAGGCAAGGTTAGTAAAAATGCAGCCTCTGCTGCTAGTCCCCTGTGCTTTGAGAATCCTTTTGTGTATAACAAACAAATATATGAAATCAATAGAGACATAGAGAGCAATTTATAAAACATGTAGCGTCTCTACTATATGGGTAGAGAGAGTGGGCTCACCTCTAGCAGGGAGAAGGCTAGCATTTACCTCAGGGCGGATCCACAACCATAGAGAGAGTTACACAACAAGGAAGTGCGCCAGTCACTTTTGAATTTTGAAGTTTTATTGCTCTTGGTTCACAGTGAGAGAGGGTTAGGGTTAGGTGTCCAGTAGCAACCAGGCTTCCTGATTCCATTGCTTCAAAGAAGCGCCAGGATTCTGTGAGAGTAGACACTTAGTCCCCTCCTGCAGACATCCTTTGGGCAAAAGAAGGGCCTGGACTCTGAGGGCAGCAACCTCTCCAGCAGACATAAATCAGGCATTTCTACATCAAAGTGCTTCCTCTTCAACAAGGCAAGGCATTCAGCTAAACCTGTGTAAATATAAAAATGTCCCCAAACCAAACCTGCCAGCAAAATACACCTTGTGAAGCTCTAATATACCCAGAAAGCTTTAATGAAGCAAGGCAGAAGACATCCTTTGTGATGTGATCAACTGAAAGGCAAGGAACTTAACAGATATTACAAATCTACCATCTGTATGCATAAATGATTTTAATATTGAATCAATACTTTAAGTTATAAAAATACTTTTTCAATCAGTTCTAAGTACGGTTAACACAAACAACAGCATGTTTCAGCCAAGCAAGTTCTCTTCAATGTGTTTGATGTTTGGAAGCTCAGTAAAGAAAATTGTAACAGCAATAATCACAAACTGTTTCATTTACATTGTCTCTTCTATTTCTATATGTTGATGATGGCACTGTAATTATTTTAATAAAAAAGAAATGCCAAAGATCTTTCCCAGCCTCCGCTGCTTGTCACATTTTTAAGGAAAAAAACCTGTTTTAAATTGTGATACAAATACAGTATATATTTGAAATTAAATCTTTATTATTTTTTGGCAATAACATGATGTGGGTGGATTTCTGCTAGTCACAGGCTATGTCACACCTCTCCAGCCTCTGTCTTAGAATAACAGGGAGGTGAAGCTTCCATCAATCTACATGTAATTTCACGCCCCCATTGTGTTTAGCTGGTTAGTGGGCATGGAGGAGGGAGAGAGTAGGCTGTCATTTACCACTGTGTATACACACACATATGTGACTTTATAATCACATTGACTGCTCAGATTTGATAGGGAGAAAATGTTTAGCATAGAAACTCACTGAAAACTGAGCATGTGCAGAGCTGCCAACACTGGTCTGCAAAACCCCAGCTTCACTGGGGACATGGACAGAAGTTGGAGATAGACAACAGGAGGATCAACCAGGTTCTTTGCAGAATACAGAAAACAAATCTCATAGTGACTCATAGTGACTCAAGTGAGTATGAAAAGCATGTAATACATCATATATAAGCATGTAATACATCATATATTGAAAGATGTGGGTTTAGTGACACTAGAAGTAGGTAACACTAGAAGTAGGTAATTTAACAGATAACAGTCCTCAGCAACATCTTCCAGACACTTTCCTGTACAAAGTCCTCTAAGTGCCATTTTTGCACCCTGCACAAGGAGAGCACAGCAGTAATCAGACCTTATTATAGGAATCTCCTGCACAGGGACAACATTTCATACTGGATCTCTGCACAGATTTGGAAGAAATACTTAAATCATGATGTGCTTTGTGTAAGAATAACCATGTCTATTGTAATTGGACCATATTTCCTTATCCTTGAGATCAGCTTTAATACAGTGTGTATTTATTATGAACCACTAAATGCATTTTTAAATGTAATGAATGTAAGAATCTGAAATGGTCTTGATGCCATCCTCTTGTAATCTTTTTTAAAGCAGCACCAAGGCTGGGAGAAGGTGGGCCACTTTAAATGCCAATCAGGCTCTTCTGCAGTGTACATGTGTAGGTTGAGGATGTGTTCTCTACCAAGATGAGCTGCTTCCCTAGGATAAGCCTGCTTGCACCAAGATATTGGCTGTGTTGTCTATATTTCGGGTAAAGGTGTAGCGCTAAAACAAATGGTAGTGAAAAAAGTTCATAAATGAACTTCAATGGTTTGAAGATGCCAAAAAGTTAATAACAAAATCTACATTGTGAAATCAGTGAAATGAAGAAGGTATGAAGTCATCAATAGGGATGAGCCGAACACCCCCGCGTTCAGTTCGCACCAGAACCGTCGAACAGACCGACCGTTCGCACGAACATTTACAACCCCATGGAAGTCTATGGGACTCGAACGTTCGAATTAAAAAACGATCATTTTAAAGACCAATATTTAAGTTATTGTTGGAAAACGTCTTTGAGAACCCGGGTCTTGCCCGAGGGAACATGTATCAATGGAAAAACGTTTAAAAAACGGTCGTTTTTTCAGGAGCAGGACTTTTTTTCCATTGATACATGTTCCCTCGGGCAAGACCCGGGTTCTCAAAGACGTTTTCACAGGCAAACTATATACACCCAGCAGGTACAATATTTAAAGGAATTTTTCATTTTTTTTTTTTTTTAGTTAAGCATCATTAAAATCACTGCTCCAGGAGCAGTGATTTTATTGATGCTTAAATAATAAAAATAAAAAAATGATTTTAAATATTGTACCTGCTGGGTGTCTATACCTGTGATAACGTCTTTAAATATCACCTGCCTGCCAGTAATTTAGGAAGAACTGATCTATCTAAGCTATACAGTGTATAAATATATGTACAACTCCTAGGGATGTATATATATCCTCTACACACTGTAAATTAAGCTAAACTGACTAGCCTGCCTGCCTGCTCTATCTAGCTATCTAAAAAGACAATCTCTCTGTCTCTCTGACTGCTTTCATTAACAAGCCGGAACACACTACACGAGGCCGCCCAGCAGGCGGCCTTATATAGTGTGGGGCGTGTGCTAAAGCCCTGAGCCAAAATTGGCCAAAGCCACCCAGGCTTTGGCCAATTATGGCTCTTCGTTTTTTGTGCACTGTGATTGGCCAAGCATGCGGGACATACAGCATGCTTGGCCAATCATCAGCGCGCAATGCCACAGTGAATTATGGGCCGTTTTGTGTCACTCGAATTTGGCGCAAACGACCGATTTTGTTCGAATTTTGTCGAACGTACGAACAGACAATGTTCGAGTTGAACATACGTTCGTATCGAACGCGAAGCTCATCCCTAGTCATCACCAACACCCGTTAAAACTGACCCTTACCAGAAATGCATAGGGTATCAGCATTGAGTAAACCAAGGCAATATCCACGGCTCCTCCTATCCAACGACCAACCAATAAAACACCCCTGAAGATGCACGCTGGTGACGAAACGTCGGTTGGATTGAGGGTCGTGTGACACACTGGAGCAGACAGAGTTTACAGCAACCATCTTGTTGGTAGGAAGCACTGGACGCTTTCCTTTTTGCTTATTAACATTTCACATAATGTGAGTTTTTATGTCTAGCATACACTTAATAAATGTTGTAATGTTTTTATGTCTGCGCAATGAGCGTTTTTCTTTCAATCCTCTATATATGTGACTACTGAGCTTCATCTCTGGAGTGTATGTGTAGCCAAATTGGCTGGGATCACAGCCAATCATATCTGGTGTGCCATTAGAAACAAGTTTCCTTATCGCTGTATCGGTTGGTCGTTGGATAGGAGGAGCCGTGGATATTGCCTTGGTTTACTCAGTGCTGATACCCTATGCATTTCTGGTAAGGGTCAGTTTTAACGGGTGTTGGTGATGGCTTTATACCTTCTTTATCTCATTGATTTCACAATGTGGATTTTGTTATGAACTTTTTGGCATCTTCAAACCATTGAATTTCATTTATGAACTTTTTTTACTACCATTTGTTTTAGCGCTACACCTTTACCCCATATATAGACAACACAGCCAATATCTTGGTGCAAGCAGGCTTATCACCTTTACCCAAAGGCGTGCACAAGGGGTGTGCCAGGTGTGCCTGGGCACACCCTAATCCTGAGTTTGGCAACCTGTCGATGGGCAGGTGACAGGTAAACCACAATCCTTCCTTGCCGACCCTCAGAACCTGGACAGGAGAGGTGACGGAGGGGGGGGGTGGAATTTAGTGGAACCGATCTGTATTCTCCTCCTGCAGCAGCTGAAAGTAGACTTCTCCTCCTCTCCCTTTAGTCAACATTCAGGAGGAAAATATAGGGCATTGGTACTAATATATGCCACCACTCACTTCCTGGTTCCTTTTCCTTCCCTTGCCAGGGTCCTGCGTGTGTGCCCTTGTTCCCCCTTCCTCCCATTGTTTCAGGATAGAGAGAGGGGAAGAGGCTGGTAAATATGGCAAACGCATATGTGTTGGAGCTTTGGGGTGCACACCCTAATGCAATAGGCTGCGCACACCTATGCCTTTACCCCATATTTTGTCTATTGTACCCAACAATATTTTGTCAGCAGCTTTTAGTTTATTTATTCATTTCCTATCAGCGCAACAGATCTCTCATTTTATTTTTATTGTGTTGTCTATATATTGTGACATGGGGGATCATTAGCTCAGTGGTAGATGTGTGGTTTAGTGAAGTCCATATCAGATGGAACTGTTTTTAAGGGCTTGGTTGCCCACTTTTGTTAAAAGGAAACCTAAAGTTCACACATATAAATTTCCCACGTAGGGGGTTTCAGCTTCACACAAAATCCAAATGAAAATGCTAGCCCACCTGGTTACTCCTCAGCAGCACTGGTGCTATGAAACTGGTCCCTTAGACCCCCAGCTCTTCAAGGCATACTACTTGGAGCTTCTTGGATGCACACAGCCTTGATGTCCTTAATGCACACAGCCTCAAACTTCTTGGACACACGCAGGGTGTGACCACATATTAATACTAAAAATACTGGATGAACCCTATGCACACTGCTATACCCTTTCAGGCAAACTTTGCAATAAAAAAATGGGGATGTTTATAATATATCCACATGGCTGTGGTGTTAAATCCCACTTTGTTTTTATCTATTCAGAATCATCCAGCACTGTGAAGCAGCTATTCAGAGAAAAAAAACAATGTCAACATTATAATAATAGGCAAGCAATTGCACACTTCACAAACAAACAATTTGTGCATACTTTAGTTTTTTTTTATGACTGTTGATGCAGCTGTTTTTCTCCAAGTCAATAAATATACCTAAAAAACAGCAGGTGGCACTTGAGCTTGGACATCTTTGTCTGGTCATCTGACCCTACTGCTTGCAGTACTCTTGAATTTATGGACCCATCATGACTTGGAGTAACTAGAGCTCAGGAGGGGTCTTTGTTGAAGGTTACACTGTATGTAGACTTTGAATTACTCCTTCACAAGTCAAATAAAGCTAAACAAAGATATTAATGATGATAAATGATAATTATAAAATAAATAATATTTGTGTCTATACTTGTGCAATTATTTATGTGGTGCATGTGTTACACTAGAAGGTAAGGTCTACTCATTATGTTATGCCTATATCCCATGTAAAAAATGCCACATGATAGTTGTAAAGCACCTGTGTACAAGAAAAACAGAATTGTCTGCTGCAATCCAGGGAGCACTAAGTATCTCAAATATTTCAAGATGATGCTCCTGCACAGTGCTGGATGGTCTTCTTGCATAATTAAGGATCCTAATCATTGCCAGGATCTTGCTGGAAAGGATTATGTTGTCACATTTTAGCATATGGAGATTTTATTTGAGGGAGGGAGACCTAATGTAATGAATGTGTTTTGCAAGGTCTTTTCTAAACGTGTCTTCAGTAAGGCTTCATAAACATGGAAAGTGATGTATCCTTGTGGTTGCACCAGAGTGACCCTGTCATCTTTGATGAGCTGTGTACTATGGCCCTGAGAAGGCAAATTTGGTGAATGTATGTGCAAACTCAATAACAATTTTAACAAGGCCATCTAATACAGAGCCATATTTAATATTGATTGGACCCTGGACAAACATTTTCTTGGGCCCCCAGCCCCCCCTTCACATGCATTTGTGATCTCCACCTGCTTTAAAACATACAATAAATAGCAGCTACGCTCAAAATCAGTTTACTGCAGCATATCAGACAGCGATTGGTTGCCAGAGGTTACAGCATATCATTACCATTCACTGACTGGTTGCTAAAGATTACAGCACACATTTTGGCTCACTGATTAGTTGCTAGAGGTTACTGCACATCCCTACCGCTCACTGATTGGTTTCCAGAGGTTACTGCTCATCTTTACTGCTCACTGATTGCTTGCTAAATGTTACTGCGCATCATTACCTCTCACTGATTGGTTGCAGCCCACAGCATTCCCCTTTACATCAGAGTTCCCACTTACATCAGGGTTTGCATGCCTGTCTGTGGTAAATTATAGAACAAGCATGCAGACTCTGAATCAGCATTCTTGGTCCCAGGTTGACTTAGCTTGGCAGCCAGGCAGCTGACATTTTAAGTAAAAGAGGCTGGCAGTAGCAGCCACCATATTAGGTCAATGAGCCTGTGCTGGATTTCGTGGTTACTGTGGGGAGGGCCTGCTGCTGGCCCCAGACTTACTCCATCCTCCTCTGCCAGCTGATGAGCAGTACATAGTGCTCCATACACCGTGACCCCAAGAGCCAAATTTCACTACATCAAGAACCCGAATGGAATTGAAATGAAACAGCCCATACCTAAACCCTACTGAAAACTTCCAGGCAAGACTAAAGCAAGGTGTTTGAGAAGAAAGAGCCAGAAACAAGCAAACTCATAGAATCTTTAACCAATTACCGAACGCACTATAGCAGAAAGACGTGGTCATCAATAGATGCCCTCCCAGAACACGCCCCCCCCATGTGCCCATAGAAAGCACATTAACACTCTGTGATTGAGGTTAAGGGCCAATCCCACTGACCCTTTACCATGTGATCAGCTGTGTACAATCACAGTTGATCCCATGTAATCAAATGCAGGTTATCAGCATTTCCTTTCCTCAGCGCTGTCACTGTGTGAGGATAACTGGCTATCTTGTGACCGGGCAACTTTACACTGATAATCAGGGCACTGATTATGAGTGCAGCCCCATTAGTGCCAAACAGTGTCCATCAGCATAGCATATCCATGTCCATCAGTGCAGCAAATCAGTGCTGCCTATCAGTGCCCATTAGTGCCTCCTCATCAGTGCCCATCAGTGATACCTATCAGTTGCCATCAGTGCAGAAAATCAGTGCCCATCAGTGCCGCCATATCAGTGCAGCCTCATCATTGCCCATCACAGCAGTTTATCCGTTTATCCGTGCTCATCATTGCCACCTCATCAATGCCCATCAGTGCAGCCTATTAGTGAATTTCTGGTTTCTTTTTGTTTGTTAAAAACCCAGTGGTGATGAAATACCACCAAATAAATGCTCTATCTGTCATCAATGGGTACAGTGTGGCTTGACTGCGCAATTGTCATTCAAAGTAGCTCTGAAAGCTAAAAATTGGCCTGAGCAGGAAGAGGTTGAAAGTGCCCTGTAGGCAGGTGGTTAATCAAGTGCTGGTATCATATTTTTTACACGAGAGGAACTTATCTAAGTGCATTCTATTCCAAAAGGTGCAAAGATGCTATTGCTTCTATAGGAACCAGATCTCGCCATTTTTGTACATACAGTAAAAGCATGTACCATTCCTGTTTGAATAGATATATTGAATAGTATAAAATTGTATTCATCATTACATTTGGAATAAAATGATATGGGTATAACATGTTAATTTTCAGTAATATTGGAGTAAACATCAGTTTACCACAAATCCTTCTGTTTTTAAAGCCTTAGATAGGTAGAATTTTGAATGAAAATTCATAGAAAAAGAATGTTCTAGGAAAGTTGACTTGTTTCTAGCCATTAGTGGGTCAAACTGATGTTCAGTTTCAACTGCAGTGACAAGAAATTCGAAATAGTAGTGGGATAGAAATTTTTTCATGAATGAATACATATCTCTTATGCCCTGTACACACGATCGGTTCATCTGATGAAAACGGACCGTTTTCATCGGACGAACCGATCGTGTATGGGCCCCATCAGTTTTTTTTCCTATCGGTGAAAAAATAGAACCTTTTTTACATTTTTTGTATGGTTTAAAATCCATCGATCAAAAATCCACGCATGCTCAGAATCAAGTCGAAGCATGCTCGGAAGCATTGAACTTCATTTTTCTCTGCACCTGGTTGTGTTTTACTTCACCGCATTGGACACGATCGGATTTTTAACCGATGGTGTGTAGGCAAGACTGATGAAAGTCAGCTTCATCAGATATCTGATGAAAAAATCCATTTCATCAGACGAAACGATCGTGTGTACAGGGTATAACAGTGTATGTGATTTTTGTTCACTAACATCCATTCATTCAAAAATCTAATGTTAAAAGCAAACAAATTCTTTTAAATTACATCCAATTGTTCTGAGAATTTTCATACAAAGTTTCGAAAAAATGTTTGTTTGAAATTCTATCCCTCTATGGCCAGCTTTGCCACAAAATTAAGCCTGATTCTCCTCCACCCACTCTCCAGACCCATCTGACATAGAGTGGGGATCGAAAGTTTGGTCACCCCAGGTAAAAATTTGTATTAATGTGCATAACGAAGCCAAGGAAAGATGGAAAAATCTCCAAAATACATCAAATTACAGATTAGACATTTTTATATGTCCAAAAAGTTAGATTTTATTTCCATCATTTACACTTTCAAAATTACAGAAAACAAAAAATGGCGTCTGCAAAAGTTTGGGCACCCTGCAGAGTTAATGTCTTGTACTGCCCCCTTTGGCAAGTATCACAGCTTGTATATGCTTTTTGTAGCCAGCCAAGAGTCTTTCAATTCTTGTTTGAGGTATCTGTGCCCATTCTTCCTTACAAAAGTCTTCCAGTTCTTTGAGATATCTGAGCTGTCTGTCACGCACTGCTCTTTTAAGGTCTATCCATAGATTTTCAATTATGTTGAGGTCAGGAGATTGTGAAGGCAATGGCAAAACCTTCAGTTTACGCCTCTTGATGTAATGCCCCGTGGATTTTGAGGTGTGTTTAGGATCATTATCCATTTGTAGAAGCCATCCTCTCTTTAACTTCAGCATTTTCACAGATGGCATCAAGTTACCATCCAAAAATTGCTGAAATGTTATTGAATCCATTTTTCCTTCTACTCGTGAAATGTTCCCTGTGCCACTGGCTGCAATACAACCCCAAAGCATGATTGATCCACCCCATGCTTAACAGTTGGACAGAGGTTATTTTTATTAAATTCTGTGCCCTTTCTTCTCCAAACGTACCTTTGCTCATTCTGGCCAAAAAGTTCTATCTTAACCTCATCAGTCCACAGAACTTGTTTCCAAAATGCATCAGGCTTGTCTATATGTTCATTTGCAATGTCAAACGCTGATTTTTGTGTTGAGGGCGTAGAAGAGGTTTTCTTCTGATGACTCTTCCATGAAGACCATATTTGTACAAGTATCTCTTTTATAGTGGAATAGTGTACCACAACTCCAGTGTCTGCCAGATCTTTCTGGAGGGATCGTGCAGTCAAACATGGGTTTTGAATTGCTTTTCTCACAATCCTGCAAACTGTTCTGTCTGATATTTTTCTTGGTCTTCCAGATCTTGCTTTAACTTCCACTGTTCCTGATGACTGCCATTTCCTAATTACATTCCGAACGGATGATATTGACATCTGAAAACGCTTTGCTATCTTCTTATAGCCTTCTCCAGCTTTGTGAGCGTCAACTATTTTCAGTTTCAGTTTTCTAGACAACTGCTTAGAAGAACCCATGGTGCTGATTGTTGGGGCAAGGTCAGATGAGTCTGGGCATTTAAAACATTTGAAATTGACATCACCTGGTCTTCCCAGACGATGATTGAGAACAATCCATGACACTGGCAGGTCTCAGCTTTGCAAAGGGGACAGTACATGCTATAAATTCTGAAGGGTGCCCAAACTTTTGCAGACACCATTTTTTTGTTTTCTGTAATTTTGAAAGTGTAAATGATGGAAATAAAATCTAACTATTTTTGACATATCTTAAGAATGTCTAATCTGTAATTTGATGCCTTTTGGAGATGTTTCCATCTTTCCTTGGCTTCGTGATGCACATTAATACAAATTTTTACCTGGGGTGCCAAAACTTTCGATCCCCACTGTATGTACTTTAAATGCAACAGAACATTAGCACACAGTAAAACATACAGACAACAATGACTTTGGTACCACAAAGGAAATTGGTTCTACATATCCCAAAGACTGAAAAAAATGGCGGCCTTTAGACCTTGCCCACAAATCTCCACAGTAATGCATGGAAAAGAACTAAACAATGTCTCTCTAGTAAGCTTGATTGCTACTATTGTATATGTAGAAACAATGGATTGTTATAAGTCATAGACATCACTTATTCATATCCATAACATTTCATTTAAAGCCTTGATGGGTCACTAAAAGCATTAGTTCTAAAAGAAAACAGCAAGAGTACAATTAGCTGTGCTTCAAAACTAGCACTTGTGTGAAATATATCCTTTACTAATGTTTGTGAAAGGTGCAATTAGCTACAGTATAACTTGCAAGTATACAAATTTTTCTTGCATATAATTGATCATTTTGCGGTTCTGTTACAATAGGGCTGGGTAACACAGTTATACACTATGTAGCCCAGAGTATTTTAGAAACTCTGTTTAAAGATTATGCAAAGCCAATAAAGAAAACAACACATATAGGTTTATTAAACCTAAGTCATAACATAATCTTTTGCTTTAGGAAGTTATACTATAACTTGCTTATAGGGGTTACGGTATTTATTAACAGTGAATGGATCAATGGTGTGAAATGAAAAATGGCAGCATGTAAAATATAATTTTTTGGGTTAGAATGAGATGACTAACTAGAGATGGGAAGGCCCGTAAAAAAACGTAAACATCCAAAAAAAAAAAGTGTGAAATATATTCCTTTACAATGATAAATAATATATCGTTGACATGATATTCCAACTATATACCATGAAGACCTTGTTGAAAGATTTCTGAGACTTTATGTAAAGTCTTAAATTATTGCAAGTTCTCTCAGCTGACGACAAGTAAATCCTGGAATTCAATTCAAGACACTGTACTTCTCATTGCAGATCTCAAACAAACTTCAGGGGAAACGCTCCAGTTTAGTTTGCTTGTGGGCTTCATCTTATACCTTCTACAGTGATTTTTGGGGTACAGTAGATGACAGTTTCTGTCTCCTCAGGCCTTAATTGATGGGTAATAGACATGTGCATTCGTTTTCGTCCAAATGCATTTTCGTCCGATTTTCGTGTTAGTTTTAACAAACGATAACAAACTCGCAAAATCCGAAAGATGCAAAAAAAAAAATGCTTTATTTTTGTTCGATATAGATAGAAGATTTGACATGGCGGTGACAATAGCGATCTGTATCTGTCGAACCTGCAGTTGAATGTGCCTAACCTTAATTCTATTAGTCCAAGATTATTCGACATAATAGAGACATGAAGATTTGGCAAAGCAGCTAAAAACATATCATCGCCGTGAGCGGACATTTACTGTCAAATGCACCGCCTATAGGCTATAGAATAATTCTAATGTTGGTTGACTAGTAATAATAATTCATAAATATCATTATTACTAGTCATACAACATTAGAATTCTACTATAGCTTGTGGGCGGAGCATTCTAAATGTACGATCGTGGCGTTACACAGCTTCGCTGCTTCGTCTAATCTTCTTAGAACATCAGACAGACATCATAAGCCTTCAACTGACAGATTCAGCCTTAATTAATTCAGATTTTCAGACAAATGCCTTTTTTTAAGGAAACAAAATAAATAAAAATAATTTTGGGAGTAACTAAATATATTTATCTTTTGGACGAAACCGGAATCTGAAAGTAAATATTTCAGTGTGCACATGCCTAATGGGTAAGGGGGTAGATTTATCTGACAAATTACTTTATCTTTATAACCTTTAAATTATTCATATTAATGTTCTCCACCACCACAGCATATTGTTTACCTATAGTATGCTCAGTAAATAGTTTTTTTATTTTTCTGCTTTCAGTAAAATGGTGAGGCCAACATAGAGGTTGGAAACATTTCCACAGTGCAATTTCTGCTGAGAGCAAAGATGCAATTTGCAAATATTGTGAGATGAAATATTATTTTCCAAATGCTACAAGGATGACAAAACACATCCTGGCATGCCAGAGGTGCCCTAAATAAATTGTAAATACGTTATGGAATGGAATGAAATTATGAGGACCAGAATGAAAGTGCAAGGAGCTTTTCCCTCCAGAGTTCTCATTCCAGAAACACCCTTTATGCTGCTTCTGGATCATCACAAAGTGTTTCTTCACCAGCAGCATCTTCAAGTAAGGAAGTGTTGCAAACCACAACCTTCTAGAAATACACAAAATCTTAATTTATAGATACAATGACATCTGAAAATCAGGAGAACATTCATTAATCTCTCCATAGAGAAATATATGCTTCTGGATCAACCTTGCAAATAACTGCATATTGCCAGGAATCTTTTAAACTATTATTGGGGGGGGGGGGGGGGGTTACCTGATCTTATGTAAAGTTGAAATGTTGCTATGTCCTTGTTAATCTAATTTTAATAAAAAATAAACATTTAAAAAGCAGGTTTCGTTTATTTCCTGCATAAGCTGTACTTTTATTTCAAGTATAACATTTTATATTCTCTGCATCTTTCCTTCCCAGTGTAACTAAATGACTTTCAATTTGTAAAACTATCCCACACTGAATGTATTTTTTTTTCATGGGTTCAACATTTCTTGTACATAGGGACACAGATTGGTCACTAGAATCACTAGTAGGGAACACATTTAACCCCTTCCTTGCCCCCTAGTGTTAACCCCTTCCCTGCCAGTCACATTTATACAGTAATCAGTGTATATTTATAGCACTGATCGCTGTATAAATGTGAATGGTCCCAAAAATGTGTCAAAAGTGTCCGATGTGTCCGCCATAATGTTGCAGTCCCAATAAAAATTGTAGATCGCTGCCATTACTAGTAAAAAAAAAAAATCATAATTCTGTCCCCTATTTTGTAGGCTCTACCAATCACTATACTATTATTGCAATTTTTTTAAACCAAAAATATGTAGAAGAATACATATTGGCCTAAACCGAGAAAAAAAATATATAAAAAAAAATTGTGATATTTATTATAGCAAAAAGTAAAAAAAATATTGTGTTTTTTTCAAAATTGTCGCTCTTTTTTTGTTTATAGCGCACGACCACGCAATTGTCAGTTAAAGCAACGCAGTGCTGAAAGCTGAAATTTTGCCTGGGCAGAAAGGGGGTATATGGGTCCAGTAAACAAGTGGTTAAAATGTATTCTGCAAGGAGGTAGGTTCATTAAAATGTCTAACATCAAAACTTTTTTTGCATTTGGGATTGAATAGGGAATGGTTAAAATCCCTGTCAGATTTTATTTTTTTCTGATCTACCCGACTGACATCAGAGGGAGATCATCAGAGGGAGATCACGTCCCCTCCCGCAGAGGCAAACCAACGAAGCTGGAAAGCGTCAGCAAGTCACGTGACCGGCCTGAAGACAGCTGAAAATCAGTATTTACACGGCTCGTTTTTAAAAATGCTTTACATAGTGTGCTATGCAGGCTCTAATGGAGGGTCTGGCATAGACTTAGACAAACACTTTAAGTTCTCTCCAACAATATATGATCTCATATTAGGAAGGTCAATAAGTACTAGAGTTAAGGCTCCAAATTACTTTTCTTCCTCTATCTGGATGTACTCCATGCACTTTACACTTCTCTTCTGGCTGGGTTGGTGCAACAGGAGCCACTTCAGTAGTAATCACCAAATTCTTCTCTCCACTCCATCAATATGCAAGATATAGACCGAGAAGGAATTTTATCATGCAAACTGCTTTATTAAACTATATGAAGCAAATAATACTGTGCTGTATTTTCCTTCTGTGAACTCCTCGTACGTCAGTATTAGGCTACATTCATCGCTCGTGCTTTACATATCATTAGACCTACCCGTACTGGAGGAGGAGATCATATTCCTGTGGCTGTCTTTAGAGGGAGGAGATCTTGAGCGGTCAGACGATCCAGTTTGCCCGATAACCGTTGCAGAGGTTTTTTTCTGCAGAAGCGCTTCTGACCTTGACACCCGAGGTCCCATTCATCTGGTAAGAGTAACCTATTATTCTGTGTCAGACCGGAGAAAGTCTTAGGCCGCATACACACGATCGAACATGTCCGCTGAAACTGGTCCGCAGACCAGTTTCAGCAGACATATCCGATCGTGTGTACTGCCTAGCGGACAGGTTTCCAGCCGACAAAGGTTTTAAAACATGCTTTAAAACTTGTCCACTGGAAACCTGTCCGTCGGACATGTTCGCTGGTTAGTACGCCTAACCAGCGGACCAAAATCCCCCGCATGCGTCGAATGGATTCGACGCATGCGTGGAAGCATTTTACTTCCTGGTTTGGTGACGTGGCGGCGTCAACGTCACCGCCACGTCACCGCGTTCTCTGTTCGAGGGGATTTTCTTCCGATGGTGTGTACACACCGCCGGACCAAAATCTTGCAGGAGACATGTCCGATGAAAACGGTCCGCGGACCGTTTTCATTGGACATGTTTACTCGTGTGTACGCGGCTAAGTGTGGTGGTGGTGCACGACAGCCTTGCTCCCTATCCTTCTCACTTACCTGCCTTCGTGTGGAATTTGGACTTTTTCCTGCAAACAGGATTTCCTTTTGTTCATCTATTTGTACACATGTCAAACTTTATGGTCTATTGTATATTTTTTCCTGTTTATGCTTTTGGACTTTTTTCATGGTCTGTCCTCACTGGACACTGACTTACAATGTATCTTGCAATTCATTAATGTTTTTTTAGGACTGGTTTGATGCACCTATTATTGCTGATATTTTTAGTGATTCAATCATGTCTGAGTGATCCGTCACAGGGGTCAATTTTATTTTTCCGTATATATATTTTTTTGTTTTCATCTTTGAAAGATATTCCACTATGTTTATTCACATATGGTTATATATTGGTGTTTTAATTCATTAATATCTATTATTTAGCCATCTTCATTTCAATTTATTTACCACAACTATATATCGTTTTTTATAGTTTTTTCTCATATAAAAAAATCTGACTGCTTTCTTTAGAACCGGTGTGTGTTCCACCATAGTGCCAGAAATGATGTCACCCACGGAGCCCCCGCCACTATGCGTTTTGTCTATGCCTGACATCTTCAGTAAGCAATGCCATTTCAGGCTTGCACAATAAAAACCCCTGTCTATCTATGTATTGCATATTGATGGAGTGGAGAGAAATATTTAGTGATTACTATTGAAGTAGAGATTACTATTGAAGTAGAGAAGTGTAAAGTGTTTGGAGTACCTCCAGATAGAGAAGGAGAAAAGTAATCCAGAGTGTTAACCACCAAAGTGCTTACTGACCTTCCTAATGAGAGGTCATATATAGCTGATGAGTGCACATCTGATTGGGTTGGGAGACATTTGAGCACATAAAGATTGACATGGTATTGTGAATGCATTGCACTATTTGTTGCACTTTGTTCATGGAAAAAACGTATTGGATTTTTGAGAGACTATTTACTCATTCGACAATTTATTTATTGGGTGATCAAAGATAAATTTAAATGTCCTTTAATAGCTTAAAGGGGTTGTAAAGTTAATTGTTTACCCCCTAAATAGCTTCCTTTACCATAGTGCGGTCCTCCTTTACTCACTGTACCTCATCCTTCGATTTTGCTTTTAAATGTCCTTATTTCTTATGAGAAATCCTCACTTCCTGTTCTTCTGTCTGTAACTATATTTATATTTTATTTATTTATTTATTTATAAAAATGCTTATTGAGAGCACAGTCTTTACCCGAGGGCCTCGATGCGCTCATAAAACCAACATATCCCATATACAGAAGAAGAGTACATAGTAAAACAATCATAAAAACAGAATTTAAAAGAAAATTAGACACGATACTAATGTCTGATCCTAAGTTGGGTCATAAGCTTGTAAAAATAAAAAAAGTTTTTAAAAATTTCCTAAACTTTAATCGATCATTCTCAAGTCTCATATGTAGAGGTAAGGAATTCCAAAATGTGGCTCCTTGTACATTCAATGTCCTCCCTCCGCATTTTACTTTTTTGAATTTAGGAATGATCAAGTTTGCCTGATTAGCAGATCTCAATGACTGACTTTGCTCTGATTACTGAGGGTGATATATTTAGTTTTAGAGCCATTTACTTTTAAATAATTGGCTCCCATCCAGGACTGTATTTCCTCTAAGCAGGAAGCCAAATCCACCTTGCCTTCCTCATTCTTGGGCAGCTTGAAGTAAATCTGTGTGTCGTCTGCATAGACGTGGAAGCAGAGGTTGTGGCGCCGGATGATATACAGCAGTGGCTGCATATAGATATTAAACAGGCCGAACCCTGGGGGACCCCGCAAGACAGGGAACTATCAAATGAGTGAAACGTCCCCAGTTTCACCCTCTGAACCCTGTCCTGCAGGAATGAGGCCATCCATTTCAATGCCAAATCATCTAGCCCAGCCACAGACACCAGCCTCTTCAACAGTCTAGTATGGTCGATGGTATCGAATGCAGCCGACAAGTCCAAAAGTACTAGTGCTGACGCCTCATTGCTGTCCAAGGCCCAGAGGCAATCGTCCTGAACTTTAATCAGAGCAGTCTCTGGACCTCTACCAGGGCGGAATCCAGACTGGTAATCATCAAAAATGTCATTAGACTCCAAATGAGGCTAAAGTTGCCACACAACGGCTCTCTCCATGATCTTGGCTAAAAAAGGCAAGGTGGAAATCGGTCGGTTATTGCTCAAATCGGATCGTGGCAGGTTAGACTTCTTTAGGAGGTGGATTATTACCGCCTGCTTCAGAATACTTGGCACTATTTCGGTGGCAAGGGACATACTCACAATGTCTGCTATAAATGGTGCCAAGTAAACAGTGGAGTCCTTCACCAACTGCACAATGCAGGGATCAAGCGATGAGGACGAAGCTCTAAGAGACTCAGGGATAGCAAAAAATATCTGCGCTTAACATATCCCTTTATACACAGGAGAGCTTTCTGTATAGCAAGCATCAGGTATGTTATTTCTTATATCTATAATTTTTTGCTTGAAATATCCTGCTAAATTCTCACACAGTTCCAGAGAAAGTTCCTTCTTAGTGTCGAAGCAGGTAGGGTTTGCAAGGCTGTTAGCAACTTTAAATAATTCTGCGGCCTTATTTTTTGCCAACTTAATTTTTTCTGTTAAATATGTTTTTTTTGGCTATTTTTATTTCAACTTTATATTTTTTTAGAGCTGCAGTATATGCCTCTCTAGTGATTGGATTGGGATCTTTCCTCCATCTTTTTTCTAACGCTCTGCAACTCCATTTTAACATACGGGTATTCTGATTAAACCAAAGCGGATTATTCGTTGGAGATCTTATATTTTGAATCTGGTTTTTTTGGAGCCAGGCAATCTAAAGTTTTTGTTATAGCTAAATTAAATACCGTATTTTACGCACCTGACCATAAGACGCACCTAGGTTTTAGAGGAGGAAAACAAAACAAAAATATTCTGAAACAAATGGTGTAATAAAATATTTTATATTATACTACTACTATAGGTGGGCACAGCAATACCATCCCACCTATCAAATCAGCTCAGCTACACTATACCTGGTGGTGGTAGTGGACACAGCAACCTCCCCCTCTTTCTAATGAGGCATAGTTTTCAGAGCTGTTAATGACCTCAAAGTCAAATACCACTCTGAAAATGAGGGCTATGCCTTCTCCCCTTTTAAATTGGCGGTCACACTTCACTATTTTTTATCCAGCTGGAACTAACTCATCCAACCACGGGGGAGATGCAGCGGAGAACCATGTCTCCATCATGGCAAGTAGATCTGGGTTATGTTCAATTATTAGGTCATAAATGGCCGCTGCATATTTTGCAGCTGAGCGGACATTTATGAGACCTACACACAGTAATGTGAGGCCCACTAACACACAGCTCCTTTCTCTATCTGCAAAGTAGAGAGCGTCCTGACCCTCCTGTTCACCCCCTCCCCCCTCAAGAAGCTTTCTCCACACCAGGGAGAAAGCCTCCTATAACTGTGTGTAGTTACAGGCAGAAGAACAGGAAGTGAGGATTTCTCAGAAGAAATAAGGAGATTTAAAAGCAAAATGGAAGGATGAGGTAAGTGAAGGAGGACTGCATTAAGGTAAAGGAAGCTATTTAGGGAAACACATTGTTACCTTTACAACCCCTTTAAATTACTGATTGTTTTGGCTAAAAATTGATATTTGATGCAGTTTCCTTTTGATGTTATTATTTTCTTATCACAGAATTTTTTTTAAAACTAAATGTCAGTAAAATACATTAGTGATTATCTAAAGAAAACAAAGGCTTTTTCATATACTAAGCACAACTTTGTGTTTAATATTATTGCATTTTCATGTCATTAATCTTTAATGTACTTGGGGACCACTGGTAAGATCAGGATGTGTGTGGAGAACAATATTTACAGCCTTTTAGATACTTATACGGGAAAATTGTAGTCATCATTGAAGGAAATACCGTAAAAGATACCTGTAAAGGAACTCCAGCCAAATAGGTAAATGCATAGTTGAAACATGTACATAAATTGTTTTAAGGATTCAGTAATATGTCATTTTGTTCAGCCAGTCTTGTGATTTACACACGTCAACCACACTGCAGAGCCAGTCATATTTTATGGTTGGTGACCAAAGACATACCATATTGTACAGAATGATTCCAAAGCTGGAATAAGAGCTCCCCAAAACTGAGACATCAATGTTTATTCAAATATTAGGAGCAGGTTTATTTTCCTTACTGATCACTGGGTAACTGTGGTACATATTTAATGGCCTCTTCCACAGAACACCTTTCAAGTAAGGTAAACCTTGACTGATCACTGGATTCACTCCTTTGTGTTGTAATGTACAGTAACAACCTTGCTTATTGTGCATTATCATACATGTAGTAAAGCACAAACTGCAGTTCATTGTTTTTAGGTGGCGATCATTTTTCATGGCATGCCAACTCACACTCCCGTAGCACCACAGCAAACCTGTATTAACAAAAATGTACACCATGGGGCACTAGAAAAGAAATACGTTAAAAGGTGTTTTATCTTGTACTTGAAATAAATGGGCTGCCTTACATCACAAGGGCAGAGCCAATACTCTGCTGAGAGGTCGCATCTGATTGCTGTCTACTCATGACCAATAGCTAACTGGCCACTGCAATTTAAAATCAAATACATGCTTGGCCTATTGTGTAATCCACCAAAATGCTTGTAATCGTTGACATATGACCATTATCATAGGGTGACCAGACATCCCCAGTTTTAGGGGACAGTCCCCTGATTGAGGACACTGTCCCCGGACCAAGTCTGTCCCTGGTTTTGTCCCCAGATTGGATTTAATAGGGGGCAGGGGCAATTTCAAGGACAGTCAGTGCAGAATTAAGATAAACAAATTAGAATTACACACCCCCGCTCCGCCGTGCCTACTAGCTTAGGGGGTTTTTTTTTTTTCCATTATCTGTGCCCCTTTCTGATGATCATGTGTTGGTCGGAGCCGGGGGAATATTTCTTCAGTTTCGGGTACATGCCCATTCAGCTTCGCTCGCATGTTCTTCTGCCTTGGCTCAAATCCTGGCCAGCCACCTGCCTATCTTCTTGCCTTCCCTGGCGGAGCGATCTTCCTCCGCTCCCCATCCAGTAGTATCCGGGGCCCGAAGAGTAAGACTTGAGAGGTTGTGAGGTGGGCATCGACGGGCAGAGAGTCGCTGATTGTTGCCATTACTAGTAAAAAAAAATATGTCCTCGGATTTCATTTTAAAAATCTGGTCACCTTACATTATCAATGAGGGTGGATTGTAATGATAGGCTTGGCAGAACATTCTATATTTATGACCTCCTTTGGACATCTCCAAACATCTCCTGGCCAAACTTGGGAGGAACAATAGACTGGCTGAGATGTTTTCCATCTGGAGTCAGAGGTTTTTGCATCCCAAATAAGTGTTCATGCATGTGTAGGCCACAGTCAAGTAATATGCATATTTGTTTATAGAACTATTATTCTTCAGAATATGTGTTAAAGTGTCCTTCACACTACTAAAAGTGAATAAAAAAATGTACCCAATAACAGAAAGAGTGATAATTATGAATAAAACCAGCAGCAAAACCTGAGAGTGTTCACAATACACAAAATAAGAATAAATATAAAATGTGATCTTGCGCAGTGATATATAATCTATATCATATATATATCTATATTTAGGACACCATATTAGCCATGTTTGAGCCATCCATCCCCCCCCCCCCCGTTTTTTACTTTTCCATCTAATTTTCGCTGTATATGTAATCTCAGCCTTTGCTGGCTTGACCGACATATCGTGGGTTTGATAGCGTAGATAGCTACATGCCCGATTGGTTCACATGATCCTCATGTGATTACAGATCTGGTAATGCGCTCCAGCCTCTTTTTGTCTCTACGAGGCTTGGAGCGCATTTAGCCATTAACTTGTGTTATGAGGGCGGAAGCGCTGTGATGACAGCTCAGCGCCTGCCCACGCTAGACGGATAGACGTTGTTATTCCTGTACGTCCTGACGTCATTAGGCTTGTACGTCCAGCGTTGCTCTCCAACTAGCCCTTTCAGAGCGAGTCTTGGAGCGCACGCCGTTTACACGCTACCTCCATACCCGGAAGTCATTTGTCATCAATGATTCTTTGAAGCTGGAGCCGTGATTAAGGTAGGGGGGCATGGCTATATATATTGTTCTAGTATAGCAGTTAGTCAGCACCCCAGATGATGATCGTTTGATCGAAACGCGTCGGGTCCTCTGCTGACTTTACTGCTAGATGTGTTTATATGCTTCTGATTTTCCTGCTGAAATGTGAGTGCAACCATTTGGATTTTGTGTATTTTAGTAAAATGTTTATACGTTATTACACTATGTCTGCATCCATTTCTTTCCCCCCACAATTGTTGCATCTGAGCATTCTGGATCCCTTGTAAAGAATTGATGAGTCATATGTATCGGTCCTGGTACTACTGCAATTTTTTGGACCCTCATCTATTACATGAAGATTTGGTCTCTATTCAAAATCCATCCCTGTTTCCTAATGAAAGGTTGATGTCCGGATACCAACACTTTAAGCTTTAGTGACTCATTAAAGAGGAGTTCCACCCAAAAATGGAACTTCCTCCTAATCCACTCCTCACCCCCATACATGCCACATTTGGCATGTAATTTTTTTGGGGGGGGGGTGGGGGCTTCAGTAGGAGTGGGACTTCCTGTCCCACTTCCTGCTTCCGCCGAGGGGCTGATAAGGCGAGAGGCGTAATCGCCTTATTTCAGCCCCTCCCTGCAGGCGATGGCCTAGGACACTGACAGGTTCTAGGCAATCGCCTGTCCAATCAGCGACGAGCCGCGCCGCGCGCGCATGCGCAGTGCAGCTCGCGCCAGCGCAGTGGGTGCCCGGCCATGAAGCCGAAGGCTGTCACGGCTGGGTGCCCACAGTCGGGATGAAGACGCCGACTGGGGAGGGGGGGAGAGGAGCGGAGCCCCGGTCGGCGCATCGCTGGAACGCAGGAGCAGGTAAGTGAGTGTTTATTAAAAGCCAGCAGCTACACTTTTTGTAGCTGCTGACTTTTAATAAACACATTTGTTGGCTGGAACACCCCTTTAAGTGTAAACTTAGTTGAGTCCACGCTTTCCGGTAAGCCTCATCTTTTTCTTTGGTGGTGGATCTGCTATCAAAATCTCCTTCACTCATCATTACGTTTGTTTGGACACTTTGAATCAATCACTTCATTCATATTTATTCATATCTATTGATATGATCGTTTGAACACTTGGTGATTAATTTATGTGACGGTTCACGTATTACACATATTATTTCATTCCATGGTTTTTATGATGCTTTGCAGTGTTATATGTTTAGTTCTCACATAATTTCAGCGCTACACTTTTTGTGTTCTATTTGTTTTCTGTTGCAGAATTGATCCAATTCTGTGGTGTTGGCAGCTAATTTATGTCCGGTTAGGTAGCGCGGTGTTATATGTACACTTGTATATATATATTTTTCACTCTGTTTTTTTGGATCACTTCACTGCAGCAAACCTCATTTTGTCATATCTTTATTATTTGGTTACCTTAATATAGATATTTTTGACTACAGAGCCCAACGTGTCATGAACACTGAAGGTGTCTTTTCTACCATTGATCATGACACAGAAATAGGGGGTATGTTTTTGAGATTAAAAAACAACATGGTCTCTGAACTGCATTTGCAGTGGGATGTTGCCTTCCTACAGCAATATATTGCGGAGGACATGGTACCTAGAAGCCTTCGTTGGGAGGTTCAACCCCAACAAGGTGATCTGGATTTAGATTCCTGGTACCGCTATTTTAATACAGCCGGTACCAACTTTCTGGGCTTCCTGATTTCCCACAAGCAAGCCAGGCTTGAAGTACTTGACAAGGAAATTAAGGAGTTAAAGGACAAACTGTTGAACTTTAAAAACTCAAATTAATATAGCTCCCTTTCCTCCAGTCTCCAGTTACATCTGGAGAAGGAGGATAGGGAACAAAAGAATAAAAAACATAAGAAGTACTCTAGGGACGCTGGGGACTATAAAACCAGGACTGTCTTTAACTGGCAAAAACCATCAGGCACTTCAGGTAATTCTGATCCGTCATCTGCTGCTAATACCAGTGAGAGCTATCCTGAAGTCCACACCAGTAATACACACCGACCCAATCAGGTGCATCCTAAACCCCAACCCCCTCCAAGGGGTCCTCCACCTAGGATCAGACACCCTAGTTTTGATTCCCCTGTTAGGACTAACTCTAATCGCCATACTAAGAAAGGAGGTAGGGGCCGTCCTAGGGGAAATACATCGGATTATAGGACACCTGTACATCACAACCAAGGTCATTGTGATTATGACGAATCACCTAGGAGGACTGACGGATATGTAACCCCATATGGATCTGGCCCATATCCATATCAATATCCTTCTATGTACACTCATAATAGATTTTTACCCCTACAAGATGCCCAGGGTGGCCCAATAGGCTATCAACAATCCCATTCGAACTATGACCATCATGGCTCAGATGGCCAACCCAATAAGGATTTCAGTGGGGTGTGAGAGGCCAAAAAAGGCCTTTCGGACCCAAAATAGGCAACAGGGGAGGCAGGAGACACCAGAGGAAAAAAGAGAAAGATGTAGTAGGCTTGGGATTATTTAATCTCAGTGGGAAAGAGCTTACTACAGATGAACTTGTTGTTCTGGACAAAGGCCTCAAATTTGCTCCCCCTAACAAGCTGAGTAAGTTTGATACATTTATAGATGTCCACAAATTTGTCCGAAAGATTCACATCCAGAGACATTTTATTTCCAATACTTCCCCTTTTATGGAACGAGCAGCGACTTCAGGGACTGTTCATTCAAATCTCTCCAATCCGTCATTGTTTAATCCCTCGGTCCCAGCGGGGTCATCTGTCAACATATTCAAAGATCTAGTTCTTAAAGATCTTGAATCCTTGACTGTTAAGAGGTTTTATCAACATCCCCTACCCAAGGAAGGATTCCAATCTCTATGCAACCGCAAAGATCTTGTCGTGCGTCCTGCCGACAAAGGCGGCGGCATAGTCATTATGGATAAAAACAACTATAATATTGAAATTAATCGTATTCTTAATGATTCGGATACATATTTGTTGTTACCTAATAATCCCACTAACAAATACAAAAAAAAACTAGTGGATGTAGTGGCAAAAGGTTTTAGTTCATGTATCTTGAATAAAAAAGAAAAGACATATTTAGTGCCTACAGCCCCCAGGATTCCGACGATATACCACTTACCTAAAATCCATAAGGACTTATTACATCCACCTGGTAGGCCCATTGTAAGTGGAATTGACTCGATAACATCACGTATAGGTCGATACATCGATTTTTACCTGCAACCTTTGGTTAAAGCAACACCTTCTTATCTTAAGGATACGACTGCAACTATCAAACTCCTGGAAGGGGTCGAGATAAAGGGTGACTATCTTCTCGCTACGGCGGATGTAGCATCCTTATATACCTGTATCCCTCATCACCTAGGAATAGAAGCTGTTCAACATTTCCTAGATCGTGAACATACTATTGTAGAAGTGCAGAAAAAGTTCATTATTGAATTGCTGGAATTCGCAACCACCCACAACTACTTCTGGTTTGACCAGAAGTATTACCTCCAGAGACGTGGCGTGGCTATGGGGGCCAAGTTTGCCCCCAGCCTCGCCAACCTCTTTATGGCCAAATGGGAGGAGGACGTCGTCTGTCATGATCAACATCCGTCCCTTGTCCTTTGGGCTAGGTACATTGACGACGTCCTCCTCCTATGGGATGGTTTGCGTCAGAGTCTGGATTATTATTTTTCATTCTTGAACAATAATGAACGTGGTATTGTATTTACGTTTGATTCCAGTCCTGTGAAGATCACATTCCTTGACTTGGATATTAGACTTAAATCCAGACTCTTTAAATTCCAGACACATTTTAAGGCCACTGATCGAAATTGTTTTATTCCCACCGACAGTTGCCACCATAAAAGTTGGCTTAATTCTGTCCCACGTAGCCAGTTCCTGCGGTTGCGTAGGAACTGCACCAACGATGATGCCTATTTTCTACAAGCTTCTATGCTCAAAAACAGATTTGTTGAAAAGGGCTATGACATCACGGCAGTGGATGTAGAACTACAAAAAGTGGCATTAATAGAACGCAATTCACTTTTGATGGATAGAGTCCCACGAGAACAGGATGATTCCTTTAAGTTCTCTATGATCACTGCATACTCCAATCAACACAGGGATATTAAGACCATTATCGACAGACATTGGGATGTACTTAAGAGTGATAAGGTTCTAGGACCCATTCTACCAGAAAGAGCTAAAGTTATCTTTAGAGGAGCCCCTACGCTCAGGAACAGTATTGCCCCCAATATTGTCGACCCTCCATGTCGCCCCGAGTTTTTTCAAGACATGAAGGGTTATTACCCGTGTAAGAAATGCAGTGTCTGCTTGGTTAACATCAATGGACGATCCAAATCTTTAGAGTTCAGGTCCACTAATACAGGCCGCAGCTATCCCATCAAATCCTTCTGCACTTGTGCAACCACCCATGTGGTATTCCTTATCACCTGCCTGTGCGGAAAACAGTACGTTGGTCGTATCATACGGGCCTTTTCCGTATGGGTAGGTGAACATGTTGCCAAAATTGTGGGTGGCAGTACCAAACACACGGTCCCACGCCACTACAGGGAATGCCACCAACGTAACCCTAAGGGCACTCAATTCCTGATTATTGATAAATATGTACCACCTTGGAGGGGAGGAGCCAAAACGAGAGGGGTGTCCCGGCTAGAGGTCTATTGGATATATGAATTGCGTACATATGTCCCACATGGCCTCAATGTCGAATCGGACATAAATGCCTTCATTAATAAGTCATGATGTCATATTATGTTGTGCGCCCCTGTCCCATCACGGCTCCATATTATTAATTTTATTTTATATTTTACATTTTTTACTGGTGACATTAATAGCTTTTAGGCTTTTTTATGACACAATGGTTTTATCAGACTATAGTTGTTATATATACACTCATTATGGATTTAAATCCTATGATTGTATATAATAATATATTTTAATTCACAGGTTTATACTCTTTTTTTTCCTGTTTGTTTCCCAAGTGATCGGCACTAACTGTTACCCTCATTATGTGACTTCAATTTGTTGCCTGACACTGTCATTTATTTATGTTCGATCCCCCCCCCCCCCCGTTTTTTACTTTTCCATCTAATTTTCGCTGTATATGTAATCTCAGCCTTTGCTGGCTTGACCGACATATCGTGGGTTTGATAGCGTAGATATCAGCCTTGCACGCCTACATGCCCGATTGGTTCACATGATCCTCATGTGATTACCGATCTGGTAATGCGCTCCAGCCTCTTTTTGTCTCTACGAGGCTTGGAGCGCATTTAGCCATTAACTTGTGTTATGAGGGCGGAAGCGCTGTGATGACAGCTCAGCGCCTGCCCACGCTAGACGGATAGACGTTGTTGTTCCTGTACGTCCTGACGTCATTAGGCTTGTACGTCCAGCGTTGCTCTCCAACTAGCCCTTTCAGAGCGAGTCTTGGAGCGCACGCCGTTTACACGCTACCTCCATACCCGGAAGTCATTTGTCATCAATGATTCTTTGAAGCTGGAGCCGTGATTAAGGTAGGGGGGCATGGCTATATATATTGTTCTAGTATAGCAGTTAGTCAGCACCCCAGATGATGATCGTTTGATCGAAACGCGTCGGGTCCTCTGCTGACTTTACTGCTAGATGTGTTTATATGCTTCTGATTTTCCTGCTGAAATGTGAGTGCAACCATTTGGATTTTGTGTATTTTAGTAAAAAGTTTATACGTTATTACACTATATCTGCATCCATTTCTTTCATCCCACAATTGTTGCATCTGAGCATTCTGGATCCCTTGTAAAGAATTGATGAGTCATATGTATCGGTCCTGGTACTACTGCAATTTTTTGGTCCCTCATCTATTACATGAAGATTTGGTCTCTATTCAAAATCCATCCCTGTTTCCCAATGAAAGGTTGATGTCCGGATACCAACACTTTAAGCTTTAGTGACTCATTAAGTGTAAACTTAGTTGAGTCCACGCTTTCCGGTAAGCCTCCCATCTTTTTCTTTTGTGGTGGATCTGCTATCAAAATCTCCTTCACTCATCATTACGTTTGTTTGGACACTTTGAATCAATCACTTCATTCATATTTATTCATATCTATTGATATGATCGTTTGAACACTTGGTGATTAATTTATGTGACGGTTCACGTATTACACATATTATTTCATTCCATGTTTTTTATGATGCTTTGCAGTGTTATATGTTTAGTTCTCACATAATTTCAGCGCTACACTTTTTGTGTTCTATTTGTTTTCTGTTGCAGAATTGATCCAATTCTGTGGTGTTGGCAGCTAATTTATGTCCGGTTAGGTAGCGCGGTGTTATATGTACACTTGTATATATATATTTTTCACTCTGTTATTCACAAAGCACTTGCTCCTAAAGTTGCGGCGGCGTAGCGAAAATGAGCCGGTGTTATTCAAATTGGGCGGGTAGGGGGCGTGTATTATTATAACTAGGCGCGATCCCGTGGCGAACGTACTGCGCATGCGTGGACTGTCAGTGCGCATGCTCCAGATTCTGTCAGTGAACGTCAATGACGTCAATCCCCATTCACGGACGTTTTACGCAAACCACTCGAATTTTTTTTTTCAACGCGATGAAGACGGCCATACTTAACATAGGATACTCCACTAGGGGGCTGCTTTATCTTTACGCCGCGTATCTCTTACGGAAACGTCGGAAAGTCACTGCGTCGGGCCTGAATAAGATCGTGAATTGCCGATTCTCGCTGATTAACATATTCTCGGCGTTAATCAGCGGGAACACCCCGCGCGCCATTTACGCCGCTCGTATAGGAACTCCAACCCGGCGTTTCTTGTTTTCTGCTTACTGAAAACAGAAACGCCAGCTCAAAGTGAGAGTTAGGCTGGAGTATCACTGATACTCCAGCCTAACTCTACCTGAATCTGGCCCTATGGGCCAGATTCAGGAAAGGTTACGCTGGCGGATCGAGTGATCCGCCAGCCTAACTGTGGCTTTGAGCCGGCGTTTCTGTTTTCTGTAACCAGAAAACAAGAAACGCCGGGTTGAAGTTCCGATGCGAGCAGCGTAACTGAGTTTCGCCATCGCATCGTTACTTCAACTTAAAAATGGCGCCGGGGGCGTTCCCGCCGATTTACGCTCAAAAAATATGTTAATGAGCGGAAATCGGCAATTCACGATCGAAATCCGGCGCGACGCAATGACGATACGACGTTTCCGGACGGGATACGCGGCGCATAGATATACCTACATGGGGTTGGAGTATCCTATGTTAGGTATAGGCGTTGTCATCGCGTCGGGAAAAAAAATAAAAACGTCGCTTGCGTAAAACGGTCATGAATGGGAATGTGACGTCATTGACGTTCATTCACAGATTTTGGAGCATGCGCACGGGGATGTTTTGACACTCGACGCATGCGCAGTACGTTGGCGGCGGGATCGCGCGTAGTTAGCATACTACACGCCCCGTACCCGCTACATTTGAATTCCGCCGGCTCATTTGTGATGCGCTGCCGCAACTTTAGGAGCAAGTGCTTCGTGAATGACAGCACTTGCTCCTAAAATTTCGGCAGCGCAACGCAAATCAGAAGCGTTACTCCAGAGCAAAGATGCTCTGGAATACGTGAATCTGGCCCTATATGTCTTTCTTGAAGGAAAGTTTCCATGGCTTTTGCCCTATGTTAAGATGCATTAGCATCCTGAAAAATTTCATCACCAGACATCCTTTCAACTGAAGGAATAAGAAAAGTGTCCAAAATCTCAATATAAACTTGTTAATTTATTGAAGATTTAATGACTGTCATCTCGCCCATACCTTTATCTGAAATGCAAACCCGATATCATCAATGAATGTGGAAATTTGCATGTTTTCTTAAGGCGGTCGTACATTTCATTGGAATGGCACCAAACAAAAGTTACGGCATCATCAGATTGCTTTAAGTTTTCTATCTTAACCCTTTGATGTCTTCCTTGGTCTATCAGTACGCTTCCCTTTAACAACCTTCCCATTTGATTTGTACTTTTTCCAGGTTTTAGACACAGCTCACTGGGAACAACCAACATATTTTACAACATTCTGTGATGATTTACCATCTTGAAAAAGTTTTATAATCCTCTTCTTTGTTTCAACTGACATCTCTCGTGTTGGAGTCACGATTATTGTCAATCAGGTTGGTGCAATAGCTCACCAAGATGTGCAAGCACTCTTTTTTAACTGCAGAATAATTAGCAAATGTAATCTGATGTAAATGTTTGTTTTTGAACTGCAAAGTACATAGTGATTCCATATGTTTTTCCTCTGATTGATCTGCAAAAACAGTTGCAATTGACTACAAATGTTAAATGAATAGTTTTGAGGCATGTCTGTGATTAGTTTTTTTCTACACAATTAAACAGTTGAATGAGCATTTTGCAAGAGTGGTGATTCCATACTTTTTTGCCAGGGGTTGTATATATTCTGTGTGAGTTTTCAATAAAGAGCGTTCCAGTTGCATCTAAGCTAGTGCTGTATAGTCTTTGATGCTCAGCTACTATATCTAGTTCCTATGTCCAGACTGGACAAAGCTATATCTTGACGGAAGCACTCAAACTGGGTGCTGGACAGTTGCGTCACAATAATCATGTAGATTTTTTTATCTATTTCATCCGTACTTCCATTTAGTGGTGAGCTTAGTTTCAGTTTGAATCCAAGTTGTCCAAACCTGGAAGGCAGTTATTAGTGTGAGGCAATAAGGTGCGAGCAGGGATTCCTGGCCTTGTAACAGCGTGTACACAAAGGGTGGTAATGCTCATGACATGTATGGGGTGTATAGTGATAAGGGGGCGCTAAAGTGCTAAAGTTAAATAATCTATACTGAATAACAATATTTTTATAACTGAGAAAGCAATATGAACAATAATTAACGACAGTGATGAAGTATTTAACTGCACCAAAAGTGCATGTGCTTGAGTGCTAATTAAACCATTAAGGTAACAAAAGTGCAAAAACAGATCCAAATGCAATATAATCATTTAGCAATAAACAATTGAAAGTCCATGCATAGAATAATGTTCCTTGAAGACTCCAGATTTGCATGTACATGGGTTCAGACTGAGCCCAGAGCCAAACCCGTGCACCCCTTTTTTTTAACTTCTATTGGTTGGAATAAATAGTTCATTGGCGGATTGGCCGTACACCTGCTGTGGAACAATCAGGGTCTATAATCTTCATCACCAAACCCACCCCAGACAAAAATGACAATTAGACCTTCCATAGTCCCCTGAGGAATATAGCAGGCCTTGTTTCTCAAAAGAAAAAGGGGGGGGGGGTAGATGCAGAGGAAAAAGGAAAGGAGAGATGGGTCAAGGGAGGGGGATGGGGAGCTCCCAGATCGAACAAAGGATCCATCAGCAAAAATGACCAACCCCCCCCATAAGAATGGGATAGAGGGGCAAACAGTCTACTAACAACCACCTTGCTCAGGGATCTCACCATTTGCACCTACCATGGTAGTGTAGCAGACACCCTGAAGTCATACTGAAACATATTCCAAGGGACTAGAACATAAGATTCTTGTACTCGTCTAGGGATTTAAAGTGCAACCAACTTGCCCACATCTTTGTGAAGGCAGAAATTCTATGCTGTGCCACAAAAATTGATTCCTCCATCTCTTCCCGCCTGTTCAAGCGAGTGAACCACTCCCAAACACTACAGCGAGCTGCATTGATCATGTGTAGGTGCAGTGACCTTCTACAGTATATTAAAAAGAAAGGATGATCTGCGCTTAGGATAGTAAATGGATAACTAAAAGTGTTGGACTGCAGCCCCCCCCTAAGTATAACACCCCTAAGGGAGTATAATGGAAAATATGAAGAAGAGTGGGGGTGGTGGTGCTGTCGTTGGTAGGTTGTGTGTCTGGGCTAGTAGGTACCTCAATCAGAGGGTGGGTGTGGCCTATATGGGCAACCTTCCCCGTTAGGTGAGGGGTGACGATAAAGTCCGTCTGAACCTCAAACCAAGTAACCAGCTTAGATAATAAGTGTGAATACCAATACAGAGTATAAACCAATGAGACAATGTTACCTCATGAGGTGCTATATACTGTTCAAGCATACATCCAGTTAATAAGATATGTTAGAGTTCAGAACACACTGTGCCGTGTATAGAGACAAAATATAATCAAACAAAATATAATAAAAAAAATAAAAACAACTAGGAACTAAATGCTGAATGAGTCCAGTCATAAGCAGATAAAATGCAAATGCTCTCCTAAGTGTGTAGTTAGACCCAATAGGGGCCTAGGGGAGCAATTAATGGAGTGAACAAAATAGGTGGATACAATCAGCAGTCAGAACTCCAGATTAGATATACAAGTCCATTTATCATGGATAATGTAGGATAGCTGAGACGGTGAATAGTCCGAGGTGCTCCTAAGTGAATAGGTGATCATAAACAACACATTGGGTGCTCTTCGTAGTGGGTCCGGTGCTCCCCCTTCTGGTTCCCCACTCACCAGAGGCACTCACCCCTGCTGGGGTAGAATGCGTATAGTTAAACTGCTCCTTTATGCTGCTCCCTCGTTCCTGGGCTTCTGATGTGTGTCCTGGATCCGGATGGCAGTGTTCCGTACAGCTTTAATATTCATGTGCTGAAGATGCAGGCTGCCATAATTCCTCAGTCAGTGCCCCAGTGCCCCAGTGTGCTTATCAGAGATGGAACTCTGTACCATCTTGACCTAATCTTAAAAGAGTTCAATTGAGTGTGTACATTCTGTGAGCCTTTATGAGTAAGCAGATTAATTTGTTACTATTCGTCCTCTTCTATATGAAGGTCCAGATCACTTTTCCACTTCGAACACTCTTCTTCAGAATGTGGGGCAAGCGTAGAATAGAACAGAGATTATGGGCCGGATTCAGAACGTATTTACGTCAGCGTATCAAGAGATACGCTGCATAAATATTAAGAATAGCTGGCATATCTTTTTTTGCTATTCAGAAAAGAAGATACACCAGAATTCTACTAATATACGAGCGGCGTAATTCTGTTACACCGTCGTATATTAGTTGCAGTTTTTACGCTGGCCGCTAGGTGGCGCTTCCGTCGTTTTACGCGTCAAATATATAAATGAGGGATTTACGGGGGTTCCCGAACGTACTTGCGGCCAGCCGTCGTAGTTTACGTCGTTTGCGTTAGCGTTATAGTGGCGTAAGGTTACCCCTGCTATAGGAGGCGTAGCCAATGTTAAGTATGGACGTCGGGACAGCGTCGAATTGTACGTCGGTTACATCGTTTGTGTAAAACGTTCGGGAATGGGACTCGACGTTAGTTACGTACACGTCGTTTACAAAAAAAACTTCAATTACGTGGGGTCATGATTCATTTACATGAATCACGCCCCCACTTCAGAAATTTGAATTGCGCGGCCTTACGCCGTGCACTTTACGCTACGCCGCCGCATATTATGGAGCAAGTGCTTTCTGAATAAGGGAATTGCCCACAATATTTGCGGAGGCGTAGCGTAAACACTATACGCTACACCGCTGGAAAGATACATGAAATGTATCTGAATCCAGCCCAATATGTCTGAGACCAAATGTCATTAATGTGAAAATCCAGTGCAGAATACCTCAAAAGATGTCCTGTCTCCACCAAACACCTGCCTATTTTCTGAGCCATTCAAGAAATGGCGGATTTTTATATATTTCCAAAAAGGTATTTTCGACTGCGGCACCTAAGTTTCAAAGGACTCCTAATCAATAAAATTCCCATTGTGGAAAAATTGGTAAGCCCGAGGAGGAGCATGTGGCCAAGTCATCAAAAGGACCTGCTCATGCCTGGAACAAAGTCCAATAAAGTCTAAGGCCTCGTACACACGATTAAATGTGTCTGTTCAAATCGGTCGGACCGACCGATTTGAACAGATCTGTCTGCTGGGATTTTGGTTTGCCCGGGGACTCTTAGGCCGCGTACACACAAGCAGACTGATTTGTTCAAATCGGTCGGGCCGACCGATTTGAACAAATCTGTCTGCTGGGGACATATTGGTTTGATCGTGTACACACGATCAGACCAAAATCCCCGCCGCCAGACGGCGTGGTGACGTGGCGGTGACGTTGACGCCGCCACGTCACTGCACCAGGAAGTAAAACACTTCCGCGCATGCGTCAAAACCATTCGGCACGTGTGCGAGAAGACATGTCTGCTGGTTAGCGTATTAACCAGCAGACATGTTGGGCGGACGGGTTCCCAGCCGACAGATTTCAAAGCATGCTTTGAAATCTGTCGGGTGGCCAAATCCGTCGGGCCGACCGTTTCCAGCAGATAGATTTGATCGTGTGTACGCGGCCTTAGTTTCCGGTTTTTCTTACACAACGTGACAGGGCAAGCTCTTTCCCCCAGTGGCGCACTCTCTGCTCAGCTCCCCTGTCCAGCCCAGTACATCCCCAACCTTTCTGCCCTGCTCAATCGTGCAAGTACACACAAGGTGAGGGCAGTCAGGATAGTCTCTGAGCTGCCAGGTAAAAGCGGTGGGCTTGTATGAAGCTGGAAGTCGAGTGGGGCCCAGGCTGGGCCCTCTGAGTTTCTATTTTATATATCAACCCACTGGGAGTATCTTGGCATGCGTTGGAAGCGACGGCTGATAGTGGGGGCTCCAGGTCAACTTTGGTATCAGGGCCCATAAGCTTCAAGCTACCCCTCTGGAGAACTATAATTCTACCACTTCACAAAACTCTGGTTCGGCTGCATCTTGAGTATGCCATCAAGTTTTGGCCAACAGTCCTCAGGAAAGATGTCCTTGAGGGGGAGAGAGTCCAGAGAAGGAGGACAAAGCTAATATGGGGTCTGGAGGACCTTAATAATGGGGAACTACTATAAACATTAAACTTTTTCTCCCTGGAAAAAAGATTCTTAAGTGTGAAAATGATCATGATATTGAAATGTTTAAATGGTAATTGTCCCATTGGGAGGAAACTGTTTAACCTAAGGTCTCTAAACAAGACATGCAGTCAATCTGGACAAAAAGCTGTTTCAATCTTAATCCATGTAAATTTTTCTTTACTGTTAGCGCAGTTAGAGCAGTGGTTCTCAACCTTCTAGTGCTGTGACCCCTTGATAACATTTCCCAAGTTGTGGGGACCCCTAACAGTAAAATTATTTTCATAGCATAAGTTGAAAGCACCCAAGGCAAGACAAGTAATTTGTGCCCCTAACCCGCGGACATTTAGCGCTCCCCTGAGTGCCTTCCACTCGTAAAGAATTAAAACCCCTTATAGTACATTTTAGGATGTACCACCCTTCTTTTTTGTTCTCCTTTATTTCGCTTTCATCTCTCTCTCTATCCTAATTCCTTGTTTTTTTTCCCCATCTTTCCCTCTAACTGTCTTTCTTGCTCTCTATTTTTTTTCTTTGTTTCTCCCCCTCTTATCATCTCCCTTCCTGAGAGAACAGTGTGGGCTTCAGGAACAGCCCAGGATCTGGTGACCCCTGGCAAATCATTATTTGACCCCCGAGGGGGTCCCGACCCCCAGGTTGAGAACCACTGAGTTAGAGGCTGTTGCTCTCCTGCAGATGTAAGAATTAAAGGGTTGAGATAAACCATCTAACATTGACAGAGGTGATTAAAATGGTCAGCTTTTATTTATTTATGTAAAATCTTTATCACAAAAAAACTGTTGCTGTAACTGCCTAAAACGTTTTAGCTGGACTTTGACCTCAATTTGTTAGTGTATCTAAATCTGCTAGTGCATCTAACACTCTCTACTCCCTAAATAAGGCTGCTGTTTAAAGGTGTCTGGTGAATAGAGCTGGCAGGGAGGTGTGTAACTGGTAGAATCACCAGGTAAAAACGGAGGGAAGAAAGCCTAAAAAAGAAAACAAATGCAGACACCATATCTAAGGATTGGTAAACTGCAATATGTAACATTTTTGAAAAGGAGGAATCACCGCTCTAAGATACTAATCAGAAAGTCTCCTCACCTGATCCAAAGCCAAGGGTGCTGGCAATGCATGGAATGATGCAAAATGAAGGAAAAACATTCTGGACAGCCGCACTCCAAAAATAAATTGTTTTTATTGTAAAATTAACCACTTAAGCCCCAGACCAATATGCTGCTAAATGCCCAGAGGCATTTTTACAATTCGACACTGCTTCGCTTTAACAGGCAATTGGGCGGTCGTGGGACGTGGCTCCCAAACAAAATTTGCGTTCTTTTCTTCCCACAAATAGAGCTTTCTTTTGATGGTATTTGATTGCCTCTGTGATTTTTATTTTTTGCGCTATAAACAAAAATAGAGCGACATTTTTGAAAAAAAACTATATTTTTTACTTTTTGTTATAAGAATAATTAGTCAAACATTTAGGCCAAAATGTATTCAGCCACATGTCTTTAGTAAAAAAAAAAAAACGCAATAAAAAAAAATTAGCTACCTAGCGGCAACAGCGACACTAATACAGCGATCAGAAAAATGATCGCTTAGTGACACTGGCAATACGGGGTGAAAGGGTTAACTAGGGCGTAACACTAACTGCCTGTCACACTAACTGTCACACTGACACTAAATGCAGTGATCAGTAAATATATGATCACTGCATTCAGTAACAGTGTGACAGGGGGTGGGGGGGGTTTGATCGCAAGGGGTTAAATGTGCCTATGTGTGTGGTGTCAGTGTAGTGTTTGTGCGACTTACTGTGACTCTTCTCTCCTCTCTGCGGTTTGAAAATACCGCCGAGAGGAGAGCTGCATCACTTCCTCTGCCAGTGTTTACATTTTACAGGCAGAGGAAGTGACACGGCGGAGGCTCACGGGATTGGCTGGGAGTGATCACGAGGGGGCGGACAGAATCGAGCAGCCGCCCCCTCAGCACGGATCGCTCCACAAGGTAAGCCGACTGGCCGCACGCAGCGGAGGGGGTCTCGATCGGACCCCCGACCCGCTAGAAGGCAGGGACGTATATGTATACGCCCATCTGCCTGTACGTGCCATTCTGTGGACGTACATAGGCGTGCGGCGGGCGTTAAGTGGTTAAAAAAACACACAAAAAAGCATGCCACAGCAGACGGGGAAAAACTGATGCGTTTCACACCAAACTTTAGTGCTTATTCGTAAGCTATGTATAAGCACTAAAGTTTGGTGTTAAACGTGTCAGCTTTTTAGCCTGTATGCTGTGGCGTGCTTTTTTGTGTGTTTTTTGATTTTACAATAAAAGCAATTTATTTTTGGAGTGCGGCTGGCCAGAACGTTTTTCCTTAATTTTGAATGTAACATTTTTGGTTTTTGCTTTAATACCACTTAAACAATCTAATGTAACATGTTTGGATAAACGGCAAGTTAAACCAATGTGTTAGCATTGCCATGATGTAGATGACGTGTCAGGATTGGAGATTCTATATTCTATATATGGGAGAGATAAGAGAAGTGAGACCTTTATATTGAATATTGTATAATTGCTGCTATTTTGTCTTAGCACCAGTAGGTGGAGCTGTAGTTCTTCACACATAAAATAAGAAAACACTATAAAAACACAACACACACTGTCTATAAACAATTAAACATCCCATATTTATCAGTTTAGCTATAATTCCTCAAAATCTTTAAAAAGGAGGTTTTTATTGTAAGTGCCACTTTTCCCTAAATTACATAGCAAGACAATACATTTATTGTTCTCTACGACTAGCAAACTTCCCAATGTCTCTTCCAGATCCTAAAGTCACTAAACACTGACAGCTTAAGTCTATCGTCAACAAGCCTAGGTTCACACTAGTGCTGCTGAATGATCATGCCTTTTTCAAAGCACTTTTGTAGAGTGTTTTTGCCATTTCTACATGTAGGAGCAGGAGACTAGATTTTCAACAGTAAACTGCCAAAAATGCACTAAAAATGTATGCACGTGCATCTTGCATTTTCCATGTGCTGAGAGTCTACGGGGCTAAAAATGCACTATGCTGCACTAAAAGAAGCACCTACTTTATTTACTTTTTTACTAGTAATAGCAGCAATCAGCGACTCTCTGCAACCCGCCTCACAGCCAGGCTGTCAAGTCTTACTCTCCGGGCCCCGGCAAATACTGGGTGGGGAGCAGAGGACGATCACTCCGCCAGGGAAAGCAAGGAGATATGCAGGCAGGGGCTGGCCTGGACTTGAGCTTAGACAGAAGAACATGCGAGCGGAGCTAAATGGGCATGCACCCGGAACTGAAGAAATATTCCCTCCGGTCTGACCAGCACATTATCACCAGAATGAGGCACCGATAATGGAAAAAATACACCCCCCTAAGCTAGTAGGTGCGGTGCAGCGGGGGGGGGGGGGTGTAATTCAGATTTATTTATTTTTTATTCTGCACTGACTGTCTTTGAAATTTCCCCAGCCCTTGTTCAAATCCGATCCGGGGACAAAACCTTGGTCCGGGGGACAGTGTCCTCAATCGGGGGACTGTCCCCGGAAACCGGGGATGTCTGGTCATCCTAACCTACACCTTTTAAAAAATCTCACTGCACAATGTTGCATTTTATGTTAATGGGTACCAAAGAGAATAATGTGATTTCCATTGTTGTACTTGCTAGTTGCAATGGCAGACACAGGAGGAATCGCACAAGTGTAAACAGGGCCCAAAAAGTGGACTGGAACCTTTGCTGACTTTAGTTCTCTTGTATCATGTAATAATGAACATGAAGATGGGAAAGAGGAAGGTATGAGAAAACGTAACTTGATGCTATGAGTAATGCCGCGTACACACGATCGGTCCATTTGATGAGAACGGTCTGATGGACCGTTTTCATCGGTTAACCGATGAAGCTGACTGATGGTCCGTCGTGCCTACACACCATCGGTTAAAAAATGATCGTGTCAGAACGTGGTGACGTAAAACACAACGACATGCTGATAAAATTAAGTTCAATGCTTCCAAGCATGCGTTGACTTGATTCTGAGCATGCATGGATTTTTAACCGATGGTCGTGCCTACTAACGATCGGTTTTGTCCTATCGGTTAGGAATCCATTGGTTAAATTTAAAACAAGTTGGCTTTTTTTAACCGATGGTTAAATAACCGATGGCGCCCACACACGATCGGTTTTGACTGATGAAAGCGGTCCATCAGACCATTCTCATTGGTTTGACCAATAGTGTGTACGCGGCATAAGGCTTCAGCCAAAACGCATTAGCCTGGTATTAATGTTACCAAATAGTCGGCTTAATTTTATTAGAGAAAAAATACTTAGTTCTGCCAGTAATGAAGAGTATTCAAGAAATGTCACGTTTAACCACCTCAGTACCGTACACTTTCACCCCCTTCTTGCAGGCCAAATTTTAGCTTACAGTACTCTCACATTTTGAATGACAATTACTCAGTCATGTAACATTGTAACCAAATAGATAGATATAGCTTTCTTTTGAAGGCATTTAATCACCACTAGGTTTTTTTTTTTGCAATATAAACAAAAAAAAAAATTGAAAAAAACAAACATGTTTTTATTCATTTTTATTGCAAAATTTTGCAAAGAAATAATCTTTCCTCATAAACTTAGGCCAACATGTATTCTGCTACATTTCTTTGCTAAAAATATATCCAAAATCAGTGTATATTATGTAGCCTGTTTGAAAGTTATATAGTCCACAAACTATAGTATATATATTTGAAAAATAATCAGTCCCCATGTACTGACGACCCATGTCATTTCTTGAGGCCCTAAGATGTCAGGACAGTACAAATATACAGAAAATTACCCATTTTTGGAAAGTAGACAGTCCAAGGTATTTAGTAAGAGGCATAGTGAATTTGTTGAAGCTTTTGTCACAATTTTTGGGAAAATTTAAAAAATGAAATACATATTTTTCTATTTTTTTTTTTTTTTTTTGCAAACTGTTACCAGAGCAGTAAAACGTCATCATGTGACTGATGCAGCAGTGATCAGGGACACTAACTGGTAACATTATTTAAATTGGAAGAAAAAAAATGTTTTACTTTTGTTAACTCTTTTCTATTCTTTTACTATTTGTCTTTTTTTTTTTTATTCTTTTTTACATATTGTGACCAAAGCAGTACAGTGTCAGCATAGTGACACTATACTGCTCTGGGGAGGTAATTGAGATTTTTTTTTACTATGATTGGTTATTTTAGGGACGATCTGATCACTGCTAAAAGCAATCATACACATTATCTCACAAAAGTGAGTACACCCTCATATTTTTGTAAATATTTTATTAGATCTTGTCATGTGACAACACTGAAGAAATTACACTTTGCTAAAGTAAAAGTAGTGAGTGTACAGCTTGTATAACAGTGTAAATTTGCTGTCCCCTCAAAATAACTCAACACAGCCATTAATGTCTAAACCGCTGGCAACAAAAGTGAGTACACCCCTAAGTGAATTTATCCAAATTGGGCCCAAAGTGTCAATATTTGTGTGGCCACCATTATTTTCCAGCACTGCCTTAACCCTCATGGAGTTCACCAGAGCTTCACAGGTTGCCACTGGAGTCCTCTTCCACTCCTCCATGATGACATCACGGAGCTGGTGGATGTTAGAGACCTTGCGCTTCTCCACCTTCCATTTGAGGATGCCCCACAGATGCTCAGTAGGGTTTAGGTCTGGAGACATGCTTGGCCAGTCCATCACCTTTACCTTCAGATTCTTTAACAAGGCAGTGGTCGTTTTGGAGGTGTGTTTGGGGTCGTTATCATGTTGGAATACATAAAAAAGGAAGAACCCTCTATGTGGGATTTTAAAGGCAACAACACCACTAATATAGAATAAAAAAGTGTTTATTTCTACATGTACAATTAGAGAATACTACTATTTAAACATACGGTAAAACCTTGGTTTTAGAGTAACTTGGTTTGAGAGCGTTTTGCAAGTCAAGCAAAATGTTTTAATACATTTTGCCTTGATATACAAGCGATGTCTTAATATAAGTAGCGTCATGGCACAACTGAGTATAAAAAAGAAAAGAGGAGCCTTTAAGTGTAGCAATATGGTTACATTTAATGAAGGTACAACATTTAGCAACTTATTGCTTCACTTATGGCCCATACACACGATCCGAATATCGGACGAAAACGATCGTCCGATGATGGATCGTACGATTTTCGGATCGTGTGTACACTACTTTCGAGAGCCGATCACAACCGTTCATCTGATATTTTTTGATCGGACATGCGGGAAAATTTTCCTCGTACGATGTCAGATCGTACGATTTTCGTTTAGTCAGTACAGCCGTCGTCCGACAATACAATACAAATACATTACAACACGTGACATCACTTCCGATCTTTTTTTTCTGTCGTACGAGAATTTTCGTGAGTTTAATAACCTATTTTATTTGCGATTATTAAGCGAAAAAAGTCGTACGATCCATCGGCCGATATTCGGATCGTGTGTATGGGCCATTAGGGCGCGTACACACGGCAAAATAAATCCGTTCAAATCGGTCTGACAGACCGATTTGATCGGATTTGTCTGCTGGGCTATTTTGGTTTGATCGCTGTACACACGATCAAACCAAAATCCCCACCGGCAGACAGCGTGGTGATGTGGCGGTGATGTTGATGCCGCGGTGGTGACGTTGATGCCGCCACGTCACCGCACCAGGAAGTAAAACACTTCCGCGCATGCGTCGAATCCATTTGACGCATGTGCGGACAGATATGTCTGCTGGTTAGCGTACTAACCAGCAGACATGTCGGACGGACGGGTTCCCAGCAGACAGATTTTAAAGCATGCTTTAAAATCTGTCTGCTGGAAAAATCTGTCTGTCCGCCCGTACACACGATCAAATTTGTCTGCTGAAACGGTCTGTCAGACCGTTTCCAGCAGATAAATTTGATCGTGTGTACGCAGCCTTAGAGGGGCCTCTCTTCTCTTTTATACCCTGTTAAAAAAATGCTTTGATATACAAGTGCTTTGGATTACAAGCATGTTTCTGGAACGACTAAGGCCTCGTACACACGAGCGGACAGATTTGTTCAAATCTGTCCGTCCGACAGATTTGAACAAATCTGTCTGCTGGGATTTTGGTTTGCTCGCGTGTACACACAAGCAAACCAAAATCCCCGCCAGCAGAGAGCGCGCTGAAGTGTCGGTGACGTGGCGGTGACGTTGACGCCGCCACGTCACCGCACCAGGAAGTAAAACACTTCCGCGCATGCGCCGAATCCATTCGGCGGCGGTGCGGCGGCGGTGCGGGACGACATGTCTGCTGATAAGTGTACTTACCAGCAGACATGTCGGGCGGACGGATTCCCACCCGATACATTTCAAAGCATGCTTTGAAATCTGTCGGGTGGCCAAATCCGTCGGCTCGACCGTACACACGATCGAATCTGTCAGCGGACAGATTTGATCATGTGTACGAGGCCTTATGCTCGCAAACCAAGGTTTTACTTGTATTTGTATGCTTGCTATGAATTCACGCTATGTTTTGTTTGTTTTTTGTTATGTCATGGTTTTTAATCAATCATCACATGTGCGAGTGATCTAATTTTATATGTATAAATATTGTTTTTTTCTATTCTATATTAGTGGTGTTGTTGCTTTAAAATCCTGCATAGGGGGTTCTTCCTTTTTTCTGCACACCAGGAATTTGGCAACGATTCACCACTTTCTGACACGATGAAAACATATTCTCATGTTATAATACTGCCCTGCAGCCCAGCCCCTGAAGGGAGGGGATCATGCTCTGCTTCAGTATGTAACAGTACATATTGGCATTCATTATTCCCTCAATGTACTGTAGCTCCCCAGTGTGGGCAACACTCATGCAGCCTTAGAACATGACACTCCCACCACCATGCATGACTGTAGGCAAGACACACTTGTCTTTGTACTCCTCACCTGGTTGCTGCCACACACGCTTGACATCATCTGAACCAAATAAGTTTACGGTGGTCTCATTAGGTCACAGGACATGGTTCCTGTAATCCATTTGATTAGTCTGCTTGTCTTCAGCAAACTGTTTGCAGGTTTTTTTTTGTACATCATCTTTAAAAGAGGCTTCCTTTTGGGACAACAGCTATGCAGACCAATTTGATGCAGTGTTCGGCGTATGGTCTGAGCACTGACAGGCTGACCCCCCACCCCTTTAACCTCTAAAGCAATTCTGGCAGCATTCATGCATCTATTTCCCAAAGACAACCTCTGGATATGACACTGGGCATGTGCACTCAACCTCTTTGGTCGACTATTGCGAGGCCTGCTCTGAGTGAAACCTGTCCTGTTAAACCGCTGTATGGTCTTGGCCACCGTGCTGCAGCTCAGTTTTTAGAGTCTTGTCAATCTTCGTATAGCCTAGGCCATCTTTATGTAGAGCAAATTTATTTTTTTCAGATCCTCAGAGTTTTTTGCCATGAGGTGCCATGTTGAACTTCCAGTGACCAGTGAGAGAGTGAGAGCAATAACACCAAATTTAATACATCTGCTCCCCATTCACACCTGAGACCTTGTAACACTAATGAGTGACATGACACCGGGGAGGAAACATGGCTAATTGGGCCCAATTTGGACATTTTCACTTAGGGGTGTACTCACTTTTGTTGCTAGCGGTTTAAACATTAATGGCTGGTGTTGAGTTATTTTGAGGGGACAGAAAATGTACACTGTTATACAAGCTGTACACTCACTATTTTACATTGTAGCAAAGTGCCATTACTTTAGTGTTGTCACATAAAAAGTTCTAATAAAATATTTACAAAAATGTGAGGGGTGTACTCACTTTTGTGAGATACTGTATATAAACGGCATCCATTCATGTGCCATTTCAAAAGTACACAATGGCTTTCATTCATAGCTGTTTATTTTGTACTATTGTGATAGCTATGATTGGCTACAGCTATCACATGGCACAGGTCTGCTGTGATTGGCCCCTGAACCATTTGATCACTGTAACCAATCACAGAGATCACAATAGTACACAAAATTGGCTATAAATGAAAGCGATTGTGAACTATTGACATGTGGTCGCTGTGATTGGTCACAGTGATCACATTTTACCGGGTCTAACCTGGTACAATGATCTGTCTTCCGCTGTGTCCAGTGGACACAGACAGATCACACTGCGGGTGCGCACAAGTTGTTCTCCTGGAGTATGTCAGAAAATTAGAAAGATCCTGCCATACCATTATTGTACAATAGGCCGGGCGTGAAGGGGTTAATGGAAGAGGTAGACCTCTATATCATCCATCTATACTCGATTCATAAAGTTATTTATGGAAGCTATAGTACAGCTTATTTGGATGGAGGAGAGGCATGGAAACTATACAGTACCTTGCGCTGATTTAAGAAAAACAAACTTAAACTTAAATCTTAAAAACCTAAATTAAAATTAAACTTTAAGATCCAAACTATTTTGTCTTCTTCCAGGGTGCTGGATATTTAATGAGGGCAAGGTGATCAGGGTACTCAGATGCTGGCGCAGGTATTTTCACCAGTGGTGCTGCTCTTCTAGTACTCGCTGGTACTCAACCTGATTGATTGTAAAATCATTCATTGCTGGCATGAAGCAAGTTAGATGGAAGTAGTAAGTATACTAAATCTGCTAGTGCATCTAACACTCATAAGGGAAGACCTAGGGAATTTCTATCAGGAGGCACTGTTACTTTGATTTGCCAATTTTTTCCTTGTTTTTCAAAGCTTCATCTCCTCTGTGTAATGTGTGGCTATTGGGATGGACATTTTACCTTCTCCGGCGAGAGCAGTGGATGTTGGTGGGATTTCAGTCGTATGCCGCGTACACACGGTCGTTTTTTGCGATGAAAAAAAACCCGACGTTTTCTGTGAAGTAAAAACGACGTTTTTGAAACGTCACTTTTCAAAGACAATTTTGCATACACGCCATCGTTTTTTCACAAAAAGCAAGGTTACGTTCACCACTCTTTTCCATTGAAGCTCGCTTCATAACTAGCTTCTGGGCATGCGCGGGTTGAAAAACTTCGTTTTGAACAACGTTTTTGCTACACACAGTTACTTTTTGTGAAACAAAAAACGACGTTTTGAAAAACAACACAAAAAATTCAAGCATGTTGGAATTTTTTTTTGGTCGTTTTTTTGAAGACAAAAAACAACGTTTTGCCCACACACGATCAATTGAAATGACGTTTTAAAAAACGTCTTTTTTTTTCATCGCAAAAAACGACCGTGTGTACACGGCAGTAGAGTCAGCCCTACACGTTTAAATTGCTTTTAATTCCTAAATGTATGAACTTCAATGCAGAGGTAGAATTAAAAAGGTGCAGAATTGTATAACCTAAACTTCTATTTTGATTAGCAGTACAGTAAAAAGTAAGAATGACAAGTGTTAAACTTCCACTTTTAAAGGAGAGTCAACAACAGCAACTCATATTTCATAAAATGTATCTTTACTGACAAAGAAGTACCCCTTTAATAGTGACAGGAATATACCTGCAAAAAATTCACCCAGCTTTGCATCTGACTGTTGTCTACATGGTAATCATTAGACATGTGCAGACTGAAATATTTTGTTTCGTAATTTCGTTTTCGTACAGAAAATAAATGTATTTTGTTACTCCCGAAAATCGTTTTGATTTATTTTGTTTTCGTCTGGAAAGTTTTCGTCCGAAAATGATGATTTTCGATGCTTTGTCGAATTTTCGTCGTTCAATTCGACAAAGCATCTAAAATCGTCGTTCTGAATACAGTGAATAGGTAGAAATTGAACGACGAAAATTCAACGATTTTCGATGCTTTGTCGAATTTTCGTCGTTCAATTCCTACCTATATTCACTGTATTCACTTTCTACCTATTCAGAACGACAATTTTCGATGCTTTGTCGAATTTTCGTCGTTCAATTAGACAAAGCATCGAAAATCGTTGAATTTTCATCGTTCAATTTCTACCTATTCACTGTATTAAGAACGACGATTTTCGATGCTTTGTCGAATTGAACAACGAAAATTCGACAAAGCATCGAAAATCTTCGGATCTGAACGAAAACGAAAATAAAGCATTTTTTATGTCGGATCTTTCGTTTTTCTTTTTTTGCGCTTTCGTTTTCGTTCGTTAAAACGATAACGAAAATACCCGATTTTCGGACGAAAATGCATTCTAATGAAAACAAATGCACATGTCTAGTAATCATCTATCCAGAATAGGGTTGTGTTTATAGGTGTCAGCAGTGGGTCAGTCGCTGGTGCACAACCTCTAGTAATACATTAACCTGTTGAGTCTAATGTGGCTTTCTCCACTGGCCCTTTGGCTTACGTTGATGTTCCTGCGGCTATTTCTGGGACCCCCTGATGCTTTTCCTTTCTCCTGGAGGACAAACCAATGTGCTATTTATGCTCTAAGGAGTTTGCATAAACATTGACACATGTTAGGGTGTACTGTGATTTGCTAGTTACTTGTTTTAAAGGGACTAGGCATTGGTGTGCACATGTGTACAGTTTGTGCTTTCCTTCTTTCTTGTTTCCATCCCTAACCTTTATTGAACTCACTCTGTCTTGATCTTGTTATGACCTTTGACTGCATTTCTGCTTTAGGTTTTGGCTTTGATGTATGAATTCTCAAGATTCTAGTTATGATCTCTAACTGGACACCCGACCACACTACTGTTTGTTCATTGGTACCATTTTAGCCAGGTTAGTTTAGCCTTTGACTTCTGTCTGTCCCACAACTGTTTTGATTGTTCTGGTTTGACATTGGCCTGTTACACCGTTCCTTTGGTTCTCAAACAACCCTTGTTAGATTATGGCCACCCTGTGCAGTTTCAATAATCCACAGCATAGATACCAGGGGCACTGAACAGCACTGAACAGCACTGAACAACACACCTAAAGTATACAAAAAAGGTAGCTACTAAGGGTGAAGGGAAGTGCAGAAATGGTAAGTAAACCAGAGCTAGTGTCCACACCCGGCAATTGTATTTTAACAATTAATTTGTGTATACTGAGATTATGCTGAGATTGCCGCTGAATCCTGGCAAGTATAGTGGTCATGTAGGTCATGGAAATCGACAGAGCTGTTTTTCTAAGAAAATAGGTGCAGGAACTCAACCACGACCCCGTTCAGATTTCACAAACAGTAGAAGGGGCATTAAATACCAGGATTGCATTACATACAGAGTGTGGAGTTCAGGGGGGGGGGTTACATACAGAGTGCAGAGCTGTCACTTGTAAACACAGAAACCAGACTTCTGTGTTTACAAGTGATTGCCGTGAGCAGGCACCAAAGGGGCTGAGCCAGAGGTGGTAGAACTGAGTTCCCCCAAGTTCCCCCTGAAAAAAAGCCCTGGAAATCGGTGACCATCTAAATCAGTTACTGAGGTAGGAGCAGGGTAATTGCACATGGAAATAATGTTTAGAGCAGGATCTCATACATTAAATGGTTTCTAAATATGCAGTATATTGTTTGTAGATCTGCTTTTAAAGTGTGCATGCCTAGACAATAAAAATAGTCAGAATGCTTCCCTCATTTAGTTTTAACTGCACACTATAGTAAATTTCGAAATGCGAACTAGCAATCAATGTAATTTTTATATATACATGCAAGTGTAAACAATTTATTCTCATTGTACAACTGTTATTTCCACAATTTTTTTTATTTTTTTTTAAATGAACTGTTTAATTCCTAAAATAAATTATCCCGATTACCAGCTCTGTTTACATCACATGATCAGCTGTTATTGTCTGACAGCTGATTACGTGGTAAGGGGTTGGGATCGATCGGTAAACAGCCGAGTCTGATTGCCTCGCTGATAAGAGAGTTTGCCGTGTGCGCCCTGGAGGGGGCGTGCAGGCTGCTCGAGAACGGGAGGACGTTGAGGGCCAAAATCCTAAATAATTACAGCAAACAGACACAACAATCATCAAACCACAGCCTTAGTGGGGTGTGAGTCATTATGTGGGTCATTATGCACGATATAGCCCCACCCACAAATAATCTGGCCTCTTCTCAGGCAAAGCAAGCCTCACTACTGCAGGCCTTTATATAGTATACGTTGGATTGTTAGCACACCTATACCCACCAAGAAAGGGACGCGCCCACTAGTGTAATTGATTCTGTCTCTTCATGTATGCCTCAAGCGTTCACACCTGTTAATTAGGAACACACAGTCTTGCCAAATGAACGAATGCATCAGCTATATATAAGCATATATATCTGTGCCGTGTATAACGCAAAAGACCAAGTCTCTGGCCAGGCCCGGATTTCCCACAAGGCCACCAAGGCCAGGCCTCGGGGCGGCAGGGCACCTAGGGGCGGCAGCGGCATGGAGTCCCCCGATGCCCGGAAAATACAGTTAAGGGCGGTAAGTTGCTTTCTAGCAGGACTAAATGTAGTGTGGGGGAATCCGCTCACTCTTTAACAAGTGATTGCAGTGATGCCACCAAAATCACTTGTAAAATGTGTGCTGCCATCAATCCTCCCCCCCACATACCTCTCTTTGCTGGCTCTGTCTTTGGGACTCTGTCCTCCTCCCAGCACCCCAGTCTGTCTCCTGTCCCTGCTGCTGATGTACACAGTGAGAGGGGTGAGTTGTGCTCTTCCCATCCCAGCTGTGACAGGAGTTCTAGCACAGTGCTAGGATTCCTGTTTTTGGAGGTGACAGGGTCAATAACGAGTACCTGTCACCTCCAATTGCTATCACACGGAATTGTTTTCTCCTGTGTGATAGCAATAAAGTTAAGTGAAAAAAAAATGATAAAAAATAAAATAAAAAAATAGGAAATAATAATTAAATTAATAAAATAAAAAAGTAATTAAAAACTAAAGAATAAGAAATATAATATTAAAAATAATAAGAAAATTATACAAAAAGAAAAAAAGTAAACGACAAGCTGTAAATAATAAAAAAAAAGTGATAAAAATGTAAAAAAAACAAAAACATTTGAACAAACCCGGTTGCCATTCTTTGTTGATTTGGAGGGGGGGGGGGGGGTTCGGTTGGCGGGGAGGGGGTGCATTGTGGAACCTGGCCTTGGGGCGGCAGAGAGAGAAAATCCGGCCCTGTCTCTGGCCATGATCAGTGCTAACAAACACAAAACAATTTAGGTTGTAATTTGTTGGGCATGTGGAGGGTACAAAGCAGGAAATGTCAACTTTGTGAAAGCTGCTTTACACAAATTGTTGACAAGCACATTCGTCATCAGCATCCAACATTTAAATATGGGTGCAGGATCACACCATACTTCTTTATCTGACCAACAAACCTCTAAACAGATGGCGGCATGTTTAGGATTCAAACCAATGACCCCAGTGCTGCTAGGCAGAAGTGTTAATCAGTTAGCCACTGTGCTACCACAAGCATCTACACTCCATCTCTGTGGTGTTGAACAGCCCTAAGTCCCTGGTGTGCAAAACGTTAATCAATGCACATGTACCCTGAAAGTGCCATTGAACAACCTGTTTCTGTGACATTCCATCTGGTTCCAAGGCTGGGTATGGCTGATTACTGTCAGCATGTTGCTATTGGACCATCTCTAATTGAGGGGCGTTTCTCTTGGTAAGAGGCTGCAATTGGTGCTGGTGTGGAATTCACAAGGCTTCTGCTTGTCCTTTCCAATGGAAAACATATGGCAAAATTTGAAATTGTAGTGGAACCCTCCTAAATGTATTTGGACATTTACCTATAGGTGGTGAAATTACATAAATCAAGAGTTATGTTTCTTCATTTATTCTTTGATATTTGGTGTTTATTGGTGTGTGAGGCCTCATACACACGACCAAGGAACTTGTCGTGAAAGACGCACGAGTTCCTTGTTAGGCTTGTCGAGAAACTTGACAAGCTGTTTTTGCGTACACACAGTCAAGACCAAATCTCCTCGTTCTCAAACGCGGTGACTTCAATACATACAACAGCAGGGGAAGTTCGATTCCACTGGCACAACCCTTGGGGCTGCTTTTGCTAATCTCATGTTACTGCATGTTAGGTAAAAGTTTGGTAAGAGACATTTGCACTTTTCAGTCTGTTACAGCGTTACAAATGTGCTATTTCATTACAAGCGCTACTTTTACCGAAGGTGCGCGGGTTTCTAAGCATACACACCAACGTGTTTCTTGTCGAACACTAGCCCGACGAGGAACACGACGAGGAAATTGAGACTTGCTCGTCGAGTTCCTTGACAGTTTTCTCGATGAAAAGCATACACACAACCATTTTCCTCGGCAAAAAAGCTCTGCCACCAAGTTTCTTGATGGATTCTGTCGAGGAATCCGGTCGTTGTGTACGCCACGTTCGTGTAGAATAGTGGTAAAACCCTCTGGATTTTGATACACATATGTCATTTTTTTGGTGAAAATTTTGACCATTTGGAAATACTAAACAACATACAAAATTGTTATTCATTTAAAATTTGCTTCAGTTGTGTGTGATTTGTGAAGAGTTTTGGTTTTGATTTTTTTGAGATGGAGAGCACCAAGTGCATTATCTACCATTTACTTATCAGATGTCACAGGGCTAAGTCTCTGAGCATGCTCATTGTAACAAAATATATATCCCAAATGGCAAAGTGGCTGAGCATGCTCAATGTAACAGGAGGTATATTCTAAATTGCTAAATCTTTGAGCATGCTCAGTTTAACAAGAGATATATCCCAAATGGCACATACACAGTGCACATGGAAATATATACACAAATATATATACTGCAGAGAATACATATAGAATGTCTCTATCTATCTATCTATCTATCTATCTATCTATCTATCTATCTATCTATCTATCTATCTATCTATCTATCTATCTATCTATCTATCTATCTATCTATCTATCTATCTATCTATCTATCTATATTAAAAATGTATGCATATATATATATATATATATATATATATATATATATATATATTTGTATGTAGAGTGAGAGAATACTATACAGTTTAATAAAAAAACAAAAAAAAAACATGAAGACATTACACATTACTAGCATTGTTTAAAATAAAGGATTACGAATCAAAAAAGGTGTATTGTTATAGGGACACTGATGGTTTTGTGTCTGTTGGCTCTGTTTGGTCATGTACAACTCTATGGTTGGATTCAATAAAAACTTAAATCAAAAAATGTACTGATAATATATGTACAGCTGTTACACCACTATACGGTGCTATACCATTGGTAAAATATTGTGTATAACCTTTCCTTTGTTTATATCATTAAATATTGTTCCTTAACCACTTCCTGACGGCCGTACGACTTTGTACGGCTGCAGTGTGGATCTTAATTGCTGGGAGGCCGTCTAAATACGGCCTCCGGCCTCCAGCCACTGGGGGACACAGGTGCCCGCCGCATCACTGGGATGCCGATGCGCGTGCCTGGCGGCCGCGATGTCCGCCACGCACCCCCGATCGGCGGTCATTGGTTTCTGTGCAGAAGTGAGCCTTATTTTGCGCTTTCAAGCTTTAGTAAATAAACCCCATTGTGTACTTAAAAGTGGGGTATGCCTGTACAGAGGATCACCAGTCAAATAAGAAGGGGACCAAACTTAAGTCAGAATACTACTATTGATAACAAATTCAATTGCAACAGTCTTAACATTAGAGCCAATATAGTATTGAAGTCTGTGCAGGGTACACATTTAACCCCTTCCTCACCCCCTAGTGTTAACCCCTTCAATGCCAGTCACATTTATACAGTAATTAGTGCATATTTATAGCACTGATCGCAGTATTAGTGTGAATGGTGTCAAAAGTGTCCTTTTGCGCAAACCAGTCCCTTATTGCGATTTTTTTTACCAAAAATATGTAGAAGAATATGTATCGGCCTAGACTGAAATTTTTTATTTTTTTTTTAAATAATAATAATTGGGCTATTTATTATAGCAACAAGTAAAAAATATTGAATTTTGTTTTTCAAAATTGTTGCTATTTTTTTGTTTATAGCGCAAAAAATAAAAACCGCAGAGGTGATAAAATACCACCTAAAAAAGCTCTACTTGCGGGGGAAAAAAGGACGTAAATTTTGTTTGGGAGCCACGTCGCACGACTGCACAATTGTCAGTTAAAGCGACGCAGTGCCGGAAGCAGGAGGGGGGTATATGTGCCCAGTAAGCAAGTAGTTAATGTTGATAGAAAAAAAGAAACAGATACGGCGCTGGAAGAAAATGAAGACTGGATGGACAAACATATGACTACAGCGTGTTAAAGCTGGATAACGCCATAGAAAACCAACCAAAATGTATAAACAAGGAACCTTATGAACAAAAATATTCACACACTGTAATATTACACCAGACTGTGCAAAAATATGACATAAGACTAAAGATATATATGAAAAATGTTCACACACTGATAATATACACCAATAATGTGTACAAAACATAAAAGTTCTTATTCAATTTAGAATTCCACAGATAAGATGATGTTTGAAATAATAGAAGGAGTCCCAGAAATTAAGTCCTACGGGTCATCAAAGGAAGTGGAAAGTTGAAAGTATAAGTAGGCTGGATTCACCAATAGAGACACCCAAAGTGAAGATGTAGTCTCCTTACCGAATATACTGACCACTATGATGGTCACTCTGAGCACAGGGATTTAAGGTCTCCCTCCTGACCGTCTGTATGTTCTCTAGATGGCTCTAAATTGACTCTCTCCATATAGGAAAGCATAAAAAGAAGAGGAGACCATATCGTGATACCAGAGAATACAAAAGGTTTATTTGTACTAAAAATGATTGCACTCACATTTACGAGGTAAACAAACAGCGGTGTGTAATGTGATGAAGCCGGCGGCTGCACGTCCCCTCCTGCTCGTGTTCGTTCAGGGTTTCCTCTAGGAATAGCGTGATGTTGTCGGTGCCGCATGCCACGCCTATGCGTTTCGTCACCACGGACGTCGTCTGGGATTGAGGGTATATGAGGGTATTTGTCACGCGACTAGGCTAGACTAATCTTTAGTAAACGACAGTAAGCAGAATACTAATTGGTTGGTGTACACTGTCACTGCATGTGCCTTGTTGAACGCGTTCTATAGTGTATACCATATTTATTGTGATCTGATGTGCAATGGGGCTGATGGGGCTGATTTACTAAGCTCCAGAGCTTAGTGCATGAGCAGAAACTCTGCTGACTTCCATCATCCAATCGTGCAAGCATAAATGGGTACTCTTCGCTTACCTCATTTTCTAAGCTCTGGAGCAACTGCCCTGTGCAAGGTGCACAGTTAGTAAATGAACCCCAAAGTGTACCATCCCTTATAATTCAGTGCAATTCAGTGTGGCTCCCAGTTAAATTTCAGTACCATTAGTGGTTACCCCGAGCCAGACTTGGGATTGCATTGCAGGATCCTGGTGCAGTATACTCACCTTGTCCCCAGGATCCTGCGATGTCTCCCCGCTGTGTCTGTGAGCTGTGTCATCTGCCCGATGCCTCTGTGTGCCAGGCTCTATTCCCTGCGAGCGTCGCAACGCATGGGGGGCAGAGCCTGGCGGCCAATTCAAAAAGTACACAAAACATAACACATACAGTACACTGTAATCTTACAGATTACATTACTATATGAAATAATTTCACCTCCATTTTGTCCCTAGTGCTTTGTCCAGTGCCCTGCATGCAGTTTTATATTATATATATACTGTTCTTTCTGCCTGGAAACTTGAGATTGTCCATAGCAACCAAAAAGTGTCCCTTTAGGTCAAAAGTGGTTTTAGACGAGCTAGAAAACAGCGATAATAAATTAGAACACTTGCAGAATTGAGCGATAGTGAATTGTGGGGAAATTCATTTTATTATTATTATATTATTATTTTTTATAATTATTTATAATTATTTATGTAGCGCCCCTTACTTTTAGTGCGGGCGCTACTCTAAAGTTAGTGGGTGAATGGGAGAGTTACTTTGCTCCCATTCCTTATTTGTTAAATTGCAGGCTGCTGCTGTTTCAGAACTGTCCTGTAGGCCGGTCTGCGGCCCCCGAGGTGTGATTGTACCCCTGGGCGACAGTTGGCGCTAGAGGGGTTCTGACAGAGCCACTTTTCCCCAGCAGCCAATTAGAGGAGTTCTTTCTTCGCTGGGCATGCTGGGGAGGGGTATATCTGTGGCAGCTTGCCACGTGTTCTGGGGTTTTAGGTCGTCGGTGGTCGGTTCCTCTTCTCTGCGCGCGTCCACATTCCAGGTGCGGCATCCATCTTCATCGTGCGCGCATCCACGGACCCCATTCGCATGGCCCACCTGGCCAGAACCACCTATCCCATGGAGACCCATTCGAATGTCGATGGGGGCCCCAGTGACTTACTGGGTCCCCAACCTTACTGAGAAGATCCCAGGCTGTATGCCGTTTGGTAGGGGATCGGCTTGAGGAGAGCCCAGAGGCAGGTTATCCAAGAGGGCTTGAACGAACCATCGGGGATCTGGTTACTGGAATTGACAGGTACATGACAGCTGTCAACCGGTGACCCTTTCATTACATTTACTGGGAGGATTCGCTCAATCCGAATTGCTCTCTTGAGTACTGAAGTACTGCGCCTGTGGCAGAGGCCCGAGCCAGGTCAGTCATAGAGACCTGTTCCTCCCAGCAATCTAAAAAGTGACATTCCGGCTGCCAGGCTTATAACAGGAGTCTGTCCGGAGGCACTTCACCCACTCCTCCTGAGTGGCGACGAACTGTATCTACTACTACCGAGACTGCTCTGTGTTATATCCAGGCCTGATACTGCACTGTTCTCTATTACTTCATCAACCTTTCCTAACCTCCTGTTGATGTTGGCCGTTGTTTGGCCCTGGAATAAAGCATTTAAAAATCCATTTGGTGACTGGACATTCACTCACTGCTACTACTCACTGCTACTACCCCTAGACACATCGCAAGGTAACTTAATATGCCGATCCCAAACAACAACCAGCGGCTCCTGGGGGGGGGGGGTAGGGCTACATTTATTATATTATAATTTATGATTTAGTGTTTCAAACTTTATCATACCCGGGATGTCTACTAGACTCTTGTTTGGACAGTTTAAGTGAGTTATTACTAAGAATTACAAGCCTACAATATAAAACGCCAAATTTCTAGTCGCAAAAATCTGACACAATCATACCGCCAGGGTGGTTAATGGGGCACACCACCAACAACAAAGTAAGTTAAAATAACTGTTGATTAGTATACAACATTTTTATATCTCTTAAACAGAACTCTTTACTATCTCACACAAGTGACACAAAACATTAGTGGTTTTGCAAGCATCGCTGCAAATTTCTGTAAGTAAGATAGATTTGCTGTCAGGCCTGACTAGATTCAGCTGCAAACAAGAAATGTAAACAAATTGATGGTGTTTATTCATTACTTATAACATATACAAAGCACTCAAAGAGAACTGTTAACCACACTTCTAAAGTGTTGGAATGTATAATTCATCCAAACACATTCCATTATTCATGTCAGAAGCTTTGTGGCCTAATTTTTTAACACACAATTTTTACACATGAGTAAAGTTTTCTTTATGGCCAGGCCATGGGCTTATTTAATAAATTGCTAGATGCAAATTGTAGGAATCCACAGCTAACTATAGTTAATTGTGTTGAATTCAGACCACAAGATGGATTCTGATTGGCTCATTTGGAAACTACACTGCACATTTAACGCTTTGGGGTCCACTTACCAAAGGTAAATATGCGCTAAAGCCCATCTTCTGCTGGACAAATTTATGACTACATGGTCTTGAAACCCTCATCCTTCCTGCAGTATAACTCTACCCCAGTCTTACTGACAATTTTAAATGTAAAAATTGGTGCCCTACTATGAGATCGGCAGGTGCATGCACGGTAGCCAGCATGCACGGAATAAAGGAAGAATAACAGTGCAGCTTCAGATGCCCACAAAGGAAATAGCCACGGTCTGAAGAGACTTCGCAAAGTAAGAAAACCAAGCTGCACAAATACAAAATGAGCCTTAGTTTACAGCATACCTTTAATAGAATTACTACATATGAGTATTAGAGGGCTATTTTTAGCTAAATAGTGAAAATTTCAACCAGAACCCCACTTTAAGTGCCCGAATACTTTCTAAATTTGTTAATAAGTATACTCTACCAGCCACCCTTAACCTCCCTGGCGGTATCCCCAAACGTGACTCGGGTGTTTTTTTTTTGCTGAGATCGTTATCCCCGAGTCACGCTCGGGGTAGCCATGCAGAGCCTGCAGCGCGTGATGTCTTACCTTCTTCCTGGATCCAGCGATGCATCCACGCTGTGTGAGCGAGCGGGTGCTCGCTCGATTCACTCAGCGTCCCCGTGTGCCGCCGATCTCCGTTCCCTGCGACGTTACGACGCACGGGAGCGGAGAACGGTGCCAAATTCAAAAAAGTAAACAAACACTTTACATACAGTACAATGTAATCTTATAGATTACAGTACTGTATGTAAAAAATACACACACCCCTTGTCCCTAGTGGTCTGTCCTGTGCCCTACATGTCCTTTTATATAATAAAAACTGTTCTTTCTACCTGGAAACTGTAGATTGCCCATAGCAACCAAAAGTGTCAAAAATGGTTTTAGATCAGCTAGAAAACAGCGATAATAAATTATAATCACTTGCAGAATTGAGCGATAGCGATTTGTGGGGAAATTCGTCATAAAAAAATAAAAATAATGACAGCGACAATTCTGAAACTGAGCAAATTTCAGTGTTTTTGAGTTGATTACATTATTGAATATTTTTTATTATAATTACATTATAATTTGTTATAATTATTTATAGTTTTTTATTGTATAAAAAAATATGATTTTGTTTTCAAACTTTATCATACCCGGGATGTCTTGTTTGGACAGATTTAAGCAAGTTATTCCTAACAATTGGAAATAAAAAGATATAGAGGGCGCTAGTGAATACATTAAGTGTAACACCTGTCTATAATTATAGTGCAACATCAACTAGGTGGGTGGGTAGTTCCAAACAACACAAGTGCATAACATACTTAAATAACATGTGATAGTTTTAGGCAAATTAACTGCATAAAAAACAATATCATAAAAAGATCACCAGTGAAGAAAAACAATAATATTACATAGATATGTATTAGTGAGGATAATGTGCAATATTATTCACAGTGCAAAAATATTTGAGTAAAGTCCCATAAACGCCACAAAATGGATCAGTGACTGAATAATATGGAGTTGATTCGTGGATGCGTCTGATTCCTTCACCACTGCATAAAGTGCTCCACCCAAAGTGCTAGGAAATGCTATGCTCTTACCAGACGGCGAGACCTCTTAATTATAAGTAGGTCAGAAAAGCAGGACAGGATAAGTGCCTGTTCACACTGGGGGCGTAGCTGGATCACGATGGGACCATAGGTGCGACTGAAATGCTCACAGGATGGCAGAAACAAATACGGAAAAAATCATAGTGTATTACCTTTATTAAAAATAAATAAAAATAGCATGTACAGCCAAATGGCCTCTTACTATGGCGGGTGCCTGCCTGGCACTGGGACTGTAGCGTAGCACAAGCTCTCCGTTCGGGGATCTCACCAAACGCTGAGTGCGGCTGGATGCCAAAGTTGGAGGCACTAGGTGGTCTGTTACGTGTAGAGGGAGCCAGATATCGCCGCGGACATATGTTTCGTACAAAGGTACGTCATCAGAGGGGGCTAAGAATTGCAGGCCTACAGTATAAAACGCCAAATTTCCATGCAAATAATTGTACCGCTTTTGGTACGTAATTCCAGACAAAATCATACCACCAGGGAGGTTAAGTGAATTGGCCGCTCACATTCAGGATTAACCAGAACGATCAAACAGCGCCTTTTTCCATGTATAAAAGATCTTCAGGTTCTGTACAGTTTCATGTGTTACGATCCATCTTCACCAATGGTTCCCTTGTTGGGACTATCTCAAAGGAACTGCTGGTGAAGACGCATTGTAACAGGGTGGCTGTTGGAGGTCACCTATTCACAAATTTAGAAAGTATTCGGGCACCTAATAGGGGTCAATCTTCTGTGGATGAAGTACCTGCATAATTTATTGGACTATTACTTTAATGAACATTTTTTTTATTTATTGTTTTGATCAAACTGCCAACATTGTAAATTGGATATGAATTATTGATTCATTGAGTATTATCTCTATTTTCATGTTATGGCATTGATATATACGACACAGAGCTTCTTTGAATAAGCGCACCATTTAGTTATAAGAATTGGGTATAGGGTATTTTATGTTATTCTGTGTACCTAAATAGCAGCGCATAAGTATTTATACACAAATTGGTGCCTATTTCAATTTAATTTATTTCAATTTCAAGTTATTTACTTAGTTGATCCATATTGAGATATCATACCTGCATATACCATACTTCTCCTACCTTATATCTAATTCCCACTTTCATTACCCAATTCACCTAATCTATCTCAACCTTTTCCCTCCTCTTTTTCCTTCTTTTCTTGCATTTGATTGCCCATGTTATTTTTACTTGTTTTGTCACAACCCTAAGCTGAATATTTGCCAACTGATCCTTCTGTGACAGTGTGTTCTAATTGTTGTCATGGATTTCTTAAAACAAAATAAAAACATTGAAAATTAAAGGTAAATAAGTTGCTAACTTTGCAAAGCAATTACCCCTTAGCTTAGTGAATGTGGTAAAAATTCACTTTGTAAAGTATACCCAAATACCTACAAATACCTAATCATTGCTTGCACATGATTAGCTGATGGAAGTAAGCTGAGATTCACCTCATTTGCTAAACAAAGGCCGGGTTCACACTTGTATGGCAATTGCTCCGACATTGGGAGCTCATGTTGCATGACGTGTGCAAATCAATGGTTCCCTATGAGAGCCATCTTAACTGGTCCGACACAAGTCGGTCCGTCATTGAAAAAGAAAGCTGCACTACTTTTTTCTGACTTTGATCTTACTTCAGTCCATTGAATATCAACAGGCATGGGGCAGGGCCACCAGGTGACCACCTGGAGGCCCCGCCCCTTGTGACGTCACTGCCCGGGTGCATGATGGATCAGTAACGTTGCATCAGCCGGTGGCCCTGCCCCATGCCTTTATAAGTAATGGCCCACCGTAGACCTAGCCTTGGAGAAGGAGAGAGCGTCGAGAGAAGATCGAAGAACGAACAGAGGGAGAAGACAGTGCAGAGAGGAGACTTGGCAGAAGAGGGAGAAGACAGTGCAGAGAGGAGAAGAACCAGAGAGGGGAGAAGAACCAGCAGAAGGAGAAGACATCTCTGGAGGATGTAGAAGAAATCTAAAGAGACGCCAGAGCTGATTTATTCAATTGCTTTGTCAAAAACCTGTGTATTGTTTTTATTTTTGACACTTTTTTTAGGTAAATGGATAGGGGTACAATGTACCCCATACTCATTCACATATGGTGGGGGGCTGGGATATGGGGGCTTCCAGATTCCAATAAGCCCCACCACCCACAGACACTGTCAACCACCGGCCAGGGTTGTCGTGTAGATGCCATTATCCTCATAAACATGGGGACAAGGTGCTTTGGGGTGGGGGGGACCCCTTGCTCCAAAGCACCCACACCCTATGTTGAGGGCATGTTGCTATGGTTCAGGAGGGGGGGGGGCGCTCGCTCGTCCCTACCCCCTTTCCTGACCTGCCGAGCTGCGTGCTTGGATAAGAGTCTGGAATGGATTTTTGGGGGACTAAAGGGCCTGATATGGTCTTGGAGGGGGAATCCCATGTCATTTTTTTTTATGTCGTGGAGCTTCCCCTAAAGACTCATACCAGACACAATGTGCCTGGTATTGTCAGAATCAAAGTTGGATCCCCATTCATTGAAGTCAGATTGATGTCGGACTCCAAGTCGTAGGGCAAAGTCGGATCCACAGTTGTGCGACTGTCGTGTCCTACCAGTGTGAACCCGACCTAAGAGATAATTTTCTTGCTAAATGAACAGCATTTTTGCCTTTAGTAATGGTCTCTTTCCCTTATACCTGGTACCTCCTCACTAATTAAAAGTTATTGGAGGGAAAAAAAATGCTTTCTCCCCAAGTTTTTACAGATTGCAAACTCAAGGCTGGTTAGAAATAAAAAGAACAGCATAAATGGCTCATCAACTCATTTAACATAACTGCTCTCTGCAAATATGCAAGCATACAAATGACAATTTGATAAAGTTAAAATGGCCAAACTGATGAAGGTAGATGGGTCACAAAGCTTATCATATATGTAGAGCACTCCTGCCCCATGGCCAATACAGGAAGTCAGAGAAAATATCTTAACATTGGGAAAATCTCTGGTTGTCATCCGGGTCTTTAAAACTAGTTGTTAGCCTCGTAGTAAAGAGCATATAAAATTAATAGTACCGTCATTCTGAAGATCAATTTGAATATAGATAGGGCTTAAGGGAACCCCAGACCCAAAAGACCAACAGCAAAAGCTGAAAAAAAGGGGGGGCAGTAGGACTGTACAGGGTAAAAGGTATACATTTATTGACATAATATCAAAGAGATATAAAAAACAAAAACAAAAAAAAAAACAATAAATCACAGTACAGACAGCACGACCAGCCGTACAAATCACCAATGTTAGATTATCCCTTGGTGGGAAGATCCCGGTGGAGCTAAGGGTCACGTGAGGGGGATCTCAACTAGTTTCGCGACAGAGTCACTTCATTAGGAGAGTTGTTAAATTAATTAAAATACAACTCAGATCCTGCATTAAAGATGATCTCCCACTATGATATTTCTTTCCTCTCTTAAGTGCTGGGTTAGCTGCAAATTAAAATACTTACCTTCCCAGCAAATTCAGTGTTGTTTTTGTAGCGTCTGCTCCTCCTCCACTGTGTTCTTACAGACAGCCCCCAATGACACTCTGTCAGGTCTGCTGTTTTTCTGCTGTGTGTTTCTGGACATGTTTTTGGAGTTGCGTTCCACTTTAACCCGATCTTTGAAGCCCTATGTGTTAATTACTATGGCATACCTGTCAACTTTGTGAGATGTGAACAAGGGATACCTTTGAGCTGGAAGTGTGCTGATAAAGAACACATAGAACACACCTCTGCCATGCCCCCAGTTATTTTCCCTTGAACCACTTTTCCTTTATGCTAACTTTTCAAAATAACAAATTCAATAATTAAATACAGGTCAATGCATCAGACCAAAAGGAGAAACGATTCCAGGTGAGGAGAACAGGCTTTTTTATAGTACTACATCTGAGCTATAAATACCCAAAAGTGTTAAATGGATTTTTAGGGTACCCAGGCTACAATGTACAGGTTTACAAAAAATGTATCTTAACCAATTTCTTTAAAATGAAATGATCACATGTCTAAACATAATATCAATGATAGGCCATCATACGTATATATGTCACCATTTAACATTTAACCACAACTGTTAAATGGTATCTATATGAATACTGTTATGATTTACTTGTTCTATCACTAGCATTTATATCTGTATCGTAGAGCGAATATAAACACCATTTAACACTTTTCTCTGAGATAATCTGCAGCTGAAGACTCTGAGTATCCCAAGGGAGGTAAGGGGTATATTACCTCTTGATTTGAGGCTTATGGTCACACCAACAGCAGACACAGAGATTCTGGAAGCGAGCCAGGCGCTCCAAAAACTGTAGACTCCTAGTTTAAGTATACATGCATGCCCAGGGTTCATCTTCATGTGGTGATAACAGTTCGAAACATTGGAGTACCTTTCTGACCCTTGGGCCCTTGGTAGAGGGTCCTTGATTTCCCCCCTGGTCCTCCACTCTTGTTTTGTGTGTCCCTGCTCTTGCCACAGGAGGGATCTTTTGCAGTGACCTATTGCTGAACTAGCTACTACTATAGGCTACTTTCACACTGAGGTGATTTGCAGGCGCTATAGCGCTAAAAATTGTGCCTGCAAAGCACCCTAAAAGAGCCTCTCCTTTTACTCCAGTGTGAAAGCCTGAGAGCTTTCACACTGGAACGGTGCGCTGACAGAATGGTAAAAAAAGTCCTGCTAGCCATATCTTTGAGGCGCTGTAGGAGCGGTGTACACCGAACTGCCAGTAAAGCGACACTTTTGGCCACTAACAAGGGTTAAAAGCACCCTGCTATCAGCCAAATAGCGCCTCAAAAATGACAGTAAAGCGCTGATGCCTGGGCAGTGTAAAAGTAGCCAAGTGTAGCTCATGAAGAAGCAAATTAACTCCTAGAAACATGTTGCGCAGTGTTTATGTCTCATCCACTATACCAACATAATTGCTTATGATGGAACACGTTAGCTGATTTGCAGTATTTCACAAAAGTGAGTACACCCCTCACATTTTGTAAATATTTTATTAGATCTTTTCATGTGACAACACTGAAGAAATTAAACGTTGCTACAATGTAAAGTAGTGAGCCTACAGCTTGTATAACAGTGTACATTTTATCTCCCCTGAAAACAACTCAACACACAGCTGGCAACAAAAGTCTCTACATAAAGGTGGCCTAGGCTAGAAGAAGATTGCCAAGACCCTTAAACTGAGCTGCGGCACGGTGGCCAAGACCATACAGCAGATTAACCGGACAAATTCTACTCAAAACAGACCTCGCTATGGTCAAAGATGAGTGCACGTGCTCAGCATCATATCCACAGGTTGTCTTTGGGAAATAGACATAACAGTGCTCCCAGCATTGCTGCAGAGGTTGAAGGGGTTGGGGGGGGGGGTCAGACTGTAAGTGCTTAGACCATATGCCGCACACTGCATCAAAATGGTCTGCATGGCTGTTGTCCTAGAATTAAAGCCTCTTCTAAAGATGATACACAAGAAAGCCCGCAAACAATTTGCTGAAGACAAGCAAACTAGGGGCATGGACTACTGGAACCAGGTCCTGTGGTCAAATGAGACCAAGAGAAACATATTTGGTTCAGATGGTGTCAAGCGTGTGTGGCGGCAACCAGGTGAGGAGTGCAAAGACAAGTGTGTCTTGCCTACAGTCAAGCATGGTGGTGGGGGTGTCATGTTCTAAGGCTGCATGATTGCTGGCAGCACTGGGAAGCTACATTTCATTGAGAGAACCATGAATGCCAACATGTACTGTGACATATTGAAACAGAGCATGATCCCCTCCCTTCAGGGACTGGGCAGCAGGGCAATATTCCAACATGATAACAACCCCAAGACGACCCTCCAAGACGACCACTGCCTTTCTTAAAAAGCTGAGCGTAAAGGTGATGGGCTGGCCAAGCATGTCTCCAGACATAAACTCTATTGAGCATCTGTGGGGCATCCTTAAACGGAAGGTGGAGGAGCGCAAGATCTCTAACGTCCACTAGCTTCATGATGTCGTCATGGAGGAGTGGAAGAGGACTCCAGTGGCAACCTGGGAATCTCTGGTGAACTCCATGCCCAAGAGGGTTAAGGCAGTGCTGGAAAATAATGGTGGCCACACAAAATATTGACACTTTGGGCTTAATTAGGACATTTTCACTTACTGGTGTACTTACTGTTGTTGCCAGCGGTTAATGGCTGTGTTTTGTGCTATTTTGAGGGGACAGCAAATTTACACTGTTATACAAGCTGTACACTCACTACTTTATTTTGTAGCAAAGTGTAATTTCTTCAGTTTTGTCACATGAAAAGATATAATAAAATATTTACAAAAATGTGAGGGGTGTACTCACTTTTGTGAGATACTGTGAATATTGGTATGATAGCGATTAAATGTTAGATGAGGACATAAGTAGGATGGCTTACTTTTAATATTATGTTTATAAATGTGATAATGTCTTTTTAAAGTTATTTGTTCTAAAAGCATTAAAATGCTCTTGAGGCATTCAATTAATCTTGGATACAGAAAGAGCAAAGACTAAGGAAAAAGGAGGGACAGAGTGATTGGGTTCCAAAAGAAGGACAGTCCCTCCAAATAAAGAAAATTTGTGAGCTACAAATCTGTGCAAAATAATGCGCTTGTGTATCTGATATAAGAAGAATGGTTAAAAATGGTTAGCGTTATTGTTATGTAAGCCTCACTGACTTTGTATCTCATTTCTCATTTAAATCTAGGTCTGTAGCAATATGTAAAAAACCTTATTAAATAAAGATATATATGAGATGAAAATTAAGACTTGCTTGATAGTCATAATATGTAAAATTAAACCCCAAACATACCAGACAATCAACTCCAATCCCAGAGGTTGCTATGCGTTATTTAGAAGATCAAAGTACATTTGTCTTATTAACACTGCTTCAAAGAAGTTAAATGTTTGTCATTATAGAGATAAAGATCAAATTGTAATTCAAACTGTTTTACTTTGATCATTATCTGTTATGAGTTATAGTGTGAGTTTTTATGCATTAAATAGGCTTTGGGAGAGTATCATTTTTAGATGAATTTGTAATGGATGCTTCTACTGCCCTTAGTTCATTTACACATAATAAATTAGTGTTAAGGGTACATGCATTTAAATCAACACTGGGGATGAAACCTATCTGCAAAACTAATTTTAGTAAATCTAAACCCAATAACTAAAATCTTATAAAAGCGTCAACATGTTATTGTAATTTAAAAAAATTTTTTCCGTTGCTTTAAAACAGCTCATACTCACTGATCACAGGCCGGCTGCAGAGATCCGCTTTCCTCTCCTCACTGACAACTTCTGTGTGAGGAGAGGAGAGCCAATCACCTAGCAACCGGTTTTCTATTTACATCACATGATGGCTGTGATTGGACACAGCCATCATGTGATCAGGAGGGCCAATCACAGAGCCCTTCCAACGATCAGAGATGCGCCGTGCCCAGGTGACACAAGCACATATTACGCGTGCTGCGCGATCCCCCTCCTTCTGAGGGACATTCGTTAAATGTCCACTCAGAAGGAGGAAGGACACCCACCTGGCCGTATATGTACAGTGGCCAGGTGGAAAGTAGTTAAAGAAGATCAAAATTGCTTTAGGTAAGTGTGTCCCCAAATAATAATTATAGTTGATCCTCCATTGACATACTGGGTCTTTTGGACAATTACAACTTAACACATCCTAAAAGAAAATGAAAAAACTGTGACAATAAGTGTAAATAAACACAAAACAACAAAAGTCCTTGTGAATAAAGAAAATTAAAGTCCAATAAATTGGTGCTTGAAGACAATCAACACCCAAGTGCTTGCAAGATCCGGTGAACCACCACCACATGGACAGAGGCTTACCAACAAGTAGTGAGGTATCAGCATATATCAACTCCACAGCCGTTCAAGGAACACAGGCAGATGACAGTAGATTCAATCCAGAAGTAGCCTCATAAATGGTCCTCAGCACTGGTACAGGTTACCACCAACCATAAACCAAGAAATGAAGGAACCGCACATAGTGTAATACCATCAAGGAAAATTTAATAGCAAATAAAAACCTACTTACAAACGAAGATGAAATTTGATCGTATAAAAACAGATGCCTGCCGGCAACAAGAGGAGCCCTTCCTCGTAGCGTCGAATGCGGTGACGTCACTGCACGCCGTGTATCCAGACGCGTTTCGTCATAAAATGACGTTCTCAACATCCTAAAAGGCATTCCTGTATCTTTAAATGGTCCTTTGCAAACCTTATTAGCAAGGGGGAGACATAAAAGATCCCCTCATGGTGTAATATTTCAAATGTTTATTGTAAAGAAAAAAAAATTTGCACTTACACGACAAATAAAAATGAGCATCATTAGGAATGTCGCTTTGGGCTCCTCCTGCATTCCATAAGCCAAAAATGACGTGTTCTGGAAAGTACCGCCATACACGTTTTGTCAGCAAACGTCTGCCGTCATCAGGGGTCACATGACTACACACGTCACCTCCTCCTAAATACCCCATTATCCACCCTTAATAACAATCAATCCAATCAAAATCAGGACCATTCCACCAATAAAGGTTGTTTATTCATCTCCTACTATTAATACTTTATATATGCTAACTTAATCAATCTTTATTTGTAGAAAAAATATTATAGGATATCCGATAACCATACCTAATTTGAACCTATGGTATACATCTAGTGACTAAAAGTAACTAAAAAAATGTAGTCACTAATGTTTGTCTTTCTTATTGCGTTTAATTATTCAGCTTTCTTTATTATTGGATTCATGCAGGGGGCTCATTATCATATATTGTTCAGGCCATGACTATCTGGGGATGATGTTAAAATGAAAAGGAAATCCCTGGTGCTTGCACCTTCAAAAAAGTCCTAAAGATGCTGAAATGGTGCTTCTGTGTCACCCTGGTCCTTCCGGGCCTCACAGATACTTAAAAAAAGCTTACTACAGTTCTTGGAAGAAACCTAGAGTAGATCTAGCAGCAGGTAAGTTGTACATGAATAGGCTGCTTGCTTATGAGAAGGTTTCCAGCATTCTCACTGACTCCCAGCCTAGATTTCTTAAACTTCAGGAACCTTGGCTTGAATATATGCTATTTATAAACACCTCTATCTAATTCTGAGCCATACAATGGAAACTGCCCCTTCCTGATCCCCCCCTTCTCTACTTCTTCCTCCTCTCACCCTGTTTCTGCTTATCTTCTGTTTCCCTTCCTTTAATTCTTTTTTTTTCTCTATTCCTAGTCTTTACCTACAGCCAGGAGCCCACATTTCATGCTAGCCTTGTAGACGGGCATCCTAGTATGACAAGCTTGGATTGCCCTTTCTGCCTAGATTTTATGCCTACTATTGGTGAACCAGATACTGTTATTCTGTACAATTATTTATTTTTCTGTTTAGCCATTTTTGTGATTTAAACACATCTGCCACACTGCACAGCGAGGAAGAACACTCTGCTACATTGTACAGCTTTGATTTTTATTGGTTCCATGTTACCTCTTTCTGTAAGTTCTGCAAGCTGTTCTACAAGAGCTATGATTGCAGTTGCATTAAAATTACACCTTGGCTCGCAGGTTCTGCATTATTGTACACAAAATATAATAGTGAGATTTTTGAGTAAATGAATACAAACTTTTACATATAACACATAAAATCTGTGCTCAGCATTGGCCAAAAGTTTTGAGAATGACACAAATATTTATTTTCACAAAGTCTGCTGCCTCAATTTTTATTAAATCAATTTGAATATACTCCAGAATTTTATGAAGAGTAATCATATGAATTTCAATTAATTGCAAAGTTGCTCTTTACCATAAAAATGAACTTAATACCATAAAAAACATTTCCACTGCATTTGTGAAGAAGGCTTCCAGGCACCCAAGAAAGTCCAGCAATCACCAGGACCGTCTCCTACAGGTGATTGAGCTGCGGGTTCGGGGAACCACCAGTGCAGAGCTTACTCAGGAATGGCAGCAGGCAGGTGTGAGTGCATCTGCATGCACAATGAGGTAAAGACTTTTGGAGGATTGGCTGGTGTTAAGAAGAGTAGCAAAGAAGCCACTTCTCTCCAGGAAAACACCAGGGACAGACTGATATTCTGCAAAAGGTACAGGGATTGGACTGCTGAGGACTGGGGTAAAGTCATTTTCTCTGATAATTCCACCTTTCCGATTGTTTGGGGGCATTTGGAAAAAAACCTTGTCCGGGTGAGTGCTGCCATCAGTCATGTGTCATGCCAACAGTAAAGCATCTTGAGACTAATCATGTGGGGGGTTGCTTCTTCACCAAGAAAGTGGTTTCACTGACAAATTTGCCTAAAAACACAGCCATGATTAAAGAATGGTACACAAACATCCTCCGAGAAAAACTTCTCCCAACCATCAAAGAACAGTTTGGTGAGGAACAATGCCTTTTCCAGCATGATGGAGCACCTTGGGTTTAGGCACAAGTCATAATTAAGTGGCTTGGGGAACAAAACATGGAAATTTGGGTCCATGGGCAGGAATATTCCCAGACCTTAATCTTATTGAGAACTTGTGGTCAGTCCTCAAGAGGAGCAAAAAATAAATAAAAAATCCTGCATATTCTGACATATTCAAGAGTAGGCTGCCATCAGTCAGAATGTGGCCCAGAGGTTGACTGACAGCATGCCAAGGCGAATTGCAGAGGTCTTGAAAAAGAAGAGTCAACACTGCAAATATTGACTCTTTGCATAAACCTCATGTCATTGTCAATATAAGCCTGGAATGCATGTATTATACTTCAGAATAACATATTAACATCTAACAAAATATCTAAAAACAATTCAGCAGCATACTTTGTGAAAATGTATATTTGTGTCATTCTCAAAACTTTTGGCCACAGCTGTACATACAGAATAACTTTTTTTTCTTACTTTGGATAGAAAAAAAGGTCAGACTTTGTCAATTTGTCAAATGTCCATTCTCACTGAGACAGAAAGTGAGGGGAAATCCAAAAATCTAGACTTGTCACCATAACATGAGGTAAGGGAAAGTTTCCTAATAGGGGCACCTTTCCCTATAACACCTCTCTAAGATGGGAATTATTTTAACTTTTTAGTAATTTTCTTCCATTTCCTGTTGCACCCCTAGGACAAGAAGTTACAGAAAATATAATGTCACAGCATACATTTTCATTTTATAACATCAGCATTGTTATACTATATATGCGATAACGATTCTTGTTGGCTCTCTTCACAACTTCCTGGATTCACTAAATGCTTTGCAGCGTCTCCTCTGCTGTTTACTTCAAATTTCTATGGATGACATATCCCAGGGTACCTTTCTGCCTGCAAGCTGTGTTTCCTGTATAGACTCCACCTCCTAAAACTCAGGAGGTGGTTCAGGAGGAAGGCTCTGTGATCTTTGTGACACAGCAGTGCCTATCAACATGGCATAGTGAATACATGATTGAGGTTTAATGTTGATAAATGTAGAGTTATGCACTAGGGTCTAAAAATATGCATGTATCATACATACTAGGGGAGTACAATTGGGGGAATCAATGGTGGAGAAGAATCTGGGTTCTGGTAGATCATAAGCTTAATAATGGCTTGCAATGTCAAGCGGTGGTTTCCAAAGTGAGCAAAATTCTTCCTGGTTGCAATTGAGGAAAAGATGAATGCAGCTAAGTATAGGGATATCCTGGATGAAAACCTTCTTCAGAGTGCTCAGGACCTCAGACTGGGCCGAAGGTTTACCTTCCAACAAGACAATGAGCACACAGCACATAGCTAAAATAACGAAGGAGTGGCTTCACAACAACTCCGTGACTGTTCTTGAATGGCCCAGCCAGAGCCCTGACTTAAACCCAATTGAGCATATCTGGAGAGACCTAAAAATGTCCGTCCACCAACGTTTACCATCCAACCAGGGCCGCCATCAGGAATTATGGGGCCCCTTACACAGCTTCAGGCTTGGGCCCCCTGGGGCAGAGAACTGGGGGGGGTGCTGCCGCCTCAAATTGAGAAGCGGGGGGGGGAGGGTGCTGACAAACAAAAAAAATGACCTGGGGACCGCCGGGCCCTTTAATAAAAAAATATATATATATATATATATATATATATATATATATATATATATATAAAAAGGGGGGGGGTTGCCATCCGGGGACCTCTGGGCCCTTTAATACATATATATAAAAATTATAATTTATTTAAAAAAAATGGGGGGTTGCCATCCGGGGCCCTGGGGACCTCCGGGCCCCTTACATAAAAAAGGGGGGTTTCCATCTGGCCTCTTACATGTGTACTGCTTGTACTGACAGAACTGGAGAGGATTTGCAAGGAGGAATGGCAGACAATCCCCAAATCCAGGTGTGAAAAACATGTTGCATCTTTTCCAAAAAGACTAATGGCTGTATTAGATGAAAATGGTGCTTCTACTAAATACTGAGCAAAGGGTCATGTGATATTTCAGTTTTTCTTATTTTATAAATCTGCAAAAATGTCAACAATTCTGTGTTTTTCAGTCAATATGGGGTACATTAATGAGGAAAAAAAATTAACTTAAATGATTTTAGCAAATGGCTGCAATATAACAAATAGTGAAAAACGTAAGGGGTTCTGAATACTTTCCGTACCCATTGTATATAATCGCTGTTTACCCCAACGGGATCACACTGTAAACAAGGGATTGTAGCTTAGTGTAATAAAATAAAAGGAAGAAGAGGGAAGAAAGAAGAGGTAGGAAAGGGGGATGGTTGGAAGTTACCTTATTCATCAAGCTACCTTGGAGAAGATAGTGGCTCAGGAACACATTTAATAGTTCTAGGGTATAAGATCCATTAATTCCAGATTTTAAGGGCTTTAACTGTGGAACCCTTTTTTGTAGGGTTGTCCCGATACCACTTTTTTAGGACCGAGTACAAGTACCGATACTTTTTTTCATGTACTCGCCGATACCGAATACCGATACTTTTTTTAAATGTCATGTGACAGTTTTCAAACCACAATAGAGACTAAGGATATTTTCTTTGGAATTATGAAGAACTCTAACTCAAGACATTATAAAATATTAAAAATTAGTAAAAATGAATAAAAATGTTTTATTTGCTTGTCACGCAGTTGTAAAAAACTCAAAGAATTTTCACAGAACATGTTGATAAATACAAAAAAAGTATTCTATTTAGGTATCGGGAGCATTTGCGCGAGTACAAGTACTCCCGCAAATACTCGGTATCGGTCCCGATACCGATACTAGTATCGGTATCTGGACAACCCTACTTTTTTGTGCACTAGCATTATTTCATAGTGAGCCTAAGTATTACGTCTCAAAATAACATCTTATAGGTTAGGTGCTAAAGTAGATTTCCATAATTTAGTTATGGCATAGCTTCCAACTGTCCCTGATTACGAGGAACTGTCCCTGATTTAGAGCAATGTCCTTCTCTGTCCATCATTCCACCTCATTTGTCCCTCATTTTGGTCTGATCTATATAGTTGTGTATAATATGCACTTTTTATCTATCAAAAAGTGTTTTCCATAGCTAAACCTTTTATCTGATTTCTAAATTGCTGCATTTGTAAATTTCAAAAGCCAATATAAAGGAATAGTAGTGGTAAAAAAGCACTGGATTTAACCAATCTTGTTTTTTTCGTTGTACAATTCTCCTTTAAGGGGGTGTGGCAGAGGGTGTGTACTATGTCTGCATACTTTTTCTGATAGGTGTCCCTCATTCCCATCTCAAAAAGTTGGGAGGTATGAGTTATGGTGAGTCTTGCTGCTATCTAATTTTTCACGTCGTGAAAAACGGTCATGTGTAGGCTTTAACGACAGGAAAAAAAGTGCATGCTCAGAAGCAAGTTATGAGACAGGAGCACTTGTTCTGGTAAAACTAGCATTTGTAATTGAGATAGCACATTCGTCACGCTGTAACAGACTGAAAAGCATGAAGACTAAAAAGCGCAAATCGTCTCTCACCAAACTTTTACTAACACAAAATCAGCAAAAGCAGACCAAAGGGTGGCGCCATCCGAATGGCACTTCCCCTTTACAGTGTGGTCATACGTGTTGTACGTCACCGCGCTTTGCTCAAGCATTTTTTTTCACGATCGCGTGAATGCAAGGCAGGCTTGACAAGAATCACGTCGAGAAAAACTTTGTTTTTTCCATGACATTAAAAACCGTCATTTGTACGCGGCATTACATTCCCATAGTGTATGTACTAAATTGCCTGTGTGGATATTTAATCTCCAGCAGTTAAGGGATGAGGTGGGAAATATTTTGGAGAGTCTGTATGGGGTCAGATACCAGCGGTTCAATATTTTTTGAGCGTTTACCCAATGATCCATGATGTTGATGTACTATTGATATATTTGCTGCCATTTTTCCCATGAAAAGGTTTGAGAAAGATCTTTCTCCCATTTAATGATGTTTGTAGTTTTGGTTTGGAGTGGGAAAGATGAAAGGAGTTTATATACATGGAATGTGCCCCTTTTCTTGAAATAGGTAAACTTTTTTAAGTGTGAAGCCCTGTACACATGGCCCAGAATCTCATCAGGAAAAAAACTTTGTTTTTCCTGACGAGATTCTTGGCAAGAATCTTTTTCCGGCCAAGTGTACAGACACTTCATTCAAAAGAACCGCCGTTCTTTTGAATGGCACAACGTGGTGACGTCATCGACGAGCATACGCTCGTCACATTTGATTCCGTCGCTGCCATCTTGCTACACCCTACCTATGCCTTGGAAGCTACCGCGCATGCATCAAAGTAATTTCGAGCATGTGCGGGTTTCCATGGAGAGGTAAGTATACACACTCTCTGGTTTCTTGGCAGGAAAACACTGCCGAGAATCTCACAACGAGAAAATATAGAGAACCTGTTTTCTATTTTTCTTGTCTGTGTAGCTGGGTCACCCTGTCTGAGTCTAATAAAAGGACATCCTGCTGGGACTCTATGCATACTTTGTAAATATGTAAGATACCGTTGGCAAAGTTATGCATTGTGGGATTGCAAGTTGGAGGAGATATGGACTCCATTGACTCTTAGGAGAAAGGGACTACATTTCCTGCAATGCCTTGCCCTGTTGGAACATGTGATGCCTCCGCACAGACTTGTGGGGGAGGTTACATAAGGAGAGGGAGCGCGCTTTTTCGCTCTCTCGGATCCAGCCTCTTCTCCTCTGCGGAGCTGCTGACAGAGACAGCCGTGTAGTTAGGCCAGAAGCCAGAGCCTAAGTTTGCCGAGAGTCCAGCCACCTGGAAGGATGAGAGACCTCCAGTATCCAGCCCGTGTACCCAGAGTTCGAAGAGGCAGCCCAGCTGACATCCGGAACAGTGGGACACCTTTGTCCAGAACATTTGTGCGGTGAAGCAGTGTTTTGTCGACGCACCTTCTGTGAGGAAAACAGGCGGATTGGCCTGTCGGGTGAGGGAGCACATGCTCAACATCTAAACTCTCCTCTTAGATAGACTTTTCAGTACCACCACACAGGCCTTCCACTTTCTTTAGGCTCTCAGTCCAGACTCGAGGGGCCTGCAGGGATTGCAGTATTTACACCAAAGTGATTGACACTGGACGGTGATCAACTCACCAACGTGCTGTTCGGGATACTTTGCCTAATCAACTTGCATTGATCATTTGCCCTCTGTGGATTACAAATTCTAACGTGCACCAACTGGCCGCATCGTGAACATTTACTGTTCCGCAGAACTGCCCGCTAGGGGCGCTCATGTGCATAGACTGTTTGTTTAATCCAAGTGAATGGTACCATTCTTAGGTTTACAATTGTTTTCTTTATATTACAAGTCTGATCTTTGCAAGGGCTCTTGCTAATCAGACTGACCTGTTACTGACCAGTTGTGTTTTGTGTTAAACCCTATGCTATTTTCCTTAAGTTTAAATGCAGTAAACTTACCTTCTCATATCTAAATATATTCACTGTGTGGAGTGTATTTTTCTCATCTGGAAGGACCATCCATAGCAGCAGGTAATTCATAGCCATATTGTCATTTACATATTGTGTGCCTGTTATTGTGACCCCAGCCCAGCATAGGTCACAATATCTCACTCCACAGGTTTCTGATGTGTCAAGGGAGGGTTCGAGCCAGTTAAACAGGGGTTAGTTAAGCTAAAAGAGAGTAGATCCCAAATTAAGCAGTGGCTCCTTCGGGGGTAGCGCTACACGTGGGGGCTCGTCCGGGATTCTACTTCTCAAGCCATCTATTACCCTCTAACGTTGAACCCCGCCCTTACCAAGACCCACCATTGATACCGCTGCTGCAGCAAAGTGGTGCATAGACCAGAATGTTCCTGTGAAGAAAGGCCTAGTGTTTGAGGTGAGGGGAGAAGTTTGAAACAAAGAAGAAGCATGCTTGGTCTTGGAAGCTTTGTCCCAAGGCCAGAAGTTCTGGGTGATACGGTTAGAAGTGGATAAAACCAACTCACATATCTATATCCTAAGTGAATGGCGAGGAGGAGTCCCAGACTTCCTAAAGGTGCCCAGTGTGAAAACAGCGGGTGGCAAGGAACGTTTTCTAACGCAACCTACCCAAGTCTCAGCTGATTCTCCCTCTCCTAGTGCAACCCCATCCACTTCTTATGGTGCACCGGCACGCAGTGAAGGCTCAAGTAAACCCGTGAAGGGGCCGGACAAGACACCCTTTAAAGACCTAAACCCAGAGTTGTGTGCTATTTTGGAAGAGATTATAGCTCAGTGCAAAAAGGATTCCTCAGACTGCTTGAGTACGGGGTACAGGAAACTCAGGGCCTTCTCAGAAAAGCACCCTGTGCCATCTTCAGAAGATGGTTTTGAAGAATAGCTGGATCAGGCCACTCAGGCTCTGCAAGAGTGGGGCATCCCAGAGAAGAGTAAGAAGCAAAGGATTATGGAAAGCCTCATATGGCTCGCTTTAGAGGCCGTCCGTAACCTCAAGCTTAGCAAAGGAGATTGCACTGGCCAAGATTATTTGGAAGTTTTGCAGAATATGTTCGGGAGGATTGAAGACATCAGTGAACTCTGCTGCCAATTGGATAATTTTTTCCAAAAGAGGAGAGAAAAGTTATCTGAATTTGTTAGCCGCCTGGATAAGATCCTACACCGGATGCTGTTAAAGAAAGGGATAGAGTCGAAAGATGTAGATGAGACACGCTTCCAACAAGTGGTGAGGGGAGCCCAACCCATGGATCCCATTGTCTTTCAGTTGCGGACCCTAAAGGGAAGCAGGGTTTTGAAGTACCCCGACCTGATTCGGACCATTTGACCAGAAGAGGATCTCCTAGACTAGAAGAATAAATATCAGGCCGCAGAAGCTCCTGCTCGAGTACGTGTTTCTAGCCACTGAGGATAATGATCCTAAAGTCGAACTCCTGGAGACACAGGTGTCTCAGCTGACAGAACTAGTGGCTGCCCTATCTGGGCAAGCGGGATTCAGCCCCTACAAGCTCAGGAGGAATAAGACCGAAAGGCAAGCTTATGGATCTCATGACCAGCAAGGCACCCCAAGAAGGTTCATTTCCTGCTTTAATTGTGGAGGACATGGACACACAGGAGAAGTCTGCCCCAGCCCGGTAAATGCCTATCAATCGGTGTACAGGCCGGCGGAAAACTTCAGAGGGCCCTGGTGAAGGAGCCTCCGGAACCCCACTGCAAACCCTGTGGAGGTGCCAGCTAGAGTGCTGCTGGGCCGAGTGCATCAGGTCACTCCTGTTAACCCTTTCCCCCTGGGAGAAAGCAAAAAGATTGGAGACCCAAGGAAGGATCCACAGCCTGACAGCGTGGAACTTCCCCCAGGATGGGGGAGGAGGATGGAAGCTCAGCTTAATAGATGGCAGAAGATCTTCTCAAAGACTGAGTTTGATGTTGGATGTGCAAAGAGCGCCACCCACGGGATCCGACTGAGAGAAGACAAACCCTTCAGGGAGCGAGTCCGAAGAGTTCCACTGACAGATTTAGAGGACCTCAGGGAGCAGCTTGCAGAGCTAAAAAGGACCGGCACCATCCGGGAATCCAGGAGTCCTTATGCTTCTCCCATAGTAGTAGTAAGAAAGAAAAATGGTTCCCTGAGGCTGTGCATCGACTACAGAACCCTCAACAAGCAGACTATTCCTGACCAATACACTACTCCTCGGATTGAGGACGCATTACAGAGTTTGTTGGGAGCTAAGTGGTTCAGTGTCATGGACCTGAAGAGTGGTTATTATCAGATTCCAATGCACCCAGAAGATAGAGAAAAGATGGCTTTCATTACTCCAGTAGATTTCTTTGAATTCAACCGCATTCCACAGGGATTATCAGGTGCTCCCGCCACTTTCCAGAGATTGATGGAGAAGACTGTAGGTGACATGAATCTGATCGAAGTACTGGTGTACCTGGATGATGTTATTGTATTTGGAAAGACCCTTCAAGAGCATGAGCAGAGGTTAGAAAAGGTGCTGAAGCGGCTGCATGACGAAAGCCTGAAGCTGTCCTGAGAGAAGTGCCAGTTTTATCAATCATCTGTTCACTACCTGGGGCGCATAGTCTCCGCGGAAGGAATATCGGCAGACCCAGAGAAATTGGAGGCAGTCACCTCCTGGCCCAGGACCACCAATGTGACAGAGTTGCAATCATTCCTGGGGTTTTGCTCCTACTATAGGAGGTTTGTGGAGGGGTTTTCAAAGATTGCCAAGCCCTTGAATGAACTGTTGAAAACAGAAGACGAAGATGACACTTCTAAATCCATAAAAACTGTGAAGCCTCACACAGGCCCCAGAAAACCCAAAGAGTCCATTCACGACCAATGAACCCCCAAATGCGAGGAAGCATTCATCCACCTCAAGAAAAGTCTCACCACTGCCCCTGTTTTGGCCTACGCAGATACATCAAAGCCTTACGAGCTACATGCAGATGCCAGCAGGGAGGGGCTGGGAGGAGTGTTGTACCAAGAGCACAGTGGTTGTCTGCGCCCAGTGGCGTATGTGAGTAGAAGCCTAACCCCGTCTGAAAATAATTACCCCACTCACAAACTTGAATTCTTGGCATTAAAATGGGCTGTCGTGGACAAATTGCGAGATTACCTATATGGGGCTGAGTTTGAAGTGAGGACCGATAACAATCCGCTTACCTACCTGTTCACTGTTCCCTGTTCAATTGTGCATGCATACAATTGCACCAGGAGCGACACCACCGGATACTCGCCTTATCGCTGCCAGTTGACCTAGCTTTCGGAATTTCTTTAGATCACACCTCTGAGACCTCTCACAAAGGCTATGTGCACCGCTTAAGAAGAAGCCTTAAGATGGCTTATGAGCAGGCACATGCTAGTTCTGAAAAACGTGAACAAAGAAACAAGAGGAACTTTGATCTAAGAGTCGGAACTCAAGACCTACAACCTGGAGATCGAGTCTTGTTAAGAAACCTAGGCATCCCAGGAAAACACAAATTGGCCCTCTAAAGACTTGGCACAGAAATCATTTATTGCCTCTTGCCGAGGCTGTCCGCATGCCTGCGGCCACCGACTCCTCAGACCTTCATTCCACCACCAAGCCCCTAGGGCCAGTTACTAGGTCCGAGACTATGCCTCCAGATTGGGTGGGGTCAGAGTGGTTATGGTCTTCTCAGCCACAGGAGCCTAGTACTTTGTTCCTGCCCTCATCTGAAGCGACAAACAATGGGACACTTAGGCCAGAGGCTCCTGCATTCATACCATAGAATGTGCTTGATGGAGAACTAGATGATAACATTGATCTGTACTCTGCAGAAGATTGTTTGGAGGCCCCAAGCCCACCGAATACCGGCCTGGTTGATTTGGAAGATGTGGAATCTCTTGTGTCAGAAACAGAGGAAAATGTTTTTCTTCAGAATAATGATCCAGACCCTGTTCTCCCTGTTTCTTCAGTGCCCGAGGAGCCAAAAGAAAGAAGAGCTATTCACCCACCAAAAAGACTGACCCATAACCAATTGGGTGAATGCTCTGAAGAAGCTGTTCTCACCTCATAGAGGTCCACTGTCTCATGTGATTCTCCCACTGCAGATTTGGTGGAGGATAACCCCTGCTCACTCCCTGACACATCTGAACCCAGTGCTTTGGTGTTAGCAAGCGGTGGACAGGATAACCTGCCCATACCCAATGATTGGTGGGAGGTTCCCCTGTCTACCTTTTGTCAGTGCATAAGTTGTTTAGCTTTGAACAATGTGAGAAAGGATGCCCAGGGTTTAGTGCCTTGTATATTCTAACCATTTTATTTCACTCTCTGCTTGTATCTGAGCAGCATGTATCAAGATACATTCTTTCGCCCTCTTTGGGGACCAAAGATTTCAGGTGGGGGGAGTGTGATGCCAAATTAACAAGCGGCTCCTTCGGGGGTAGCGCTACATCTAGATTCTGGGCAGTTTTCTTGACGAGAAACCTCAAAGCCTCGTACACACATGCGGTTTACTCGGCAAGAAAGCTCTGACAGCAGTTTTCTTCCTTGTTCTTGCCAAGAAAACCGAGCGTGTGTACGAGGCCTAACTCCAGCCCAAAAAATAATATATATTTTTTTTGGATAGCATAGGGAAGGGGTAACACCCCTGTAACATTTGTTTTGCTGGCTGTGCCCCTAAAGATTTCACCTCATGTTCTGTCCCTGTGACAATTGGATTTTTAAAGTTTTGGGTTGTTGTGGTAACAAGGATTGGTGATAAACCTTTAGTGGAGACACCTTTTTCCTATGATAACTCTTACAGGAGTGAATTACCCTTCCTATGAATAGATTGCCTTTCACTTCCTGTTGTCTCCCTCCATTGTAAGTATGTGTTGTATGTACACTATATTACCAAAAGTATTGGGACACCTGCCTTTACACGCAGATGAACTTTAATGGCATTCCAGTCTTACTACGTAAGGTTCAATATTGCGTTGGCCCATCCTTTGAAGCTATAACAGCTTCAACTCTTATGGGAAAGCTGTCCACAATGTTTAGGAGTGTGTCTATGGCAATGTTTGACCATTCTTCCAGAAGCACATTTGTGAGGTCAGGCACTGATGTGGAAGAGAAGGCCTGGCTCACAGTGTCTTCGCTTTAATTCATCCCAAAGGTGTTCACGTTGAGGCCAGGACTCTGTGCAGGCCAGAAAAGTTCCTCCACCCCAAACGCACTCATCCATGTCTTTATGGACCTTGCTTTGTGCACTGGGGCACAGTCATGTTGGAACAGGAAGGGGCCATGCCCAAACTGTTCCCACAGAGTTGGAAGGAAGCATGAAATTGTCCAAAATGTTTTGGTATGCTGACACCTTAAGAGTTCCCTTCACTGGAACTAAGGGGCCAAGCCCAGCTCCTGAAAAACATCCCCACACCCTAATCCCCCCAAAAATTATTTGGACCAGTGCACAAAGCAAGGTCCATAAAGACATGCATAAGTGAGTTTGGGGTGGAGGATCTTCACTGGCCTGCACAGAGTCGACCCGATAGAGCACATTTGGGATGATTTAAAGCGCAGACTGAGAGCCAGGCCTTCTCTTCCAACATCAGTGCCAGACTTCACAAATGCGCAATTGGAAGAATGGTCAAACATTCCCATAGACACACTCCTAAACTGTCATGGATATGCAATAAAGTCTGGCAGCTTGCCTGTCTCTGTGTGTTCATTAGAGGCCTGACTCTCTTCCTGGCTGTCTTTTATCACCTTCCTTCCTGTATAGCTCCACCCCAGGCCATCCCAGGAAGCCTATATTAACCACTGCACTGCTAGTCTGCTGTGCTGTTCAACCTTTGTTTTTAGCTTGAGTTCCTGTCTGCTATGTGCTAAGTTTACCTTCCTGTGTACCGATTTTGGCTTGTCCCTGACTACTGCTGCTTGCCGGTTTCCCTGACCTTTTGCCTGTCCCTCGGTTACCCTTGTCTGCCTGTTGCCCTGACCTTGGCTTACCCATCACTATCGCTTGTCCTGGTTGCTGCTTACCCTCTCTCCCTGCGGAGCGTGACCTAGGGGACCCCCTTGGGACCACCAAGCTGGGTCTTAGACTCCGCGCCCTGGGGAATCTTGGGCTCACGCTTCCTCCCTGTTCGCAGCAGTCGGCTAAAGGGTTCACTACCCTGTGGTGCATCCCTGACCCTAATGGGTGACCTGACATACCCCTTGTGGACAGCCTTCCCAGAAGAGTTAAAGCTGTTATAGCTGCAAAGGGTGTGCCAACTCAATATTGAACCCTACGGACTAAGACTAAATTTCATGTGCATGTAAAGGCAGGCTTCCCAATACTTTTGGCAATATAGTGTAAGTTGAATGTTTGTAACTTGGGGACTGCCTGTATTATTATTGATCTTTAAAACAATTTTCTATATATTGCATTCTAATTTCAGCTAATATTTCAATTCAATATAATTTAAGTCACAATACTCCTATAATTAGCCTGTGTTATTCCTTAGTAATGGAAGTATTTTCATTCTAAATGTTGTGACATGTACAGAAATTTGCAGTATTATCTTCTGTGACATATTGTGGGAAGTGTGAATGATGTTGCTTCCATTTTCTATTCAACAAATGATAATTGTGACCTGCCTTTCAGTTCTTTCTAAAGGTCAGATAAAACCACGTTTTAACTTAATTTTTGTACATTTTCATTTAGTGCTTAACAGCTTTAATTAAACTCAATTAGCCGTTTTGTGATTAAAGTTATAAATAATATTGGAGTATTTCATGTGGAACATTATTTTCTTGATGGCTCATAGCCAGGAACAAATAATTCACAGATTAAGAAGAAAATCATAACATGATTGACTTCAGGTATTCTAGGTTATCATTCAAGGCATACTGGAGGAAAAGGCATTTTCCACAAGATTAGATTGGCTACAAATAAATTCAATATAGGCAATAGGTAATAGGCTTGTTTTATGTGCTTCCCCAAAAAACAGATGCCATCTTAAAACAGAAGTTGTCTAATCACTTGTACCCCCTAATAAAAAAAATATATATAATAGTGAAAAGCATATAGACATTTTTTAATTTCCCAATAGTTTGGCTACAAGCTGCAAATCATTCTTCTCTGTCCCAGTAGCCAACTCTGAATTTAGAACCGTTGCTTTATAGCAGGGATAAAGCCTAAAACAGAGGTGCTCAACCCTTTGAAGAACGAGGGCCACTTAAGTGATTTGGTAACCAGTTGCAGGACGCAATGAAATGAAATGGTTCAGAATTTTTTTTTATTATTATGAATAGCATAATGAACATTTTCCTCCTGCAGCTGCTGAATGCAGCAGTTGCACTAGGAAAATTGAGAAATGTTTATCCCGCTGCCCCTCCTGTCCAACTGTAAAACAGAATGTGACAGGCCCCCTGGAGCATGAGACGGGGTCTTCATTAGACATGTGCAATTTTTTTCGTTACGAATACATTTTCCGTCATTATTCGTTATTTTCGTTGATTCGTTAACCTACGAATAAACGAATGGTTTAGCGCAAATAATAACGAATAACGATATTTCCAAAATTAACAAATATGGAATACAAAACTGTGGCCTGGTCATTGACCAGCAAAATGGTCCGTGGCTGAGGTGGTTAACATGTACAACTGAGACAAGCAAAGGATTGCAGGAGAGTCCTACTACATACCTAATAACATCCACTACATACCTGCCAGGTATAGGTGACCATGTCAGTGTTTCTTGTGTCTGCACCATCCCTAGATTAAAAGCCCCTTGGCAAATAAATATGAAGATTTCCTAATATTTAACTGCCATATGCATCATTGCAAGCTCGAAAGCCCTAGCTTTCTAGTATATACAATATATATATTAGATTGTGATCACCCAAAGGTTTGCAGGAAAGTATTACTACCTACCTCCTAAGTATAACTGACTATCTCAGTCTTCCTTGCATTGACACCATCCCTACTACCCCTCGTGGCAGCTAGGTAGTTGTCCTGCAATTTTCCCTCAACTAGTATGGTTTTCCCTTCAGCATGGGTACTTGCAGCCTGCCTGGCTCCCTTCACGTGTCTCTACTGCACCTCTCCCGACATGGGGTCTCCTCACACAATGGAGAGCTCCTCCCTCTTCACTCTACTGGCCCCTGCCCTTCCGCTGACTCTCTCCTCCAGACAGTTTCAGCCTCCCGACATGGCATTTGTGTCTCTGTAGCTCAGAACTCAGGTGAGAGGTCCATTGTGATGATAGGACAGTCAAAACTAGAAGCGGCGCCCCCCGACATTTGCGGAACGCCGGTAACCCACATACCAGCAGCAGAGCGGATGCTTTATGGGGGCGCCATTGTAGGCGGGACTCTTTTCATGCCTTGTCGGCCTTAGCCAAGATACAGTGTTGCTTGTGTACAAGTGTTGTATGTTTAAGGCTATAAACATTGTATATACTGTATGTATATTAACAATACAAATAACAAATTATTGACATTTTGGCTTCTTTGGAGTATGTTTTGGGGAAAAATCAAACAAATACTCAGTAAAGGTCAATATTATTTTGCTCCAGAATATTGTACTGTGTTTTTGGTTGCCACTTTTCCAGTATTGAACCTCTGCACTGAAGCATGTTGACAGGTGTAATCACTGTCTAAGCCAATATACTATCTGTTTGACCACAGTTTGCATATAGCTTGTTTTTTATTTCATTGGTGAGCAGAGGATACAATATTTTGTTCATGCATAAAATATCACCCACGATCCTTAAAAGATTGATACTATAATAACTTCAATTTAGACATAAATAAATTATGATGTTTCATACAGGGTAATTGTTATTTTTTATAACAATCCAATATGTACTTTAGTAAATATGGTATCTATTGTTTTCCATTTGCAAACTTCAAAAGATATGATGTGGAAATATAAATGTGAGTAAATTTCAGACACAAGGCTCTATAAACAATACTGCACCATGATTTGTCTCTATAAAATCATCTTTGTGGCATACTTTATGCGCATGGTTGATAATTTGGGTACCCCTAAAAACTTCTGAGGTGGACTATAAAGTCCTAGAAGGATTTTGTAGTTCAAAGTTTACAGATCTAGAGGGGTGTTAGTCGGTCCAGAGTCAAAATTGGATAAGCTGAAGCAATCATTTACCCAGTGGTCACATGACTTCAATTATTCTCTTTACTTTTATTATCTAAAGGGTGAGGGACATAATTATATCTGCAGCAACTGGCCAGGAGCCACTGTAATTTAGGCTGTGCAGGGCTGGGTAGCAGTGCTGGGACAAGGTCGTTTGGTTCCCAGGGTGAACATGGCAAAATGTACCCCCCCCCTGTTTTTAAGAAAGAATCAATGTTGTTTCAAAACTGGGAGCAATTGATGGGGCAAACTGGCAGCACACTGGCAGTAATTGGCTGCGTTTGATTGAACACAGTGGCTGCGTTTGATGGGCACAGTAGCGACAATTGATGGCACAGTGGCTGCGTGTGTTGACACAGTGGTTGCATGTGATGGCACGGTGGCATAGTGAGGCTGCAATTGATGTTTTTTTTGCTAGTCAGAGAGGGCAAGCAGGGCTCAAAATAACACAAAAACATTTTTTATTAACAAAGTGCTGGTCACCTCAGTCAGCCTACAACAATTATTTGGTTTAACAGGTTCTGTTGTGTTCTGCTTACTTTTTAGACAAGTTCAGTAGTCTTCTTTGCAGTAGCACACTGCAGGCTCCTCGTGACTAGTCCTTGCCAGCTCAGCAGACACAGCTCCCTGCGCAGTGCTCCGAGTCACCCCTCTCGCACCTCGTCTCCTGTTGTGACGTTGCGCGGCTCACGCCGCTGGAATGGACCAACTGACTTCTCCATAGGGGGAGTAAACAAACAGGTAAGGGAGCCAGGAGGTGACGTCCCAGATGCTGAGGAGCGCACTCCGCAGCCAGTCGGCACACAATTTGTACAGTGCCACTGCCCGCACTCGCTACTAGTCTATGACACACACAACAAGTGTACTGGTCTTGCGGCCGCGGTTGCCTGTGTGTCAGAACTGCGCCCCCCTCCTATGCGAAATGGTAGCACCCAGGGCACTCGTCCCGTCTGCCCCTGCCTTGTACCGGCCCTGCTGGGTAGGTTAAAAGGTGTGCCTTTCCATGCAAGAAGATAGGACACAACATGACAAGGCTACAATATAATTGCATTTATCGTCAGGAGATAACAGGAAGCCCAAAGGAGCGGGGAGATTGGCAGGATCAACAGGTAGAAAAAACAAAAAATGCGGCGCTATGAGAAATATAATAAACACTAATCAGCTATGCTGCTGAAGTGTCAAAAATGTGACTAGGTGCTTAAACGCATACAAACACATAAAACCATGCAAAGATGCATGGAAAACATATAGAAAATAAACTATAGGTAATTAAGTCCAAAATCTCCACAGTGATAGTATAAAGAGATTCCAAAATGGTTCAGTGATATAGCAGTGTTGAACATGTGTGGTGAGTAGGGATGAGCCGAACACCCCTGGGTTCGGTTCGCACCAGAACCTGCGAACAGACCAAAAGTTTGTGTGAACTTTAAAACCCTGTTAAAGTCTATGGGACTCAAACGTTTGAAATCTCAAGTACTAATTTTAAAGGCTAATATACAATTTATTGTCCTAAAAAGTGTTTGGGGACTTGGGTCCTGCCCCAGGGGACATGTATCAATGCAAAAAAAAGTTTTAAAAAACTGCAGTTTTTTCAGGAGCAGTGATTTTAATAATGCTTAAAGTGAAACAATAAAATTGAAATATTCCTTTAAATTTCGTACCTAGGGGGGTGAATAGTATGCCTGTAAAGTAGCGTTTGTTTCCTGTGCTTAGAACTGTCCCTGCACAAAATATAATTTCTGAAGGAATCACTCGTGGCTATAATGAATTGTCGGATACCAGCAATACAGAGAAAAGTCATTCATAAAAAAAGAATGCGTGGGGGTCCCAACAAATTCAATTACCAGGCCCTTCGGGTCTGGTATGGATATTAAGGGGAACCCTGCGTCAAATTTAAAAAAAATTATGTGAGGTTCCCCCCAAATATCCATTCCAGACCCTTCAAGTCTGGTATGGGTTTTAAGGGGAACTCCACCCCAAATTTTAAAAAAAATGCCGTTGACCCCCACACATTTTTTTTTATGAATGACTTTTCTCTGTATTGCCGGGAGCCGACAATTCATTATAGCCGCAAGTGATTTTAAATTACTTTTTTTCCTTCAGAAATTACACTTTGTGCAGGGACAGTTCTAAGCATGGGAAACAAGCGCTACTTTTCAGGCATACTATACACCCCCCCCCCCCAGGTACGAAATTTAAAGGAATATTTCACTTTTATTGTTTCACATAAAGAAATTATTAAAATCACTGCTGCCAAAAAAACTGCAGTCTTTTAAACTTTTTTTTGCATTGATACATGTCCCCTGAGGCAGGATCCAGGTCCCCAAACACTTTTTATTACAATAACTTGCATATTAGCCTTTAAAATTAGCACTTTAGATTTCAAACGTTCGAGTCCTATAGACTTTAACAGGGTTCTAAAGTTTACACAAACTTGCCGCGAACACCCCAAAAAGTTCACTGTTCGGCAAACAGGCAATTTTCGTGTTGAACATGAGTTCAACTCGAATTCGAAGCTCATCCCTAGTTGTCACTACTGTCACATAAGGGACTTGTCAGTACATACACCTATTACACATCCCTACACACGCCATGAGTGGAAGAAGTAGCCATAGAGTCCCTATCAGCCTTACAAATGTGGTAATGAAAGGATTAAATAAAAGAGGAAGCAATTCAAATGTAAATATACCAATTTTTTTTATTGTGTGTTTAAGGAAAGTTTTATTATGGATCTATACACATTTTTTCATTTTCCAACTATATATATATTCAGAATAAACCAAGAGTCCTTTAGTAAAATCAATTGGCCAGAAGTAAGATCTAGTGGTCCTCTCGCCCATTCGCTGATACGCTTTTGACCAAGAGATTCCAAGCCTGCCCACCACGGCAAGGCATCCTCTTCTAGGGCAGGACCTACACTAACAACACTAAGCTACCCTCCTTTTTCTAATGTTGGGTGTATGTTTGTAGTAGGCCTCATCCTATAATCTATGTGTGCGATCTACACTCTCCTAATTTGGTTGTCTGTCTGTGTGCATCTCTCTAAAGCATGGAGTGGTCAGTTTATGTACATCTGGATGTCCTCTGTTAGTGTAGGTCAGTACATGCCAGTCCAGTGTGTGTCAGTAAAAAAACGTTCATCAGTAATCAACAGAAAAATATAAAATTAAGATTCCTTAATATGTACAACTGACACAAGCAAAGGATTGAAGTATAGTTCTACTACCTACCTGCCAGGTATAGGTGACCTTGTGTCTGCACCATCATACCGGCAGTAGTGCGGCCGCTTTATGGAGGCACCAGACCGATTTGTCTGACAACAATGCTGGGGATTTTTGCACCCACTGACACCATTGTTGGTGGATATTATTGCATCCACTGACTTTTTATCCTTTACAAGCAAGGAAGCTTACATCTTAATTTCTGTTTGATCTTGCAGTTCTCATGGTGTTCTATAGGTGATCAGCCATGACACCAGCCATATGATGTTTTTATAGTTTGGTTGAAACCAACCTGTTCTGCTTTAAAAGTGTCCTATAATATGATAAAAAGTACATTTGAAAATTGATAGTCCTTAAAGCGGAGCTCCACCCATGAAAACAACATTTTGCCATGTTGTTTAAAAAAATTAAAAAAAGAAAACCTGAAAAAAAAAAAAAATACTCACCCGAAATAGCTGTTGCTATGCGGAAGTCCGTAATCTGCCTCACCTGCACCGCGGTCCGATTTCTTCTTGTCCTTCTCCTTGTGAATGGGGCGCGCTGCTTTCTGGGAACTGTGTGTGTTCTCAGAGAGCAGCGCGCCCATTCACAAGCCAGCGTGAGACTCGCGCAGGCACAGTAGGAAACGGGCAGTGAAGCCGTACGGCTTCACAGCCTGTTTCCCATAGTGTGAATGGCGGAGCGGGACTCGGAGCGATCGCGGGACCGGCATCGGGGGGGCCATCAGCGCAGGCGCCTAGGACAGGTAAGTGTCCTTATTTAAAGTCAGCAGCTACACTGTTAGTAGCTGCTGACTTAAAAAAAAAACTTTCGCGGCTGGAGCTCCGCTTTAAGTCTGTTAGATACCCTGTGTCCAGGTTTTGGCAACTGGCTAGGTGCCCTGCGTGGCTGAGTGCCCTGCTGCTGGGGTCTGGAAGCTGGCTGAGTTCCCCGCAGATGAGATTTTTTAAGAAGTACAACACTTCGATTGTTTTAGCTCCACAAGGCAGAATATCCCAATGCTGGGATCCCATGGACTATCTACAGGCTTAACATAGAGTCCTTAACCCATACTGCTTTTCATTTTAACAGTCACCCAGGTCTTTCCAATGAATTGGTTCCCCAGCAAAGGTCCCCTAAAGCACTTGGAGTCGCAGAGGCACACATTACAACTGGATCAGGACAAAATTCAGATGGAAATATGCCCTCACCCAGAACACCTCTACTACTGAAGCTGTAAGTGTAAGTGTATTTTAACAGTCACCCAGGTCTTACCAAGACATTGGTTCCCCAGCAAAGGTCCCCTAATGCCCTTGGAGTGGCAGAGGCAAACATTACAACTGGATTAGGACAAAAGTCAGATGGAAATCTGCCCTCACCCAGAACACCTCTACTACTGGAGCTGTAAGTGTATTTGAACAGTCACTCAGGTCTTACCAAGACATTGGTTCCCCAGCAAAGGTCCCCTATTGCCCTTGGAATCTCAGAGGCACACATTACAACTGGATTAGGACAAACGTCAGATGGAAATCTGCCTTCACCTAGAACACCTCTACTGCTGAAGCTGTAAGTGTAAGTGTATTTTAACAGTCACTCAGGTCTTACCAAGACATTGGTTCCACAGCAAAGGTCCCCTAATACCCTTGGAATCGCAGAGGCAAACATTACAACTGGATCAGGACAACATTCAGATGGAAATCTGCCCTCACCCAGAACACCTCTACTACTGGAGTTGTAAATAAAAAGCAGAAATCTGGACCACTGGGCTTTGGAACAACATAAGCAAATGGCTCATGAAATTTGTCTATAGGAATCTTGGACCAAACGGGTAACTCATGCCAGCCATGCAAAACACATGGAGATGTGGAGGTATTAGACCTCTGGAGCTAATAATATCTTGACCCTAGAAACAGAGACTGGCTGGGCAGCAGGCACAAAACTAGCAGAGGCAGGCTGGGCAGCAGGTGGTATATAAGCGACATCAGGCTTTTCAGCAGAAAAATGATCAGTGGCATATGGCTGGGAAACAGGTGAAATACCAATGGATTTAAGCTGGATAGCAGGTAAAGGATTAGTAGAGTCAGAGTGGACAGTAGGTAGAGGATCAGTGGCATCAGACTGGATAGCTGGTGGCGTATCAGCAACATCAGCCTTGTCAGCGGGTAAATGAATTGTAGAGGTAGGTTCCAGAGCAGGCAGAGGTAGGTACAGTTTATCATTAGGAAGAAGTGTGGTCATATAACAGGTCAGGGTCAGTTCTGGAGAAGGATCTTCTGTGACATTTTGAATACTCAGAATTATCTTGAGTTTTGCCAGAAGGAATGTAAAGTCATCCCTAGGAGGACAGATCAAACAAGTGTGCCCGTTTTAGTCTGAACCTGGGACTTTTGGTGGCAGCCACCACTTGCGCGGGGATCTGACTCAAAGCCACACCTGATCCCTGGGAGGACTGGCCAGACATGTCTACAACTGTTGTGGTGGAAGTCTGAGTGGCAGCCGACACTGACGCAGGGATCTGACTTGAAGCTGCACCCTGGGAGGACTGGCCAGACATGTCTAGGACTGTTGTGGTGGAAGTATGAGTGGCAGCCACCACTGGTGTGGGAAAGCAACTTGCAGCAACCACTGGTGCGGGAAAGCAATTTGCAGCCGCCACTGGTGCAGGCATCAAGTGTGCCCGTTTTAGTCTGAACCTAAGACTTTTGGTGGCAGCCACTACTGGCACAGGGATCTGACTCGAAGCCACACCTGGTCCCTGGGAGGACTGGCCAGACTTGTCTACAGCTGTTGTGGTGGAAGTCTAAGTGGTAGCCACCACTGGTGCAGGAAAGAAACGTACAGCTGCCACTGGTGTGGGAAAGCAACTTGCAGCCACCACTGGTGCAGGGATTTGACTCAAAGCCGCACCTGGTCCCTGGGAGGACTGGCCAAACATGTCTATAACTGTTGTGGTGGAAGTCTGTGTGGCAGCCGGCACTGGCGCGGGGATCTGACTTGAAGCCGCACCCTGGGAGGACTGGCCAGACATGTCTAGGACTGTTGTGGTGGAAGTCTGAGTGGCAGCCGCCACTGGCGCAGGGATCTGACTTATAAACCACACCCTGGGAGGACTGGCAAGACATGTCTACAACTGTTATGGTGGAAGTCTGAGTGGCAGCCGGCGTATCACCCCCCATCTGTTGTGGTGCAGCTAAACCTCTCTTCTGGAGGAGGAGTTGTGATCTAGCTCTTGATTGATAACCATTCAGAGTGGTCCTCGATCTCATCTTGATACGCTCAATGCAAGTCACTTTTGAATTGAATAAAACTGGATGTGAAGTCCTTCTGGTCACTGGAGAGGTGTTGGGACCTGTGATGGTATGGCAGGGTCCCTCGGAGGGCAGATAGAAAGTACCTCCGTTTACTGGAGTGGTGTCGGGACCTGTGATGGTATGGCAGGGTCCCTCGGAGGGCTGATGGAAAGTCCCTCCATCAGGGGTGGTGTCGGAACCTGCGGTGATATGGCAGGGTCCCTCAGACGGCTGATGGAAAGTCCCTTGAAACACTGGAGCAGTGTCAGGACCTGCGATTGTATGGCAGGGTCCCTCACAAGGCTGATGGAAAGTCCCTCTGGTCACTGGAGCAAAGTCAGGACCTGCGGTGTTATGGCAGGGTCCCTCAGAGGGCTGATAGAAAGTCCCTCCGGTTACTGGAATGGTGTTGGGACCTGCGGTGATATGGCAGGGTCCCTCAGGGGGCTGATGGAAAGTCCCTTGGATCACTGGAGCAGTGTCAGGACCTGCGATGGTATGGCAGGGTTCCTCAGAGGGCTGATGGAAAGTCCCTCCGGTCACTGGAGCAGTGTCAGGACCTGCAATGGTATAGCAGAGTCTCTCAGAGGGCTGATGGAAAGTCCCTCCGGTTACTAGAGTGGTGTTGGGACCTGCGATGGTATAGCAGGGTCCCTCTCAGAGGGCTGATGGAAAGTCCCTCCAGTTATGGGAGTGCTGTAGGGATCTGTGATGGTATAGCACGGTCCCTGGGAGGACTGATAGAAAGTCTCTCCGTTTTCAACACTGGTATAGGGACCTGCGGTGGTATAGCAGGGTCCTTGGGAGGGCTGGTGGAAAGTCCCTCCAGTTATGGGAGTGTTGCAGGGACCTGCGATGGTATAGCAGGGTCCCTGGGAGGACTGATAAAAAGTCTCTCCATTTACAACACCAGCAAAAATGCAGCGAAAATGCATCAAAAACGCAAGCACTGCATTTCTTACACGTTTCTGCTGCATTTCCATTAAAGTCTATGGAACCAAAAATGCAACCTGCTGTGGGCATAAAAGTCCCCGACCCTTTTTCAGAAAAACACACCGGTTGAAAACGCACAGATGTGAACGTGACTGAAAAACTTAAAAACTTAAAAACGCACTGATGTGAGGCAGGCCTCACTGATGACTTTTACTTCTTTCCATACATTAGAGTCACCTAACATTTCCAATGGTGGAGAATTTCAGGTGAGGCGTATCACTTCTGGATTCACAGACTCAAATGGAGTATCCACCATATAATCCAAGGCAATCAAAGAGATTAGATACTCTTACCGGACAAGGTGGACACACTGACCAGCGGTAGCATGTCAATCAAGCATAAACGAGGTCACCGGACTGGTAATATCCATGGAAGGAACCCCGAAGACATCCATTAAAGTCCAGAATCATCCAACTTGGGCGTCACAGGTGTGTTGAAAAAAAGGAGGTTCCTCATAAATTGAAAATCACATGGAAGGACATAAAAAATAAAGGGAGGGATAAGGCAGCTTTATTAATAAAGCAAAGTAAAACATGTCATAAAAACATTTAAAAAAAATTATAAAAACATCAAGGTACTAGCCAAAATGAAGAGGTAAGTAGAGGTGTTCACAAGAAGCAAAGCGTGGTATATAGATTAGCTGTAGCTTTAGTCTGCATTACAAATTAGGTAACAAATAAAAACCAGCAATATATTTATTAAGAAGCAAAGAGGAATTTAAAATTTGACAACTGACCATTTCCTATTTTAGGCTCACATACAGTTGAATAGTTTACATAATGCATCCAACATATAGGAAACCCAACATTAGAGGTGATTTTTTCTTACAAAGCCAATACACTTTTTTCACGCTGGAACTGACTGATATCCCAAAAATTTTAGTATCTGAAGAAGTGTTCTTATTAGTCTCAGAATCTTGGCGTTATTCCAGAAGTGTACTGCAATTTTCGTTATATGGTCTGGTTTATGTAAAACATAATTTTTAGGCAAATGTTTCTTCTTTAAAATTACTTATGGAAGTCCAACTAAAACCAAAACTTTTTATTTTGCTCTGGGTGAGGCAGAGAGTGTTTAGAACCCCTGTCTGCATTAATTTGTGCCATAAGATTTCTCCTTATTTCTTGTCAACAGAGGATGTGATGCGAAATTTCTGCATGAGGACGAAATCAAAAGCACATTAATAGTAAGATGATGAAGAGTTAGAAGCTCTGACAACGTTTTCATTGTTATCTGTACTTTTCTATTCCAGTGACAACTGTATTTCCCATTTATTGCACAGATGCCATGGGACAGGAAATGAGAAAAAAAATCTCAACAATGGGACCATAGAAATATAAACTTCAAATAAATGTTTAACTCTTCCTCACTCGAGCCAAAACTAAAACAAATGTCTGGAGTTAGGCTTTAGAGAGTAACTCCACTTTTGTTGAGAAAAAAAAAACAAAACAATCCCCTCTGGGTGACCAATGCACATTAGAAGGATTTTAAAGCGGACCTTGGGTAATTTTTCAACTTTTCATCTATTAAATCTTCCGCCTTGTTTTAATTTTGTATAGTAACATTTTTTGCTGTCAGTAAATAGCTTATACAGCAGATTTACCTGTTTCTTGTCTGGTAAAAAGCCTAGGTTTATGACCTCATGCACATCTCTCTCTCTCAATCTCGTGAGAGTTTGCCAGGAAGGGAGGGGAGATGAGTCATAAGAGGGCCAATAAGGGCTGCATAGTTGGAGACGTGTGTCTGTATAAATCCAGGAAGCGAACATGAATCAGCTTCAGCTGCCCACAGTTAAAATGGTTGCAGCCAGACTTAGTGGAGGGAGATTTCTGCAGCATATTTTGCAAGTACAGAATCACAGTATATATAAAATAATATGTAAGGGGTTGGAGGGAAGCCTCAGAATGGCAAAGATGTTTTTATTACAAATTATGTGAGGAGCAGACTGAAGTTCCCCTTTAACAAATTTTGTTGTAGATTCCTCCCTGTTTTGCTCTGAAGTTAAAAAAAAAAAAAAAAATGATTCTTAAAGGTAGTGACTAATTAATATTAATCAGCTGGTGCACATTTAAGGTTCTGGTGAGAAAAGTTGCAGTGTCTGCTTCTCTTTAGAAGGGATAAACCCCTAGGCCGCATACACACGATAAGTCCAAACCGATGAAACCGGACTGAAGTTAATTTTCATCGGTTCACAGACTAATGGTGTACACACGTGCTGAAAAAAACAAAGTTCAATGCTTCCAAGCATGCGTCGACTTGATTCTGAGCATGCGCGGGTTTTGAACCGATGCTTTTGCGTACTAACCATCGGTTAGGACCGATGGTCAGGCGTCCATCAGTCTGATTTTAAAGCAAGTTTTAAAGCTTTGGACTGAAGGACATAAGACTGATGGACCATACACACAGTCGGTTTGGACCGATGAAACTGAACTTCAGTCCGTTTTCATCGGTTTGGACCGATCGTGTGTACGCGGCCTGAGAGAGTATCTCACGAAAAACGATATTTTGTTGCAGATGATGCCTAAAAACCTGACTTGTATCTTAGTGCATAGTTCTTCGCCCAAGCAGGAAACATTTCCGTGGGCATTCTATATATCAACTTTGTAAAGAATGCATCCCAGTTGCATTGCATTTGATAAAAAATGACAGTAAATGTAACTTAATAGTATTACAGTAAAACCTTGCATTGCAAGCATAATTCATTCCAAACTCATGCTTGTAATCCAAAGCACTTGTATATCAAAGCATTTTTTTTACAGAGTATAAAAGAGAAGAGAGGCACCTCTAAGTGTAGCACTAGTTGCTAAATGTTGTACCTTCATTAAATGTAACCATATTGCTACACTTAGAGGCTCCTCTCTTCTTTTTTATACTCAATTGTGACATGACGCTACTCTAATGCCGCGTACACACGATCATTTTTTGTGATTAAAAAAAACGACGTTTTCTGTGAAGTAAAAAACGACGTTTTCTGTGAAGTAAAAAACGACGTTTTTGAAACGTCACTTTTCAAAGACGATGTTGCATACACACTATCGTTTTTTTCACAAAAAGCGAGGTTACGTTCACCACTCTTTTCCATTGAAGCTCGCTTCATAACTAGCTTCTGGGCATGCGCGGGTTGAAAAACGTCGTTTTAAACAACGTTTTTGCTACACACGGTGACTTTTTGTGAAACAAAAAACGACGTTTTGAAAAACGACACAAAAAATTCAAGCATGTTGGAATTTTTTTTTTGGTCGTTTTTTTTAAGACAAAAAACAACGTTTTTCCCACACACCATCAATTTAAATGACATTTTAAAAAACTTATTTTTTTTTCATCGCAAAAAACGACCGTGTGTTCGCGGCATTACAGTATATCAAGACATTGCTTGTATATCAAGGCAACATTTATTACACTTTTTTTTTATGTATTTGCTTTTTTTTTACCCTTTAACCGCTTCAGCCCAGGACCATTTTGGTGGTCAAAGACCAGGCCACTTTTTAACCACTTAAGACCCGGACCAAAATGCAGGTAAAGGACCTTGCCCCTTTTTGCGATTCGGCACTGCGTCGTTTTAACTGACAATTGCGTGGTCGTGCGACGTGGCTCCCAAACAAAATTGGTGTCCTTTTTCCCCCCACAAATAGAGCTTTCTTTTGGTGGTATTTGATCACCTTTGCGGTTTTTATTTTTTGCGCTATAAACAAAAATAGAGCGACAATTTTGAAAAAAAATCAATATTTTTTACTTTTTGCTATAATAAATATCCCCCCAAAATATATATACATTTTTTTTCCTCAGTTTAGGCCGATACGTATTCTTTTACCCATTTTTGGTAAAAAAAATCGCAATAAGCGTTTATCGGTTGGTTTTCGCAAAATTTATAGCGTTTACAAAATAAGGGATAGTTTTATTGCAGTTTTATTAATTTTTTTTTTTACTACTAATGGCGGCGATCAGAGATTTTTTTCCTGACTGCGACATTATGACAGACACTTCGGACAATTTTGACACATTTTTGGGACAATTGTCATTTTCACAGTAAAAAATGCATTTAAATTGCATTGTTTACTGTGAAAATGACAGTTGCAGTTTGGGAGTTAACCACAAGGGGGCTCTGTAGGGGTTATGTGTTCCCTGTGTGTGTTTACAACTGTAGGGGGGTGTGGCTGTAGGTGTGATGTCATCGATCGCGTCCCCCCATAACAGGGATGATGCGATCGATGCTGCCGCCACACTGAAGCACGGGGAAGCCGTGTTTACACACGGCTCTCCCCGTTCTTCAGCTCCGGGGACCGATCGCCTTCCCCCTAGCGGCGATCGGGTCTGCGAGTCCCGCGGTCCCGGTCACGGAGCTTCGGACCAGGTCACGGGAGCGCGCCGCGGGCACGCGCCCGCGACCCACGGCTGGGTACTGGAACCGATGTAAATATACGTGGATGTGCCCAGCCGTGCCATTCTGCCGACGTATATGTGCAGGAGGCAGTGCTAAAGAAGTTAAGATTCGGCACAGCGTCGCTTAAACTGACAATTGCGTGGCAGTGCAACGTGGCTCTCAAACAAAATTTACGTCCTTTTTTTCCCACAAATAGAGCTTTTTTTTTTTGGTGGTAAACCTCTGCGATTTTAATTTTTTGCGCTATAAACAAAAAAAGTGCAACAATTTTGAAAAAAAATATTTTTTTCATTTTCCAAATATATATATATATATATATATATATATATATATAAAAAAAAAATTTCCACAGTTTAGGCCGATACGTATTCTTCTACATATGTTTGGTAAAAAAAATAGCAATACGCGTTTATTGATTGGTTTGCGCAAAAGTTATAGCTTCTACAAAATAGGGGACTGTTTTATGGCATTTTTATTAATATTTTTTTTTAGGGGAAACCGTTCTATTTTTTTAATATATTTTTTTTACTAGTTATGGCGGCGATCAACGATTTTTATCATGACTGCGACATTATGGCGGACACATCTGACACTTTTGATACCATTTTGGGACCATTGTAATTTTTACAGCAATCAGTGCTATAAAAATGCCCTGATTACTGTAAAAATTACACTGGCAGTGAAAGGGTTAACCACTAGGTGCCGCTGCAGGGGTTAAGTCAGTACTAGTGAGTGATTCTTACTGTTAGGAGGTGTGGCTACACGTGACACATCACTGATGACTGTTCCCGATCATGGGGAGCGGTTATCAGATGACAGTGTCACTAGGCAGAATAGGGGGGATGCCTTGTTTTTAAAGGCATTCCCCTGTTCTGCCCTTGTCAACCGCAATCGCGGGCCTCCCGGGAACATCGAGTTCCCGGGACCCACGGCCACACTTGTGAGGCACGCAGTGGCCGCAATTTTAAAGGGACGTATGCCAATCTGTCTGCCCATGCCATGTTGTCGACGTACATAGTTGTGCGGCTGTCAGCAAGTGGTTAAGGGATCAGCTGAATGCAATTTTAAAGTTGAACTATAGGCAACATTTTTTTTTGGATAGAGCAAGGGAGGGTTACAACCCCTGTCAGATTTTTTTTGCCATCTGTGTCCCATAGCTGAAATTTACCTTCACTTCCTGTCCCAAAACCAAACAAGAAGTGAGTAAATCCCTGCAAATTAATGGAATTTCTTTGGAACCCCCAGGTAACCAGAACTAGTGTCCCCATTGGAAGATTTTCTGTCTATTATTTGTCTGGGGGGACCCCAAAAAAATAGGATTTTCTTTTACTTTCACTTTCAATGCCAATGGTAAACAGGATAAAATAAGGAGAGGGTGGATCGACTTATTGGGGGCACAGACGGCAATAAAAACTGAGACACATTCTAATCCCTCGCCACTCTATCCAAAACTTAAAAAAAGCTTTGCCTTTAGTTATACTTTAAGTACAGTACAAATCCGCAAGAAAAATGTATGTATTTCAGTGACTCTCGTTTACACAATTGTAGTCCTTTCATGTGTGTTTAAGAAAAAAGTACAGCAGGCTGCATTTTTTTTCACACATAAAAATACTGGAATGCATGTAATCGCACATTAACATGAAATTTATGTTGCTACAGAAAAAAAAAATTTCAGCCAAGAGCTGGTTTCTTCTTCCAGGATCCAATGAAGATAGGGGTTTGTTTTTCTTAAATGAACTTTTGTGGCAGTTTTAACAAATTGTAAAGTCAGACATTATGCTGCTTTTTGTGGCAAAGTACAATATTTATTTAAGAAAAGACTCTCTTCCTCCTCAGAAATTCTCTGTGGAGCCTTTAGAAAAGGGTCTGAACACCAATGAAGCCAGCAAAAGGCTACCAGATCGCAAGATAGCTATGTTGCTTGGTAAGGGCATTCGGTTTGGGTTATACAGTGGCTTGCAAAAGTATTCATACCCCTTGAAAATCTAGGTTAGGGGACTACCTTAACTCATGACTTTCACATTACCGTGGCCCCCCGTGTGCTAAAATAGCCCAGAAGAACCCAGCCCGGGTGGACCCACACTTTGGTGCCCAGCCAGTTAATGGGAAGCATGAAGTAAGTAGCAACCCCACCTACTCTACATGCACTCCTCAATCTGCTGCCATCCTACACCAATTGTCAGGATCAGAGGGGAAACAGGCACCTGCAACACATTTGTTTTATAAACGCAAAGTCTGCCTTATTGCTTAACAAACGCAAAACTAAACATAGGCATTTCAGTTTGCTTCAGTGCAAACAAATGTGTAACAGGGCCGAGACATGCTCAGCTGCACATATTCAAAATACAATATAAGAAGCAGTGGCACTGTGGTGCCCTTGGGCCCCCTTGTCCTATTACTGAGCGACTTGGAAGATATAGAGGGTGATAGGTATACCAAGCTCTGTCTTATGTGTACTTTATTTTATGCGAGAGGGGAAATTTTGTTAAGATTAAAATCTGTGGATCCCCCTACCTGGGCCCCTTGGCAGAAGACTGTCAACTCTGTGTTACCATTGTATAGAAGAACATATGAGAGCAGAAACTGCCTAAAGATGTTTTTTTTTGTTTTGTTGTGCATGAAACTACTTGACTGTATGCTGAGTTTTGTTCCTAATTAAATAAAACTTTCTGTTAAAAACAAAAGCAGTGATGGGGCGTGGCCTGGAGCGGCATGGGATAGGACGCTAGTGACCTGAGCTCCGCCGGCCGACTATCCTACCTCGATATCCTGGGACCCTGGACATAACTTCAAACCGGGTACTGACTCCCCTCGGCCCGGGCAACACCCGTGATCATGTCCCCATCTAAGAAAAACACATCTGCAGCGGCTAAACTGGCTCAATTTTGCCATGACGGCGCGGACCCCCCAGAGCAAGATGGCGGCGCGGCGCTGGGGGAGGACACGTCCAAGCTTCTCGAGGCTATCACAGCGTGTCGCGAGGCCGTTACCTCCTGCCAGACCAATCTCACTGCCAGCATTGAGGAAGTCAAGGTAGACATCTCCCTGGTCTGACAGGATTTTCAAAAACTGCGGGAACGGGTCACGGATGCGGAGACGCGCCTGGGCACGGTGGAGGACTCCACCCCCCCCCTGCAGGTATCGGCGGATGCCATGCAGTTGCAAATCGCACAGCTCCTCCAGAAACAAGACGACATTGAGAACAGAATTCGCAGGTGTAACTTGCGATTCATAGGCCTGCCGGAGAGACCCACCGACGTTTCTTGAGGAACTGTTGGCTGATACCTATGGCAGAGAGTCTTTCTCCCCTACTTTTGTTGTGGAGAGGGCCCACCGTATGTCGGGCAAACCACCGCCGCCCGGGGCCCCCCCGCGCACCTTCATAGCTAAATTCTTGAATTTTAGAGACCGGGATGTGATCCTCCGCCTCAGCAGAGTGAAGGGCAACATCCCTTTTGGGAACAAAATGGTCGCCGTATTCCCGGACTTTTCGGCGGAGGTACAGAAGAAGCGCAAAACGTTCACGGAAGTGAAACGCCGCTTGCGGATCAAGAACATGAAATATGCCATGCTGTTTCCTGCTCGCCTGCGTGTGGAAGGGGATGATCGAGCTTACTTCTTCTAAGATCCGGAGGCGGCTGCGGCGTGGTTAGAACAGTGTGAAGCATGCCATTAAGCTAAGTACCTATACACCCCTAGGTCTGCACTGTCAAAGACACGTGTGTGCTGCCCATCCCTCGCCTCTATCCTGGGTTGATCTCCCTCTGGTTTCCCCCCCCCCCCTCATCTTCCATGTTTCTCCGTTCCCGGCTTTTCCTGCTACTAATGGCCTCTGTGACACTTGGGCAAGGGGAGTACGCTGTGACTGCATACTGACATTGCTCATTGTCTTAGTACCCCCCCGCACAGCATAACACCTTGGAGTTATCCCATCGGCGCCGGACCACATGGTCTTTAATGGATCCTTTTTATCGGACCCTGTGTACCAAGGGGGGCACGTATGACTGTATTCTGACATTACTCTCTGATCCCACTGCCCCTCTTGCCCTGTGAGCTGGTACACTTCTCTCCTTTAGGGCGCGAAGGTCATCATGGTTGGTGGGGGTGAGTCAGAGAATGGAACCTTCCTGCTCTGTCCCCCCCGGAAGGGGGGTGGGGGGGCGGGAGGGCATGTGTGAATCTTTTGACCCAAGTACTGATGCCTGCAATTTGTTTCCTAATGTCCTAGCAGGAGAGCTGTTTAATTCTATCAGGGGGAGTTTCCAGCACGCCGTGCGGTCTTACAAGCACATGGATACAACGCTTTTTATGTTATGTATACCTGGTTCAGGGTCACATGCACTGTATTATGTATTGATCCTTCACCACTTACTCATCACCTCTTTTAGCCGGCGGGGTGTATTACCTCGTCTACAAGCACACACAGGTTAGTGGGCAGTGTCTACACTGTGTCCTCTAGCACAGCGAAGTTTCACCCCGTGTGCTGAAATGCGCAGCCTGGGTGGGGAGGTGAGACGAGTTGCTGTGTCTCTGGCCTTCATGGCCTCCGTATGCACCGCGCTTCTTCTTGCTTTCTCCTTTCCAGGTTGGGCATTTTTTTTGCCCCGTTGGCAGTTAGGGATAAATGCACGCACCAGTTGGGGTCAGTGCAGGGCGGGGTGGGGGGTGGTTGGGTTTGTAATGTTTGTTATTACTGCTATACAGTACATGAGAGAAGGTCTTGACTGGTGCCATACTTTTGTATTTCTGTTGCTGATGCCCGCCCCCGGCTGGGGGAGGTCATGCGGGGTGGTCGCCTGCCGGGGCACCCCCGGGTCCTGGAGTCTCGTATTGGTGGTACTACAACCCATGGCCACGCTAAAGTTTCTCACATGGAATGTGAGGGGGCTGAGAGACCCCATTAAAAGGGCAGCCGTGTTCGGACAGCTTAAGAAACACAGAGCGGACGTGGTGGCCCTGGTGGAGACGCACGCCGAAGGTCCTGTGCTAGGTTCCCTTAAACGGATAGGTTGGATAGGTTGGTCATACCATGCCGTACATACCACCCACTCTCGTGGAGTGTCCCTGCTTATAGCTAAAAAAAAACACTTTGAACTCCAGGACTCGGTGATGGACCCGCTGGGCCGATATGTGTTCCTTAGGGCTAAATTACATGGGGATGTGATACTTATACTGGCTTTTTACATACCTCCACCGTTTCAGTTTGATGTATTAAATGAGGGATTTAATTTCATGTCACTACACCCTGCTGTACCAGCCATTTGGCTAGGGGACTTCAATAATGTCTTAGATACATCACTGAACACGTTGACCAGACCCCCACAGTCTCAGCTGCCCGCCCACGTAACGAGATTTGCCCGCATGCTCAGTGACTTTAACCTGACGGATACATGGAGACACAGACATCCTACGGAGCGGGCCTATTCCTGCTTCTCTGCGTCCCACCACTCCATGTCGCGCATTGACCTTATACTAGTCTCCAGATCCCTCCTCCCTAGGCTCGCAGACACAGGCTTCTATCCGAGATCCCTCTCTGTTCACTGCCCCTACTGGGCTGAGCTCTCCCTACCGCACACACGCCCTCCACTAACCTGGCGTTTGAACCCTTTCTGGTTAACTTTGTTACCAGAAGATGATGACCTTGGGGCCGAGTGGGAAACTTTTTTTGAGAACAACGAAGGTTCGGCACGGCCTCACGTTGTGTGGGATGCATTTAAGCTTCACGCACGTATGACCCTCACAGCCCGTATAAACCGACTAAAGCGGACTTCCACAGTGGCTCTTGACGCGGCGACAGACACCCTCCTGACAGCAGAGAGGGCATTCCTTGACGACCCCACTGATGACAGAGCAGGGACGCTTAAAATGTGCTCGAGAACCCTAGATCAGCTGATCTATGAAAAATCCAAAAACAAAAGCAGTGCTTCTCAAAGTAGGTTTACAAATTTCAGTACCCCACACTCCTCCAGCATGTGTGCCGGACCAGATTTCACCCTTTGCAGTGATCAAAGGAAAGTCCGAATGGCTGCACTGAAACATTAAAGTCCACTTTATTAGTCTTGAATCAAACAGTTTAATCATAACCCTGCGTTATGATTAAGTGTCGTGGTTTGCTGCCTTTGGTCCAATAAACCACCCAGGATTGGGTTGAAGGTACTGCAGGAGCCATGGGGTCAGGGAGGTTTAGTCTTGCTGGATTGGAGAAAATACTATAAAGCAAGTCAGATGGTGTTTGCTTATCGCTGGTTAGTTTCTGGTGATGGGGACTCAGTTTGGCTAGCTTGCCGCAATCATCTGGGCTTTTCTCCCTTGATTCCCTTGTGGATGAATCCCAAATTACCACACGTTTATACCTTTGAGGATGCCATGGTGTGGGTGACTACGGGAATCAAACTACTTAAAGACATCACCAAAGATGGGAAATTATTAACATTTGATCAACTCAAGCACAGACATGACCTTTCCAACTCGTATTACTTCCGATTTCTCCAGCTTAAGGCCCAGTTTAAGGACAGGAGCATTGATTCCTTTCCCTCAGATTTAGAGAACCTGCTTATGTCTGAGGAACTTCCTAAATAATTATCCGTAACATGCAAAAAGTTATTTAAAAAACGCTGCTGGCAGAGAAGCTGAGGTCTCTGACATTCAAGGGGAGGAATGGAATGACATGTGGGATCATCCCTTTCAGCATCTGGTCTCTGCACGAGACAGATTGACTTTAAATTCTTGCAAAAAAAAAACTATTACACACCAGCTAGACTGGCTGCCATATATTTGAATGTCCCAGCAAATTGTTAGCGGTGCTCCTTTTCACCGGCGGCTGCTGATCATATCTTCTGGAGGTGCCATCAGATCCAACAATTCTGGTCTGAGGTTACTTCCTGAATAGCAGAGGTCCTAATTGTGCCAATTCCTTTGACAGTCAGAGTGTGTCTCCTAGGTTTGATGGAGGAGGTGGTCCCATCACGTGCACACAGGATCCTAATTAATATCCTACGGTTTTATGGTCGTAAGGCCATTTATACAATGGAGGAAATTGGAGGCCCCTAGCTTATTCTTCTAGATAGCGCTGGTGAATTCAATGATTGCATATTATAAAGCGACTTACTTGTCAAGAGGATATGGGAAGAAATTTGAAAAGGTGTGGCAGGCATGGTAAAACTTTGATTTAACAGTGGGATAAAAAGACTGGTAGAAGTTGTCAGTGGTTGAGAATACATCCTTTTAACACCTAGGGTAGAGATGGGAGAAACTTGAGGTTCAGCAAGTCCTGAGGTTGACTATACTTCTGGGTATTTTTTTAGGTCCAATTGCTGATAGTTTAATGTGGGAGGTGAATGGACACTTCACGAATAATCCTCAAGGATTTGAATCGAGTACTAGGTGCACTATTGTCCGAATGTTTTGGGGAGGAGCACGAGGAAACTGAGCTTTGTGTTATGTATATAAGGACTGTGTATGTGGGTGTAAGGTAGGGATGGACTGGCCATTGGGACTGGCCATTGGGAGTTTCCTGGTGGGCCGATGGCTCAGTGGCCCGGCAGTGGACTGCTGCCCCCCTCTGCTCCTCTGTCTCTCCCTCCCCGCAGCGCTCACCTGTGGGGAACAAAGAAGCAGAGGGAGGACCAGAGGAGCAGGGACGACGACAGAGGAGCATAGGGGATGGCACAGACAGCTGACTCAACTGTTCTATAAGGGGAGCACCAAACTGATTATTTGCCCCAGGTGAAATAATGTCTAGCTTCCCCACTGGTACTGCCTATAAGAGTACCAGTACCAGCCATTCTACTCTAATAAAGTAGAACGGCAAGTGGCTAGTGAAGGGGGAGAGGGGGCTTGGGTGGCCGGGGGGGGGGGGGGCAGGAGTTGTGCGACCGCCATGGGAAAGACCTGTCATAGTGGGCCAGTCTGGATGAAGTCCAGGGCCAAATTTCTGTCCCAGTCCAGCCCTGGTGTAAGGAGTGTTACTTGAATGTCTAGTTAGAGTAACTGTTAGATTGGCTAATATATGTAAATTGATGGCCATGTTTTGCCATGTGAGGGACTCTGCCAGTGTCTTTTTTCTACTGTATGTCTTCTAAAAAACAGAATACAAATAATTTTACAAAATAAAGTGCTGAGGTTAATGCAAAATGCGCAAAGCTTTTGTCAGCAACAGGGATAATGTAAAGTGTTTTTATGCTGTTTGATTCAAGACTAAGAAAGTGGACTATGGGGTTTCAGGACCTTGGTTCATATTTAAAATACAATAGGCTTGGCAAGCAGGAAAATTCAAGACATGTAAGTCTTCAGTGACCCCATTTCAGTTTTCACTGGGATCCAGTCTACGACTAGCACTCCCTTTTCTTCACAAAAGCCACACCAAACTGACTACTGGTTTAATAGGCACACATAGGATCACATTACCATTGTTATTTAAAAAAAAAAAAAGTATAGTTTCCTTTAATGTAACTCATATCATGCCCCCTTGTATAACACTCATATATGTAATGTATAACTAACTTTACATTATTTTGTATTTAAAATACATGCAGTTATTACTGGCAGGCATGGTGATTCTGCAAATTGCTTCAAGAGAGTGTTTATTCTCAAACATAATATTGTACAACTTGCATAGAGAGATGACTCTTGAAACGGCACACATCTGGTAAAGGGTCCCATAGGATGTTTTGCTAGGAATGCAGACAGAAGCAGCTGCTTATTTCGCTACTATTGAATGAATGCAGAGCAAGAAGGTTTAAGAGAACATTGCCAGCAGATGTGCTGGTGTCTGTTCTATTTCTCATTGGACCAATCATAAGTATTGGAATTGTAATCTTTAGTGTATACCTATGATCTGGGGACACTATATAGTCATGTACACTTCACTGAAAAACACAACCACTGATTATTTTTGGTCTTTTAAATATCTTGCATCATTGTCTTCCACTCTTAAAGGGCAGTTTCACAAAAAAAAAAAAAAAAGAAGCTAATGACGCAGCTTACTTTTATAATTCTGTTCCTATGATGCAGGTGCTGCTACTAGAGAGCATTGTCACGTCATGGTCTTAAGTGAAACTCCAGACAAAAAGTTTAGAGCTAAACTAAATAAATATAGTATATGTGTGTGAACTGTCTAATTTGATTTGTAAATCTGTTCGTCCAGCCTTAAGCCGCGCACACACGATCGGTCAAACCGATGAGAACGGTCTGAAGGACAGTTGTCTTAGGTTAACCGATGAAGCTGACTGATGGTCTGATGTGTACACCATCAGTTAAAAAAACGATCGTATCAGAACGCGGTGACGTAAAACACAACGACGTGCTGAAAAAAATGATGTTCAATGCTTCCAAGCATGCGTCGACTTGATTCTGAGCATGCACAAGTTTTTAACTGATGGTTTTGCATACTAACGATCGGTTTTGACCTATCGTTATCAATCCATTGGTTACATTTTAAAGCAAGTATGCTTTTTTTTTAACCAATGGTTAAATAACCTATGGGCCCCACACACAATCGGTTTTGACCGATGAAAGTGGTCCTTCAGACCGTTGTCCTCTGGTTAACCTATCGTGTGTACGCGGCTTAAAAGTGACAATAAAACTTCATTCTTTAAATTAAAATAACAAACATGATATACTTTTTTTTTCCACTTTTAAATTTTTTATTCAAAGTTTTTCAATTTTACAACACTTCAAACATACAACAAACTTTACATTAGTATATCAAAATGTATAATTATACATGCCTTTACATACAATCAGTGTTGTCAGTAACGGCCACTTTTGAGGGTAACGAGTAATCAAACTGATTACTCTTCCCCTCATGGTAACGCCGTTCCCATTTCTTGGGCGGCATTACCGCAATTACATCTACCGCCACTAGATGGCAGCAGAGCGTCCATCGACGTCACAGACACTCCTGCCCGCGATCCCAGCATTGGCCAGTGTGCTGTCATGATGGACATCACAGTGGACCAATGAATGAGATTCACGGCCGGGACGTGATGATGTGTCACGTCATGCACTGCTGGCCCCTTCAAAACAGGAGACAAAGCACGCCAAGCATGACGTCACACACAGGCGCAGCAGCTAGACTGGAGTCTGTGATGAGGAGGTGGACCGTGGTACTGGCGGCCAGCCAGATAGCGTGACTCCAGGACAGAAGGACACCCGAGCACTGCAGCCTGCAGGTACAAGGAGGCTACAGTAAATGATTTTGAAAATCTTCTGAAAAGTTCTGCTTACAAGCGGTGTAGTGAAAACTGTGCAGTAACACAATACCCAGAAGTATTGTGTTACTGCACAGTTTTCACTACACCGCTTGTAAGCAGATCTTTTTATCCTTTATTTAACATTTTAAACGTATTTCACCATGAGAAGTTTTCTTTATTTATTTTAATCACCATCGAGGAACATACTGGGGATTTAGCCTTCACCACTGGACAGAACCTCTTGCCAATATCTACTCAGTTTGGGGCATTTCCACAGCATAAGTCTGCCTGAGATTGCCCACACTGAGGACACTCTGACGTTTCATGCTCATGCGCATTCCTGTACTTGTACATCTAGGCTTCTATGCTCACAACCCTGCACAGGAATTTGCACTTGCACACGAGAATTTGCACTTGCTGCACGAGATCCCTGACAGCAGGTGGATGACTTTCACTTTCGAGTCAGCCTACTGGGGAAGGTAGAACACATTATTGTATTTCTTCTACAGTCTGTAACTGAGAGGGGTGTCATCTACCAGACTGCTGTGTGGTAATGCTAAATCTTACAAATGGTTGGACACAAACGCAGATCCTTTAGCAGCTCCTTTATATGTATTTCATCCTTATTTTATGTTTTTTGACAGACATTCAGTTGTAAGATTACCTTTACCCTCATTGTAATGTTGATGAAGGGTAAAATTAGGTTGCTATATGAAAACTGAAGCAAAGCAAAAAGGTGCAGTGTAAAGGCCATTGGTTTTGCTCATTTTATAAATCAACTGCACTGTACTTTTAATGTTATCTGCTGCTTGTGTGTGTGTCTGTGGTGTGTGTAGGATTGGCGCATTTCCACACTTATTCTGAGCTTATGTAAGCACAATAATTGAACTGCTCTATTCAGCTTACAGATCTTTGGCCACGTACACAAATTTGGCTGGCGTTAATGTGCCGCTACATCTTTGTACTCGTCACCAAATATGGCAACTAGTCCACTCCCATTATACAGTGCTGCGTGATTTCTCATATGACCCTTTATCTATATTTAGTTTCCATTACACTGTGATTAAATCAAAACGTCAGTGAAAAGGTGACAAGCGCGAAACTGTCTCATAGGTCTATGAACACCAACCACAATCATGTACTATGAAAAAATCACTTGAGTGTCCTACTTGAGGTCGCTACAAAATGTCACCCACAAAAATGTAACACTTCATAGCTTGCAGGTGGCACCATGTATATGTTTTGTATGTAATACATCATTCTTAACCTCTGCACTACCATGCTGGAGTTCAAAATATACTAAATGCGATATTTACATTGTATAGTGATTTTACTATTAGATTATTCCCTTGTATAGAATTCAGATTTTTTGATTTTGCTTTAATTAATAGAGATCATAGCCAATAATGATGTTTGAATCTTGAATCTCTTCACCAAGAGTTTGCCGAATGTGGTTAGAAATTTGCTAAACTTGAATTTTGTGGTGAATCATATTAAAGGCTATGCTGGAAGAGTTTTTCTGTTGAATTCTGACCATTCTGTAAGCTTATAGGCAAACTATTGTCAAAAAAGGGCACATGGAGCTGGACTCTGCCATAGGAACACTTGTACTTGAACTACAATGCAACAGTAAAAAGGTCCTTATCTGTGGCGCCTGGTGCTAAAATATGTTTTTTGGGGGGGCACAAACAAATGCCTCTAGGCCCGCACTCACCAGAGGACCCCATGAGACTAACCTACAAATGCAACCCTCCAGCGGTCACGGCTCTCCTGATACCCGGTGGCTTCCGTGTTAACCTGGTCTTCTTTCCGGGTTCCAAATCTTCAGCCTCCTGATTGGCCGGGACAAGAAGCTGGAAACCGAAAGTAACGCAATATTGATTTGCTAAAATAAAAAGTGGGAGGATTCGGGAGGATAACCTAAAACAAGCCAAATAGAGCCTCAGGCTCTAATCACATGCTTGTAAAAAAAAAAATGACAGACCTAAAAGAAAGTGATAAAAAGATGATCTTGCGCTACCAAGAAATAACCAAAATAACACGTGACCAAGATACTGTAATATACAATAATACGTATAGATGTATAAATAAATATATGGAAATATATATATATATATATAAGTCCACAAGTGAGTATAAAGTGCAATCAGTGAATTCAAGTGCACATAAGAACTATGTTTCATCCAGTGTTCACAGTATTCGTGCAGGTGCCAATCCGTGGGAAAACCAGCCTCACAAGCCTCTCACCTCACTGCCCAAAGTTAACCACATCAAATATCCTTAGGTGGTTCTTACTCCTTCCTTTTAGGTATATTGAGCCATAACCATACAAGATTTTACCAACCCCTAAGGGATCTAAATCAACTCAGGAAACAGAAGCAGAAAGAAAAAAATAGGCCTCCTATGGTGTAGTATCATAAACCAGCGATAATTTAATAAAAGTATTCTCCTTACATTAAAGATAAATCAAAACAGCTTTAAAACAAACGGCATCTGCCATAACCTCACGTCACTCCAGGTGTCCGTTACTCCCTACGCGTTACGGCCACTGCCTTCATCTTCATCTTAGATCCCTAGGGGGTTGGTGAGATCTCGTATGGTTATGGCTCAATATACCTAAAAGGAAGGAGTAAGAACCACCTAAGGATATTTGATGCGGTAAACTTTGGGCAGTGAGGTGAGAGGATTGGCACCTGCACGAATACAGGGAACACTGGATGAAACATAGTTCTGATGTGCACTTGAATTCACTGATTGCACTTTATACTCACTTGTGGACTTTTTTTATATATATATTTATATATATATATATATTTCCATATATTTATTTATACATCTATACGTATTATTGCATATTATCTTGGTCACGTGTTATTTTGGTTATTTCTTGGTAGCGCAAGATCATCTTTTTATCACTTTATTATCACTTGTGTCATGTAAACACGTTTAGTTTTTGCAGCAACCTTTCTTTATCTATCTATATAGTTATTGATATTTATTGATAGATGTACTGTGGTTTTTAGCACATTATTGCACTGTGTGTATACCTGCTCCACTTAGCGCGAAGGCTTTCATATATCACAGACCTAAAAGAAACCCATTAGACCGGCGCCCCGCACAGTGCGCTACTTACTTTACTTGTTAGTCATATTTTGGGTTATTTAAAAATAAATCTTTCTAAGATTAGCTTTCTTATTTGCAAATTAACTTTGGGAACTTTGGGGGTGGGCACCCCTTATGGACTGGCCCCCACTGGTCCTTATAATGCAGCTTCAAGGGTGCCATGGTAAAAACACTGATTCTTTAAATTACTTGCTTGAGAGATGCCTTTAAGCTGCATGTGATGCTACAGTTGTGAAAGACAGGGTCACACTGTATCCTGGTATGACATATTTTGGATTTGTAATAGATTTTTTTTACTTTTACAATTGTAAAGGCAGAAGGTTTTTTACCTTAGTACATTCTATGATTTATATTTAAAAAAACTTCTGCATGCAGCTCCCCCCGCAGCCGCCCTTAAATACATGCCTGAGCCCCATCTCGATCCAGTGATGTGCATTAGAGTCAAGACTCTCTTGGCTCTCTTGCTCCTCATTAGCTCAGATACAGCAGCAGGAGCCATTGGCTCTCCCTGCTGTCAATCAGAGCCAGTGACGAGGAAGCAGGGGCCAGGGCCAAGTCAGCTCTGTGTGTCTTGCATACAGAGCAGAGCTTGAGAGCGAGCACACACGAGTGCCCCCCGTAGCAAGTAGCTTGCTATGGTGGCACTCAGCGGGGGGTGTAGCTAGGAGCGCCAGCGGGGGGAACCCCAGCAGAGGAGGATTGGCTGCTCTATGCAAAACCATTGCTAACAGCAGATAAGTATAACATGTTTGTTATTTTAATAGAATAAAAACCAAAGCTTTACAATCACTTTAAATGTGGCAGCACCATAATGTGACTTATTTCAACATAAAAAAAAAATGGTTTTATTGGGCAGTTTTGGCTGGGACACCTGATTTTTTGTGATAAGTGATAACAGGCCTGAATTGAACAGTGGAAGTAGCAACCACAACAGATCTATAATCAATAGCTAAGACCACAAAATTCATAAAAATTGACCAGCAGCACAACAGTTTTTTTTTTTTTTTTTTGCAATGCGTTAAAAGTTTTAATAATGTCAAAACTGGTAACACAAAAACACTTCAGAACCACAACACCACATTCCTCAGACACCCTCAAGGCAGGATTTATCTTGCAATACAAGTTAGATTTAGAGACTAAAGCCAAAAATATTGTTAAATGGCAGTATGTAAACAGCTTTGTTGGGCCTCAATATAAGAGGGAGACTAGGCAGGTTTTATGTTGAAATAGAAAGGTATTATCTAAGAGACAATAAGCATAAATATTGTACAGTGGCTACACAGTATGTAAGCAGTTCTATTTAACCGCAATTTAAGTATGAGTGACAAATGTACTCGTAACAGGAAATTAGAGTGTATTATCTGAGAGACAATAGCCACAAATATTGCACAACGACTGCATGGTATGTAATTAGCTTTGTTAAGCCACAATATCAGCAAGAGCGAAGAGGCAGATTTTATTTTAAAATATATGGTTTACTGTCGCTTTAAGAAAAGACAAACAGGCCCATAGTGAAAATTAAACATTGCTCTGGTTTATAAGGAGTATAAAGGTAGGAGAGCTGAAGTGGTTAAAGATAAATGTACATTCCAGCCATAACTGAAAGTTAAGGTGGGCATAGATGGCCTATAGTTATGCTCTTGATCTGAGAAATGTTCATGACAAATGTGCTGTTTTTGACCTATTAATGAGTATGATTAACAGAAATGCCAGCTGTAAGAGATGCCAAAAATGCTTGTTATTGAAATTTCTGTGTGTGGTAAAGAATTATTTTCACGTCGGTGATACCTAACCCTTCAATTTCTATGCAGCAGTACCACTATCAAGTAAGAAACTGCAGGACACGATCAAAATAGGATGGCGAGGTATGATTTTTGGAATACATTTGTTTGTTTTCTGATGCCACGTTTATTGCTGAGTGAAGACTCTGGAGGGTGGTTGGACATGCAGACATAATTTGACCTCAGTCATTCATGCCTGTGATCTGGCCCCTAAACAAAAAAGGTTGCCTGGGACCCATGAAGGAAAGTTGAAAAAGCATGCTGCAGACATTTTCAGTTTATCATAAAACAAAAGTAATTAGATATAACTCGATCACTATTCCACTATTTAGGTATCAAACCGATATTATATTGTCACATGTGGGCACCTTAGGTTTCCTAATGATTGATGCCAGTATTTTAGAAATGCCGCTCTATTAAAACAATACATTCTTTACTTTTTATATACCTTGAATTTGTTAAAAAATTCTGTTGAGACGTTGATTATCAGCCTCGAGCTGAACAAATCTTATCGTAGTCTTTGAAGTTTGCCTAGCTTAAGTGATGACATGAATCAAGTGCACATACTTCTTGTCTTGCTAATACCAACTACAGTAAATCTCAGCTGCTGACAACATGGTCATTTTAAAAAACTCCAGATATTGAACCAGTTTTACTATGAGATGGTATGCAAAGATATTTGAACAACTTTTTTAAACAAAAGCTTTTATCAGATTAAAGTCATTTTAATTTGCTTTTAAACATACTTCCTAAAATACAGTATGTGAAAAAGAACAGTTCAGAAAATAAGCTTTGTTTGTGTCTTTTTGACCTCAAATCTCATATTTAAAAGGAAATGTCATGCATTTTTCTATTACAAGGGATGTTTACATTCCTTGTAATAGGAATAAAAGTGACCCATTTTTTTTTAAACAGTTTTAAAATAAAAAAAAAATAAAGCAAAATAAATATTTTTTTTAAAGCACCCCGTCCCGATGACCTTACGCACAGAAGCAAATGTGTATGTGAGCAGCCCCCGAAAATGAAAATGATGTTCAAACCACACATGTGAGGTATCACCGCGATTGTCAGAGAGAGAGAGCAATAATTCTATTCCTCTGTAACTCAAAACATGCAACCTGTAGAATGTTTTAAACCAGGGATCCTCAAACTACGGCCCTCCAGCTGTTGCGGAACTACACATCCCATGAGGCATTGTAAATTCTGACATTCACAGACATGACTAGGCATGATGGGAATTGTAGTTTCTGAACAACTGGAGGGCCATAGATTGAAGACCCATGTTTTAAACGTTGCCTATTATGATTTTTAAGAGTAAAAGTTTGACTCCATTCCATGAGCGAAAGCAATTTTGAAGCATGACATGTTGGGTATCAATTTACTTGGCGTAACATTATCTTTCAAAATATAAAAAAAATTGGGCTAACTTTACTGTTGTCTTTTTTTTAATTAAAAAAAAGTGTTTTTTTCCCCCAAAAAAAGCGGAAGAAGGGGAGAAGACAGGATCAAACAGCCTTTTTACACAATGCAGAGGATTGACCATTTAGGTTCCACAATAAGTATAACAAGCATGCTTTACGACATATACAGTAGGGTTGTCCCGATACCACTTTTTTAGGACCGAGTACAAGTACTGATACTTTTTTTCATGTACTCGCCGATACCGAATACCGATACTTTTTTTAATGTGTCCCCAAATGCAGCCATGTCCCCCCAGCCATGTCCCCCCAACATATTGCAGCCATGTCATGTCGCCCATATATTGCAGCCATGTCCTGTCCCCCACATATTGCAGCCATGTCCTGTCCCCCACATATTGCAGCCATGTCCTGTCCTGTCCCCCACATATTGCAGCCATGTCCTGTCCCCCACATATTGCAGCCATGTCCTGTCCCCCACATATTGCAGCCATGTAATTTCCCCCACATATTGCAGCCATGTCATGTCCCCCACATATTGCAGCCATGTCATGTCCCCCACATATTGCAGCCATGTCATGTCCCCCATATATGCAGCCATGTCATGTCCCCCATGTCATGTCACCCACATATTGCAGCCATGTCCTGTCCCCCATATATGCAGCCATGTCATGTCCCCCACATGTTGCAGCCATGTCATGTCCCCCACATATTGCAGCCATGTCATGTCCCCCACATATTGCAGCCATGTCATGTCCCCCATATATGCAGCCATGTCATGTCCCCCACATATTGCAGCCATGTCCTGTCCCACACATATTGCAGCCATGTCATGTCCCCCACATATTGCAGCCATGTCCTGTCCCCCATACCTGTAGTAGATGATGCCGCGTTAATCCCTGTGTATTGTAATCGCCGCATTACAGGCACCTTTCGTTTGAATTCTTAATTCCCGCCACGTATAGACACTCCCCTTCTCGGGATTGAACAGATCCGTCCAATCCCGAGCAAGGGGGAGTATCTATACATGGCTCAGTGCATAGACACTCCCCCTTGCTCGGGATTGGACAGATCCGTCCAATCCCGAGAAGGGGAGTGTCTATACATGGCGCCGCGGGCATTAGAACAATTCAAACGAAAGGTGCCTGTAATGCGGCGATTACAATACACAGGGATTAACGCGGCGGTATGCGGCGGCGGCGGCTTTGTGGTATGCGGCAGCGACGGTGGCGGCGGGAAGTATTCTATTTAGGCATCGGAGGTATTTGCGCGAGTACAAGTACTCCCGCAAATACTCGGTATCGGTCCCGATACCGATACTAGTATCGGTATCGGGACAACCCTAATATACAGTATGAGTGATTTTACTGTTGTGGGTTTAGTAACACTTTAAATATCCCAGAAAAAAACTAAAATCTAAAATAGTCAACAAAAAATGTTGTTTCCTAAAATAAGCAGACTGCTTCCAAACCTTTAAATGAGAGAAATTATTTGCTTTATAAGTGAATGGCTGTGACTTTTCCCAGCCAGTTAAAGGGATTGTAAACCCTCTGGGTTTTTCACCTTAATGCATTCTTAATGTATTAAGGTGAAAAAACTCATGTGATGCAGAAGCCCCCCAGAGCCACCCTTTTACTTACCTGAACCCAGTCTTGCAGCGACGGGGACAAGCACACCAGCTCCAGCCAGTGTCTTGTGTCCTGATTGGATAGATTTATAGCAGTCCAGCCATTGGCTCCCGCTGCTGTCAAATCCAATGATGCGGGAGCCAGGGGGCAGGGCAAAATCCTGCTGTCCATGTCAATGGAAGCAGCAGCAGGACATGGGAGTGCGTCCGCACGAGTGCCTTGATGGAGAGCGGCTCTCAAACATCTTTGACAGGTATCCTGTCCCCACTTCCGGGAGATCTGGCCGTGGAGCATTATGTCAGCAGCTTGGCTCCCTCCTTCCTCTTCCTTCCCCCGCCACTGGGCCAGTAGGAGAGCACAGCGGTGCCTCGCGCATGTGCAGTAGGGACCCGGTGTGAAGCCGTAATGCTTCACTACCTGGTTCCCTTACTGGCAATGGCAACGACAGCACCTGACAGCTCATGGAAACATCAGCTGCGGTGCTGACATCAGTGTACTCATGGACAGGTAAGCATCCTATTATTAAAAGTCAGTATGTGTAGCTGCTGGCTTTTCATTTTTGCAGGGGTGGGCAGACAGTTTTTATTACAGTACACAATTTTTAATTATTACTTGAAATTATATTAATTTAGAAAGGTCCTATAAACAGATATAAAAGCATGCCCCTGTGAATAAGGCTGAAGAAAGGATGTGTGTTAGCACTACAGAACCTCCCTTCCCCACTTCAAAGAATAGGAGGAAGTATGTGTTGTGGTAGGCAGGTACCCAGAGATATCTGGGAGCAATCAAACAGTTGTAGCACCCTCTAGTGTGTGCTACTAGTATTAGTAGAGTAGGCAAAACATATTCTGGCCAGGAATAACCTGAGTCACTAAATTGGATCATGGTTATTAGAGGCCAGGGCTGAATGACTCATCTTAGCAGTTCTCTGATACCTCCTCCTGGGTTGGAAGGTCGGAGAACCTTCTAGAACTAGAGGGTGGGGGTTAGGAGGGGCTGCCATTAATTTTTTTGAGGCCTCAGCCAATCCCCAGAAATGTGCTGGAAGGAGGCTGGGACTACCCCATAAATAGACACTGGCCATGCCAGCAGGGCAGTCAGGTGGAAGATGGAGATACAGATGGAGATGGCGATGGAGATGGAGATGGCCCTGAGAGGTATCCCCTAGTCTGGGGAAGGTGTCCTGCCTTGGGCCGGTGTTCGGGTGCTGGAAGGATCCTGCCAAAAACACAAAGGAGGAAGCTTTCCTGGAGGCACAGGAGCAAGAGAGGACAGAGTGAGTGGTGCAACACTGGTGGGAACTAACAAAGGGGGGAGACTGCCATATGTAGCCAGTCTCTCTTTAAGACAGGGGTAGGCTTAAAGGGGTTGTAAAGGTTTGTTTTTTATTATATAGATTACTTTAAGCTAGTGCATTGTTGGTTCACTTATCTTTTCGTTCGATTTCCCTTCTAAATGTTTTCTTTGTCTGAATTTCTCACTTCCTGTTACTCCTCAGTAAGCTTGCCCCCATCATCCGAGCCATTCTGGCTGGGTGTTAGTCAGCATGCTCGACCCCTCCCTTGGGACTACATCCCTGTGAGGAGACGCTGTGTCCAGATCAGCTCAGATGATGGGGGCAAGCTTACTGAGGAGAAACAGGAAGTGAGAAATTCAGACTAAGGGAAATCAAAGAAAAGGTAAGTGAACCAACAATGCACTAGCTTAAAGGAAACTATTTAGAAAATAAAAAATGAACCTTTACAACCCTGAAGTTCCCATAACCTCCCTATCCCCATCCAAGTTGTTAACCCCCTAATAATCAAGAAAAACAAAGCTACAGACTATTTTTTGACTTTGCGTGCCTATACAGGAGTGGGGGATCCCTACATGGGGTGTGCTACACAAACAGAAAACAAAACACTTTTAATGGCATCTATTTTATGGTGCAAAAGTAAGCATATAGGAGAAGTTAATTTTTAATTGTTTTCTGTCTTTATAAACAAGGTCTGTGTGGATAGATTAATATATTCAAATCCTTTCTCATGCCAACATATGATTGTTATATCTTACTATCCCACAATAATAATATTTTGCATTCCATTTGCTTTCTTTCTTTGCTTTTGTTTGTTTTACCTTTCCCCTTTTTCTCTAGATATAAGAAATGTGAGGGTCTGTGGGCCATATTCTGGTTGTGGGGTGCCCTTTGTGTCTGGCTCCTGCCCCGGGATCCACGAGCCTCTCCATGCAAGTTTTTCCAACGATCTGATCCTCGGCAGCAAATTTTATTCCTGTTTTTCTGAATTGGATGCTATTGGTGAATGTTCAAGCAATGCACGGTTAGAATATTATTATTTCAAAGAACTGTGACTTATTGATACATTTTAGACATGTGCGTTCCCGTTTGTAACGAATGGATTTCGTACGAATTTGTTAGTATTCAACATTCATATTAATTCGAACATCCGAAAAGCTTAAAGACCCAAAATACAAAAATTACGGAATTACGAATAAGCAAAATAACGAACAAGCGAAAATACGAACGTATGATTGGACAATCTTACTAAAATAGGAAACACCGAAAAAGCAAAAAAATGAAAATTACATCTATAACAAACGATTTGCATTCCATATTTTAAATCCTTTGTCTGTTCGTATTTTCAATTGTATGTTCGTATTTTCATTTGTGTGTTTTGTAAATCCGTTTCTTTGTCTGTTCGTAAATTTGTGTACTTGTATCATTCTTTCGAATGGGCACTGGGCAGCGTAGTTAGTGAGTGATTTATCTTACTTAAAGGGGTTGTAAAGACAAAAATATTTTCCTCTTAAATTAAAGTCTGACAGTAGCAGATAAAGTAAAAAGTAATGTTTTGCATTATAGCTAGTTTGATACCTGTTGAAATCCAGCTGTTTTATTCACCTCCGTCACTCCTGAATCGTTATTCTCACTGACTTCCTGGTTTGTGGTTTTGCTGCATTCTTGCTACATCACGGCCTAATGGGAACTACAGTTCCCATTCGGCTTAGCCTCCATGACTGTGAGGGATAAGAGAGCATCTTCACGCAGGGCTGTAGTCATAGGGAGGGGGTGAGCACATTCTACTTTCCACCATGCAAAACAGCTCAGGTGCTGATGGAAAGCAACCAGAGGAGAGACAGGAAATGGCATTTTCAAACCTGGATTACTGTTTTTTGGAGGTCAAAAGGAAAAATGAGGTAAGTGATATTTTAATGCTTTAGCTTACAGCAATCAATTGAACTAATAAAAAACAAACCTTTAGTGTTCCTTTAATATCTTAGCCAATCAGCTTATCTCTTTTGTGCTGAGTCACATTGTACAGTGTAAAGCCTCGTACACACGATCGGACTTCAAACAAACTTTTCCGTGGAATTTTGTCTGAAGGGAGTTGGCCAGACTTTTTAAACCGAAAAAGTTTGTCCGATAGAGCGTACACAAGGTCGGATTTTTTGGAAAATGCTCATTTTGACGTTTGTTGGCAAAAAGTCTGACCGTTTGTACGGGGCTTAAGAGAAAGTATATCTTAATATGGATTAGCCGCGTGTTGCTATGTATTTATGAAAGTACAAAATTACGAATCCATTAAACAAAAATTATTATCTAACAAAATTAAGAATTTCGAATCAACGAAAATAAATTAGCCAAAATTACGAATCATTCAGTATAATCGAAAATAAAACTGTTACGAAAATACGAACGGATCCGAAGAGGAAAACTTGCGTCTTACGAAATACGAATGGCTCCGAATAGGAAAACTTGAGTCTTACGAAATTACGAATCTTTACGAACCTACGGAACGAGACAAAACTGAACAAAAAAAATACTAAAATGTTTGTTGTGCACATGTCTAATAAATGTATTCACATGCAATCTACTTACATGTTTTGTACTTTGATTGTTTACTGCTGATTTTGTTAAATTTTAGATAACAATGTATTCGACCACTAGGACCCTGAAGAAGAGGTTTCATCACTTTCAACCTTGAAATGCGTCCGGCTTTCTCTGTCCCAGTCCAATTGTCAGGAATCGGGATAGAGCCAATTGGTTTATTTGTATCGTTGTAACAATTTTCTTTTCATTTTCTCCTACTGTTGTGTATTTGCATCCGATTTTTTACCCAATTCATTACAATTTTTTTAACTTTTTCCAATAAAATATAAATTTGTTTCCAAGACTCTCTGCCCTCTAAAGTCCCACAGAGGAAAAATTCCAAATTTTGTACCCTAATTGTTAAGGGTTTCACTTTATAAGCCCTGACTAAGGCCCCAGCTCCAAGTATATTTATTAGTTGGCAAAACCTTGTGAACCACACAAGATGCTTTGCTTGCTTTCCTACAATATAGGAGCACGACTGACATCACTGTAAACCATCAAAATATAATAGAATATGAAAGTGCTTTACAGTCATACTCATATATCTTGAGTAGACAACGTGCCAATGAATTCTAAAAGGCTACAAGCAACAGTTTGCAGAGCATTCACTGCCTTAGAGAACTATTCTGTAAAATATAGCAAATAACTTCCATTATAAAGACTATTTTTAGAGTGGAGAGGAATCAACTGCTCCAAAGACCTTGTCTCTGCCATTAATAAAAAATGTCCTATGGTATGAAAAGCTTAAAAGACTGAAAGCGGACTTACGGCTGTGTCAGCAAGATTTTAAGCTTGGCTAAGGTACACATCCAGAAATAGAGTTTGATTTTTTCCTTAAAAATAACAGTAGTTCATAGTTCATAAAATATTAATATTGTTGTATATGGTTACAGATAGAGAAGAGAGAGAGGGAATGAGAACAATAGATCAATCCTTTAAAAGAGGGTTTCTATTTAAACAAACCTGTAAATGATTCATAACTAATGTTCGTAGGCGATCACCTTGTAAAACAACCCATTCAGTTTAAAATAGAAATAAAAAGCAAACATTTGTGTTTAGATATAAAAACAAAAAAATTATAAATATCTTTTCTTCCCTTCTATAAGTGATGACATTTCCTCTGTTCCCAGTGAATGGTTGTGCAGAGGGAGCGTGTCAGGACAAGTCGGATCATTGGAAGAGAGCAGGCTGGGTTCCCAGCACAGCTATGGAACTGAAAACACTGTGCTCTCCTGCTTAGTGTAGTCAGTTTTTAATAGGAAAGCAGAGTGACTAGCAGAAACACCAGGGATTTCACACAAAGGAAGCAATACAAAGAGAACGGGAGACTTTTTCATGCAAGTACATGGTACAGCAGGCACATATCAGGAACTTGAAATGCTGGGGTAACAGACACTTTCATGTTTTAGGACCATCATAGCTACAACCTGTGGCAATAAACCTGGAAGATGATTGATTTCTATGCAGAGCTGCACCAGATTTTGCACTCTACAGTTTTATTAACTGATTGCCGACCGTCCGCCGTCATATTACTGCGGGACGGTGGCACTGCTACGCGGGAGCACGTAGCTCTACGTCCTCCCTTTAGCAGCTTGTCGGACAGAAGATCAGTGATTTCCCCTAGTGAGGCCACCCCCCCATACAGTTAGCATTTTTATAGTAATACAATGCATTTTTATAGCATTGATCGCTATAAAAATGCCAATGGTCCCAAAAATGTGTCAAAAGTGTCCGATGTGTCCGCCATAATATCGCAGTACCGAAAAAAAAACGCTGATCGCCGCCATTACTAGTAAAAAAAAATAATAATAAAAATGCCATAAAACGACCCCCTTTTTTGTAAACGCTATAAATTTTGCGCAAACCAATTAATAAACGCTAATTGCGATTTTTTTTAACGAAAAATATGTAGAAGAATACGTATCGGCCTAAACTGAGGAAAAAAAATGTTTTTTTATATCTTTTTTGGGATTTTTATTATAGCAAAATTTAAAAAATATTGCATTTTTTTCAAAATAGTCGCTCTATTTTTGTTTATAGCGCAAAAATTTAAAATGCAGAGATGATCAAATACCAACAAAAGAAAGCTCTATTTGTGGGAAAAAAAGGACGCCAATTTTGTTTGGGAGCCACGTCGCACGACCGCGCAATTGTCAGTTAAAGCGACGCAGTGCCGAATCACAAAAAGTGCTCTGGTCTTTGGACAGCAATATGGTCCGGGGCTAAAGTGGTTAAATCTCTACCACTATGTTTATTTGAATAAAAATATGTTCCTTGAGCCTTATATTATACAATCAAATATGTGCTCAGTACAGAAAAGGCAAACAATGTTTAAGTGTTTCTGTAGGTGCTATATGTATCAGAGAAATGAGTGGGGTATGAAATGAATGAATGAAAACTTATATAGCGCGGCACATGCGAATTGAATCGCCTCTGGGCGCTTGTTGTTCCTGTCTCCTTTGATATCAAAAGAGAAAAGTCTTGACCTTTTTCCTAAATGCTAGGTGGTTCTCCTCCAACCGAATGCTGGTTGGTAACGCGTTCCATAGTCTGGGACCTTGGATCGCGAATCTTCTTTCTCCTTTGGTCTTGAAGTTGGCTTTCGGAACCTGGAGCAGGTTCTGATTCGTGGATCGCAAAACGCGATTGGGATTATGCGCTTTTATTATTTCGCATAAATAAAGGGGGGCATTCCCGTGGACACATCTATGCGTAAGACAGAGAGCTTTAAAAGCGATTCTGTCTTTAACTGGCAGCCAATGAAGGGCTCTCAGTGAAGGTGAGATGGATTCCCAGGGTTTTTTCCCAGTCACAAGTCTGGCGGCCGTATTCTGAACGACTTGCAGACGAGCGATTTGGTACTTGGGGAGGCCGAGGTAAAGGGCATTTGCATAATCCAGTCTGGAGTTTACAATTGCTCCCACCACGGCCGCTAAATCTTCTTTCGGGATGAACGGAGTGAGTCTACGTAGTAGGCGTAGTAGATGGTGAGATCTGCTGACTACTGACCCTATTTGTGCGTCCATTGTCATAAAGGAGTCAAAAATGACCCCTAGGCTTTTGACTTTGGCGCTAGGGGTGATGAGCTTGCCCAAAATAGGCGGGGGGGTCCACATGGTTCTGTTTGGCGTGAAACAGAAGAAGTTCTGTTTTCGCTCCATTGAGTTTAAGATAACTCTTTGTCATCCAGTCCTCTATCAAAGAGAGACATGTCTCTAGATTGAGGTGGTGATCCTGTCTGTTGCAGATGCGGAAATACAGTTGTGTGTCGTCTGCGTATGAGTGATAGAGCAGTTTTTTGCTGCTGATAATCTCAAAAAGAGGACGAAGATAGATGTTAAACAGCACTGGTGACAGAGGCGATCCTTGAGGGACTCCGCATGTTACTGTGCGTTTTTCAGACGTAAAAGGTCCTAACTTTACTGTTTGCGACCGGTTTTCCAGAAAAGAGGAGAACCAAGATAAATCGCCTTCTGCGACTCTGGCTACTTCAGCAAGCCGAGTCAGTAACAGATTGTGATCTAAAGTGTCGAAAGCTGCACTCAAGTCCAACAGAACTAGAAGACAAGATTCTCCTTCGTCTGCGGACTTGAGAACATCGTCCCATACTTTCAGCAATGCTGTTTCCGTCCCGTGTCCGGGACGGAAGCCTGATTGCAATGGATCAAATTTTGTGGGGATAATGTCATTTGGCGCTGTGCTATTACGCAGAGCGGCAATGACATTTTTAGTGGTCTCGATGGAGATGGGTTCCAGGGTAAACTTACCTGATATAGGAGAATTACTATGGGTGCTGTGTGAGAGGCTGCAGGGGGGGCTGAGGGGGGAATTGTTTTGCTGAATGCTTTCACGGATTGCTTCAATTTTATTAATGAAGTAATCCGATAGTTCATTGCAAAATTCTTGTGTGTCCGAACTGGGGGCTTCAATGCATTCTGGTTCCATGGTCTGGGTGACCATCTTGAAGAGTTCGCGGGGGCGGTTAATGGCCCCGTTGATAGCCTCCGAAAAATAATTTTTCTTGGCTTGGAAAATTCCTTTGTGGTATTTTCTTGTCGCCGCCTTGTAGATGGACAGGTTTAGCTCTGAAGAAGATCTTTTCCAGGCAGATTCTGCCCTTCTGCGTTCTTGCTTCAGTAACGACAGCTGGTTGTTAAACCAGCTGCGGTTGTTTTTCCGAATGAGGGTTCGTCGTTTCGGCGCTACCAAGTCGGCTGACTGTAGCATGGCCGAGTTAATGGCTTCCAATGTTTCAACGGCCGTTTGATGCGGCTGAGTTGTTTCTATTTTTTTCCTTAAAGTAGTTTTGAAGAGTTCCGAGTGGAGCTTCTTCTGGCATCTAGTCCAGTGTGTTGTCACTGGATTTGATGTTTTTGTTGCAGGGGGAATGGTGGAAATACTGAATATAATTGCATGGTGGTCTGTCCGTGGCAACTTTTCATTTTCCCAAATCTTTATTTCCAGAGCTTGTCTGAAAATAAGATCAAGTGTGTGACCTGAAGCATGTGTGGGCCCACATACTAATTGCTGCAATCCTAATCCTTCCAGGTGGTCAATACAGGCGTCGGCAATGGGGTCTTGTGAGGAGTTGGCCCAGAGATTGAAATCCCCGAGCAGCAAAAGATGTTTGCTGTTGAGGGTGTAAGTGGAGAAGAAATCCGTCCATGATGATAGCAGCTGCGATTTTGGGCCGGGCGGCCTATAGCAGAGCAGAACGTGGACGGTCTCCTTTGAATTTGCTTGCAGTTGCAGAGTAAGGGTTTCCATGAATGGAAGAGGGTTTTGGCGGACTGGTTTGGTGATCGTAAGATGAGTCTTGTGGATCACCGCCAGGCCGCCTCCTCTTTGCCCTATTCTGTTTTCCGTTATAATACGGTAATTTTCTGGCACCAGTTCTCCTAGAATGGTGTTACAGTCGGCTGTGAGACAGCTCTCTGTAATAAAGAGACAGTCTAGATCCTTTTGTTGAATGAAGTCGCGGATTTCTAGTCAGTGTTTTACTGCCGATCTTGTGTTGATCAGAGCACATGATATGTGCCTGAGCTGGGATAAATGGCTGAAATGTCTGACCGTCGATCTATGATCGATTCTCAATAATCGCTCAGTTCTTAGGGCCTTTTTGGTAATGGCTGGCAGTATTGCGGCGCATTGCCTCAAACTCCAAATGGTATCGGCAGAATAATGCCGACATGCCATGATCGCCAATACACCGGGGGGGGGGGGGGTTTGGGGCAGTGGGGAGAGGAATTGGCTGATTCCTCTCTCCTGGCTTGGTCCAGAGGAAGGCAAAAAAACCCAGTCAGAGCTCGGCCAATATGCTCTGGTAGGGAAAAAAAGAGGGCAGTGAGTGCAAGAGAAAGGTGCAGACAGTGTATATACCATATTTGCCAGTGTATAAGGCCTATTTTTCAATTGAAAACACAGCTTTTGGGCTATACTCACTGTATAAGACTACCCCCTTCCAAGAATTTCAAAATTTATGAATTCTGAAAAATGTGTTAGGCCTCGTACACACGATAGGTTAGCCAGAGGACAATGGTCTGATGGACCGTTTTCATCAGTCAAAACCGATTGTGTGTAGGCCCCATAGGTTATATAACCTTAGGTTAAAAAAATGCCAACTTGCTTTAAAATTAACCTATGGACTCGTAACCGATAGGTCAAAACCAATCGTTAGTAGGCACGACCATCAGTTAAAAATCCACGCATGCTCAGAATCAATTCGACGCATGCTTGGAAGCATTGAACTTCATTTTTTTCAGCACAACGTTGTGTTTTACGTCACCGCGTTCTGATACAATTCTTTTTTTAACTGATGGTGTGTAGGCACATCAGACCATCAGTCAGCTTCATCGGTTAACCTAAGACAACTGTCCTTCAGACTGTTTCATCGGATGGACTGATCGTGTGTACGTGGCTTAAATTGTGTTTTTGTTCATTCGGGTATTTCTGCATTTCTGAATTTGGACAAAAACTAATTTGGAACTAAAGTAATTGTACATATCTAGCACAAGTTAACAGTTACTACTTCACTCTTTCTCCCCAGAATAGCTGGTGGAGTACAGTGGGTCCAGGCTCATTCTTTTTTGTCAGTTGGCAGACGAGATTAGAGAAGGCACAGGGTAGCCTCCATCTGAAGGAATGCAGGTTGTGTGCTCTGTTTGTACTGCCCCCTCCTCCTCTTTGTGCTGTCAGTAGGAAGTCCATCTCCTTCATTTAGTGTGGTCGTTGGTGGTGGTGGTGGGGGGGGGGGCACAGTTTCTCAACCTCACTGTTCAGCAACCCCTGCACAGCTTTAAATAGGACCCAGTGTGATGAGCACTGGGTCACATGAAGGAGGGAGGGTTAACAAGCATTTACATCTTTGGCGAGACCTCATCTTTAAATAAATATGCTTGATGAGGGAGGAACCGAAAACCAGAGTCCAAAAACCTTGCATGTTTAATTATTTCAATTAGCTAATGACAAGTATCACTTAAACACTTTCTGCATGAATTGATGGCTAACACAATATGAAACTCTAAGGCCTCGTACACACAAGGCAATCTATTTGTTCAAATCGGTCGGACCGCCCAATTTGAACAAATCTGTCTGCTTGGATTTTGGTTTGCTCGCGTGTACACACGAGCAAACCAAAATCCCCGCCAGCAGACAGCGCGCTGACGTGTCGGTGACGCGGCGGTGACGTTGACGCCGCCACGTCACCGCACCAGGAAGTAAAACACTTCCGCGCATGCGTCGAAATCATTCGGCGCGTGTGCGAGAAGACATGTCTGCTGGTTAGCGTACTAACCAGCAGACATGTCGGGCGGACGGATTCCCAGCCGAAAGATTGGTAAGCATGCTTTCAAATCTGTCGGCTGGCCAAATCCGTCTGCTCGCCCGTACACACGATCGAATCTGTCTGCTGGGACGGTCTAGCAGACCGTTTCCAGCAGACAGATTTGGTCGTGTGTACGCGGCCTTATAGTGGTTTGCAAAGGAAACACAAGCACAGTGTTACATGTGCCATTGTTTCTGGTTCCTTTTAAACGTATATTCTACTACATACAGTATAAATAATAGGATTGGTGCATGTACCAACTATAGCATTAGTTACTGCAATCTTCCCCTAATCCTAATTCTTTAACAAATGACGACACCTATTTCCTTGTATTATAAAGCTTCAAACTTTAATAATGTATCATTTAGTACAGAAGGTCAGTTTTAATGGGCATTCCTGTACATTTAAATGACAGTTTACCTTCTGTTTTTTTTTCATTCAATACTTATCTTACGGTATCACCCACATTTTGTTCTTTTCTTTGGCAATTCATTTTTATTTTTCTTTATAATGATAATAGCACACAATACAGATGCTGCTATGTCTCAAAAAGAGTAACCGTAAATGAATGAGCTTCTGTCATCAGAACCAAACGATAAAACAAATGAACAAAATACTGTATGTAAGGTTGAGTAAGGCCTCGTACACACGAGGCAATTCATTTGTTCAAATCGGTCGGACCGACCGATTTGAACAAATCTGTCTCTTTGGATTTTGGTTTGCTCGCGTGTACACACAAGCAAACCAAAATCCCCGCCAGCAGACGGCGCGCTGACGTGTCGGTGACGTGGCGGTGACGTTGACACCGCCACGTCACCGCACCAGGAAGTAAAACACTTCCACGCATGCGCCGAATCCATTCGGCGCCGGTGCGAGACGACATGTCTGCTGGTAAGTGTACTAACCAGCAGACATGTCAGGCGGACGGGTTCCCACCCGATAGATTTCAAAGCATGCTTTGAAATCTGTCGGGTGGCCAAATCCGTCGGCTCGCCCGTACACACGATCGAATCTGTCTGCTAGGATGGTCTAGCAGACCGTTTCCAGCAGACAGATTTGATCGTGTGTACGCGGCCTTACAGTTGGAATGAAACTTAAAATATACTAGACACACAATGGTAGTTACTGTATATATGGCTTAATAAAACAGATAGAAACATTAAAGGTTTAGTCAAGTTAAATGTAACTTTTTTTCCATTGTGTCCAATTGTAGGCTCTTTCCTACATGTTTATCAGGTTAATCCTAAAGCCCATCTCCAGGCAAAGAAAAAAGTTTTCCCTTACAGTGGGGCTATGCCCACACTGCATGGTTTAATTGCTAGTTTTTGTCTAGGGGATAGCATGAAAGGAGATATACTTACTTAATCCTCCAATCCTCCAGCACAAGACCCCCCCACGCTCCAGCGTTCTTGATTTGCAGGCTCCAAAGACCAGGAACAGTCCACCACTGGACCATGGGGGAGTACTGTTTTCTGCTGGAACAAACGATCGGGTGAGTATAAGCTTTCTGCTCACCCTCTAGACAAAACAAGCTTTTGATCGGGACAGAAAAGTTTAATTTTGTCCGGAGAGAAATGAAAAACCTGCTGAGTATTGTAGTATTGAAACAAAAATGACACACTGTACATGATACAGTCTGTCAGTAGTATTGACACAACAGTTTATTTTATTATTTTAGTCCCCACTGTAACATATTTTTTTAAGATGTTTATATTTAAATGGGTTGTAAAGGTACACGTTTTTTTACCTTAATGCATCCTATGCATTAAGGTAAAAAAACATCTTACAGCACCGGCCCCCCCGAGGCCCCGTTGTACTTACCTGACCGTTCGAAACTCCCGGGCGCGTCCACGTCGTCCTCTTCGGTTCCCAGCCTGGCCGTTGATTGGCTAGGCTGGGCGGATTGATAGCAGCGCAGCCATTGGCTAGCGCTGCTGTCAATCAGAGCGGATGACGCGGCGCGCCGGGGGGGCGGAGCCGAGTGATACAGTCGGCGGCTATGGCTGCCGCTGTATCACGGGAGCGCGCTCGCAAAAGCTTTCCTCCATGCGAGCGCTCTCGCATGAAGAGGGAAAGCTTTTGCGAGGAGGAGCCCAGACAGCCGCCGAGGGACCCCAGAAGACAGCTTTCCGGGCCACTCTGTGCAAAACGAACTGCACAGTGGAGGTAAGTATCACATGTTTGTTATTTTTTTTTTTTGAAAGCCCTGACTTTAGTGTCCCTTTAATATTTAAAGTGTTTGTTATCTCAGAATTTCATATGCCTGATATGTGCTGCTCTACCATGTACTTATATGAGAAAGCATCCTGTTCTCTTTGTATTGTTTCCTTTATGTGCAATCCTTAGTGTTCCTGCAAGTCCCTCTGCTTTACTATTAAAAACTGACCACACTTATCAGGAGAACATACCGTGGTCAGTTCTCTAGCTATGCTGGGAATTCAGCTTGCAGTCCTTCAATGACCAGACTTGTCCTGACACAACCACACTGCACAGCCATTCACTGGGAAGCTCAGTGTGCTGCTGCTTCTCCTCCCCCAGGTCTTATGCAGCTTAGAACAGAGGGAATGTGATCACTTATAAAAAAGGGAACAAAGGGTGTTTTTTTACACAATTTTTGCCTTTCGTTTCAATTTTAAACTGAATCGGTTGTTTTACAAGGTGATCGTTTACTGTCACTTTAAGAAATTTTTGGTGGGGGAAGGGGGTTAAAATGTTACTCACCAGACTAGCAATGATTGGGAGAGGGGGATATTATTTTGCTACTAATCATAATGCGTTTGAGGGGATTGAACACAACATAGCCATGCCCCTTTATTTGCCCGACAACTGTTCTAGTTAGAAACCAGACTAAAACACAATGGTTATGAAAATTACACTACAAATAAAGAGGAGATACCCTAATCATGCCTAGTATAGATGATGCGATTATGTAACGTAGTTATGAAAGTTACAAAAATTCTTGTAGGACTGAATACAAATTTGGAAGTATTGTAATGTATTTTATTTGTGTTGTACTTTTGGACGATAACTGTACTGATTAAACAAAAATTTTCATGCTTGTCCCATCGGATAATTTTGCATGAAGTATCGTGATCGTCTCTCAAAAGCTGTCAGATTATCGTACAAGGGGGTATTTTTATAAAATTTTCTAATTGTGTTCACGGGCCTTAAAGGGGCTGTAAGGCCTCGTACACACGAGGGGATATGTCCGCTGAAAACGGTCCGATGGACCGTTTCAGCAGACATCTCCGCTCGTGTGTATGGGCTAGCGGACAGATTTCTCCACCCGACAGATTTCAAAGCATGCTTTGAAATCCATCCGGTGGAATCTGTCCGCCCGACATGTCTGCTGGTTAGTACACTTACCAGCAGACATGTCGTCCCCCACCACCGCCGCGCCGCCGCCGAATGGATTTGGCGCATGCGCGGAAGTGTTTTACTTCCTGGTGCGGTGACGTGGCGGTGACGCGGCGGCGTCAACGTCACCGCCGCGTCACCGCGCCGTCCGGCGGCGGGGAATTTGATCCGATGGTGTGTACACGCCATCGGATCAAACTCCCGATCGGACATATCCGATGGAAATGGTCCGCGGACCGTTTTCATCGGATATGTCCGATCGTGTGTATGGGGCCTAAAGGTAAAAAGTGCACCCTCCCTTGGACTACAGGAGAGTCAGAACGCCCACTAACACACAGCTCCTTTCTCTATCTTCAATGTAGAGAGCGTCCAGACTCTCCTCTAGTTTAAGGGAGAGGGCGAGCACGACACTCCACACCAGGGAGAAAGCCTTGCATTACTGTGTGGAGTTACAGACAGAAGAACAGGAAGTGAGGATTTCTCAGAAGAAATAAGGACATTTAAAAGCAAAATCGAAGGATGAGGTAAGTGAAGGAGGACTGCACTACGGTAAAGGAAGCTAGTTAGGGAAAAAAATTACCTTTACAACCCCTTTAAGACAAGAAGTGCATTTCTGACAGTCATAAAAGTAAAAAAAACAAAATGGAAAAAAAAATTGTAAGCTGAAATAAATTTCATTTTTGTTCTTTGATTAAATACACTTTAAAGAAGATGAAGACACATTCTGATTTTTATTACTGCCTTCTGTTCCCAACGGGACAAAGTACATGTTTTTTCTATGTGCTGTATAAGGCTAGCTGCGAGATCACAATGGAAGCTCCCCCTCCCCCCACAGCCACCCGACTACGCAACTACCAAAGAGATGGCTGGTTTGATCGAAATAACTTTTCTGGTACTTGCCCGAGACAAGACCCAGCACCAAAATAAGAACTGGTCAGCTGTATTGTTCAGGTGCACTCACATTGGAGCACTGCACAGCTCACAGCCTGTGCTCCGCACACATGCACCATTCGTAGAGGGGGGGAGCTGCAGTGTCAGAACGAGGCTCCTGCTGCAAGACATGCTCATTACACAAGGGGGCAGTGCCACCACTCCTCAACAGTAACACCTACAAATCAGCCAACATTGCTGGGAAGGATAAAATCTTTTATGTTGAAAAAAAAAAAAAGAGAAAAGAAAATAATTTCCTTATGCTTTATTAATTAAGAATCATGAGCATTCTCCCTTAACCCAACAATTCCAAACCATCACGGGTAATGATTTTACAAACAATGTTCATATAAAACTGACTATGGTAGGTAATGTATGTATAAAATGATTTATTTATTTGTGCTTTGGCTTCAGAGGTTTTTTATCCTTTAGAAAATACGTCTTAAATAACAGAGGTACAAAATCGTTCTTTCTTGTGCTGTGCATTAAATTCCAAAATAAATTACAGAATTTTCATGTCACGCTGAGCTTTTCTTACAATGGAGGCTTTGAATGTAAAAAGTAGATGCACACCTCTCCAATTTCTACCTTGAAACATTTGAGGCAAAAATAAGAGAGGGCTACTAATCATTACCTAGGGTTGTATAAGAAAGCTGACATTTACCATCCATTGTTCACATAAGTATTTCTATAAATGTCCTAATTGTATTACATGAATCTGCAAAATTAACCACAAGAACACTATAGAAAAATGTTTGTTGCTCTTAGTATACACTTTCTGCTTTTTTGATTGTTTGATTGGTCGTAAACCATTTGCAAATTTTACAATGCTTTTTTTATTTCTCGAATAAATACTAGTAGCGAAATATGTATTTAAAGAACTCCATTCATAATGTGGGAGCGAACCCCCACATTAGGGGTGCACACTGAACCTGCATTGTACGTGATAATGTTGATAAGGGGGGGCAGTGTTTCTCAACTCGAGTCCTCAAGGAGCCCCAATGGGTCATGTTTTCAGGATTTCCCTCAGATGAAACGGCTGTGTTAATTACTAAGGCAGCGAAACTGATCAAATCACCTGTGAAAAATAATGGAAATACTGAAAACATAACCTGTTGAGGCAACTTGAGGACTGGAGTTGAGAAACCCTGGTCTATAACTTTACACATTAGTTGTTGCCTGAACAGAAGTCATAAGGCCAGATTCTCAAAAGCGTGTATCGCAGGAAACACCGTCGTATCTCAGTTTTTTTCCCTGGGTATCTATGCGTGTGATTCCTAGAATCACTTACGCATAGATACAGCGAAGATCCGACAGGTGTAAAACAGTTACACCGTCGGATCTTAGATGTAATTACTTCGCTGGCCGCTAGGTGGCCTTTATGTTGATTTCTCATTTGCCTATGCAAATGAGCCTAATATGACGATTCCCGAACGTTTTTACACCGCCTCGTCGTCGTTTACTTTGTTTCCGTAAGCGTAAACCTACCCCTGCTATATGAGGGGTAGGTTTACGAAGTCCCGTCGTATGCCATGTTAAGTATGGCGTCGGGTCAGCGTCATCTTTTTCCGCCGGTTACGTCGTTTTACTAAGTCGTTCGCGAATAGGGCATTGAGTAAGTGACGATTACATCGTTTTCACGTCGTTTTCAACAACGTTTTCCGACGTGAGCTGGAGCATGCGCACTGGGCTTTTTTCCCGGCGCATGCGCAGTTCGATTGACGCAGGGGCGCGTTTAATTTAAATACAAGCCGCCCCCTTTGAATTACGCGGGGATACGCCGGGCCATTTACACTACGCCGCCGCAAACTACGAAGCAAGTGTGTCAGGGAAATGTCCGTAGAAGTACTGGCAATCTTGCCAGTAGAAGAAATGGCCATAGAAGAAGTACTGGCAATCTTGCCAGTAGAAGAAATGGCCATAGAAGAAGTACTGGCAATCTTGCCAGTAGAAGAAATGGAAGCCATAGGCTCATCATGTGACAGGAAGATCCTCCTGCTGGTCTATAAATGGCTGCCACTGTCTGATCCAAATTGCTGGATTGTCGTCAGCCTTCCTGAGTTCCTGAGTCTCTGTATTATTACTATTTGGATTTCCTGTTGTGACCCGGCTTGTTCCTGACCTGTCTGATCTGCTCTCCTGGTTTGACCCCTTGGCTTGCTTTACTGACTTGTTACCTTCTCCAGCACCTGATCCTGGCTTGTTCCACGGACTTTGCTTCAGTTATCTGTTCCTGCCTGTTTTTCAACACCAAACCTTGGATTGTCTCCATTCCTGCAAACCTGCATCTCCTGCCTGGATCCACAGTGTTTGACCCCCAGCCAGCTTCCACTGTTGCTCCTTGTGCACATCTTGCCAAGTGTTACCGAGGACTCCTAGAGACTGCAGCCCAGCGGTGTTTTCCTGTATTCTCCAGTATTCTTCAGGCACTCACCAGCTCTTCTCTCCTGGATCCATCTGGCAACCTGTGCTTCTCTGGGCACTACACCCTCTGTACCCAACCTCAGAGGTGTACTGCACTTAGCCGCAAGGGGAGCCCTCTCGGCATTTCGGCCTCCAACCAGGTACGTGTCAAAGTGCTTGGAGAATACGGGACTTGCTCCAGTAAGTTGCGGCGGCGTAGTGTAAATGGCTTACGCTGCGCCGCCGCAGATTCTACCAGAATCTGGCCCATAGTGTTTGGAGATAAACAAATACAGCACACAGGAACCCTTGTATGAAAGCTCTCTTGCAGGGACAAGAAGATTTGTAATATTATTAAAGTGGAGTCCCACCCAAAAATGGGTGACCCCCTGACATGCCACATTTGGCATGTCATTTTTTTTGGGGAGGGGGGGTGTAAACCCTCTTTTTTGGGGGGTTCCAGCTCCCACTTCCTCCCTAAGTCGCCTCGGCGACCGGAAGAAAGTCACCTCTCCCCCCCTCCCTCTCTGCAATCATCTGGGACACGTCACACGTCCCAGATGATTGCTCCGCCAATTACGGTGCGCAGTGACAATTCCGGCGCCGTGGAGAGGAGGGAGAGACGAGCGGGGCTTCGTTCCCCCGCGTCGCTGGAGCCTGGGACAGGTGAGTGTCCGATTATTGAAAGTCAGCAGCTGCAGTATTTGTAGCTGCTGACTAAGTCGTTCGCGAATAGGGCATTGCGTAAATGACAATCACATCGTTTTTAACAACGTTTTCCGACGTGAGCTGGAGCATGCGCACTGGGCTTTTTTCCCGGCGCATGCGCAGTTCAATTGACGAGGGGGGCGCGCTTAATTTAAATACAAGCCGCCCCCTTTGAATTACGTAATGTACATAAGTATTTAGAGCCTTTGCCATGACACTCAAAATTGATTTCAGGTGCATGCTGTTTCCACTGATCATGCTTGAGATGTTTCTACAACTTGAATGAAGCCCATCTGTTTTAAATTCAGTTTATTGGACATGATTTAAAAAGGCCCCACAGTTAACAGTGCATGTCAGAGCACAAACCAAGCCATAAAGTCCAAGAAATTGTCTGTAGACCTCCGACACAGGATTGTATTAAGGAACAGATCTGCGGAAGGGTACGGAAACATTTCTGCAGCATTGAAGGTCCCAGTGAGCACAGTGGCCTCCATCATCCATAAATGGAATACGTTTGGAACCACCAGGACTATTCGGGGGAGACAGGGAGGTGACCAAGAACCCAATGGTTACTCTGACAGAGCTCCAGTGTTTCTCTATGAAGAGAGGAGAAACTTACAGAAGAACAACAATTTTTTGCAGCACTGCACCAATCAGGCCCATATGGTAGAGTGCCCAGACAAAAGCCACTCCTCAGTAAACAGCACATGACAACCCACCTGGAGTTTGCCAAAAGGCACCTGAAGGACTCTCAGTCCATGAGAAACAAAATTCTCTGGTCTGATGAAACAAAGATCTAACTTTTTGGCCTGAACAGCAAGCATCATGTCTGGAGGAAACTAGGCACCGATCATCACCTGACCATTATCATCTCTGCAGTTAAGCATTGTGGTGGCAGCATCATGTGGTGGGGATGTTTTTCAGCAGCAGGAACTGGGAGACTAGTCAGGATGAAAGCAAAGATCAATACAGCAATGAGACATTCTTGATGAAAACCTGCTCAAGAGCACTCTGGACCTCAGACTAGGGCAAAGGTTCATCTTCCAACAAGAGAAGGACCCTAAGCACAAAGGAGATGCTACAGGACAACTCTGTGAAGGTCCTTGAGTAGCCCAGCCAGAGCCCAGACTTGAACCTGATTGAACATCTCTGGAGAGATCTGAAAATGGCTGTACATCGACGTTCCCCACCCAACCTGATGGAGCTTGAACCCAGCCTTAATAGATCCACTATTAGTCAACCACTTAAAAGAGTTGTAAAGGAAAATTTTTTTTTGCCTAAAATGAATGTCTGCAAGGTAGACAGACAGAATAGTGTAATGATGGGATCACATGCACAAGAAAAAAGGGGGCGAAATACCAAAGGGGGGAACCCAAACATGCATAGAGAAAATAAAAACACCAAGAACCAATATAATTATAAAATGTTTATTAAATTTACAACGTCCATATATTCGACAACATATATGACCAATATTTGGAATAACATTGGCCACGGCCTGGTTCACTGTTTTTTTGAAACCGTTGATAACATTTTAAACTTTATTTAAAACTTTAACTCTTGAAACACCAACTTTTTTTTTTTTTTCAAAAAGTTTTTATTAGGATTTTCCAGAGGACAAAATGTACATACAGCAAAAACATGGGCAATGAATGCGTATAAACAAGGGATGGGGGAGAGAGGGTGGGGGCTGGGGAAGAAAATAGAGAGGGAGAGAGAGGAAAGGGGAGAGAAGAGAAAAGAAGACATAAAAGGGAAGCAGAGGGTGGGTGGGGGGGAGAGGAGTGAAGAGGGACAGAGGCTTGAAGGCTGCAGTGTAATTGTAGAGGAAAGGGGGCAGGGTGCCTCTCCAACATATAAACAAACGATGAGATACAACAATATTCCCGATGCCCCCAGCTAGGAGGGGCAGTGGGAGGACAAGTACCCTACTAGGACATGAACTGGTCGGATCTAGGAGAGGTGGGTTCATGTAAGGCATGCAGTATTAGAGGAACAACATAACACAATTACAGCAGGGAGGTTTAAAAAAAAAATATCAGATATAGTGTAGCCCCCGAGAAGGGGAACAGTGTTTCAAGTTCTGCATGAGGGGGGGGGGAGGCACCGAGGGGTTGCAGAGATTTCGCTGATAGGGGGGGGGAGTGGACAGTGTTCCAGTTGCCGATAGTGGTCATGGATAAATGGTGGCCAAAGCGGAGGGTGGTGACGGTTCTCCCCCCGAGGGCGGGGGAGGAGGGGACTTGTAGTATGTGAAGGAGGATTGTTCAAAGGTGGCTATGTCATCCTGAGACAGCGTTGAGTCCATGAAGGGTCGCCAGATTGAGAAGAAGCGGGAATGTGCAGTGTCTCGTGTGAAATCTGTGGTGGCTCTTTCTCTATAGAGGAGGAGGAGAAGGTCCCGTTGGAGTTGGGTGACAGAAGGGGGGTGTGGGGAAATCCAGCTTCTCAGGATCACCCTACGTGCAGCGAGGAAGCAGAGTAAAGGCCAATCCTTGCACGGCCGTGGAGCGGCTGGGGGGATGGAAGCGGTGGAGACATCTGAGACATCCTGCTGGGATCTCTGGAGTAGGAGAGGGTCCCAGTAGCCGAAGATGAGGAGGAGCGGGTCTTTAGGCAGTTTCAGTAGGGTAACTTTGAAGACGTAGACAAGAGTTTGGTCCCAGAAGGCTGAAATAAAGGAACATGGCCAGAAGCGGTGGGCCAGGGAGGGCTTTGGGTGTAGGCACAGTGGGCACCTGGCACCGGTGGGGTCTTGCGATGAGTGGAGAAAGGGGATATGGGCCCGGTGGAGGATCTTTAGTTGGCTTTCTCTCCATATTTCATTGGGGGTGAGACGCATAACTGTGTTGAAGCCTTGGAACAATTTGTGGATCAAGTCATCGTCGGGGAAGTCCTTACCCCAGTTGGATGCAGATGTGTCAGCCAGGTGGATCAAGGTTTCGGTGAGCAGGGGTTTGTATATGTCAGAGATTTTATACGAACCATCTGAGAGCAGCCGATCCGCGAAAGAGGGGGAGAAGCGCCTACATGGGTCGTTGCATGATGAGCGTAGGTAGGTGGTGCATTGCCAGTAGTGAAAGACATCCGATTTGGGTAACTTAAAGGTTTCCGCCGTGGTGGCAAAGGGTAAAGGTCGCCCAGTTGAGATGTCGCATAGAGAGGCAAATAGTGTGAGTCCCTTTTCCTGCCATCTTTGGAAGGGTTTGTGATCCAGACCCGCGGGGAAGTTGGGGTTTCCTTGGATGGGGAGATGTCGTGACACAAAGGGGGATAGCCCGAGGAGTTTCCTGGTTTCCCTCCAGGCGATGACCGTGTCCCTGAGTAACAGGTTGTGCTGGAGTTTGGGGGTAATTGACTTCCATTTACAGTGTAGAAGGGCCGCCAGAGAGAGGGGGTGTACCATGTCAGATTCCAGTGAATAGTTTGAGTATCTCGAGGCTTGAGATATCCAGTCTAAACTAAATCTTAACAGACATGCTAAATTGTAGAGCCTAACATTGGGGAGACTAGCGCCGCCCTCGCGTCTGGGAGAAAGAGTTTCTTCATAGCTATGCGTGGCCTTTTGCCGTGCCAGATGAATTTAGATATAGCCGATTCAATGAGTTTAACATCTTTGTGGCGTACGAGAAGTGGGATAGTCTGCAGTGGATATAACAGTCTGGCAAAGCTGACCATTTTGACTAGGTAGCATCTCCCCAGGAGCGAGAGCGGTAGATCTGACCAGTTCAACATTTCTTGGGATAGTTTATCAATCAGAGGGGGGTAGTTTAGGTGATATAGAGATGAGGGTAGTTTGCCTATCTTTATGCCGAGGTAGGTGATGTGGGAAGTGGCAATGGTAAAAATGGAATGTTGGGACCAGGGCGGTTTGGGACGGATGCCTAGAGGGAGAATTTCACTTTTGGAATAATTTATTCGGAGGCCCGAGCAGAGTCTGAAGTCGTCAAAAATTGACTTGATGGTGAGCATGTCGGAGGAGGGGTCCGCTGAGAAGATGAGGACGTCATCTGCAAAAAGTGAGGAGTGAAGTTCGTGTGTGCCGCTTTTGATGCCGTGGAAGGGTGCTACCTGGATGAGATGTCTGGAGAGGGGTTCAAGGGCTAAATTAAAAAGGAGTGGGGAAAGGGGGCAGCCCTGTCGCGTCCCCTTGTGGAGCCGGAACTCTCCTGAGAGGATCCCGGCCGCCACCAGGGTCGCCGAGGGGGTTTTATACATGGCGTTAATGAGGTGGCAGAAGGGGCCGGAGAAACCCATTTTGGCCATGGACAGAGAAAGCCACTCTAAACTCACATTATCGAAGGCTTTCTCCGCGTCCAGGGTGATGATGGCGAAGTCGCCCTCTGGGTGATGTTTGGCATGTTCCAAGGCCAGCATGACTTTGCGAATATTTAAAGTGGCTGTCCTACCCTTTACAAACACGATTGCGCCGGGTGTATCAAGGAGGGGATAATGTCTGCGAGTCTGTTTGCAACGATTTTTGAAAGGATCTTTACATCCAGGTTCAGTAGGGATATTGGCCTGTATGAGCCTGGCTCGAGGGGGTCCTTTTCTTTTTTTGGAGAGTAGTTTGATAATGGCCCGGTTTCCCGAGGGGAGGTAGGGGCCGCCGGCCCACATGCCGCTATACACCTTATGGAGGGTGGGTTCTACAATGCTCTGCAGGGTCTTGTAGAATTCGCTTGTGAAACCGTCAGGGCCTGGGGCCTTGGAAGGTGTGAGTTTGCGTATGGTGTCTGAGATTTCGGTAATGGAGATAGGGGCGTTGAGGGCTTCTAGTTGAGAGGGGGTAATTTTGGGGATCACCAGGTTTTCTAAGAAGGCGGCGGCTACAGATTTGTCGATGGGGTCTGGGGCGTATAGGGCCGAGTAGAATTGAAGCATCGTTTCGTTTATGGCCGGAGGTGTGGTGTGAATGGAGCCTTTGGGGTCTCTCAGGGCCGTGATATGGGTGGGATTAAATGGGCCTTTACTTAGAGTAGCGAGCAGTTTGCCCGCTTTGTTCCCGAATTTGTGGAGGGTGGCGTCTAGGTTCGCTCTTTTAACTGTTTCTATAGTGTCTGCCCAGGTGTCAAAGGATCTTTTAGCTGCGTGCCATTCGTCCCTGTTTTCGGGGGAGTCAGTAACATAAAGAGCCCTTTGGGCTAGGTGCAACCGGGAACTGGCCAGTTTGTATTGTGATAGGGTGTTTCTCTTGAAGGAAGTGGCGTAGGATATGATCTGACCCCTGAGGAAAGCCTTACCGGCGTCCCAGAAGAGGTTTGGGTCGTCCATGTGGGGGGCATTAGACGAGGAGTATTCCGCCCAGGCGTTTTCTATGAAACATTGAAAGTCAAAATGATTGTTGAGGTAGGAGGGGAAGCGCCATAGTTTCGGGTGGGGGGGGAGGTCTAGGTTGTCAAGTGAGACTGAGATCGGGGCGTGGTCTGACACGGCAATGTCGAGTATGTCGGAGGCGGAGACTAAGGGAATTAGGTCGTCTGAGGCGAAAAGGTAGTCAATTCTAGTAAAGATTGCATGGGGGTTGGAGTAGAAGGTAAATTCTCTGTCAGCAGGGTGGGCTAACCGCCAAAGGTCCCGCAGGCGGAGTGAATCCATTGTGGAGGCAAATAGAGAAGGGTTGGGGGGGGCAAGGGCTAGGTTGGTTCGTTTAGGGGAAGATCTGTCATCTATCTGGTGTAGGGTATCGTTGAAGTCGCCACCCACCAGGTGGGGGAGGTGGGAGTGTTGCAGTAGCCATGTGGACAATTCACAATAAAAGTCCTTCCCTGGGGAGTTAGGAGCATAGATGTTTAATAGGACAGGTTCCTTGGAGCCTATCTTAACATGGGCGGATAATAATCTACCCTGGGTGTCCGATTTTATCGCAAGGACCGAACATGGGAGGTTTTTATGAATCAGTAGGCCGACGGCCTCAGAGCCTAGGACCGTGCCCACCCATAGTTTTTTCATGCGGGGGAAGTCTGAAGTAGGGAGGTGGGTCTCCTGCAGTAGAGCAATATCTGCTTTTAGCCTTTTCAGGTGTCTGAGGATTTTCATTCTTTTGTTTGGGGACCGGAGTCCCTTCACGTTCCATGAGATAACTTTCATGTTATTGGTTCGGGAAAGGGGGTCTGAGAAGGATTTTTAGGATGGGTATCGCGTGAATCAGCTCCGACGATGACCAACTTAGGCGAGGGCTATGGGTGACGTAGGGCACTTGCGAAGGGGAGAGCGCAGGGGGGGAATTGGCGGGTGCCTGGGGAAGTGTGTGGGGGAGGGGTGATGGTAGGGGGAGGAAGGAGGGCGAGAAGAAGAGAGGGGGGTAACAAGAGCAACAAAACCAAACTTGTGAACTTCGCTTTTTTCCACATGAAGTCGCTGTACGGGGCGGCTCCCCTGTCACGACCTGGGTGACGTGGGGCCCGGAAGCCCAGAGCAAGACGCAGGGCAACATGCGGCTGGCTGGTGCATACCCGGGTATGCCGGGTATGCCTAAGTAGACCGTACAGTGAGGCCAGGAGGCGCTAACAGTGAGACCAGTAACAAAATAGTAGACTAACAATACAACAGGTTCTGTAGAGCAGAGAGGGGAGGATATAATATAATACATTATAACAGGGGGTAGCAGGATTCATAACAACGTAGTCTATCTAGTAGAGGCATCAAAAGTAGGCATGGAACATGGTAAAGGTTATGGCATAACAGAGGTTAAACAAAGGTGGATATTATGATAAATCAAACCGACCATAATCCTAAGCATGGAAGGAGAAAATGCAAGGTGAACATCAGAAGGGGAAAGGGGATGAGAGAGCATTGCTCAAGAGTCTGACCTGACTGGAAGGTGCAGAGGGTTAGACCACAGCAGAGGCCCCGGGGCAGCAGGTGCCCGGACAGATCATGTTCTGGTGGTGCCTATCAGTGTGAGACACAAGCATAGGAGTAGAGGGCAGAGTCATGAGAGTGTTCACAGAGCAGGTAGCGGTTATCTCGTGGCGGCCAGGTTCGGGTCGACGCCCGAGTGCCTGAAGCGCTTCGGGGAGTCCTTCCTTGGGCTTCTTTGATCCAGGGAGTGGTTAAGTGGAGGGGCTTTGGAGGGGGTCTGGGGATGCGGCTGCGCATGCCGTGATCTCAGGAAAGCTTCGGCCTCCGAGGGATCCTGGAAGGTCAGCTGGTCTCCGTTAGGGGCCTTGAGGCGTAGTATGGCCGGGAAAGCCAATGTAAATTTTATTTGTTGCTTAAAGAGCTCCGAGCATATTGGTGGAAAAGCCTTTCTTTTCTTTGACACCTCGGCCGAGTAGTCAGCGAATACTAGGACTTTTATACCGTCAATTTGGAGCTGGCGAGCTTGTCGGAATGTATGCAGTATGAGAGACTTGTCCGCATAGTTTAGGTATTTGGCTATGATCGGGCGCGGGGATTTGCGGTCTGAATTAAAGGCCCCCATGCGGTGCGCGCGTTCTACCATGCATGGGCCCGGGAGGCCCAGTGCTTCTGGGATGCGGTGGGAGCAAAAGTCAGCCAATGCAGAGGACTGGAGCGATTCGGGGACCCCCACAAACCTAAGGTTGCTCCTCCTGGACCTATTCTCCAAATCATCCAGTTTCTGTAGAATGTACTGGTTGGTCTTATCCTGGGCATATTCCAGGGCTTGGGTCTGATAGAGGTCTTCCTCAGCGTGGGATAGGCGATGCTCTAGGTCAGTGAGCCTAGTGCCATGTTCCCCTAGTTGGGCCTTGAACTGCGCCATCCCAGCGTTCACGGCCTTCTCCACTGAAGCTGTGATCATGGGGGTCAGTAGGGCGGCTACTGCTTGAGCGATCCGCTCCGTGGTGTCATCCCCAGTGTCCTGTGTCAGGGATGCGTGTGGAGAAGGAGGGGGGGATGTGCTCCCGCTTACCTCCATCGCGGCCGGCTGCTGTGACGTCCGCGGAGCGGTGTAGGCCGAGACCGGGGCCTCGATTTGCGGCTGGGCCGGTGCCGGCTGCGCCGCCTGGGCCGAGTTGAAGCGGGGGCCCGTCTTCTCCAGAAAACGGTCCATGATGGTGTGAGGACGTGCCCAGAGGTGGATGGGTGGTCGTGGGGCTTCTCGGGCTGATTTGAAGGCTGATTTGGGGTCGTGCTGCGGGAGCTGCAGTGAAGAGCAGCTACTCCATGCGGCGCCGGAACCGGAAGTCGAAACACCAACTTTAATAACCACCAATTCCAGCCCAGCCACTTGAGACTCGAGCTGATCCATCATTAAGCATCAAAAACTTGACTCAACTCTCCCCTCCGAAAAAATCTTTCCGGAGTGAGCCACCACGTGAAACGGCCGCGACGGGGAAACATGGGGGGGTGGTAGGGCGGGGAGCTCCTCCTGCTGCTTCTGATGTAAGCCTGGCGCCGAACCAGGCCAGACTGGACCCTTAAATAGGCTCTTGGCTAAGTTCCGGAATTTTCTCAAGCACCACCTGACCTATTTATCCCAATACCTGACCGCCTCACAGCCCTCCTAAATCCACCTGACCCTCATTAACCATACCCTAGTTAACTGCTAACCTTCCAAAACTGAACTTTCCTCTGGCTTTTAAATAACCCCTGACCGCTACATAACCCCTGCCAGCTGATTTCCTAATTACCCTTGCCTAAACAGCCCTGCTAACCACCTAATGCTGCTGCAGTGATCCCATCCAGAAAGGAGGGCCTATAACAAGCAACCCCCTTCCTTTTTCATTCTGTTAACAAACAAGTAAATACCTATTAAATTCCTTCATCTATATCACCTCCAGCATTCTAGTTTCTGCTCTCTCATTCACTACCTGGTTTGTGGCGCTGGTTCATGTAAGAACTACATTTCCCAGTATGCATTGTGGCACGCCCAGTAATTCACACCTCCTTGAAGTCTCTAACACGTAGAGAGCGTTCTGCCACACAGATGTAGTTCCCAGGAGGAGGCGAGCACGTCACTGACCACAACAGTAAAGCCTCCCTTCACGGTGGTGAGTAACAATCAGACAAGCAGGAAGTGAACAGAGCAGAGAAGAAATAGAGCAACTTCTGAGCAAAAACAAACAATGAGGAAGTGAAAAGAGGAATGTCTGCAGGTAAAGGATGCTTATTATGAAAAAAAAAATCCTTTACAACCCCTTTAAAGTAATCTAACATATGGGGAATACCCCCCACCCCCACTGATATTGTAAAGCTTGAGAATGGAAATGCTGTCTGAAAACTATTGCAGTGTTGCTGTGTTTTCGAGTTGGTTCCAGTAAAGGTTTGTGGTTGCATGTGGAGCAAACATGATGAGACCAGACATTTATATACTGTAGATACTGTATCACTTAAGTCATTATGTTCCTTTTTTAACATACACCAGCTTTTATGACATATGTGGCCTTACTTTAAACATTACTTTACATGACCTCACAGCAACCAAACAGAATCCACCACTAACTTATCTGACTTTAGACAATGAATCTTTATTGGTAACTTCTGGGCTTTTCATGCCATCGTTGGCCTTTTCATGGCTGTATTATAAATGCAGTTTTGAGATGTGCTTGCCAGTCACAGATGACAAGTCTGATAAAAAGTAGTCAGCGGTAAAATTATTTATAAGGGAGTACAGCTGTGTGAAATACCTAGGAAAAAACATAACTGAACTCCTAGCTGTCTTGTGATTTAATCAAGATGATTCAGTCAAAGCCTAATGGAGTTGCTACAGCAACCTTGTATGGCTGGCATGTACATAAAGCCCCCAGATATTCTGAGGACTATCAGGCTTCCATAACCTGCAGTGCCTGAAATTAATTTTTACATCCAATGTTTCCAATCCAAAAGGCTGGAACATTAGTTGATATACAGGATTAGCCACAGAAAAACATTTTTTGGAAGACATTGACATTTGTGAAGGGATGGTGTGAGTATGAGACATGAAGACCTTACGACACACTGACATTGATTCAGATGGGACATATTATCATTTGCAAGCATTACAAATAACTTTAATTAGAGGCATTTCCCAACTGTACCTTCTGAGGAATGTTCCATGTTCATGCAACTCTAGAGAGGTATAAAAAGAGTGGTAAATACAGAAGTTAAAATGGGCACAATCACACCCAGGTATACAGATTGGATGGAGTCCAAGCAGGGCTGGACTGGGACAAAAATTTGGCCCTGGACTTCATCCAGACTGGCCCACTTTGACAGGTCTCTCCCATGGTGGCTGAAAAACTCCTGCATCCCCCCGGCCACCCAAGCCCCCTTTCCCCCTTTACCAGCCACTAGCCATTCTACTTTATTAGAGTAGAACGGCTGGTACTGGTACTCTTATAGGCAGTACCAGTGGGGACGCTAGACATTATTTCACCTGGGGCAAAGAATCAGTTTGGTGCCCCCCCCTTATGGGACAAGATTAGGCAGAAGTGAGAAACTCCCAGGCCTTAGCTGTTGAGTCAGCTGTCTGCCCCCTCCCCCATGCTCCTCTGTTGTCATCCATGCTCCTCTGGTCCTCCCCCTGCTTCTTTGGTCCCCCCAGGTGAACGCTGCGGGGAGGGAGAGGAGGTGAGCGCTGCAGGAAGGGAGAGACAGAGGAGCGGAGGGGGGGGGCGGCGGTCCGCTGTCACTGAAGCCAGCCCACTGAGCCATCGGCCCACCGGGAAACTCCCTGTAGTCCCAATGGCCAGTCCATCCCTGAGTCCAAGAACATGAGCTTTGGTACACATTTTTCCAAAGGGGTTGCATTACAGCAACAGTGATCACTGGTAGCAAAATTACTGTATTTATTGGCGTATAACACTTACTTTTTTACCCTGAAGACAGAGGGTAAAATGTGCCTGCGTGTTATATACGCAGGGGGTTGTGGAAAGTTTTTTTCTTGAAACTGCCTCTAAAAGTTAGGGTGCGTGTTATATGCCTGTGCGTGTTATACACAGATAAAAACAGTATATAATCATACTGAACTCATATAGGTAATCCTAGGACTTTTCTTTTATGATAGCTAACAGCAAAAGAAAATAATGCTGCATAATCCCTGTTTACTAGCCGTGGCACTTGGGGCCCCGTAATAATGTGATTTTTCATTAAGAATATGTTGATAGAGAAGAGTGAATATTTTACAACACAGAATAGTCAGAGAGTTGAACTACATAGTACCCCTTGTTACCCATTGCAATAAAAATGTAAAAATAAATAAACCCACACCATAAAGTCCTTTAGTCATACCTCCCAACATTTTGAGATGGGAATGAGGGACACATACTAACAAACGTATGTAGGCATAGAACACCTCCCCTTAACCACCTAAGGACAGACGCATGTACATATACGTCGGCAGAATGGCACGTACAGGCACATTGGCGTACCTGTAAATCCCTGCCTAGACGTGGGTCGGGGGACCCCGGTACTTGCGGCGGTCCCCGTGGCTGTCCGAGCGATCCGGGATGAGGGGGCGGCTGTTCGTTTTTGTCCGCCCCCTCCGGAACGCTCCCAGCCAATCCGCGCACTCCCCCCGTGTGTCACTTCCTCTGCCTGTGTAAACACAGGAAGGGGAAGTGATGTAATTTCTCCTCTCGGCAGTATTTTCAACCGCCGCTGAGAAGAGAAGACATCATACAGTGAGTCTGCACAATACTACACTGACACCAGGACATGTAGGCACATTAACCCCTTGCGATCACCCCCCCCTCCACCCCCCTGTCACAGTGTCACTGAATGCAGTGATCATTTATGTACTGATCACTGCATTTAGTGTCAGTGTGACAGTTAGTGTGACAGGCAGTTAGTGTTGGGTTCAGGGTAGCCCCTGTACCCCCTAATAAAGTTTTAACCCCTTGATCACCGCCCTAGTTAACCCTTTCACTCCCTATTGCCAGTGTCACTAAACGATCATTTTTCTGATCGCTGTATTAGTGTCACTGTTGCCGCTAGGTAGCTATTTTTTTTTTTATTGCGATTTTTTTTTACTAAAGACATGTGGCTGAATACAATTTGGCCTAAATGTTTGACTAAAATTTCGTTTATTAGATTTTTCTTATAACAAAAAGTAAAAAATATTGTTTTTTTTTCAAAAATGTCGCTCTATTTTTGTATATAGCGCAAAAAATAAAAATCGCAGAGGTGATCAAATACCATCAAAAGAAAGCTCTATTTGTAGGAAGAAAAATGAAGGGGAATTTTGTTTGGGAGCCACGTCGCACGACCGCGCAATTGTCTGTTAAATCAAACAAGTGCCGAATTGTAAAAACGCCTCTGGGCATTTAGCAGCATATTGGTCCGGTCCTTAAGTGGTTAAAGGAGAATTAACCAAAAAAAAGGTTATTTAAATGCACAAGGACTTTTTTTACCCCTACTATTCCGTTATATTGGCTTTTAAAATGTACAAATGCAGCAATTTAGAATTTGTGTGAAAAGTTAGGCACTGGGAAACTCCTTTTGAAAGATAAAAAGTGCATTTTTATACAACTATATAGATCAGACCAAAATGAGGGACAAATGAGGACAGAGGGACATTACTCCAAATCAGGGACAGTCCCTCGAAATCAGGGACAGTTGGGAGCTATGCTTCGTTAGAAAATTAATAATTATTAAAAAATGAAGTCCAATGTAAATCCAATGTCAATTACTTTGTCCTGCAATGTTTATCCTTGTTTAACATAAAGATCCACCGTACAATGTTTCCTTGTCACCCAACAATATTTCCACACCGCCACAATGACACACTGCCTGACAATGTGGAGTTGTTGTGCTAGCAACACAAAATGACAGATCGCCGACTGGCTGGCGTTTGTAAAAAAAAAAAGAAACAGTCAGTTATCCTGGGTGATGTTGTTAAACAAACACCATCCAATCTGGGGATCTATCATTTTGAAGTGGGAATGCTATGGGTGAAGATTGTTAAGAAGGTGCTAGCTGTGTCAATATCATTGAGATGGATGATATTACATTGGTTTTACATGGTGACATTGGTTTTACATGGTGACATTCTTTACTTTTTTATTTTTTAAATAAATGCCTTTGTCGTAGTGTGGGTGTTTTTTTTATTTTATTTACTGGGTACTTTTAACTTTAAACCTTTTGTTGAGCCAATATTTATACCCCTAGAGGGTGATATCTGGGAGCCCACTTATTCTAAAGAGGGCTTCCAAATTTAGATAAGTCCTCAGCCTGCAAATTACCAAATCTCATTTAGGGGGCAGTATATGGGAGTGTGGTGCTTGTCCCCTGGAAAAGATGCCCCTCTTTGCAAGGTACCCTCCTTGTGTTGAATGTATTTAGTCCAGTGTGGTTCTGGAAGGGGGGGGGGGACCTTCATTGGATTACCCATAGAAATAAAACAGACCCTTATCCATGCTTGAAGTCTGGGTTATAAACAAACTTTAGCGTCAGGGTGTTGGGGGAGGGGGCAATTGGCGAAATTGTATTATTATTAATAATAAAGAAAGATAGTACAGTTGCTATACAATACAAGACAAAAGGGTTGGGAGCCCTGCTATAGAGAGCTTACAATCTAAAAGGAAGAGGAAATGCCACAAAAGGTAGAAAGTCTGCGGAGATGTGTTGTTTGAGAAAGTAAGATTGAGTTGCTAGCTAGTGGCAGGATAGGCTTCCCTGAACAGCTGAGTTGTTAGGGATTCCCTAAAGGCAAACAGAATACAAAATTGCCATATAGGTTGGGGTAGAGGGTTTCAGATGGCAGGATAGGCTCCAGAGATATAATGGTTTTGTAAGTTGTTGTTAATATTTTTAATTGTATCCATTGGGTGAGTGTAATATGAGTCTAGTAGCAGCATTCATGATAAACTGAAGAGTGGGGTAGTCTGTTTAATGCTAAAGGAAAAAGATTTGGCTCATGTATAGAGGCATGCTGTTGCCAACATCCCAAAATCAAATGGAAAGAATGAATACCTCTGGAGAGGTGGGACTTTCTAGGCAACCATAAATAGTGATGACAACTAGGTCATAAAAATATAAATTTATTACAAAATATCACAAGACTATAGAAAATTCATTCACAATAACATATTGGTATACAGATCAAATTAGAAACAATAATACTGCCAAAGATCATCATAGACCCCAGGACAAGGCTAAGGGTATGGATGGTCGTTTCTGTCGCGTTTCGAATGTTACTTCTACATTCTTCTTCAGGGAAAGTAGGCAGTAGGGTTTTTTCTGAAAAGATGAAAAAATACATAATACAGAAAAACTTTCATAGTCAAGCATAGCATCGCAATATGTGGACAGGAGGGAATCCATGGGGGCTCACAGATCAAAAAGAAGAAAAAAGGACTAACCTCTTCCCAGATCAGGAGCACCTTGGTAATCCCTGGGGGCGCTGTAGGTGCATCAAGACCAAGGGGGGGCACAAACCGGATGACGCCTCCCAATGCTCGTGGGACTTCTCCAAGAACCAGGGGGGGCTCCAAAACCATGGGGGGTGGTGGGATGATATTAAAAGATCACCATTTGAGTCAGCAGCCAAAAAGAACCCAAGAAAAACCCAGCTAAGGGGAAATATATAAATAAAAATCACTAAGAGATCATTTGTCAGGCAGAGTAAAGCAGGACAAAAATAGAGCCTAAGGTATACTCACCACTCCTAAGGACCCAATTCTATTAGAGAACGAGCCGATATTGCAGTGGAAAGTCCAACATCAAAATATAGCCAGATACCAAAATAGCCTCCCACTCCAACAGGAGATGGGAGGAAAATGAATGCTGAGATTCCCCCCTGACTTCCTTTTATACTCACCTGGAGAATACTAATTGGCCCCAGGTGTAACTATACCTCCCCTTTCAATGAAGTAAGTGTCCTCAATGAAGGAATCTTAGCACTGATCTCAGTGAGTCAAAACAGATGTGTCAGGTGCGCAATCGCACACCCCCCATTGTGTTACCAGGGGGATTAAACGCTGAAATGGTGCTTGACTCAGCGCCGGACGGTGACGTCAATGCACGGCGCCCCGCGTGACTATTTATATAGAAAAATATATATAGAAAAATATATATAGAAAAATGTATATAGAAAAAGTACAACCAATGAGGATAATTGATATAACTCTTATATATAGAGTGTGATGAGTTAGGGCCCCCCCCCCCCAGGGTGTCTCACAACTTTTCCAACCCATTGGTAGGAGAAAGGAGACTAAAGGAATAAAATCACCACTGCCGGGAGAGAGAAAAAATTACCCATGGGGCGTGATCCGCCCCAGGGCAAAGCACCTCATTGCTACTCTGTCGGGGGAGAGTAGCACTGAGGTGCTTTGCCCTGGGGCGGATCACGCCCCATGGGTAATTTTTTCTCTCTCCCGGCAGTGGTGATTTTATCTCATCACCCTCTATATATAAGAGTTATATCAATTATCCTCATTGGTTGTACTTTTTCTATATAAAATTTTACCCATGCTTAATCTAATTTAACTTATCCTTTTAGGATTTGTCCCCTTGCCCCATGGCAGTGAGGAAGGCTTCCTTTGGTATCGTTTCGGATACATCTCCTGCCAACCTGTAGATATGTTTCTGTATGGCGGAGATTTTGATCGATAGCCTGCCTCTTTTGTGCAGACACCCACGTCTTCCTTCGCAGGAGATATGATGTGGCTATTGGGCGCCATGGTTGCGCTGTCACTGACGCGCTTGAGGGACGACACCGGATGCTGACTTGGGATTGCTCATGTCACATGACTGACGGCGCTCTGATTGGTTGCGCCGTAGTCGTGTGACGCGCTGGGACGCTGGCGTCGACTTGGTGCGGCGCGCCGGATGTGACGCCTTCCTCACTGTTATGGGGCAAGGGGACGCGCGGTGCTTTTGATTCGCCGCTCTCTAGTCACGCGGGGCGCCGTGCATTGACGTCACCGTCTGGCGCTGAGTCAAGCACCATTTCAGCGTTTAATCCCCCTGGTAACACAATGGGGGGTGTGCGATTGCGCACCTGACACATCTGTTTTGACTCACTGAGATCAGTGCTAAGATTCCTTCATTGAGGACACTTACTTCATTGAAAGGGGAGGTATAGTTACACCTGGAGCCAATTAGTATTCTCCAGGTGAGTATAAAAGGAAGTCAGGAGGGAATCTCAGCATTCATTTTCCTCCCATCTCCTGTTGGAGTGGGAGGCTATTTTGGTATCTGGCTATATTTTGATGTTGGACATTCCACTGCAATATCGGCTTGTTCTCTAATAGAATTGGGTCCTTAGGAGTGGTGAGTATACCTTAGGCTCTATTTTTGTCCTGCTTTACTCTGCCTGACAAATGATCTCTTAGTGATTTTTATTTATATATTTCCCCTTAGCTGGGTTTTTCTTGGGTTATTTTTGGCTGCTGACCCAAATGGTGATCTTTTAATATCATCCCACCACCCCCCATGGTTTTGGAGCCCCCCCTGGTTCTTGGAGAAGTCCCACGAGCATTGGGAGGCATCATCCGGTTTGTGCCCCCCCTTGGTCTTGATGCACCTACAGCCCCCCCAGGGATTACCAAGGTGCTCCTGATCTGGGAAGAGGTTAGTCCTTTTTTCTTCTTTTTGATCTGTGAGCCCCCATGGATTCCCTCCTGTCCACATATTGCGATGCTATGCTTGACTATGAAAGTTTTTCTGTATTATGTATTTTTTCATCTTTTCAGAAAAAACCCTACTGCCTACTTTCCCTGAAGAAGAATGTAGAAGTAACATTCGAAACGCGTCGGAAACGACCATCCATACCCTTAGCCTTGTCCTGGGGTCTATGATGATCTTTGGCAGTATTATTGTTTCTAATTTGATCTGTATACCAATATGTTATTGTGAATGAATTTTCTATAGTCTTGTGATATTTTGTAATAAATTTATATTTTTATGACCTAGTTGTCATCACTATTTATGGTTGCCTAGAAAGTCCTACCTCTCCAGAGGTATTCATTCTTTCCGTCTGTTTAATGCTAAACCAATGAGCAGTTGCAGTAGTCAAGGCCAGGGATAGCAAGATAATTAATTAGTTGCTTGGTAGTGTCTTTGGTTAAGAAGAGGCACATTTTGGAAATCTTACGAAAGGGAAAGTGGCAAGATTTGGACGTGAGTGGATGTGAGGTTAAAAAGAGAGGTCGGAGGCCAGGATTACACCTAACACCTTGGGATGAAGCAAGTGAAGGATAGTTGTGCTATTGATCTTGAAAGAAAAGTCTGGGGTGGGGGAATATGGGGGAGAAATTGTATGAGCAATTTTTGAACAAGATTTAAAAAGTGGTTTGACATCCATGCTGATATGTCAGATACAAAATATTTGGCGTGAGTGGGATGGTTACAACTAGAAAAAAGTGGTAGTGGAGTATGAAGCTATATCAATAACATACAACATTGAGTCTCTATATCAGGGTGAGTGGCTTATGATGTTATTTGTGATGTTTTGCAACATCTTTTATAAGATCATTTGGAGGCTGGTTTTGAATCAGTATATATATATTCCTCCTTAATTCTAGTGCATGGCAATTTTTTCCCACCTATGTTTGAATCAACACTCAATGGGTCTGACAAGCTGAAAAACCCATCTCATATGTGGTGATTGCTCTCTTCCTACCCATAGGTGAGCCCAATGTGTTTGAGATATGCCCAGATCTGGCCCTTAATGAATCTACCGTATTTATCGGCGTATATCGCACACTTTTTTGCCCTGAGAATCAGGGCAAAATCGTGGGTGCGCGATATACGCCTATACCCGCTTTCCCGCGCCGAGTTTTGAATACTGCGCCGACATATACCGAGCGCAGTACACTCGGGTATATTCGGCCAGTCTTGGCTTCTTCCGCGGTCATGTCCTGGACGTACAGGACGTGAGCGCGACAGTTGCCGAGCCTGCCCAAGTGTACTGCGCTCGGTATATGCTGGCGTAGTATTCAAAACTCTGCGCGGGAAACAAGCGGGGAGGACGCGAGGACGCCGCAGAAGGACGCTGGACCCGCCGAAGAGGATACCGGACCCGCCGAAGAGGATACCGGACCCGCCGAAGAGGATACTGGACCCGCCGAAGAGGACACCAGACCCGCCGCAGAAGGACAACCGCCGATGGATGCCGCGCAAGACACCAAAACTGTAAGTACAAAAATAACTTTTTTTCCACAGGATTGGGGGGTCACTTTAGGGGTGCGCGGTATACGCAGGAGCGCGTTATACCGCGATAAATACGGTATATCTAATTTTATTTTTATTTTTAATCAAGCAATGACATGGCTAGCATTATTGCTATTATTTTATTTTCTCTCTTGGTCGTCTGTAGTACCATATCTTTTGGTCTGGTCATTCTCCCACGGCCAACAAGATTTGATGTATGCCAGTCCCTATTATTACTTTACTGTACCTACATTGGACAGTTGCATCATATGTTATCTAGATGAGATTTTTTTGAAAGGTATTTAGTTTGTAAATAGAGAAATTAACAATATACCCTTTTTCCGGTTGTGTGTTTTTTTCCCCCTTCTCTCCTCTCCCCTCTGGGGTTGGTTATTTATTGTTTAGCTATAGATTGTTGTTAATGAATGTAAACATATATAAAGAAAGAGCGAAAGAAAGCGGGACTTTAAATGAAGTGTGTGCTGGAAAAGCTTGAAATGGTAAAGGATGATTGAAGTAGATTATGATCATTTGATAGTTTCATATAATGTATCGTACATAACTATATTACATTATTGAAGAAGATCATAATTATACAGTATTAAATACTTATATAGATAGATTCAAATTCATGTCAACAAAAATACAAAAATGATAGGGTTAAAATACATAGACTTTTATAGAAAGCTTAAAGCTTTTCCCGCACACACTTCATTTAAAGTCCCGCTCTCCTTCGCTCTTCCTTTATACAAATAACAGGGATGGAGGTAATTGACTGCGTAATTTCCTCATATAAAGTCCCACGCTCTCCTTTTAAAATTAATGTAATCATATACTCTGATGATATGTGACTCATATGTACATATTTGCCTTTAGAAGTCATTCTAATGTCCATCTGTACCTGTATATGAAATGGGAGGTCCTGAGGAAGCAGATGTTTCCACGAAATGCGTTGACCCAATTTTCTTATCTCCACAAGACTACCAGGCTATGCACCTTTTATCTATCTAGTGGATAGTGATTAGTAATATCAATGTTCCTATATGACACTTGTTTTTATTGAATATTTTACTGGATAAAATAAAGATTTGTATATATTTTTTATATTATTTGATGCTGTAAAATACTACTATGTTTTTGTATATTGTTGATATGTCAATTAGTAGATTAGTGATGGACAAGGAGATTGAAGGGATGAGCTAAGGATTAGAGAGATACATTTGGGTGTCTTTAGTATAGAGATGGTTTCAGAAGCCTGGCAAGGTTATCAACTGGCCAAGAGAAATAGACTCCTAGAGAAAGAGGAAGAGAAAGGGAGGATATTGAGTTGTAGGTAATGCTGAAAGAGTACTAAATATACAGGAGTAGAACCATTAAACATTGTCAGGTTGTTCACCCATGTGCCAAACTGTGAACAGAACTTGAAGCTTATTCGGCAGAAAGGCATACTCATTGGTTGCTAAATAGCTAACCTATATGTCTTCCTTTTGTGTATTTAGCCGATTGTTCGTGCTTAAAGAAAAAAAAAACACAAAGAAAGGCACCATTACAGTTTTCCAAGTATTTCTCTTGAAAGTTATACAGTATAGTAATTATAGTTGCAATCACACATAACAGGTGCCCTTTGGGATACATTACACAGCATAAAAAACTCAAAGTAAAAAAGAAACCTTCCAGATAACAAGGTTGCTAATTCTTGAACCACTTCACTCCTTAGCACATTGCAAACCCTGAATTTGATAAGCAGGGTCCTGACCACAAATTTCCGTTCAGGCTAACAGCTGTGACCGTAAGAACAAGTGCTGAAATAAACTTAATGTGTTTAATCTGTTTTGAACAGTGAACTCTAATTGCAAGGCACCTGTCGCTCTCAGGGTGAAAAGCCGATATCATATCGAACATTTAACTTCTATGTAAATTTCAAAAGGTTTCAGCTGAAAAGTAAGTGAGGCTCTATAAATAGCCTCTAGTCCATAGATTTTGGAAGTCAATATTTTCCCCTCTGCTGTTGTACCGTTAAGTTGACATTTTATGGAAACTGCTTTGTGTTCTACTAAAGAAATAGAAGCCGGTCAGGTAATCAGGAAACTGCAGTACTGTAGTAGACAGTCACAAATATGAGGTGCCAAATACTCTTGTCATTAAAGAAAAACACTGACAGATACTGTATATTTGCTACAGAAACCATTCTGCAATTTAAAGTGGTTAAAGTAGACATAATCCTAGCAAAATGTAATTTAGTTTGCTGCAAGTGATTTATTTTTGACAATACTGTTTTTACCTTTTTTTATCATTTGTTTCACCTAAACCAGGGGTCTCAAACTGGCAGCCCTCCAGCTCTTGCAACACTTCAAATCCCATTAGGCCTCCGCCTTTGGGAGTCATGCTTGTAATGTCTCATGGGACTTGTAGTTTCGCAACAGCTGGAGGGCCGCCAGTTTGAGACCCCTGATCTAAGTGCTGCTGAACTACAGCCTATTCGCAGCCACTTCATGTCTAGATGCACTTCACAGATGGTTGCATGGTATTTTTCGGGAAGGTTTCTTATGGTAACAACAGTGCAGCATACCTGTATGATATGTTACAGTTGCAGAAAACGATGTGACATGTTGACCACATGGGAAAACTATTAAGAGACATCAACAGAATGTTATTACCCTACAGCAGGAAATGCCTAAACGTGCACCTGCATGGTAGGATCATCTGGTATTCTTTAAAGGGGTTGTAAAGGTACATGTTTTTTCACCTTAATACATTCTATGCATTAAGGTGAAAAAACATCCAAGGATTTGCACCCCCCTGAGCCCCCCGTTTACTTACCTGATCTCTTGAAAGTCACATGCTGTGAACTCGCTGGATTCCTGGCTCATTCATTGGTTGATTGATAGCAGCGTAGCCATTGGCTCCTGCTGCTGTCAATCAAATCAATGACACAGCGTGCGGGAGAGCCAAGTGATACACAGGCTGTATCACGGGAGCACGTCCACAAGCTAACCTCCTTGGATGAGAGCTTCCCATGAAGGGGGTTAGCTGATTCGGGTAGATTAAGGGAGGGCTATAACTAGGGTTGTCCCGATACCACTTTTTTAAGACCGAGTACAAGTACCGATACTTTTTTTTAAGTACTCACCGATACCGAATACCGATACTTTTTTTTTTTTTATGTCTTGTGACAGTGGCGTTTTTTATTTTTTTTTACTTTTTTTTTTTATTTTTTTTTTATTTTTTTACAGTGGCGTTTTTTTTATATATTTTGTTAGAGGTGGGGGGGGGGGGGGGGTAGTGGATTGTCAGTGTGTTTTTAAATTTTTTATTACTATTTACATTTTATTTTTTTAATTATTGATTGCAATTTTTTCAGCTGTTGGGGGGGCTTTGGTGAGATATCAGGGGTCTTAACAGACCTCTGACATCTCCCCTTTGAGACAGAGAAAGGGACTAGGGAAACAGATTCCCCTGTCCCTTTCTCAGCAGCGTCTTCTCTTCATTCATAAACTGAAACATTGTAGTCACAGTTTACGATGTTAAAAAAATACAAGAGAGAGATGCGCCAAACTAAGTGCAGTATGTCGTTTTTAATCAGTAGTAAATTGGTACAATAAAGTAACTACTCACAAACATGGAGTAATATAGGCATTGGTGTGGCTATGAGGCCGGGGTCATCATAAGAGGTTCCTCCGGAAAAGGTTTCTTCGTCCCAGGCTTGTGAGCCGCAAGTGTGGTATAGTGGACACAGGAAACCAGGAAGAGCCGTCTGATGTGGCGTGCGTTCCACCGTGGAGCGCGGCGTATCGTCGTCGCCCCGGAAGTGACGCGAGGGACCCGGCCAGCCAATCGGATTACGCGTTTCACAGCGTCAGCTGTTTCGTCAGATCCATGGCGTCCGTATGGAACGGACGTGAGTTATACGAGCAGGATAAACGTGATTGGTTGGAAATGGCACACTAAACAAAAACAAACAAATTGACAACAAATAACAGCTACAGGCCATGGAGAGACATTACTATTAATAAAAAGATTCGATCGCAATTAACAAATAACAGAAAAGAGATGGCAATCCGGAGACATTTGAAAGGGAATAAATAAACAAATATATAAATCCTGACAGTACTGGAAATAGAAAAAATGTAAAATCTCCGTCTGTCATAACACTAAAAATTATTTAAAACTAGATATGTTGGAATATTTAAAAATATATTGAAAATACTATTAAAAATGTAAAAAATGTAAACTATTATGGCCATTCATAAAAACAACTGTGTATATATTACAAACATGTGTATATATTAAAAATTATATAATACACCAGGAATCAAATATACAAACACATATAAAATATATGTGCATATATATAAGGACTAATTATACACACAGAATTGTTTAGTTTAGAGCATGAGTGTGCATACATGCACACACATACCCACAACTATGTGTATATATATAGAGAGAGAGACCTAGATACTATACAGAAATTAGAATAACAACTAATGCTAATAATAATAATAATAAAAACTAATAAACAGCCAGTGTTTGACAACACAGCAACACATGTATATATATATATATGTGTACATAAATATCTATCAAACGGTCATTACAAAAGGACAAGATGGGTCAGGACTAGGATTTTTGGATAACTAAATTAAATTATATTGTATTATATTATATTATATTATATTATTGGTCTCAATTTCTTCATTCAATCCATGGGGTGACATCGTATTTAAAGAATAGATCCAGTAGGTTTCTTGTTTGCATAACCGTTGAAACCTTTCCACAGCAGTAGGAGTCTCCGGTATGGCTTCAATTACCCATACCTGCAATAGGGACGTATACAGTTTACGATGTTTCAGTTCTGTGAATGGACAGAGTCATCACTGACTTTGTCCATTCAGGAACAGTAAGGAGCCGGGTTTACCAGCTCCTACCGCCACTCTCCATCCTGACAGTTCCAGGGGGACACGGGGGAGAGAAGGAAACAGCGGGGGGCACGGGGGAGAGAAGGAAACAGCGCGGGGACACGGAGGAGAGAAGGAAACAGCGGAAGACATGGAGGAGAGAAGGAAACAGCGGGGGGCACTGGTGAGAGAAGGAAACAGCGGGGGACACGGAGGAGAGAAGGAAACAGCAGGGGTCACAGAGGAGAGAAGGAAACAGCGGGGGGGGGGGGCATGGGGGAGAGGAGGAAACAGCAGGGGACACGGAGGAGAGGAGGAAACAGCGGGGGACATGGAGGAGAGAAGGAAACAGCGGGGGACACGGAGGAGAGAAGGAAACAGCGGGGGACACGGAGGAGAGAAGGAGTACAAGTATTCGGGCAAATGCTTGGTATCGGTCCCGATACCGATACTAGTATTGGTATCGGGACAACCCTAGTTATAACCCCTGTCAGATTTATTTTCGCCCTCTGTGTCCCAAATTTGGCATTTTCTTTACTTTCAATGATGCTGCTAAACAGAACTAATGAAGATGGTAAATTTCCCCTAAGGCTGGGTTCACACTATACTACACGACAGCAATATGACTTTCATCCTACTTTGCTCTGTGACATCTGTCCTACATTGGACCTACATACTACTTTGATCCGACTTTGTGATAGTCTGACTTGTTCTTTGACCAATCAAAACAATCCCAGAGTGAGATAACTTCCTTTTACTGCTGCTGTAATCACATGTCGGATGTCAAAAGTCAGATGGTAAGGACAAGGCTCCTACTGTGGTCCGACTTCAATGATATTCAATGGGCTGAAGTAGGATCAATGTCAGACCAAAGTAGTACAGGGAGCATTTTCAAAGCTGGACCACCTTGTGTCGGACCAGTTAAGACGGCTCTCATAGGGAAACATTGATTTTCACACGTCATGCGGCATTAGCTCCCAATGTCAGAGCATTTGTCGGACAAGTGTGAACCCGGCCTAAGAGGGACAGCAATAAAAACTGGTGTTCTAATCCATCTCCGCTCTATCTCAAACTAAAGAAAATTAAGTTTAACCTTAGTTATACTTTAAAGGGGTTGTAAAGACAGAAGGTTTTTTTTTCTTAATGCATTAAGATGAAAAGCCTCCTGTGTGCCTCAGCCCTCCTAACATTTAGCTGAGGTCCCTCTCTGTCCAGCGATGTCCATCAGTGTCTCAGCCTTCTGAGATACTCCTTCCAGATTTTCAGAGAAAGAGCAGCGATGCCAATGGCTCCCCCTACTGTCATTTAAAATCAGCTAGCCAATCGGGGGGAGAGGGGGCAGGGCCATGTCGCGGCTCCGTGTCTGAATGGACACAGGGAGCTGTGACTCAGCCCAGGTGCCCCTATAGCAAGCTGCTTGCTGTGAGGGCACTTAACAGGATGGAGGGATCAGGATCACAGAAGAGGGACCCGAGAAGAGGGGGACCTGGGCTGCTCTGTTTCAAATCCACTGCAGAAAAGAAGGTAAGTATAACATGTTTGCTATTTTGCTTGTTTTGTTATTTTGCTATTAGGAAAAAAAAACAAGACTTTACAATCACTTTAAGGGAAATCTATGGTCACAGCGTAAATTTTAAGTTTATAACATCAGAATTGTAATAGTATACAACAATGGCTATTTTTCGACAATCTATTAAAAGCTTACTTCATTCATAAAATAATAGTATAAAACATCCACAGTGTAAATACTGTGTCAATCGAATACTATGAAACAACACAGACCGTTTTTAGAAGAGTAATGATAAATACAGTAGTTCAGAGTATTTGTCCATGGGTAAGTATAGAAATCAAAGTAGTGTGCACCTTCCACCGATCACTTCAATTCCAGCACGTGACATAAACTCCCCTTAGCGGGTTAAACTCACCAGAGCAAAGCTCAAAACCAGCCTCTAAGTAAATTCCTCTGAACCAAAACTTGTAAACACCACCATTCCAGGAGAACACAGGATGATTAGGGGTCCAATAAAAATCATGAAACAGAGAGAAGCGCACATAGCATAATCCTGTTTTATTGAAACAGTAAACCCTTACATCAAAATATCCCCTTCATAAATTTTACATACACAAGATCAAAGTTAATGCAGCAAAAAGAAGAAAACCGGGAGCACTTCACCATATCAGCTGTCTGACATCCGTAACAGTAACAACTAGGAGCGACCTAGATCACTTCCTGGTTCCGGGTCTCACAGCAGTGGAGCGCACCCGTCACTTCCTGTATAACGTTGTGTGGGTCACAACTGACGCGTTTCGTCATTTCTCCATTCATGTTGTGAGTTCTGCCTGTCTGCTGGCCATCTCTTTACAGAACTTCCTGGATTCCCTGCATGCTTTGTAGCTTCCCCTTTGCTGTTTATCTGCTTGCCAACTGCCTCACGTAGATGTATGCCGGCAGAATGGCACGGACAGGCAAAGAAACATATACATACGTTGCTGAAAACCTGCCCCCTAGCGAGAGTGTGCCCACCTTGGTCTCCGTGACCGTGCCCGCGGAACCCGAGATTGGGCGATGTCCTGCCTGGTGACATGTCACTAATCGTCTGCTTCCTCTCATCAAGCAGCGATTTGTGATGTGTTACGGCAAGCCACACCCCCTAACAGTTAGAATCACTCCCTAGGACACACTTAACCCCTTCCCGCCCCCTAGTGGTTAACCCCTTAGCTGCCAGTCACATTTATACAGTAATCAGTGCATTTTTTGAAGCATTGATCGCTGTATAAATGTGAATGGTCCCAGAATAGTGTCAAAAGTGTCCGATGTGTCCACCATAATGCCGCAGTCATGAAAAAAAATTGCAGATCGCCGCCATAAAAAATAATAAAAATGCCATAAAACGACCCCCTATTTTGTAGACGCTATAACTTTTGCGCAAACCAATCAATATACGCTTATTAAGTGATAAGTGAAACTCCTACACTGTGTTGGATAGGTGAGTGGGGGAGGGGGAGGGGGGAAAGGAAAAGGGGGAGGTGCACTGCAGCAAACAAAAAGAAGGTCTATCCTAGTAGACAAATATAGTATATGGAAAAAGTGATGATGTCTGCGCTGTGAAAAACACTGCCTATATGTGGAGTGCAAATGGAAAGGGGGTAAGCCCCAGGGGGCAGTGGGGTGATGAGGATGGGGAATGCCTCTAAGTGACAAATGGAGAGCAAACAGAAAACAGTAATATGCAATGCAAACATCAATAACAATGTCACAGTGAATAAAATCAAATTAACATGACAGTCCCAATCCCACGATCAAAGGGAAAGGAAATCCAGGTGCAGCATGGGAACTTGGTGGAAAAATAAATAAATAAATGGAAAGTCTAAAGTGAAGATTCCAGCAGCCAGGTCTGTCAAAAGGCACAGCGAACAAATCCAAATGTGCAGCCCACACCTCTTGTGATCCTAGCAGCTTACCTCATAGCTATCGCTTACAGCCAAACCAAAGGGAAGGAGCTACAGTCTCCTAACGGATGGATATTCTCACAGAGTCTGAAGAGGGGGTGCTTATCTCCACGAGCGGCGAGTCAGTGTCCTGATTCTTCTCTTGTAACACTGCCTGTGGTTACACCGATCCCGCCAATGGCTCAAAAGATGGTATTGCGGGCAGGGAGAAGAAAAAGAGGGCACATCGCGTAAAACAGCAACAATTTATTAAACGAAAAGATCAATAAAAACACTCACATAGAGCAGTCTGAGGCGGTCACACATCCACGAGCTGCGAGCTCGTCTACCGTCGGACCGTTTCCAGCAGATAAATTCAATGATAAACTTAATGTCTTGCTGTTTCTCCCAGATTCAGACACAAATCACCTATTAGGCATATACTGCAGTTACATTTTTGGTGAGATAGTTTATAAGGTTATTCCACTTCTAAAAGGATGCAGACTTTACAGCCTTTCTTATTATACCATTATACTGGTGGTTTTAATGAATGAAGCCCCTCCCATTCAAAAAATACACCATTTTTTTTTCAAACAGAAAAGGTAAGAACATGCAAAATAAGGTTTGTAAAAAAAATAGCTGGTAATTTTTGATCGTTGTGACAAGAAAAAGTGTGGAAAACATTTTCTGAATAAACAAAATTCCAACTGTTAATATGGTACTATCATACATATTGTAATGCACATGTGCTAATAAAAGTTTCATCTGGAATTAGAAATGTTATGGTCTCAAACATTTGTTTTAACCTATTTTTAATTATTATGTATGGTAAAGGAATGTATGGAAGAACAAACGGTTTCTGTATAGTATATGCACAATTGGATTTATAGGCAGAGTCTAATGTTCTAATGCGTATATATACAGTATATATATACATATATATATTATGCATTACCAGTGCCGATCCTGAGCTCCCTGGGGCCCTAAGCAAAATTCTGTTAAGGGGCCCTCTACCTAACCCTTGATGCCATCACCTATAACTCTTCACCAATCCCCTTGGATAGTGCCCGACCACATAAGAGGGACAGACCTAAAGTGGTGATAGGGTGATAGGGTGACTTGTGGCCCCCAGATTTTAGTATCACCTCACCAGGAGTCAGGACTAGTACCACAGTACGAGTACACAATCCTCTGCCTGGGGCCCACATACATACATAAATACTAATGTGTATGGCCAACTTTAGACTCTATGGGCTGGATTCACGTAGATCGGTGTAGCGTATCTACTTTACGCTACGCCGGCGCAACGTTGAGAGGCAAGCATGCTATTCAACGTTGTGCCGGCGTAGCGTATAGTTGTCGGTGTAAGCTGACGTAAGTCAAAGTAGGTGGAAGTGGGCGTGCTTTATTATAATGAAGCGCACATTTGGACTTACGTCGGTGTATCTGGAGATACGTCAGCGTAAGTATTTTGTGAATCCGGCCCTATGTTGTGATCTTTGAGTATCTTTTTGAATATATAACTTTGCTCTGAAAACAACTAGACAGATCAGCATTTTTAAAGCTCATTTACTGCTTGTTTATAATATGTAAATAGTTTTTTGACCGCTTTAAAGTATAAATGTATTAACTTTAAATGTCCAATGTAAATTTATACGTCCATCTTAACATAAAGCTAGTTAGAACTTACACTAGCTTTCTTTTTCAATTTTGCCTAGATATTTATAAAAACGACAGCTGGAACCAGGCTACTTACCACTGGTTATCATTGATTACTACTTTTATTTTTAATAAAGCCACAATACATGCATACAGTGCCTTGAAAAAGTATTCATGCCCCTTTTTTCCCCACATTTTGTGATGCTACAACCAAAAACCACAAAGTGGCACATAATTGAGAAATGGAAAGAAAATGAGAAATGGTTTTCAAAATGTTTTACATCCTTAAGCGGTTAAACTTCTCCACAACTTTATCCCTGACCTGTCTGGTATGTTCCTTAGCCGTTATGATGCTGTTTGTTCACTAATGTTCTCTAACAAACCTCTGAGGGCTTCAGATAACAGCTGTATTTAAACTGAGATTAAATTACACACAGATGGACTCTATTTACTAATTAGGTAACTTCTGAAGGCAATAGGTTCCACTAGATTTTAGTTAGGGGTATTATTAAAAGGGTCTGAACACATGAGTAAAGGGGGCTTAAAACAAATTCATGCCAGACTTTTCAGATATTTATTTGTAAAAAAAAATAAAACCTATTTATAATTTTCCTTCCACTTCACAATTATGTGCCACTTTTCGTTGGTCTATTACAAAAAATCCCAATAAAATACATTTACGTTTTTGGTTGTAACATGACAAAATGTGGAAAATTTCAAGGGTTATGAACACTTTTTCAAGGCACTGTATATATTTAAAAAACATTTAATTTTTAACTTTTAAATTAAACTATCACTGTTGTGTTTTAACAAAGATTAATAGTAAATCCCTTTTTAATAATCTGCCCAAGCAAGATTAGTAATAAACCCAAGACTGTCAATATGATAAAACTCAGCAAGAATGCATTCATAATGTGGAAGTTGTGAGCAATGACCAGAAAGGATTAACTGTAATTGTTACACTGACAGTAAGAGAGTAAAAATGAGAACACTGTTATCCATTAAGATTACCTTGTTCTGCTCTGCTCTGCTTTGCTGAGCTGAGTACTGCCACCCCATTTATGCATTTTTTAACAGATACTTTTAACATATGCAGTTATGCTTACACTATAAATTGCTGAGATCAGCAGATTTTATTTTTATGATGGGACTTCATACATTATTAGCCGTGCTCTTTTTTAATGTAACCAGGTAAAATGCTTAGGCTAAAATCAACCAGTGAATTGTTATACCAAAAAACATTACCATTGTCCTTAAAATGAATCTATGGCCAAACTATGAACATTAAAGTATTTACATATTTTTTAATAGACCGTGAATAAGCTTTAAATCAAGCCCTAGCAGACCTCTGAAGCCGGAACAATTCAATCTCATAAGCAAACTCTGAAGTCAGGCTGTAGTCTGTTCCTGAACACTAGAACCTGCTGTTTGCTTACATTGGACAGCTTGCTGACTGTAAGTCCTTCCTGCCTGGGTAAGAGAAGATATGCGACAGATAAGTGACACTCGGGTATTTTCGGAAAGGCGTGACGTGCCTTAGCAGCCCGTCAATCAACTCCTCTTGGCTTAGGAACGCCTATTCCCCGCAGGATTCCCCACTCGGAGACGGATAACAATGGCTCATAAAACGATATGTACAAAAAATTTTTAAAAACCCCAGCATACTGCAGATGTTAGCAGTATGCTGGATCTAATGTCAGAAAGTTGATTTTTGGGTGAACCTCCGCTTTAATTAAAACACCCAAGCATTATATATTTTCTGAAAACAGTGGCCATGGGGAATAAATGGGGACTGTTGTAATTTTCTATGTCACATGATCTATGTTCAGCCATTTATCAAATGCAAATTTTCAGGATAAAATACACAAATTAATTTTAGTTTACACAGACAAATTATAACACCAAATGTTTGGTAAAATATAAAAGTTGATGGGCCAGATTCAGAAAGAACTCTCGAGATACGCCGCGTAAGTGTCAATATGCGCTGTCGCATCTATGCGCCGTACCCAGAAAACTAGATACGCCTGAAAATAGGCTTCTTCCGACCGACGTAACTTTCCTACGCCGGCATATCGTGGGCGCATATTTACGCCGGGCGCATCTGGCACACCCATTGATTTCCTATGCAAATATGCAAATGAGGGAGATACGGCGATTCAGAAACGTACGTTTGGCCAGCGCAGGCTATGCATGGTGCGCGTAAGCTGTACGTCCAGCCTAAAGTTGCCCCTCATAAAGCAGGGGTAACTTTGCACCAGACTTGCACAGGTCAGCTGGAGAGCAGCTACATCAGCACCGTGACGGACGAGCTGAGCAACCACACTTGCAGGACAACACATCTGTATGCCAACATGCCAGGGGCAGCCGTTGTCATAGCACTACTGCGTCTACGGGCACGTAGGAGGTCACGGGGGAGGATATACTAAACGCACATCAATGTCTTTGGCATGGAGGAATCGGAGGTGTATCGCATCTTCAGATTCAGCTCTGATTAGCTACAACCCTGCATGATGACATGACCAGCCAGACAGATCGCGTACATGCAGTGCAGCCACTGGTCAAGGTACTGCCAACACTCCATATCCTTGCCTGTGGATCTTTTCAGCGTACAAGTGGAGTTGTGGCTGGGATGTCACAATCCAGTATGAGCAGATGTGTGCACCAGGTTGTTCCCGCAATCCTCACATGCATGTCCCCCCACAGAAGGCAATGCAGGATTTCTACAGGATTTCCGGATTTCCACGCACCATCTGGGCCATTGATTGCACACATGTGGCACTACAGCTCCCCTGTGCCACAGAGCACATTTACCGTAATCCTAAGCATTGGCATTCCATCATCGTACAGGTGATAGCCGATGCCAAATGCCTCATATGGCACCTCTGTGCCAAACACCCAGGGGCCAGCCACGACAGCTACATATACCGTCAAAGCACCATCCCGTCTGGTCCTGATTGGGCCCCAGGCGAACGCGGGGCCCCAGGGCTGTGACCAGGTGTGCCCGCTCAGTAAGACGGCCCTGGATGCACAACTATGCCATGAGAAAGGGCCTGCAGATTGACATATGTGATGACCTGACCCCCCAACCACACAGTCCCCCCCTGCCTGAGGCTACCCCGTCTGCTGAGGGAAGAGCAGTCAGGAGGGTCCTCGTGGTAGGCATCTTTGCACGGTAAACACACACATTCATTATGGCACACCGACAATGCACGCATGCACACCACTGTGGTCCATAGCTCACACACACCACATCCACCTCACATTGGATTAGCCCAAGTCCACCATGCAGGACTTGGGAGCAGCAACGCCACGCCAAGGCCCCAATGGTGTCGCTGTCCATTCATACCACATTCAAACGGTCGTGGGGATAACTTCTCCCCGACGACCCAGGGTGACACACCTTGCTGGCAGGTATGTCACCCCCACATTCACACACCAGTCACACTGTAGCCTGCACTCACCGTGTGCATACACTACAGAATAAATAAACTCATAACCTGAGTATCAAAAATAAAATTATAAACTCATAACATGAGTATACAAAGAAACAAAAAAACTCATCACGTGAGCAAAAAAGAAAAAGAAAAAAAAAAGGCACTCATCTGCCCTGTCGTGGGCTACGCCTGGTGCCGAGGCTCCTGGTCCTCAGTTGCCTGGGGGGAGCCTCAGGTGGGGGGTGGGGCATCTGGTGGAGGAACATCTCCCGGTCTCTCCCTGGCTGGCTGCCTGCCCTCCAATGCCAGGGCAATGCGGTGGAGGAAGTTATTGGTCTCCGCCTGCATCCGCAGCTGGCGGGTGGTGGTGGTGCGCTGGTGGTGCCTTGTCTGCCTCTCCTCCTCCTGTATGGCCACTGCCAGGCTCCTCCCCTCCATCTGCATGGCAGCTGTATTTGCCTCAACAGCCACTGCCAGGCTCCAGACCTCTGACACAAGGCCTGATGTTGTGGCCTGCAGCTCCCCCAGACAGGTCACAATAGCTGTGCAGTTGGAACTCACATCCTGCAGGCTGTCAGTGATGGAGGTAGTCTGATCAGCCTGCTGGGTGAGTGCCTGCTGGACAGCCAAGGTGCAGGCAGCCTGCGTCTGGGCCGAGGAGGCCAGGCTCTCTGCCACACGGTGCAGGTCACCCACTAAAGCACCCATATGGCGTGTCTACCCATATTGCGGGTAGCCTTCCTGGGGGCAGGAGAGGCTTGGTGCTGGCTGTATGGGGAGGCCCTTGAGGGGCTATCCCTGATGGGGGAGGAGATCCTTGAGGGGATATCCCTGATGGGGAGGAGATCCTTGAGGGCATATCCCTGATGGGGGAGGAGGTTTAGGAGGATCCTGGGATGGGGGTCTCCTCCACGAAGTAGAAACCTTCCTTCAGAGTACTGTGCTTCTCCTCTACTTCCTCTAGAGGAGAGGTGTGGGCACTCTCCTCTGGGGGTGGCGTGGGTCGCCCAGCAGCCGACGACGGCCCAGCTCCCTCCAGCACATCTGTGGATGACATAAAACATTCACATGTTGGTGGACCCCACACTTGTCACATGTTCCCTTGCACCCCCTCACATGCTACACACCGGAGAGAAGATAAAACACACTTACCTGCCCTCAAGTCCTGATCCACAGAGTCATAGCCCTCCAGGCCCTCCACCTGCTCCCTATCCAAGCACCTGGTAATGACCTGCTCATCAGGAGTGAAGGTGATCTTAGTGGCTGGTCCACCTCCTGTCCACCTGGCGTGCCTCCTTATCGTGGCCAGCTTGTCTTTGAGCAGACGCCGCATATCATGATTTTGTTTTGATTTTTTTTTTTTTTAAGTGATGTTATATCCTATCATTTTATTTTTATTTTTGCCATCCTTTGTGTCCCATTGTTAAGATTTCCCTTTACTTCTTTTTCCATAGGCAAAACAGGAAGATTTCCCCTCTGATGTTCTGGTAATAACCCATCATTTCAGGGTTTTTTTCTGCTTCAGTGATAACACTAAACAGGACATATAAAGAGGGTTAATCTCCCTAATGGGGGCACACACCACAATCCCTCCCTCCACCAGTCCCTCTCTTCTCTAGCCAAAACAAAACAAAAAGTTATACCTTAAGAGCCGGTTCACACAGGGGCGACCTGTCAGGCGACTCAGCCGCCTGACAAGTCGCGGTCCGGAGTAGTCAATGGAACAGTTCTAATAGGAGCTACGCAAGTCGCTCTGACTTAGAAAAAGGTTCCTGTACGACTATGGGGTCGCCTATGTGTGAACCGGCTCTTAGATATACTTTACCTGTTGCTGTTGCAGAAAGTAAAACAAAAACAAAAAAACAATACCGTATATGCAACCTGACTCCATTATGGTAATGAAGGCAGAAGGTTTAATTGAGCTTTAAAATCTTTAATATTGACTGGCTATTTTTTGTGAAAAAAACAAATCAGTACTTTTGCATACACTGTGTGCATCCAGACACAAAAGTCCTTGGGTACCCTTTATTCTTCTGGCCTCAAGGAATGCGTATCAGGTGTTTGATTGGCATGCTCTACCCAACTTTTGCTTTAAAATACGATATTTGAATACAGTGATGGTTAGGGAATTAGGGAATGAAATGGTGGGCCTGGGCAGTCGAGCTGCTACAAATGTCTACTGTGAGTGCTATATCATTCATCAGTGACTATTCTTTCACCAGTAAAGGGAAAACTGAATGAGGTTTACTTTAAAGGAATGTTTTTTCACAGTTTGATTGTCCTTTTAGATATGCATGCATTATTCCCAGGAGAGTAACAGTTAAACATAGGTGTCACCATCTGGCCGAAACTGTGTTTGTATCACAGTGACCTGTCATCTGGTTCGGATCATGGTGTCATACTCAATGACCTGGAAAGTTTGGAAAGTTTTTGAAGTTGTTGATAAGCAGCAGCACGCATTATCCTCAATACACACTCCAGCTGCAATCTAATCAACGACTCTTGAGATGCATTCTGCGCATACACTTCAAACTCGAACACCATAGAATAGATTCACACTTGGCACTAGGTATCATTTCCCTTTGACAGTCTTATAGTTTAGTAATGGGCAGTATTGTAAAGGGGATCTATGGCTGGGGTACTGAATAAAGATTCAAGGAGGTCTGGTCAGTAAATTTTTCTTCCAGACCCTAGAGGGGGGCTGAGAGAGGGAGGAGAGAGAAAGGACTGAGAGGGGGGCATTCCAAGGGGCAGGTGAGAGGGAGGGCTGAGAGTAAGAGGGGGAGAGGAAGGGCTAAGAGAGGCAAGGGAGAGGAAGGGCTGAGAGAGAGGGGGGCTGAGGGAGGGGAGAGGGAGGGCTGTGAGAGGGAGGGTGGAGAAAGAGGGAGGGTAGAAGTAGATCTATGATAGAGGGGGGCTGAGAGAGGGAGGGGAGAGGTAGGGCTGAGAGAGGGAGGGCTGAGAGAAGGAGATGAGAGGGGGGGATGAGAGCACTCTCTCCCCAAGGGTGCTGCTGATTGCTGCCGTGCGGCCACAAACAGGGCCGGTGCTAGACAGCCAGGTAAAGCTGCACTGAAAAACTTCACGCACCCCCTCCAAGTGGAGAGTAGGTAAACCAGCAACCATGTTTTCGCCCTAGGCAGCAGTGTGCCCTAGGCGGCTGCCTAGTTTGCCTAGCGGTAGCGCCGGACCGACCTGGGTTTGGATTCTTCACATCACTGCCTCCCATACACATCATAGTAACCTTCACTTTAGGACATGATAAACCTGGCATCTATGTTTAAATGCTGTGGGTACTGTGGGCACTTGTTAGTGTGAGGGACAGAATGTAGTGGTGCAATTCACGTTTAAGCGAGTGGCACTGTGTCCTTTTTTTCCATTCAACTTTATTGAAATGTCAGAATTACACTTCATTTATTTTTATGCATCACAGCTGTGTAGATGGTCTCAGCAACCAGTCACCAGCTTGTTATAAAATGTTAACTCTGGCAGCTCCTGCTCCCGCCTTCCACCCAGCACTATTTGTTGGAGGGGGGACAGAGTACACTACAGTAAGGGGGAGATACTGTGATGATAAATGGACAAAGGACACTATTTTAGGAATGGGGAGGCAGAGGACACTGCATTCAGGGGGCAGAGGACACTTTCTGGGGGCAGAGGACCCTTCTATGGTAGGGTAGAGGACACTACAGTGGGGGGTAAAGTCATGGGGGGCAGAGGACACTTCTATGGGAGGGTAAAGGACACTACAGTGGGGGGTGGGTGATGTGAAGGGGACAGAAGACACTGCTTTGGGGGGGGGCAGACACTACGGTGGGGGGGGGGCGCAGATAACACTTTTATGGGAGGCAGAGGATCTTACAATGGGCGGTAGTGATGTGAGGACACTGCATTAGGGGGCACAGAACACTATGTCATTTTATTGGGAGCTTGATAGATATTTTTTTAAGGGCGCCTCCTAGTACCATTCAACATCTGATTATTTGCCTACCCCTGCCCTATAGGGAACCAAAAAGCATTTTTTTTTTCGATCGGAAATTCCGACCGTGTGTATGCCCATCTGAGTTTTTCCATCGGATATTCCAAGGAATTCAGTCGGAGTTTACATACATTATAGAACATGTTCTCTTTTCCTCCGATGGAATTCCGATGTGAGTTTGGTCGGGCTAAAGCCCAATCGTGTGTACGGGGCTTAAGTCTTCCCCATTTTATTCAAAGCCAGAGAAATGTTTTGGCTGGAGTTACATCTTTCTAAAACACAACTAATGCACACTGTAAGAGCCTATTCACACAGGGGCAACAGGACTTCTAGCACGACTTTGGGAGGCAACTTGGACACGACTTGAGTATGAATCATCAGGCAACCTACAAGGCAACTTCAAGTTGCCTCCAGGACAGTACAAGGCAACGTCAAGTCGCCTCCAGGACAGGAGGCTTTCCAGTGGCCAATCAAACAACAATCAGCTCTGTGGGAGGGAGGGGGAGGGAGGGGTTTGCCTGAAGAATGTATGTTATCTTCCTGTATTGTTGCTTCAGTTAAGACAGTGATCCGACTTCCATTGAAATCAATGGGTATAAGTCGGATTGAAGTAGTACAGGAACCTTTTCTGAAGTCGGATCGACTTCAGTAGTGTACATTAAGACGGCTCTCATTCACTTCCATTCATTTTTTTTGACGGCGTGACTTGGGGCAACTTGGGGAATTGAAGACGGATCCCAGGTCACCCTAGTGTGAACCGGCTCTTGGTGAAAATCAGCACATGATAATATGGAAGTCATATTGAAAATAGCTTTCAAGTAATTTTCATATTAATATTTTAAATGTTAAAAGATATATTTTCCACGATACAGAAAACAGATTCAAACAGACAAAAGTTTAAAAAACTAAATTTGTAAAATGAGGCAGCACCCATTTGATCATTTTCAAAGCTGAATTCCAGGCACAAAAACGTAAATTCAAATATATTCCTCAATAGCAGATATAAATCCACTTTTTATTCACCAAATACCTTTGCATACCCAGTAATTACCTTATAAAAGTAGTGGTGGGATCATCATTTAGGCTATAAGACCAGTCACACTGAACAAGGCAAGAGGGTAGCAGTGACTGGCCCTAATACAGGAAGGTCCCTCACAAAGGCACATTTTCACATTACCACAATGAAGCAATTGGCTATAACCCAGCCGCGGCCTTTAAATCTTGAATGGTTCCTGGATACAGCTTCCAGCAGATATCAAGGTTAGCGGTGCTCACGGATGGCCAAATATAGGTGGAGAGAGAAGGAAGGATGGACCAATAGTGTGATTCCGTTTAGCAAAAAGGATTTATTAAAACATAAATTGATACTCACAATTTAACAAAGCATCACAGGCATATAAAACAAATCGCCGGCCGACGCGTTTCGTCATCAAAGGGACGTTCTCAATTGAGAACCCATTGAGAACGTCCCTTTGATGACGAAACGCGTCTGGGAAGACACGCAGTGACGTCACCACGCACGGAGGAAGGGCTCCGCTTTGTTTGCCGGCCGGCGATTTGTTTTATATGCCTGTGATGCTTTGTTAAATTGTGAGTATCAATTTATGTTTTAATAAATCCTTTTTGCTAAACGGAATCACACTTTTGGTCCATCCTTCCTTCTCTCTCCACCTATATTTGGCCATCCGTGAGCACCGCTAACCTTGATATCTGCTGGAAGCTGTATCCAGGAACCATTCAAGATTTAAAGGCCGCGGCTGGGTTATAGCCAATTGCTTCATTGAGCTTGCCCTCTGGTAAGCAGCCCCCCCTTATTCTGGTGAAGGGATCACTTTGATGTTAACATCTCGTCACTGTGGTGGAGTGAACCATTATGATTTATTGCTGTTTCGCCTCCTGACACTGGGTTCTTCAATTTTAAATTCAATTACAAGGACCATATGAACGTTTGTGTTATTCCATCATTGGGATACAAATTATTTTATGCACACTTTTTTTGTGGTTTCATTTCTAGGAGAGCTTTTGTACATTACCTTATGCCATTGGTTGATATTCTAGGTTATATCATTGGTTTTAACACAGGAGATTACTGCTCAGCAGTCCTCATTCATAATTTTATTATTTTTTTGTTTTGATGAGCGCGGCTTTGCCATTTTGTATTACCTTGTGTTTTTCACACGATTGCCGCTGCTTTCTAGTTTGTATATTTTAATTTAATTTTTGGTTTAGCGCAGTTTTCTGTTTTTCTTGTGTTCACATTTTCACATTGGAATACACAAATCTGGAAGAAATACACATTCAGTAGTTGATACAAAAAAAAAAAACTGCTCCGAGCTTCCGAAGCCCATATATTCATAGGGGGTCGGAGTCCTCATGGTATATAACACAAGAACAAGACCAAAAAAGTAAACAATAGTATGGACTCATATGACCCACTTAAAAAAACGTATATATCCATATAATATTACAAACCATGGACCGCAAGACTAAAGAGTCAAAGTTAAAGCGGAGTTCCACCCAAAAATGGAACTTCCGCTTAATCCACTCCCCTCCCCCTTACATGCCACATTTGGCATGTAATTTTTTTTGGGGGGGGGGGAGTGGGACTCCCTGTCCCACTTCCTGCTTCCGCCGAGGGGCTGGTAAGGCGATTAGGCTTAATCGCCTTACTGCAGCCCCTCCCGTAGGCGATCATCTAGGACACTGAAAGGGCCTAGACGATCGCCTGTCCAATCAGCGGCGAGCTGCGCCACGCGCGCATGCGCAGTGCGGCTCGAGCATGCGCAGTGGGTGCCTGGCTGTGAAGCCGAAGGCTGTCTGGGCCGGGTGTTCACAGTAGAAATGAAGACGCCGGACGGGGAGGGGGGGAGAGGAACGGAGCCCCCCCGGCGCGTCGCTGGAACGCTGGAGCAGGTAAGTGATTGTTTATTAAAAGCCAGCAGCTACACTTTTTGTAGCTGGTGACTTTTAATAAACAAAACTTTTGGCTGGAACACCCCTTTAACAACATTTTTATGGTGTGACACGTGTGTTGGATTATGTGTCACATATTTTGTAATTTTTGTTAGCTTTGACTATTTGGTCATGTGGTTCATGATTTGTTATATTGTGTGGATAGGTTTTTGAATGTAGTGGATAACAAACCAAGATTCAAGTAACAATACACAAGCCTCTTGTGTTAAGACAACATTTTCTTATCCTAGACCTGTTTGATTGCTTTTGGCGCCTGCTCAAAGTAGAGGTGAAAGCATAATCTTGTGTCCCAGAACATGAGGGGCAGGCTTGTCCTAGCACCAATCCAGAAGGCTAGTAAATATGAAGAGGAAAGGATTCCTGCTTTTCCCTACCAGCCCAGGTGAATAAAAGATAAAGCGCGGCCTCAGCCTACATGTCAGTCATAGAGTAAATATAACTGACTATGACTAAGCCCTAGTGGGCGAGGCGGAATTCATCAGAGTGCATGGTTTGGTGGAGATATGTAGGCTTATGCCTTGTAAACACGATCAGAATTTCCATCGGCATAAACGGCGACGGATTTTTCTGACGAAATTCCATTCAAGCTGTCTTGTATACACACTGTCACACCAAATTCCGACCGTCTAAAACACGTGACAGACAACACTAAGACGAGCCGAGAAAAATTAAGTTCAATGCTTCCGAGCATGCGTCGATTTGATTCTGAGAATGCGTGGGAAAAAAGAGAACATGTTCTCTTTCTAAGTCCGTCGGAATTTTCGATGGGGCACACACACTGTCGGAATATCCGATGAAAAAATTCCGTCTGATTTTTTCCATCGGAAATTCCAATTGTGTGTACAAGGCATAAGGCCGCGCTCAGGGCCGGACTTACCATTGGGCTTGACTGGTCTCAAGCCCATGGGCCCCGCTCAATAGGGGGCCCCAGGGCCCTGGAAAGCAACCCCTACTTTATTTATTTATTTTTTATAAAAAAATATGTTTTTTTTATATATTTATAATTATTATTATTATTATTAAAGGGCCCAGAGGTCTCCAGGGCCCCTGGATGGCAACCCCCCCCCTTTTTTTTATAAAAAAAATAATTTTTAATATTTTTAATACATTTTTTATACAGTATATATATTTTTTTTAAAGGGTTTAGAGGGCCCCATGTGGCAACCCCCCCCTTTATTTATTTTTGCTTATATTTTTTATTTTTTATTAAAAGGCCCAGAGGTCCCCAGGGCCCCCGGATGACTACCTCCCTTTTTATGTATTTTTTATAAATGTTTATTTAATTTTTTTTTAGGGGTCTGGAGGCCCCCAGGGCCCTGGACAGCAAACCCCACTTTTTAATTTATTTTTTTTATAAAAAAAAATATGTTTTATATATATATATATATAATTATTATTATTATTATTAAAGGGCCCCCGTATGGCAACCCCCCTTTTTCTTTATATTTTTTACATTTTATATTTATATTTATTTTTTATAAATGTTTTTATTTTTTATTTTATTAAAGGGCCCAGAGGTTTATTTTTTCTTTTTATTAAAGGGTCCAGAGGTCCCCAGGGCCCCGGATGGCTACCCCCCCCTTTTTATATATATATATATATATATATTTTTTTTTTTTCCTTTATTTCTTCTTGTAAAGGCCCCCCTGCTTCTCAATTTCAGGCGACACCCCCCCCCGGTTCTCTGCTCCAGGTGGCCCATGTCTTAAACTGTGTAAGGGGCCCCAAAATTCCTGATGGCGGCCCTGCGCATACCTCCCACCACGCATGGATTCTACGGGACTTTCTGCTTCTTCCCGCAGTCCCGCGAAAGGGTTAATTTTCCCGCACTGCAATAGGAGGCAGGAGGAACCGGAGCGGTGTGTGGAGGACTGTGGCTGCTGACGGGAAGAAAGCTGACAGCCGGGCTAATGACAGTCTGTGGCCCTGGCTGTCAGCACAGGTGAGAGGCACTCCCTCCCACCCCCCGCTCAACAACTGCAAAACCTCCCCCTAGAAGGAACTGGAGCCGCGTGGGGATGTCTGCTGAAGGGAAGAGAGCCGACACATTCCATGCACACAGATGAGAGTCGCCCCCCCCCCGCTCAACAACCTTAATGCACACCCCCCCCCCGCTCAACAACTATGATCCCCCCCCTCGCTCCAGGGGGCCCCTTCACCCTAAGTCCTGCCCTGGCCGCGCTTTATCATTTTTTTTACCTGGACTGGTCAGGAGTAGCAGCGATTCTTTCCTCTTTATATTTCCTTATCCTAGAGTTCAGTTTTAAAACCCAACATTTATTCAAAATATTGAATGAATTAAGAGCTAGGTTTCAAAATGCTGAATAAGTAACATTGTTTGAGTGCTGCCATTTTTTCAGCATGTATTGTTTTTCTAATTAAAGGATTAGTTCATACGATGTCTAGGGATTTGGATTCCGGTTCTCTTGGATACAGCATGTTAATTCCAAGATGTTATGACCAGAAAGAGCACAAATGTGGGAGCTGCCATTGAGGACTTGGAATGTAAATATGCAGGCTCCAGGTGCTATAAAATCTTGGCTTACCAGCAGGGCCCCCATCAGTAATTATGGGGCCCCTTACACAGCTTTAGGCATGGGCCCCCTGGAGCAGAGAACGGGGGGGGGTGCAGCCGCCTAAAATTGAGAAGCAGGGGGGGAGGGCTGCCGCGATTTGAGAAGCGGGGGGTTCCTTTACAAAAAATAAATAAAGAAAAATATATATAAAAAAAGGGTGGTAGCCACCCGGGGGCCCTGGGGACCTCTGGGCCCTTTAATAAAAAGAAACCGCTGGGCCCTTTAATAAAAAAAAAAAATATATATATAAAAGAAATAAACATTTATAAAAAAAAGGGGGTTGCCTGGGGACCTCTGGGCCCTTTAATAACAAATAAATAAAAAAATATATAAACAAAAATAACATGGGGCCCTGGGGACCTCTGAGCCTTTTAATAAAAATATATCTATATATAAAAAAATAAAAATAAAATATAAAACATTTTTATAAGAAAAAAGGTTGTCATCTGGGGCCCTCTGGGCCCATTAATAATAATATTATTTATATATATATATATATATACATATATATATATATATATATATATATATATATATATATATATAAAAGAAATAAAAGAAATAAAAAATATATACAAAATTTATTTTTTATAAAAAAAGGGGGGAGGGTTGTCATCTGGGGCCCTGGGGGCCTCCAGGCACCTGGGGACCTCCAGACCCCTAAAAAAAAAAAATTGTCCCTTAAATTAAAAAATAAAATAAAAATATATTAAATATATATTTAAAAAAATAAAAATAAAAACACAAGGGGGATTGCCTTCCAGGGCCCTGGGACCTCTGGGCTCTTTAATAAAAAATAAATAAAAAATATAAGCAAAAATAACATGGGGCCCTGGGGACCTCTGAGCCGTTTAATAAAAATATATCTATATCTATCTATCTATATATATATCTATCTATCTATATATATATATATATATATATATATATGTGTAAAACATTTTTTATAAGATAAAAGGTTCTCATCTGGGGCCCTGGGGACCTCTGGGCCTTTTAATAATAATAATAAATGTATGTATATTTATATGTATATAAAAAATAAAAATAAAATAAATAAAAAAAATATATAATTTTTTATTTATTTTTATAAAAAAGGGGGGGGGGGGTTGTCATCTGGAGCCCTGGGGATCTCCGGGCCCCTGGGGACCTCCAGACCCCTAAAAAAAAACATTGGCTCTTTAATAAAAAAATATATTAGATATATTTTTTTATAAAAAATAAATGAAAAAATGGGGGGGGTTGCCACCCGGGGCCCTGGGGGCCTTCAGGCACCTGGGCACCTCTGGACCCCCCCCTTTTTTTTTAGGGGGTTCCCATTCGGGCCCCTGGGGACCCCCGGGCCCCTTACAGGTGTACTGCCTGTACCCCCCTGATGGCGGCCCTACTTACTGGTATAGTTTAAAAAGCCAGAACTTTAAATTTGCAACTTGCTCCACACCAACGACTCACTTATTCACCCAATGGGGTAGCAAGATTAGGATGACAGCCATCTACATTGCAATTAAAAAAAAAAGTCAACCCCCTATGCAGATTCTATTTAAAATCCCCAAAAAATAATTAAGTTCCCTAAATGTTTAAGTAGTCAGCAATAATAAAGGTAGTTGATCTGAGATAATGCCCTTCTTCTGTGGGTCTCAAACAAAAGATCAGCTATTATATACAGCAAATTATGCTGCAACTTACAATGGAGAGTGTTTGCTGGTGATTACTTTCTTGGGTGGAAACTATTATTATTATTATTTTTATTAATATTATTATTATTATACATGATTTATATAGTGCTCACAATTTATGCAGCACTTTTCAACATAAGAGCAGACAGTACAGTTACAATATAATTTAATACAGAAGGAATCAAACGGCCCAACCCAAAAGGTTGTACATTGAAAAACTGTAAAATCTAACCTTAAAGTTGGAGTAAACTCCCTTGGCTTATGTTTTACCCATAGGTACGCCTATAATAAGCCTTACCTATCGGTTCAGTAAATATCTCCTAAACGTGCACCGCAATGCCAACGGTGATGTCACTGCCACATGTGCTCTGAAGTAACTGTATTTCTTCTGTGCTATGAACAGTGGCTCCCGTGCACATGCGTGGGAGTAACCTCATCGCGGCTTGTCCAATCTAAAGAACAGAGCCGGCCAATCCGGAAGGAAGACCAGGTGAAGATGGAAGCCCTGTCAGTGGTGACAGCATGCCGCTGGAGGCTTTGTTTTAAGGTAAGTTTCACATAATGTGCTCCGAGCTACATGACCAATCTTTAAATCAGTCTCCAAATATCACCCAAACCTTCCTCTCTCTTCTTCTCAAGACCTCCTACTCTCAAGCTCTCACGTCTCCTTCTCCCATGCTCATCTCCAGGATTTCTCCAGAGCCTCTCCCATCTTCTAGAACTCGCTACCGCAACCTATTCTTGCTACCTTCAGGAGATCCCTGTAAACTCATCTTTTCAGGGAAGCCTATCACGTCTCCAACTAATCTTTTACCACTTTTACCACTTGCATCAGCTCATTCCCCACAGTTACAACCTTTTGTTCCACCTTCCCCACCCTATTAGATTGTAAGCTCTTCTGAGCAGGGCCCTCTCTTAATCCTCTTTTATTTTATTGAATTATAACTGTATTGTCTCCCTTTTATACTGTAAAGCGCTGCATAAACTGTTGGCGCTGAATAATATTTTTGGGGGAGCGGGTACCTGATTTTTACACGATGTTCGGTGGCGGCCTGCGATCGTGTCAGGGAGAGGCAGAATACTGAGATGCCTATGTAGACAAGGCATATCTCTGTTCTGCCTAGAGACAGGACAGTGATCTACTGCTCCCTGTCATCGGAGCAGTGATCACTGTCACGTCACTTGTAGACCAGCCCCCCCCACAGTTAGAATCACTCCCTAGGTCACACGTAACCCCTTCCATGGCCCCTAGTTGTTAACCCCTTCCCTGCTAGTGTCATTTACACATTAATCAGTGCATTTTTATAGTACTGATCACTGTGTAAATGACAATGGTCCCAAAATAGCGTCAAAAGTGTTTGATGTGTCCCCCATAATGTCGCAGATCGCTGCCATTACTAGTAAAAAAAATTATAATAACAATTGCCTAAAACTATCCCCTATTTTGTAGACGCTATGGGCCAGATTCACGTACATTGGCGCATTTTTTGACTGGCGTAGCGCACCTCCTTTACATTAGACTGCCGCAATGTAGCGGCGCAATCACCGTATTCTCGTTTGATTTGCGCAGAAATTAGCGCCGGTGCAACGTAATTTCAGCGGCGTAAGGCAGAGTAATTCAAATTGGGAAGGACGTGGGAGTGTTACATTGAAATGAGCTGTGACCCCATGCAAATGAAGGGCCGGCCAGCTCGCGCATGCGCGCAAGAAGCAGACCATGGTCAGAATGCTCACAACTCGGGAAAGGCGCAATCAGTGAAATTGGAAGTGGACCCGGGCAACTTTGTGAACTACGCAGACAGCATAAATAGACAGACACAAACGTACTTCCTTTGCAAAAGTACATCCCTTTGTATCCCTTCCTATACAGCAAGGTGCTTTTGTTCTGTTGTTTGTTGCGTTGTGACTTGTCTTTGTGATATTTGTTGACTGTTTGATCTAGTGTTTTGTAGAATATATTTCAAAGTGTTTTTTGGTGACTGCTTGTGAGACTTTTTGGTTGATAGATTTTGGTTTGTTTGTTTTGTTGCTTGATTTTTTCTGCTTGTTTTTGTGAGTGATTTTTGTTGATTGTTTGGGAGAGAGTTGTTGTATGAGTATGACTGAGAGGAAAAGGAAGTTGAATTTTACTTTGGGGGAGAAACAAATAATTGCCTGGGCCATTACCCAATATGGGCGTTTCCTCCACGGCCCGGAGAGTGCCAACACCACCCCGGCCAGGAGGCGTGAGATTTTGCAGCACATTACTGACCAGGTGAATTCAGTGGGGGGGGAGACCCGGACACGCCCGGGGTTTGAAAAGAAAATCAATGACCTCCAGTGTTTGGTCCGAAAGAAGCTGGCCAAAATGGCAGCCCATGCCAGGGGCACAGGAGGGGGCCCACCATGCCCTGTTAGGCTGACAGCGGAGGAGCGTGCGGTGGCCCAGATCTTTCATAGACAACAGGTGGAGGGCCTGCCTGGCTATGACTCCAGTCATGAGGCGTGATGCCAGGTAAGGTTTTTTTGCCCTATCAGGTGTGTAGCATGTGGGGGGGGGGGAGAAAGGGAATATGTGGCAAGTGTGTGGATCCTCCAACCTGTGAATGTTTTGTGTCATCCACAGATGTGCAGGAGGGTGCTGGGCCATCTGGCCTGACTGCACCACCCCCGGGACAACAGTCCGATGAGGACCCCCCGACAAGGCCGGAGTCCTCGGTGGAGGTTGAAGAGGAGGAGGTTGAGGAGGAGGAGTTTGAGGAGGAGGAGGATGTCATGTCAGCCAGTGGATTGTTGTTTTTGGAGGAGTCTTCCTCTCTGGCTGGCAGCAGCCAGCCCTCCATAAGGGCTAGCCCCTCCCACTCCTCCCCCAACAGGGCTCCCCTCCCAAGGGGCTCCCCTTCTCCCAGGCCACAAGCCTCAGCTGGAGGCAGGAAGTCATCCCAGAAGACCAGGGGGGTGGCCGAGGTTCTGCCTGCCAATCTGAGAAGGGACCAGGCCCTTCAGATCCGCCATCTTGGACAGGTCAGCCAGACTTTGGTGCGGATGGAGGAGTGCCTGTCCTTCATAAAGGATACGCTTGGGGACCTGGACTGCCACTCCCGGGCTCTTACAAACTGCCTAAACGTACTGCAGACTACAACAGCAGACATTGGGCAGGATGTGAGGGCCCTCATCCAGGCCAACACGGCAACACTAAGTGCTGGCCTGACCAGAATTGCCGTGGCCTTGGAGGGCAGGCCGCCAGGTGGGCAGAGACCAGGGGCTGCTCCTCCTTCCCCGGATTACCCCTCCTCCCCATGAGTCTCCCCCGAGGAGCCGGGGCCGTGGCCGTGGGCGCCCCAGGCGTGGCTCACGCCAGCGGCATTAATTTGTTTTCCCCCTTTTGTTTTCTGGGTTGTTTTTTTTTTTTAATTTTTTTTTGGGTGGACAATTTTTTTTTTTTGTGTTGTGAATGTTTTTGGAATGTGGGGGTGATATTCCTGCCGGAAAAGAGGTGTCACCATCAGTTTTGGTGGAGAAGGGTTCCCCAGGACCAGGGAGAAGTGATCCCCAGGTCCGTGTGAATGGTGTATGAATGTACAGTGACATAATTGGAGCTGTGGCGTGGCGTTGCTGCTCACAAGTCCAGCATGGTGGGCTTGTGCTAATCCAATTAAATGAGGATGTGATGTGTCTGTGCTAGGGACCACAGTGGTGTGCATGCATGCATTCTCATTGTGCCATGATTAATGTGTGTGTTTAACGTGCAAAGATGCCTAATGTGAGCTGTCTCCTGGCTGCTCTTCCCTCAGAAGACGGGGTAACCTCGGTTAGGGGGGGATTGTCTGGTTCAGGGGTCAGGTCATCACGTATGTCAATCTGCAGGCCCTTTCTCACTGCGAAGTTGTGCAGCAGGCAACATGCACACGAAGTTTGGGGAATACAACAGGGTACCCCCAGACTTATCCAGGCATCGGAAACGTGACTTCAGGAGGCCAAAGGTGCGCTCCACCACTGCACGTGTTTGGGCGTGGGCTTCATTGTATCTTTCTTCTCCTGGTGTTTGGGGGTTCCGGATAGGAGTCATGAGATGGGGTCCTAGTGCATATGCAGAGTCACCTGTAAGGGAAAAGACAGGAGGATGTTAGTCATGCATGTGCCCCTTGTGATGTGTGCATCATGGGGGGGACAGTCATGCCTGACTCCCATGTCACTCACTAACCAGTCAGCTGTCCTTGTACATGTTCTGTTCGAATTCTGTTGGGATGTTGCTTTGACGGTATATGTAGCGGTCGTGGCTGGCCCCCGCGGTGTTCGGCACGGACGTGCCATATGAGGCATTGGGCATCGACTATCACCTGTACGTTGATGGAATGCCACTGCTTACGATTGCAGTATATGTGCTCTGTGGCACGGGGGGGGCTGTAGTGCCACAATGTGTGCAATCAATGGCCCCGACGGTGCGTGGCAATCCGGCAATTCTGTAGAAATCCTGCATTGCCTTCTGCCGCAGATGCTCATGGGTGGGTTTGATGATGTGGTGGGACATGCGTGTGAGGATTGTGGGGACAACCTGGTGCACACATCTGCTCATGGTGGATTGTGACATCCCAGACACGACTCCACTTGTACGTTGGAAAGAACAACCGAGTGTTTCCGAGTGGCTCCAAGTACATCCGCGCGGCTCTGAATGTCACCGGCCCCACTGCACTTCTGGCCAAAAGCGGTACTGCACAGGCTTGAATCATGCTCGTTTTGCGTGACAACGCTCGCAAACTGAGTCAGGATTGAAAAAAAATAATAGCTTGTATTGCGAAATGCTCGGTAACTGCGTTACTTGCAATCCGAGATATTACTGTACTGTCTAGTCTGAGACGTCTGTTCAAAGTGGTCTTAATGGAGGAATTGCAGCCAGGAAGACATACTTCTGATGTGGAAACAATACTAAGTGACTCAACTTTGCACAAAAACATTTGGGGTGCATAAAAATATCAGCAAGTGCTCTGGACCGATGAGTCAAAATTGGATCCACATTGGCGGGAGATCGCCACTGTGTCACACACAAGAAGAGGAGAGGAGGAGGAGAGCGGGGAGGACTGCACGACGCACCCAGGATCGGATCCAGGAATGGCGTTCCTGCAGGAACTGAGCCCTACTTATGGTGGCGCCGGCTTTCAGCGACATACCCCCTGCCCTTGGTGCATGCACCCCCAGGGATAGACTTACCACGGGTTGAGAAACCCTGCTCTACATGATACCACAGACACATATCAAGAGTATAAAATGTTGAGGTAACAGTTTACAAATGTTAGCAGAAGCTGGGCTTTAATTTGTCATTTATTTAAATGTCTGTGCTATAGAGTTGACATATTATTATATGCTGTCTCTCTAAATGTACAGCAAAGTTCAAGTGGTTTCGATTCGTTCTTAGAGAACTGATCCTGAATGGGTTAAAACCATTACAAAATAAATGTAATGAATGCAAAACGGTCTAGTCATAGATATTGACATGCCTATCCAAATCTGCCAATTAGATGGGATAGAAAGAATATGCGATATGGCACTGCATCAATTTAACTGACAATTGTGAGGTCGTGCGATGTTGTACCCAAACAAAATTTACATCCTTTTTTTCCCCACAAATAAAGCTTTCTTTTGGTGGTATTTGATCACCTCTGCGATTTTTAGTTTTTGCACTATAAACAAAAGAAGAGCGCCAATTTAAAAAAAATATATATATATTTTTTACTTTTTGCTTTAAAAAATACAACCAAAAAATATATATACATAAAAAAAAATCCTTAGTTTAGGCCAATATGTATTTGACATATTTTTGGTAAAAAAAACCTGCACTAAGCGTATATTTATTGGTTTGTTCAAAAGTTATAGGGCCAGATTCACAGAGCGATTACGCCGGCGTTACAGGAGATGCGCGGCGTAAGTCTAAATTTGCGCATGCGTTTCGATGCGCCGCATCCCCAAAACGAGATACGCAAGAAATCTACTTTTTTTTGTCTGGCGTAATTTCGATAGACAGGCGCATCCGTCCGCGCAAAACTGCGCTAGACACACCATTGATTTGCTATTCAAATATGCTAATGAGGGAGTTACGGGGATCCACAAAAGAACGTTTGTTGCAGCGCAGGCTACGCGCTGTGCGCAACAGCTGCACGGCCTGTCTAAAATTAGACCATATAAAAGGTGGTAAAAATTAGACAATCCGTCTACATGTCAGAGAAAGCAACACTGTTAGTGAGGAGCTGAGCAGTCACACGTGTTGCACAACAATCTGTATGCCAACATGCCAGGGACATCCTTGCTCATAGCTATACTACTGACTTTAGAGGAGCAAAGAAGGAGGAGGGCACGGAGGAGGGCACGGGAGAGGATATACCGTACCCGCATAGACCTCTTTGGCATGAGTGATTCTGAGGTGTATCGCATCTTCAGATTCACCCCTCATGCCATCCTGGAATTAACCACAACCTTGCAGGAGGACATCACCAGCCCAACACACCGCTCACATGCAGTGCAGCCACTGGTCAAGGTCATGGCAACACTCCATTTCCTTGCCAGTGGCTCTTTTCAAAGAACAAGTGGAGTGGTGGCTGGGATGTCACAATCCTCCATGAGCAGATGTGTGCACCAGGTTGTCCCTGCAATCCTCAGACGCATGGCCAACCAAATCATCAAACCCACCACTGAGGACCTGCGGCTGAAGGCAATGACAGATTTCTACAGAATTGCCAGATTCCCACGCACCGTGGGGGCCATTGATTGCACACATGTGGCACTCCAGTCCCCCCATGAGACAGAGCACATATACCGCAATCGGAAGCATTGGTATTCCATCAACGTACAGGTGATAGTCGATGCCCAAGGCCTCATATGGCACATCCGTGCCAAACACCCCTGTCCAGCCATGACAGCTACATCTACAATCAGAGCCCCATCCGAATGGAATTCGAACAGAACGTGTATGGGGACACCTGGCTGGTTGGTAAGACATGGGTGGCAGGCATGATTGTCTGACCCCATGATGCAGACATCACGAGGGGCACATGCACGGCTAACATCCTCCTGTCTTTTCCATTCCAGGTGATTTGGCATATGCACTTGGGCCCCATCTCCTGACTCCATACCGGAATCCCCAAATCAGAGGAGAGAGAAGATACAATGCGGCACACATACGCACCCGTGTAGTGGTGGAGCGCACATTTGGCATCCTGAAGTCCAACGTTTCCAATGCCTGGATAATTCCGGGGGGGCCCTGATGTATTCCCCAAACTTTGTGTGTCAGATCATCGGTGCATGTTGTGTGCTGCACAACTACGCCATGAGAAAGGGCCTGGAGATTGACATATGTGATGACCTGATCCCCCAACCACACTGTCTCCCCCTAACCGAGGCTACCCTGTCTGCTGAAGGAACAGCAGTCAGGAGTTGCCTCGTGAAACGTATCTTTGCACATAAACACACACATTCATCATGGCACACAGACAATGCACGCATGCACACCACTGTGGTCCCTAGTTTACACACACCACATCCACCTCATTCAACCTCTCCCCGACGAACCAAGGTGACACACCTTGCTGGCAGGAATGTCACCCACACATTCACACACCAGTCACACTGTAGCCTGCACTCCTAACCGTGTGCAGTTACTACAAAAAAAAAGGGATCATGCCATTGGCTGACATGGCATGCCCTTACAGGAGGACGGCACATACATCTATGCACGTCTCACCAAAAAAAAACATAATCTGAGCAAACAAAAAAAAAAGAGCACTCATTTGCCCTGTCGTGGGCCAGGCATGATTCCACGGCTCCGGTTCCTCAGTTGTCTGGGGGGAGCCTCGGGTGTGGGGGGTGGGGCATCAGGAGGAGGATCATCCCCTCGTCTGTCACTCCTGGCAGATGCTGGCTGCCTGCCCTCTAATGCAAGGGCAATGCAGGTGAGGACAGCGTTCGCCTGCGCCTGCATCCGCAGCTAGCGGGTGGTGGTGTACCGCTGGTGGCGCCTGGTCTGCCTCCCCTCCGCCTCAATGGCAGCAGTGTTGGCCTGTATAGCCACTCCCAGGCTCTTCACCTCTGCCACGAGGCCTGCTGTTGTGGCCTGCAGCTCCCCAATGCAGGTCACCATAGCAGCGCAGCTACCACTCACATCCTGCAGGCTGTCAGATATTGAGGTGCTCTGCTCAGCCTGCTGCATGAGGCACTGCTGCACAGTGGCAGTGGTGCCCTGCACAACCACTGTGCATTCAGCCTGGGTCTTGGCTCATGAGGCCAGGGTGTCTGCCACATGACGCAGGCCCCTGGCAATAGCACTCGTGTGGCGCGTCTGGTGGGCCTGTTCCCTCGCAAGCCCTTCCTGGAGGGATTGGAGTACACCCCTTGTCTTACGCAAAGCCTTCCTGGGGGCTGGAGAGGCTTGGGGCCGTCCGGAGAGGGTAGCCCTGGAGGGGGTTACCCTGGATGGGGTAGACCCTGAGGGGGTTCCCCTAATGGGGGTAGCCCTGGAAGGAGTTCCCCTGCATGGGGTAGACCCTGAGGGGGTTCCCCTAATGGGAGTAGCCCTGGAGGGGGTTCTCCTGATGGGGGTGGAGGTTGGGAGGGTTTGCTGATGATGTTCTCCTCCTCGAGGTAGACATAGTCCTCAAGATGACCATGTTCCTCCTCAACTACCTCTAGAGAGGTGTGGGCACTCTCATGCAGGGATGGCATGGGTCGTCCAGCAGCAGACAACGGCCCCGCTCCCTCCAGCACATCTGTGGATGACACAAGCATTCAAATGTTGGTGGACCCACACACTTGTCACATGTTCCCTTGCAACCCCTCACATGCTACTCACCGGATGGGGGATAAAACACACTTTCCTGTCCTCAAGGCCTGTTCACCTGAGTCAAAGCCCTCCAGACTCTCCGCTCCAGACACCTGGCGATCACCTCCTCCTCCGGGGTCAACTTAACAGCACAAGGTGGGCCGCCCCCCCGTGCCCCTGTGGTGCCTTCTGATGGCGGCCACTTTATCCCGGACAAGCCGACGCAAGTCATTAATTTTCTTGCCAATGTCCTTAGGGGTCTGGGATTCATAACCAAGGGCATTGACATCCAGGATGATCTTCTCCAGGATCTGTTGTTTCCTGGCCCTGCTGGTCTGGCCACTCTGTGCGCCATGGAGGTACACATCAAATTTCTCTACGGCAGAGATGAGGATAGCCCTCTCATCTGGTAAGATATTTATATTCCTCCTGTCCCAATCAGTCGCAACATCAGCAATGGCTCCGCGCAAAAGTACTCTGCTCCAGGGGGAAGAGAAAAAAGCTGGTGTACTTTTGCACCGGACGGGCGTATGGCTGGGCGTATTTATGCACTCGGCGTAAGTTGGTGGGCCGGCGTATCTCAGGAAGTTGCACCGGAGTAGTTCTGAGCATGCGCACAGGGGGCTGGCCATTCGTCCGCGTCAAGGCGCATGCGCCATTTAAGATACGCTGGGTGTAAAGCATTGCACCACGCTCGGACCATCATTTGCATAAGGTCACACCCACTTACACTTACGCTGGCTTACGCCTACGAAATTATGTTACACCGGCGCAACGTTGGGAGCATTTGCTTTGTGAATTCCATGCTTGCCTCTCCGCGATGCGCCAGCATAGCATAAAAGAGATACGCTACGGCGGCGTAAATATGCACCGATGTATGTAAATTTACCCGATAGTCTAAGGCCGGGTTCACACCTATGCGAATTGGTTGCGGTTTCAACCGCATCCAAAACGCAGAACATTTCTAAAGACATTGGGGTAGATTCATGTAGATCAGCGGATCTTTTGATCCGCGTGATCTATCTTTTTTACGATCCGCCTGCGCCAGTTTTTGAGGCAAGTGCTGTATTCAGAAAGCACTTGCCTCGTAATTAGCCCTGGCGGATCGTAAATCCCCCGGCGGAATGCAAATTCCGGGGCTAGGGGGAGTTTACTATTTAAATCACGCGCGTCCCCGCGCCGATCGTACTGCGCATGCGCCGCCGGCAAAATTTCCCAGCGTGCATTGCTTTAAATGACGTCGCAAGGACGTCATTGTTTTCGATGTTAACGCAATTAACGTATGGCCGTATTCCCGGACGACTTACGTAAACGACGTAAAAAATTCAAAACTCGACGCGGGAACGACGGCCATACTTAACATAGGATCCGCCGCACTTACCCCGCATATAGCAGGGGTAACGATCCGCCGGAAAGAGACGAACGCAAACGACGTAAAAAAAAAGCGACAGCCGGGCGTTCGGTTCTGAATCGGCGGTTCTCCTCATTTGCATATTCGTCGCGTAGAAAAAAAGAAGCGCCACCTAGCGGACAGCGGGAGAATGCAGCCTAAGAACCGACAGTGTAACTCACTTACACCAGTCGGCTCTAAGGGAGATCTATGCGGAACCTGATTCGAGGAATCAGCCGCATAGATCCGAGCGTCGGATCTCACAGATCCGACGGTGTATCAGTAGATACACCGTCGGATCTCTACATGAATCTACCCCACTGTTTTCAATGAGGCTGGTTCACATATGTGCGATGCATTCTCACTGCGCATTGCCGGAAATCCATATGCGTTGTGGAGGCCTTGCGGTGCGGCTCAGGTGCGAATTCAGTCCCATTATCTTCTATGGGTACGCAGCTGATTCGCAGATGTGTTCAGTTCTCTTCAGGAATTTCTCTCATTCAGCTCAATACATTTCTCCCCCACTCTCCTCTCACTCAGAACTTCCCCCAGGTCTCCAAATTCGCAGCAAAAACTGAGCTAATCTGCTGAACACTTCCCTTATCTATCTCCAGAGATAAAAGAGCTGAAATACGCACCGCACAAGTGTGAACCCAGCCTAAGAGGCCTATCTCCACCATCAGTGCGAGACAGGCATCAAACTGACCCCAGAATTAAACTTAACGGCATAGCCCATAAAGCAATATCAATCGCTGTCAAGGTAAACTGCCAAAAAAGCTGTGACAACCTCACAACGGGCGGGTGGGTGAGCAACTCTTGTGAGATCAGAATCTACTAAGAGTAGTAGGACGTGCCCCTGCGTAAACTTTTCTAGATTTCAGGCTCCACCCAGTTACCTCATGCTTCCGTAGCCAATCCCAAAGGAGACACTTAAATTGCCTGTTTAGGTAGACGCCCACATAAATGCCAAACTTCCAGCAGTCAAGGCTCCCTTACCTTCGGGAGGGTCAAGGAGCCTTGATTGTGCTTCTTCAAAAGATTGAACAGTACATCTTGAAACTCCAGTTTGCTTTGAAATCTTTGCCAAGGAGAGACCTTGCTGATTCAATATAACTACCTTGTGTGCTCAGTCTTATATGATAGTCTACATATGATCAAAGTCTCTGACTTTTTGCAAGTGTACAAAATGTACCGATGTAAGAACTGATGCTGGTTTGAAGCCAAAGGGAAATCACAGCAAATATTGATTTTATTTAGATTTTAGCTTACTTTGCATTTTGTAAATTGATAAAAAATTAACAATTAAAATATAAAAAAATGTCACACCTGCTCCGTAAGATATATATATGTACACACACACACAAATTTTGTATCTGTATGAGTCACTGACAATTTACCCCCAACACCAGGTAATCCCAGGAGATGCCACCTAGCATTCACTAGGTGACTGACATCCTCAGCTGTGCAAGTTTCCAATGAGATTGTGTAGAGAAATTAGTGTTCTTTACCTCCACTCGGGTCTCAGATTATACTCAGCTCTGTTTTTGGCGCTATGCAGCGTGTGTGACATTAGATCGATATCCCCTGTCTTCTGGAAGGTAAAAAATGCTGCCTAAACTAGGTACTTTCAAATGGTTGTAAAGAAGAGAGTGCTGCAGACAAACAAGTATAACTTATGTAGGAGCAGGGTTGCCAACCTCCCGCAGCATTTTTTACTGACAAAACATGGATTTTTTTTACTGACAACCTGAGAAATGACAGAACTTGAAAACTAACACAGCGAATATGTGAACAGTATAAACATGATATGGAAATACTAACAATACCTATGTAGCACTACCCCCAAAAGACCTGCTGGTTAAATTTTGGGTTTGCACGCTACCTCTGTAGCTTCGTTGTCAGGGTGGGAATGTCCATAATAAATGCAATGTCCAGACAGATGTAAAACCTTCAACAGTTGGGTTTTATTTTATTTACTGCAGAATAACTTGAAGTAGAGAAAGTAGAAGGGAGGAGAAGAGCAGGGGAAGGTTTAATGGTACATGGTACAGAATCAATCGGTCTCCACGCTCAGCTATTGACTGGGTATTGCTCACCTGGATAGTCCCCTCTGACTTGGCCTAGCAGCCAGGATGAGAAAAAAAAAGGTTGGGACTTTAAAATGAGACCATGGCTTGCAAAGCATACAGGTTTCCATCCCCAACAATATAGACAATAAAGGGACACATTAGGGACAAAGGGACATTGGGACTTTATATGAAACACAACACTGGAATCGGAAGAAATAATCAATATATAATAAATACGTTGTTCATTTCATAACATACGGGAACCAAATGTATAAAGTGACATTTCTGTTACATCAATAGATCAGTACAACGTAAGATACACACCTGATTTGTAAATCATAATGAGAAAATCATACAGAAAAAAGGCCATAGTAAACAATGTAGCATATGGTTAACATAAAAGGTAGCATAACATCGCAAATTGATAATTCAACCAATTGTTTAAAACCCATGAGGACTACATGATTGCTGGAGTAAAACATTTATAAAAGTCTCTACCCGTTTCGTGGAGTAATATCCACTCATCAGGAGCTAGTTGGGGACACCTAAAATATAGAATAATATAATTAATGGGTTATTAATTATAGCAGGAAGAGAGGGGACAGTCACTGTACTCCTATCACTCTTACCTGAAGGTAAATTAAAATGTTGAAATAAAAAGTTACTGCTAGTGTTGAGACTAAGCGATGCCTAGGGGCGGATGAATGAGCCCCCGGGGGAGCTGAGGCGGGAAAGATAAGGCGGCAGGCCAATCCAGTGAAGGGTGAAGAGACAGGGCTTGGAAGGGATCCCCCTTCCAATGCATGATGGTTAAAGAGAACCTTAGGGCATCTATGAATAAAATGATAAATAATTTAACATGGGGATAGTGTGTTGGGAGTGAAGGAGGGATAGGATCGAAAGGTGGGGGATGGTGGGTAGGAGGACATAAACGAGCATGCCCAGAGAAATTGTGATAAGGAGCCCCAAAAGAAAGAGAAGGGGAAAACAAAGGGAGAAAACCACAAAACCAGTGCAGAGTGTGCAGGAATGGAGATAGACTAGACACCATATGAAGAAGACAAAGTGAGGGGAAGTAGTGATTACCGTGGAGAAACAGAAGGACCGCCGACCAACATGCTCCCGCCAACGTCACGCTGCAGTCATGCCTTGAGAGAGGAGCAGCTTCACAGACCAACGTCTGCATGTGTGTGCTGAATTCCCCTCAATCCCCCTAGCAGCCGGGATGATGCACGAACTAATGTCCAGACGGTCTCTGCCACAGACGTTTTGGAATTAACTTGGTCTCTGCCACAGACCTTTAAATGAACTTGGATGCGTCCAGGAATCCTCTGCCACAGGATTTTAAAGTCTCGAACCTCCAGCCGTGCAGTAGAAGAGCCTTTAAGCCAGAAACCGGCAGACTGCAGGGCTTTCAATATAGTGGATCCTTCCTTAATTAGGTCACCAGGCCTCACCTGAGACATCAGCACTTTGCCAATCTCCTCCAGGGCAGGTCCTCCCCCGGTCTCCCTCATTAAGACAGCTTCCTCCCTTGTGGACAGACAGCTTGGGATCCCCTTTTAGGATTGTAGGCCCCAGCCAGCATAGCTGGGCCTACTAAAAAGCGAAACAACTCCGGGCCATTGTGGCCGAAAAATGGTGTCTGCCCCTTAAGTACCCCTCCCCAGCATGCACAGCGGGGTCACCACTCCCACTGCACCACTGCCTAGAATGAACACCATATACACCATGGTACACCTGCGTTCCAACATAAAGCCAAGATGGAAACACCACCTGCAGGCAACAAGGGAAACTACCAAGTAGTACCACAGCCAGAACAGAGGCAACTTTGTGTTAATTGAACAGATCTGAGCCCAAGTATAGGTCAAGACTAAACTTAAACTTGAAATAGCACCCCCTAGATTTGGGGTGGGCGCTACACCTATAACAAAGTAATTTTCTTGATTTACACTTTAAAAGATAACACAGCATGAAATTATAAGCCCCTGATATTTACTGGCAGTTGTAAAAAAATCACTGATATTTACAAACTGCCAGTACATTTACTGATGTTTGGCAACCCTTTGTAGGAGAATTTGCTCAATCACTGTGTTTTACCTTAGGCTAGTCACTTCAGTGGGTATATGTAAGGGTTTGCACCTTCACTATGCAGAAGGTACCATTTTTGTGATGCATTAGGCATACCATTCAAATAAATGGGCTGCCTAATATCACGCATGTTAATGTGCAATGTAATGCACATTAATGCACTTGTATTACCACCAGTAGTGTATTTAGAACTTGTGCTGCCCTAGGCCTGACTAAACTTGTGCACCCCCTAATTTAAATATGACCCACCCCTTCCTGTCAAGGTCACATCCCTTTCTGTTTAAGACCCACCCTGAAATTTTCAAGAGGGGACACTAGTTCTGAGGGCCTGGGGGGGGGGGGGGGCAATGTATTCTCTTAATTTGCATAGATTTCCTCTCACTTCCTGTTTGCTATGGGGCAAGAAGTGATGGGAAATCTCTGCAATGGGACAGGCATGGTAAAAAATAAAATGACAGGGGTTATAACCCTCCCTTACTCTATCCAAAATGAAGAAAAACAACGGGGACTCTTTCCGTGCTGCCCCCCTGCAAAGTGCTGCCCTAGGCCTGGGCCTTGTTGGCCTAGGCCAGGATACAGCATTGATTACCGCAATGCATTGGACCACACTTGTGTCAATGGGCTCTTAAAACTGAATAAAAGCACATGCATAAAAGCTGACTGTAAACACCCAGTGTTATATGGTTTGTAGCAGATTATGTAACAGTCATTTTTGTGTACAGCTTGGTTACAACTAGAATACAATATTATTATTATTATTTTTATTTTTTATTTTTTGCAAAAGTAAGCATTCAAATCATGTCCATCGTGTAAAAGAGGAGAATTTGTAAGCAATATTTACACCATCGTTTTACTGGCTGTCCCACACAAACTGTACAATTTAAGTATTTTGACATACTTGGCTAATGTGACACTTGAGCAGACAGAGCTAAGAGGATTAGAATGGAATTCTAAAGTAATGTAGGCTTTCAACACTTGCAAGTGTTGTGCCCAGCAGCCAGGCCTTAGAAAACAACCTGACGTGCTCATACCAGGCTCCCTATGACACCATCCTGCAAAAAAAAACAGGGTAATCCGCCTTGGTAACAACCGCCAAGGCTGATCTATCTAAGCGCTTCTAGGTCTTGCTTCATGAAGTTTAAAGCCACCGAAATTTGCCATGGTTAACAACAGGTGCGCCATCCATACAGCCCACACTGAAAGGAATCCTGTTCTGCATTTTTGTGGCCGACAGGGAAATCAGGCGGCAGTTTGCTTACAGTTGCTTACAGGAAGCCCAATTATTATACAGTATGCTGTATGGGAAAAAATAAATAATTAAAATGTACACACACATATTTTATTACAAAGTAGCCATTAATGTAAGTGCAGGATAAGGGGGCAATGTGTCAAGCAGATAGGAATTCAAAGAATACTTACTGCTATAACTCAATTCAATATTGCACTTAACAGATACAGAGTAACTAATGTATAGACATAGATGTCTTGTGGATTGGGTTTTTATTTACATGAGAATTAAAAGGGCACGGAGAATCACTCTCTGACTGAACGGTAAGACTTTTAATATTGTCTACTGTTTATATCCTGTCCTGTGGTTGGTTGGTTCTTTATTAAATGCAGTCACAAATTATCTACGCTTTGAGATGGTTGTGCACCCCAAAATAGACAGTTGGGGTTAATAAGAGTTTAGTTTGGTTGTAAAGACATGCAGGCAGTGTTGTGGGCTAGTGATGGACGAATCGCAAACTTTCGCAAATGTCCGCAAACTTGTGGGTCCCATTGACTTTAATGGCAGGCGAATATTAAAAACCTGCAGGTCATATTTGCAGCCACAAAATACTTACTAGCTGTGCACAAATAGTCCCACAACATGGACACTGACCTACCAGAAGTATTAAGTGAAAAACCGGATACATAAGTAAGTGCCGGCCATTACAGGCCCCAAAAATTAGCCGGCAGGCGTTCACCTGACATCAAACAACTTTGTATTCTGTGGCTAGAGGTACATTAAGCTATTCACCGGATACAGAAGTAAGTGTCGGCCATTACAGGCCCCAAAAATTAGCCCACGGCCACAGGCGTTCACCTGACAGCAAACAACTTTGTATTCTGTGGCTGATGGTAAATTAGGCATTCACCGGATACAGAAGTAAGTTCCGGCCAGTACAGGCCCCAAAAATTAGCCCACGGCCACAGGCATTCACCTGACAGCAACCAACTTTGTATTCTGTGGCTGGTGGTACAATAGGTATTCACTGGATACAGAAGTAAGTGTCGGCCAGTACAGGCCCAAAAATTTAGCCCACAGGCGTTCACCTGAATTTGAATGAAACATGGTCTGCTGGTCACATGTGTTGCATTCCCTCGAGATCCATGCCTCATTCATTTTTATAAATGTGAGGTAGTCAACACTGTTGTGAGCTAGGCGAGTGCACTTATCGGTCACGACCCCCCTGCTGCCCTGAATGTCGTTTCGGAAAGAACACTGGATGAGGGGAAAGCCAACAGTTCCATTGCAAGTTGTGCAAGCTCTGGCCAGAGGTCAAGCCTGCCCACCCAGTAGTCCAGGGGTTCATCACTTCTCAGTGCGTCCACATCCGCCGTTAACCCGATGTAGTCGGACACCTGTTGGTCTAGGCGTTTCCTGATGCTGGATCCGGAGGGCAGTTGTTGATGGGTCAGCTGAAAGAATGATCTCATATCATTAGTGACCAAGACATCTTCAAACCGCCCTCTTTTTGTCGGCGCTGTTGGATTGGTGCCCGAAACTGTTTCTCTGTGAGTGGAAATTCCTCTGCTAGTGGACGCAAAAGCAGAATGCAGCATTTCTCGAAGCAAGACCTGGAAGTGCTGCATTCTGATAGCCCTCTGTGATGGTGGTACAATTTCCGCCATGTTTTGTTTGTACCGGGGGTCTAAGTAGGTTGCCACCCAGTACTGGTCCTGATGCTTTTTTTTACGGGGGTCCCTCTTAAAACACTGAAGCATGAAGGTCCCCATTTGCACTGAACTGGAAGCGCTGTACTGGCCTGGCCCCTGCTCATCATCCAGGATAATATCATTCTCATTCTCCTTCCCCCCATCCATGGACAACACCAGGGATCCCAGAAAGCTTTAACCACTTAAGCCCCGGACCAATATGCTGCTAAATGCCCAAAGGTGTTTTTACAATTTGGCACTGCGCTGTTTTAACTGGTAATTGCAATGTTGTACCGAAACGAAATTTGCGTCCTTTTCTTCCCACAAATAGAGCTTTCTTTTGATGGTATTTGATTGCGATTGTGATTTTTTTTATTTGCGATATAAACGGAAAAAGACCAAAAATTTAGAAAAAAAATGATATTTTCTACTTTTTGTTATAAGAAAAATCGAATAAACTAAATTTTAGTCAAACATTTAGGCTAAAATGTATTCAGCCACATGTCTTTAGTAAAAAAAAATCGCAATATAAAAAAAAAAAAATAGCTACCTAGCGGCAACAGTGACACTAATACAGCGATCAGAAAACCGATCGCTTAGTGACACTGGCAATAGGGGGTAAAAGGGTTAACTAAGGTGGTGATCAAGGGGTTAAACCTTTATTGGGGGGGTAGGGGCTACCCTGGACCTAACACTAACTGCCCGTCACATTAACTGTCACACTGACACTAAATGCAGTGATCAGTAAATATATGATCACTGCAATCAGTGACACTGTGATAGGGGCTGGGGGGGATCTGAAGGTGTTAAGTGTGCCTATGTGTACTGGTGTCAGTGTAGTGTTGTGCAACTCACTTGTGATGTCTTCTCTCCTCTCGCCGGAACGAAAATACCGCCGAGAGGAGAGGTGACATCACTTCCTCTGCCTGTGTTTACATTACACAGGCAGAGGGCGGGCAGTGGATTCGCTGGGAGTGATTGCGAGGGGGCGGACAGAAACGAACAGCCGCCCCCTCATCCCGGACCGCTCCCAGAGGCTTACCGACCGCCGCATGTAGCGGGGGGGGGGGGGGTCCCGATCGGACCCGCGGGAAGGCAGGGACGTGCCTACACGTCCATCTGCCTGTACGTGCCATTCTGTGGACGTATATATACATGTGGCGGTCGTTAAGCGTTTAAAGGATGCTCTTCTTGCTCCTCCTCCTCCGCCCTGACACCATCCTCCTCTGACTCCTCTTCAGACTCCCGTTGTTGACTTGTCTCAGCTGGAGTAGCCCCCCCTGAGAATTCATCCAGCATTGCGACTTCCTCATCTTCCTGCTCCTCGATGGCTTGATCAATGACACAACGCAATGCACGCTCCAGAAAGTAGGCGTAAGGTATTATGTCACTGATGGCGCCCTGACTGCAAATGACCAATTTGGTGATCTCATCAAATGGCCGCAGAAGTCTACATGAGTCGCGCATTAGCAGCCACTGGCACAGTGAAAAAAAAAACAAGCTCCCCGGAACCTGTCCTGCCACAGAGTTTGTACAGGTAGTCGTTAACTGCACGTTTCTGCAAGAGCAGCCTATCAAGCATATACAAGGTTGAATTCTATTACGTCGGGCAGTCACAAATAAGTCTGACCAGCAGGAATGTCAGCAAGGCGAGCCATGGCCGTGTAAAAGCTTCTGAAATGGGCCAAGATTTTCCTGGCCTGCCGCAAGACGTCCTGGACCCCAGGGTATTTGGCAACGAATCGCTGCACGACCAAGTTCAGGACGTGTGCCATGCATTGCACGTGTGTAATTTTGCCCTGTTTCAGCGCGCTCAGCAGATTGGCACCATGGTCGCACACCACTTTACCAACTGTCAAATTGAGCGGTGTTAGCCACTGATCTGCTTGTGAACGCAAAGCTGAAAGGAGTGCAGGACCAGTGTCACTCTTGTCTTCCAGGCACAACAGATGAAGCACAGTATGGCAACGTCTCACCTGGCATGTCAAATAGGTTCTGGGGATCTTGGGCGGCGCAGCGGAAGAGACAGTAGCATCGGAAAATAAATAAGGAGTCAGCCGAGGAGGAGAGGGAGGATGGAGTAGGAGGAGGAGGAGGAGGAGAAGAGGCAAGCCTGCAAGCTGAACATGGCCATATAGCTCTGGAATGCCCTTCTGGGAAAAAATGTTCCTTCCTGTGACCTTCCATTGTGGTGTTCCAATGACCACAAATTTTCGAAAAAAGCCCCCGAGTCCACCAGTTTATATTGCAGTAGTTGGCGGGCTATCAGTTCCCACAAGCCAGCTGTCAACCGTTGGGCAAGAGGGTTATGCAGCGTCATCGTTTTTTTACGATCGAACATTTGGGCCACAAAAGCCTGCCGTTTTGCAGAAAAACATGAGGACGGCATGATGGAAGGTGGAGTGGAGGACAATTGTGAGCATAGAGGAGAAGGAGAAGAGGCTGGACGGTGAGAGCCTGGAGTGTGGCTTTGTGGGTTCTGATGGCGTTGCTCCCACTGGGCTCATGTAGGGAGGCCAGGTGCCTTCTTAGATGAGTGTTGGGCTTACCGCGACTGCTTGCAAAGGCTGCAGATGGCAACGCTATTGTTTGAAGCGGACACGTTAAAAAAAAGCCCACACCGCGGAGCCATCGGCCGGCGTCCTGGGAGCACCAAATGTGACCATACATGGTTGATGGCTCGCTCCTGATACATTAGGAGTCTGGTTTGTCTATCCTGTGCAATGTAAGCTCGGCCTGCTTCTCCTCCCTATCTGCTGGTCCATCTCTCTCTCTGAACTCCCCTCCTCTTCCTCTCTTGTGGGCAACCACGTGACGTCTGTAGACAAGTCATCATCGACGTCACCTTCCCCATCACTAACACTAGAGATCTCGGAGTAGGCAGCAACAGCGGGCACCAACCTCCTTGGGCTGATCTGAGTACTGTCGTCAGACTGCTGAGTACCACCTGTTGCTGCCTCCTCTTCCTGATCCAGTGCCAAGAATGGCTGCGCATCCAAAATGTCTTCTGATGGATCGGAAAATAATTCATGTGACTCAAGCGGAGGGTATATGGTGGTGGTGTTGGTGGTGAGCCACTCAACCAAGTCTGGTGTGTCCTTTTGATGTAATCAAACAAACATTGTGCCACTTCCCACTTTGGCTCCAGCCTGGTGCTCCTGCCCTACCCCTACCATCCCTGTGGAAGGGCCTGCCTCTTCCTCTGCCTGTCACTTTTTAAATGACCCTGTGACAAAAGTCTCTAGAGAAGCGCAATATACTGTATGTGGAAGAAGGAAATTAACACCCCGCTTCAATCTGACGTTTTGGGGGGCCACTGGTTTATCGCACCAGTTATGAAACTTTTTTGTAGTAAATGTTGTCACTGTGTGTAGCAGAGGTAACGCAGCAAAAGCGTCAAAAATTCTGCAGTACCCAAATACATTATTATGAAAGTATATTTTTAGATAACATCCTGCTTCAATCAGTCTTTTTGGGGGGCCGCTTGTTTATCGCACTAGTCATGACACTTTATTTTCAGGAAATGTTGTCAATGTGTGTAACAGAGGTAACACAGCAAAAGAGGCAAAAATTCAACAGTAACCAGATACACCACCAGTCACAATGCTGCACAATACAAATCCACTAGAATATGCTTTCTATATTTGAAAGTATATTATAAGTGTATTACACTCCTATATACTGCACACCAAACAATAGTATAACACCTACACCTATACCAGTGCTTGAAAGGACTTTTCTGGACCTCTTAGGTAACAATTTGTGTCATTACAGTCTGTCCCTGCTCTGCACACAGCAACCTGTCCCTATACTGGCAAAAGGTATATGAATGTATTACAGCTATATACTGCACAGCAAGTAGTACACCTATACCAGACGATCGAACTGCGCATGCGCCGGCCGGGGAAAAAGCCCAGTGCGCATGCTCCAGCTCACGTCGGAAAGCGTAGTTGAAACCGACGTCAAAACGACGTGATCGTCACTACGCAATGCCCTATTCGCGAACGAGTTAGTAAAACGACATAAGCGACGGAAAAAGCTGACGCTGACCCAACGACATACTTAACATGGCATCCGATGGCACCCGACGGCACTGCGTAAGGTTACCCCTCATATTAGCAGGGGTAACCTTACGTGGACGAAAACGACGTACGCGACGACGGGGCGGCGTAAAAGCGGTCGGGAATCTGCATAGTAGCCTCATTTGCATAGGCAAATGAGAAAACAACGTAAAGGCCACCTAGTGGCCAGAGTTGTCATTACAACTACGATCCGCAAGTGTAATGGTATTACACTTGTCGGATGTTCAGGCGTATCTATGCCAAAGTGATTCTAGGAATCACTCGCATAGATACCCGACAAAAAAAACGACGATACGACTGGGTATCTGAGATACTCCGTCGTAGCGCCTCTGAGAATCTGGCCCCAAGTTTGGAAGTGTTGCCATCCACCATTGAACTTCTGCACTATATGATTACAAGCTTGTCTTTCATATTCATCTGTTAAGTAGATTGATTGCACTGGGTGTTGGTGTGCTTTTGTCTTTGTGCACCCTGAAGCTTGGTGGAAGTTTTTCACCTTCACCTTCCATTAGAATCCGTTATAATTTGGACTATTTCATATTTATCATTATTTTCAAGCGCTGCACTTTGGACTATTATTTTTTGTGTTTGATTTATCTACGAACTGTGCTGGCTGCTTTTTATTTGTATTTTTATTGTAAGTGTAGATATTTGTTCACCCGTTTGTAAAGGTATGCCAACACATTTTGGGGGTAAAAACCTACCTCATTCATCAGGGTTAGTTAACCACTTCCCAATCATACGTGTAAACAACGCCGTAGATTCGCACACCGTTGTTTTGATGCACCTGGAATGCATTTAGCTGATTTAAAATTAAAGTTCAGTTGGGCTTTAGCCCCATTTCAGACGGAGCAGATTACATCCAAGTGGATCCACCTGCTCAGTGGGGGATCTCTCCGCTGATTCCCGCTGGGTAGGCAGATAATAGGTCCGTGTCCACTCTGCATAGCCCGTTGATCTCTGTTGGATGAAAATGGACTGCCGGTGGGTAACAAACAACACATGTCCACTGACATCTGCCGCCCCATAGAGAACAATGGGTGGTCTGATCAGGTCTGTCTGAAAAACAGACAGGCGGACCGCTGGTCCGCTAATGTGAAAGTCATGTCAGAGGTTTGGCTTGATATGCAATGTATTCTGGGGAGGCAGAGCCTATGACATCAGCATGTACTCCTGGAAGTATGTAGGCAGAGGTGAATGAATATGTTCTACCCCATTTTGGTAATTTTGTACTGCATTTCAAGGGTTAAATGTGTATTGTGTAATTTTCTGTCAGGCTGCCCTGAAGTTAGGAAGAAGTTAATGTTTCCGCTCCCGGGTGTTCAAGCCTCTGTTCCCTTGTGGCAGGATATAAATGGAAAGAACAGTTACAGCCAGCTCTTTTGTTCTATTAATCTCTCCTGTGTAAATGTTTTTTGTTTGGTCTTTATCTTTGACCTCTTTTGGTTGGTCATGTGACCTCCGGTCACTCTATTTCTCTGTTCTACAGGCTACAGTGGGAGGGGGCAAGATCCCCCTCTGACATCAGCTGGGGAGGTCAACTGACCAATGTGCTAGTCACTTAGCCCCTCTCGCTGTAGCCTATAGATGGTGGTGGACAACAGCCAGGGGTTATGTGACCGGCCAGAAGAGATCAAAGATAAGGTATTTACAGGCATTGTTTTAAACATTTACACAGTGTAGGAGCGAATAATGAAACAGAGCAGCTGGCTTTAATTGTTCTTTACTTTTTCTGACAGCTACTAATAGTAGTAGAAGGAGGGAGCAGAGAGGGGGAGAGACACACACAGGAGCTGGCAGGCAGGGAGGGAGGGGGAGAAGGAGAGAGAAGAGCAGCGGGATAATGGAGGCAAGTAAACTGACCATTGTAATCATGGTTCGGCAGCCATGATTATCGTGGTCAGCACACGGGGGGCACAGGAACAGGCAGAATCAACCAGGTTTTTCACAGCTTAGAAAAGGGCATATTAGACAGCACAAGCACTGTGCTGTTTAAACTACTTTAGGGAACAGGATCTTTTTTAGGGTTACAACCACTTTAACAGACAACCATTTGGATTATTGTATTGTGCTGCAATAAACCATGAAAATAGCAGTCCCAGTGTATTTTAAGCCAACTCACTAAATTGTTCATTATTACAGATACAAATAGTTGATAAAGCTACCCTTTTCTAATCCTGAATTGAAACCAATCTTTTCTTCAAGCTCTTCAAGTGGGCCCATTATTAAATTCTCACTCTACATGAATCAGCCATGCTCCTGTTAAAGGGATTGTAAATCGAGTTAAAAAAAACCCTGAAAGACAAGGGCATAATGTGCTAGTTTGCATCGCACACTAGCACATTATCAAATACTCACCTTAGAACAAAGCTGACATCTTCTCCTGTCCTTTCTTCTGGGATTGGGGGCTCCGGCTCTGTAATTTGCCGGGAAGCCACAATGACGTCATTCCCCTGCATGCGCTTGGGAGCCCTCGGTTCCGGCAAGAAGCTCTGAAATTATGGACCTTCAGAGCCCATGTGCATGCAGGGTGAATATTTCCTAAACCATACATGTTTAGGGCATATTCATTTTACCTATAGGTAAGTCTTATTATAGGCTTCTAGGAAAAAGGAATCTGCTGCTATTGGACCCAAAAGGAACCAAGTAGGAGTGCTAGTCCTGGCCCGCCCTAGTGGAATACTTGAAAAAAGAAGAATGGCTGCACATCCGAAGCTTCCAAACAACGTGCCTTTATTAAAAATCATCAGAGTACACCAAGGACAAATTATTATTATTATTATTATTATTATTATTATTATTATTATATTATTATAGGCTTACCTGTAGGTAAAAATCACAAAGTGGGGTTTACAACATGCGTGATTGTTATTATTTTAGGTAAATAGGTACCTTTTTTCTTGCCATAAAAATAAAAACTGTAAACTGTAATGTTTTAGTAGATTTGTGGAATTTATTGGATCTTTGGGATAAATTAAGCCTTTATTTTTCTTTATTCTCTTTCAAGCATAATAACTTACATTAGTTACAAAAAGCAGTAATAGTCCATTGTCAATTTCTTCACCAGCTTGTTTTTATCCAAGTCTTCCTTTGTCACTTTGGTGTTAGCATACATTAGCCTAAAATGGCAATGCACAAATCACTCATTAGGCCTGTGACTTAGCCATGGTCAAGGTGACAATTCTTCTTCCTAGCATAGAAGCGTATCTGGAATTCCTGGCTGTCTTTCTAGCGAAGGGGAAGGGACAGCTGTAGCCACATGAGATGCCGGGCGCATCCTCTTTGCTCCAGACAGGGGATTGATAGAGGCTTTTACTTATGTCATAGAGGCTGAGTCAGAAGCTGGTGGCAGTGTATCCTACTGAAGTTTTTCATGTAAGAGGTGATCCTAGGTTTATGCTCTTTGACACTTATTCTGTATTAGTGCACTTGACTCAGCAAATAGTTTTTAGGTTTGGGAGAGAGACATTTGGTGAAAAAAATAAATGACAAATGCATATAGCAACAGCATACATGACTTATTTCTTGATTTTCTAAATATTCAGAGGAGTGAAAACACCTCCTAATGGTCTTGGACCTTCTGTGCCCAATTATTTCACCATTGTTAGAGTGCTGCTAGTCTGCTATTTTATTTTCAGCACAAGCTGTACAAGCACAGTGAGCCCAGAGCACTGAAAGACTACACAAAGAGAGAAGAGGAAAACAGTAAAGTATTTAAAAAAAAGGAGGGCCGATTAAAACATTCAGAAAGTATAATTTGGTAAATGTTTATTTTTTATATGGTATATGCAAGGTTTTCAGCGGTGTGTAGGTTCCTATTAACGGGAGTTTTTCCTCACTGGTTACAAAGATCATCACAACAGAAAATTTGATAAAATTACCCAAACTGGTCTACTGACACATGACCATTTTCCTCGACAGAATCCATCAAGAAACTTGGTGGCAGAGCTTTTTTTGCCAAGGAAAACGATCATGTGTATGTTTTTCATCGAGAAAACTGTCGTGGAACTCGATGAGAAAAAAAAGAGAACAAGTTCCCTTTTTCCTCGTCGGGAGTCTCAATTTCCTCGTCGTGTTCCTCGTCGGGCTGGTTTCCGACGAGAAACATGTTCGTGTGCATGCTCAGAATAAAGTATGATACAGGAGCGAACCTTTGGTAAAAGTAGCGTTCGTAATGGAGATAGCACATTCGTCACACTGCAAAGATTATGGCATTATTTAAATGCTGAACATTTAGATCATATTTATAATGGGACAAACATAATGATCTTCTTTTGCAGCTGATATTAATACAGAGTTCTGTCTATAACATTTTTCTAACATTTTTCACGCTGATCTCATGAATATTTTTGACTAATTTATATAGCCCGAAAATATTTTTTATTTTCAAATACAGATCTTCATTTGTAATTCGTATTTAATTATTAATTAATTTCTAGTTACCACCATCGTAACATTAGTGTTTGGTCTTATCTGATCTGTCCCTTTATAATTAGACCTTTTGTAGTTTTTTTTAAAGTTAACCTGCCTACTCACAAGCTAAATTTTTGGTTTGATTAAAATCACATAGACAAGTATGAACTGTAAACAAAACAAAAAAATGACCTTTTATTCTGGTAAAGAATATAAATAAAATAAATACAAGGCAGCACTGAAGAACCTGCTGCCATTTGTGCACTTGTGTGTGGACACTAAAATTGGGACATTGAGAAGCACATTCAGGAGGGAGCCCACTCTGGTCCTGGACTCCCAGAGGTCAGGAACAGCAGCAGGTCATATATATGTCCCAAGGTTGTGGTACTACAGCAGGCTGCCTTCTGTCAGACCAACTTGAAGCAAGGCCATCACTTCCTGGTCTTCCTGGTAGCCTTCCCTGCAGCCTTCCTTGCTGCCTTCTCTGCAGCCTGCTCTGCAACCTTCTCTACAGCCTTCTCTGCAGCCTTCCTTCTCCACTTTGCTGGAGGCTGTGCCTCTGGAGGTGTACTCATGCCAGGAGGAGGAGAAGAAGGTGGAGGAGGAGGAGGAGGAGAAGGAAGAGGAGGAGGTGGAGGAGAAGAAGGTGGAGGAGAAGAAGGTGGAGGAGAAGAAGGTGGAGGAGGTTAGAAGAAGAAGGTGGAGGAGGAGGAGGTTGAGAATAAGCAGGTGGGGGAGGATGGCCATGGTTACAAATGACCATGTCCTCAGTAAGTAGCCCCCTCCCCCCCTTATTCAGCAAACTTACTAGTTGTGGCTCAAATATGAGGCGTTGGTCCTCGGTCATTTGGCTCATTTTGGCCATTACGAGGGTGCCATAGCCCTCTATAGGGGTGGTTGGCTGCTGGAGGGTGGCCTGTGCCTCTCTAATCAGGGCCAGTGCTGCCTCGCTCACCCTCATATCCCTCCTGGCCCTTCTTGTAGGAGGGCGGATGGGAGGCACCTGGCACCTTGTGCTGCCACTTGGCCCTGCCACCTCCTCTGTTCCACTCACTCCTGCCACCTCCTCTGTGCCACTCACCATGGCCTCCTCCTGCCTGTCACTTTCCAGGCCCTCATCCTGGCTGATGTCCTCCTGTGTTTAAAAAAGGGACAGTTTGAGTTTTGGGTTCAAAAATCACAAACAATTTTTAGCTCATGACTGTTGCAAATTGATTGTAAATAAATATAAAAGACAATCATTCTGACCCCAGCAGTTTGCATTCTTTTCTCCCCAACTTTTTCGGCCACTACTGTTTATTGATATGGAAAACACTTTTGGATCAAACATTAGGGGCGAGATTCACATAGAATCGGCGGCGGCGTAGCGTATTCCATTTACACTACGCCGCCGCAACTTACTGGAGCAAGTGTCGTATTCACAAAGCACTTGCTCCGGAATTTGCGGTGGCGTTGTGTAAATGGCCAGGCGTAAGGCCGCGTAATTCAAAGGGGGTGGCTTGTATTCAAATTAGGCGCGCCCCCGCACTGAACAAATTGTGCATGCGCCGGCCGTAAAAATAGCCCAGTGCGCATGCCCCAGCTCAAGTTGGAAAACGTCAATGAAGCCGACATGAGCGTCATTGACGTAAAGCCCTATTCGCGAACGACTTATTAAAACGATGTAAACGACGGAAAAAGACGGCGCTGTCCCGACGCCATACTTAACATGGCATACGACGGACCTACGTAAACTTACCCCTCATATAGCAGGGGTAAGTTTACGCTTACGGAAACTACGTAAACGACGATTAGGCGGCGCAAAATCGTTCGGGAATCAGCGTATCAGGCTCATTTGCATAGACAAATGAGAAATCGATGTAAACGCCACCTACCGACCGGCGTAACATTACATTTAAGATCCGATGGTGTAAGTGAGTTACGCCAGTCGGATCTTAGCGTAAATCCGGCGTATCATGTTTTCTGAGCAGAAAACAATGATATGCCGGCGGGAAATTCGAATTACGCCCGTGTATCTGTAGATACACCTGCGTAATTCTTTTGTGAATCTGGCCCTAGATATTTTTTACATATTAACATCTATTTTACAGCATTTTTTTCCCACAATAAATACATCTAAAATACTATATCTGGCTCCAGACAGCCATATCCGGGTCTTCCTCCAGGATGGAAGGCTCATCTTGTTCCTGAGAGGGCTCACCTTGAGAAGGATCAGCTTGGCTGCAGGGAAGGCTGGAGGCTTGGCTGGAGGGAAGTCTGGAGCTTTTTCTGGAGGGTTGTCTGGGGGGAAGGCTGGAAAGTGAATCCCTTGTTTTAAGGTGGTCATCCAGAAAGGACATTCTGATGTAGTACCACAACTTTGGTACATATACCCTCCCTGCTGTTGCTCCAGACCTCTGAGAAGCCAGTACTTTGTTGCACGCAGTCCTGTCTGTGCCTCTCAAGGTCCCAATTTTAGTCTCCAGCTGTTCAGCTGTTACATGAGGCATCTTTGTGTGCACAAATGGGAGCAGGCTATTCAATGCTGCTGTCCTTAGTTCTTTATTCCTGTGGTTGGGGTCTTTTGTCGCCCAAAGAACAAGAAGCTCCCTTAGCCTATCAATAAATTCACCCAGGAACTCCTTTTCATTAAATGGATTCATATTTTCTGCCAGACAAAACCAAAGACAAATATACTAATGTCAATCACAGTCTATAAACTTTAGTAATCTTTATCCCCATATACAGTGGGGATCGAAAGTTTGGACACCCCAGGTAAAAATTTGTATTAATGTGCATAACGAAGCCAAGCAAAGATGGAAAAATCTCTAAAAGGCATCAAATTACAGATTAGACATAAATAAATATGTAGAAAAAAGTTAGATTTTATTTCCATCATTTACACTTTCAATATTACAGAAAACAAAAAAATGGTGCCCTTTGCAAAGCTGAGACCTGCCAGTGTCATGGATTGTTCTCAATCATCGTCTGGGAAGACCAGGTGATGTCAATCTCAAAGGTTTTAAATGCCCAGGTTCATCTGACCTTGCCCCAACAATCAGCACCATGGGTTCTTTTAAGCAGTTGTCTAGAAAACTGAAACTGAAAATAGTTTACGCTCACAAAGCTGGAGAAGGCGATAAGAAGATAGCAAAGTGTTTTCAGATGTCAATATCCTCTGTTCGGAATGTAATTAAGAAATGGCAGTCATCAGGAACAGTGGAAGTTAAAGCAAGACCTGAAAGACCAAGAAAAATATCAGACAGAACAGCTCGCAGGATTGTGAGAAAAGCAATTCAAAACCCACGTTTGACTGCATGATCCCTCCAGAAAGATCTGGCAGACACTGGAGTTGTGGTACACTATCCACTATAAAGAGATACTTGTACAAATATGGTTTTCATGGAAGAGTCATCAGAAGAAAACCTTTTCTACGTCCTTACCACAAAAATCAGCGTTTGAACTTTGCAAATGAACATATAGACAAGCATGATGCATTTTGGAAACAAGTTCTGTGGACTGATGAGGTAAAAATAGAACTTTTGGGCCGTAATGAGCAAAGGTACGTTTGGAGAAGCAAAAGGCACAGAATTTAATGAAAAGAACCTCTGTCCAACTGTTAAGCATGGGGGCGGATCAATCATGCTTTGGGGTTGTATTGCAGCCAGTGGCACAGGGAACATTTCACGTGTAGAAGTAAAAATTGATTCATTAAAATGTCAGCAAATTTTGGATGGTAACTTGATACCATCTGTGAAAAAGCTGAAGTTAAAGAGAGGATGGCTTCTACAAATGGATAATGATCCTAAACACACCTCGAAATCCACGGGGTATTACATCAAGGAGGCGTAAACTGAAGGTTTTGCCATGGCCTTCACAATCTCCTGACCTCAACATAATTGAAAATCTATGGATAGACCTTAAAAGAGCAGTGCGTGACAGACAGCCCAGAAATCTCAAAGAACTAAAAGACTTTTGTAGACGTTTGACACTACATGTAGTACACTAGGAAAAATTAGGAGACAGCTAAAATAAACACAAGCGAGACATCAAAAATACATTTTAAACAGATTTGAGGTTTTGACTCAAAATAATAATTTACAGATTGGCTGGCATAGGAATGGCCCCCCTACCTGTGAAATATTCAACATACTTATCCCGGACTGCACGGGCACTTTGGGGGTTCTAGGCCCGGCAAGGTGATTTCACCTGAGGTAAGTCCGACCTCGGGCCCAACTGTGGTCATATAGGTAAGAGACTGTCTCCTTAAAAATTGTGCAATATGCAGCAACAAAAAATAATATAGTTCCATTTATACTCCGCCATATGCATTGCGGTTAAAAACAGGCGGAACCGGCTGGCCATTATCCCAAAGGCGTTCTCCTCAACTCTTCGGGCTCTGGCCAGCCGGTAGTTGAACACCCTCCTTTCTGGGATGAGGGTCCTTTGGGGGAATGGCCTCATTAGATGCGGTCCCAGGCCAAAGGCTTCATCAGCCAGAAACACGAAGGGGAGTCCTTCCACACTCTCTGCATCCGGTGGAAATGCAAGGTCATCACTCTGGGGACAAAGAGCAAACTCTGTCTGCCTAAAGTCTCCCCCATCCGTCATCCGGCCGTTCTTCCCCACATCCACATAGAGGAATTCGTACTTTGCTGACACCACCGCCATCAGCACAATGCTAATAAATGCTATTAAACCCCTTGTAGAATTGGGAACCAGAACAGGGTGGTGGCACGATGTGGATGTGCTTCCCGTCAATGGCTCCATCGCAGTTGGGGAAGTTCCACCGCGTAGCAAACATTATTGGCCAATATCATTCAAACATTTATTTTAATGCGCATTTTACACCAAAAATATAAGGCCCAATTATCACATTCCTCACCCCCTCTGATGGACCATTGTAAAAAATTTAGGGGAGGGGGGCCTAGATGAGTTTGGGACCTCTAAAAAAAAAAAAAGGTGAAGCTATACTTTAACCACTTATCTACCAGTCGACGTCAATTGAGGGTGGCAAGGTAGCTCAGTCGTTGTGACGGGACGTCCTTGTCTTTTAACGCCGCTAGGGGGCGCCACGCCGCCACCGGCATGCTCGCGCACCACCAGGAACACAATGTGCTTGCACCCGAGATTGCCCAGTAACTGAGCAGGACCGTGGATCTCTGTGTGTAAACACAGAGATCCATGTCCTGTCAGGGAGAGGAGACTGATGCTGTGTCCCTTGTACATAGGGACACAGATCGGTCACCTCCCCCAGTCACCCCCCTTCCCCTACAGTTAGAACACTCACTAGGCTACACATTTAACCCCTTCCCCGCCCCCTAGTGGTTAACCCCTTCCCTGCCAGTCACATTTATACAGTAATCAATGCATATTTATAGCACTGTTCACTGCATAAATGTGAATGTCCCAAAAATGTGTCAAAAGTGTCCGATGTGTCCGCTTTAATGTCACAGTCCCAATAAAAATCGCAGATCGCCGCCATAAAAAAATAAATTAAAAAAAATCATAATTATGTCCCCTATTTTGTAGGCGCTATAACTTTTGCGCAAACCAGTCACTATACGCTTATTGCAATTTTTTTTTTTTTTTACCAAAAATATGTAGAAGAATACGTATCGGCCTAAACTGAATTTTTTTTTAAAATTGGATATTTATTATAGCAAAAAGTAAAAAATATTGTTGTTTTTTTACAAAATTTACGCTCTTTTTTTGTTTATAGCACACAAAATAAAAACCGCACAGGCGATCAAATACCACCAAAAGAAAGCTCTATTTGTGGAAAAAAAAGGATGTCAATTTTGTTTGGGAGCCACGTCGCACGACCGTGCAATTGTCAGTTAAAGCGACGCAGTGCCGGAAGCTGAAATTTCGCCTGGGCAGGAAGGGGGTATATGTTCACAGTAGTCAAGTGGTTAAAACACATTTGGGGGGGGGATAAAGCACTATAATGGATCTTACAAAATACATTGGGAAGGGACTAGGCTAGGCGTGTTTGGGCCCAGGTTAGAATGCTGGGGAGGTAAGTGAAGGGAAATATGCATGTAGGCTAAAAAATGGGCATTTAGAGCTTACAGCATGTGTGGGGGCAAAGGGGATATTCACAGCATATTACAATCATGGTAATTAGGGAAGGAGGAAATAAATACAATACATTAGCATACATTAAATACATTAAATGTGATATTAAAGGACAAAACTTACCCTCATAGTCGTCCTGCAGAACCTGTATTATAGCAGAACAGGTATCTGGAATTATGAGGCCCAGAGCCTGGGGGGAGATGCCCGTCGTGAACTTCAACTCCTGCATGTTTCTCCCAGTTGCCAGATAGCGTAACGTAGCAACTAGCCTCTGCTCAGCGCTGATGACTTCTCGCATAATGGTGTCCTGCCTGGTGTTAAACATTTTGAATGAAGTTTCACTTTAAACACCTATCTGACACTAATGGTGCAGAACAAAGTAAATCAATATAATTAAATATAATATGGCGACACCAAAGCCTAGAGGTGCTGGAATACAGGGTCAGACATCCTAAGGAAATTCCTGTAATCATCAGGATTATTCTCCTGGATCTCCCGCAGCAGAGGCATATGAGAGAATTGGTTCCTACGGAGCAACCAATTCTAGGTCCATGAACGCCTCCTCACCCTGTTCATGGCCTCGTCTAGGTCTAAAACAAGAAGACCAACACACACCGACTGCATAACACAAACTCGACGACGAGCAGGTGCCTGCAACATGGCTAGAAACAAACGACTAATCAGAATAAACGCTCTAAACAGAAAGCACTGAAGAACAGCAAGTCCTATGAAGAACGACCTGAAAACCAGAAACTAGCGGACAGGAACGCACTGTAAAACAAATACGACCTGACCACACGCCCTGAAAGACAAGATACGAACCCACAAGCACAAACTGAATGGCAGAAAACGATCTGAAAGCAGAAAGACTGAAAATCACGAATCGCCACTCACAAAAAATTTACTAACACGCGGCAACACAAGATTAGCAAAAGCAGCCCCAAGGGTGGCGCCAATGGAATCGAACTTCCCCTTTATAGTGCCGTCGTATGTGTTGTACGTCACTGCATTTGAGAACGACGAGATTTGGTCTTGACAGTGTGTATGCAAAGAAAGCTTGTCAAGTTTCTCGACAAGCCTAACAAGGAACTCGTCAAAGAAAATGATGTTTCATTTACAACGAGTTCCTCTGTCGTGTGTACGAGGCCATAGCATTAAAACCTGATAGGGGTTTTAATTTTGCACTGTGTCACGCGACTCACGCCCTACGGTAGAACGTTTAAATTTAGTTTTTGGCTCTGCTGTACTCAGCTGAACAGCAATTCATTTTTTTAGGTGTGGTCTGATCTTCATAAGCCTGGTGGTTAATCACTCCTGCCTGCCTCTGGAAGAAGCTACCAGAAATAGAATAGGAGGGTCAGCCACTGGGTTATGAATATTTAGTTGCCCTCAGCCAATCCCTGGAAGGGAGCGCCAAGAGGATGGCTGAGGAGAAGATCAATGATTGGGGAGGTCTGTTGAGAGTCATGGGCCCACGACACAAAGCACTTACGCCGACGTATAGCACATTACGGCGAAGTAAGTGCAAATGTGCGCCGGCGTATGTGTGCGGCAGACCCACAAACCAACATGTGCCTAAAAACAGGCTACACCCCGCCGAAGTAGCATTTACACGCCGACGTAGGGTGGGCGCACATATGGGCTGGACGCATGGTGCTGCTCCCATTGATTAGCCATTCAAACATGCAAATGAGGGAAATATGGCGTTCCACGAACGTGCGTGCGCCCGATGCATGCAGCGTGAGATGCGTGTAAGTTGCACGTCTGGCGTAAAGTTATTCCCCATAGATGAGGTGCAACCCGGCAACAGACATGCAAAGGTCTGCACCAGGAAACACAAGCCGGTGTATTGTGTGTTGGATGTGTGTCTGGCTGGGCGTATGTTAAGTTCACGGCGTACATGGTGATCCGGCGTAGCTTAGGCAGTTGTGCCGGAGTGGTTGTGAGCAGGCGCAGGAGGGTGCTGTGCATGCATCCACGTCATGGCGACGTCACGGCGTATGCACAGTTCGTGATACGCCGGGCGTAAAACACTGCACCACGCTCGGGCCATCATTTGCATGGGGTCACGCCCACTTCCACCTACGCGGGCGCGTGCCTTCGAAACCCACACCACGCTGGTGCAACGTTGGGAGCACTGGCTTGCTGAATGCAATGCTTGCCTCTCCACGCTACTTTGGCGTTGCGTACAGCGTTTGCTCTACAGCGGCGTAATGTGTGCCTTGCACTTTGTGAATCTGGGCCACTCTGTCCAGGGGCTCTACCCCTAGGAGGCAGCCTGTGCTGTGTATGTATCTACGGTATTATGCTATGTCATTTACTGTTTAGACAATAAATGTATACATTTTTTACAATTGACTAATTTTTTAGCCATACTGTACATGCCTTACTCAAAGTCCCAACCTTTTATTTTTGGTATACTGCAATAGGGATTGGGACGCATAACTCCATGCTTTCATTTACAGTCCCAAACTCCCCCTCCCCTCTTAGTTTACTTGGCTGATGGCCTGTAGGGAAATCTGCTAGAGGACACTACTTTAGGAATCTGGGCTGGACCTCTTTTATTGGGTAGTGGCACTGGGATACTTTGGCGAGCTGTCTCTAGAGTAGGACCTTATGTCTAGAGCTTCAGGTACAGTGCCTGCCGTCGAGAATGTGTTTATAGCACGACAGCATCGCGCTGATTCTCGGCGACAGGCTGCCGACATCTCGCACTCGCTGGAATAGTAAAAGCACATTCCAGCGAGTGCGTCATAGAAGCGACGGGGATCCGATGCGGATTCCCGCCAATTCTACACGTGGGCGGAGTTTGTTATGAATCCTGAGAAGGAAGTCCCCGCCGGATTTTAAATAAAAATCCGGCATGGGTTCCCCCCTCAGGAGCATAGCGGGCCCTTAGGTCTGGTATGGGTTGTAAGGAGACCCCCCTACGCCGAAAAAACGGCGTGGGGGTCCCCCCACAATCCATACCAGACCCGTATCCAAAGCACGCCGGCCGGCCGGTCAGGAGGGGAGTGGGGGCGAGCGAGAGCCCCCCCTCCTGAGCCGTACCGGGCAGCATGCCCTCAACATGGGGGGGGTCAGGTGCTCTGGGGCAGGGGGCGCACTGCGGCCCCCTACCCCAGAGCACCCTGTCCCCATGTTGATGAGGACAGGGCCCCTTCCCGACAACCCTGGCCGTTGGTTGTCGGGGTATGCGGGCGGGAGCTTATCGGAATCTGGAAGCCCCCTTTAATAAGGGGGCCCCCAGATACCGGCCCCCCACCCTAAGTGAATGAGTATGGGGTACATTGTACCCCTACCCATTCACCTGCAAGAAAAGTGTAAACACAAATAAACCACACAGTGTATTGAAATATTTTATTAGTTGGCCGCCGTGGGGGGTGTGTATGATCGCTTTTATAAAAGCGCCCCCCTCCGGCGGGCTTCTGCGGGTGGGTGCCGCTGTTCTTCACCGCCGTCTGGTTCTCTTCCGCCGCCGGGGGGGGGGCGCTTTGATAAAAGCGCCCACCACCCGGCAGGCTTCCTTCGACATCTTCGGCGGCGGGGGGGTCTTCTCCCACTCTCCGGGGTCTTCTCCCACTCTCCAGGGTCTTCTCCGGCTCTCCGGGGGTCTTCTCCGGCTCTCCGGGGGTCTTCTCCGGCTCTCCGGGGGTCTTCTCCGCTCTCCGGGGGTCTTCTTCTTCTTCAGGACTCGCCGCCGCTATCTTCGTGTTAGCTCAATTACTGGCGGCGGCGAGTCCCCTCTTCTGTGACGTCTTCTTCTTCTTCTCTTCTCCAGATGTTGACGCGACGCTTCCTTCCGCTGTTATGGCTGGCGCGGCTCGCAGCGAGTTATATAGGCCTGTCTTGTGACGTCGCAGTCCCATCATGCTCCGGTAGGTACCACGTGCTACCTAACTCGCTGCGAGCCGCGCGCCAGCCATAACAGCGGAAGGAAGCGTCGCGTCAACATGTGGAGAAGAGAAGAAGAAGAAGACGTCACAGAAGAGGGGACTCGCCGCCGCCAGTAATTGAGCTAACACGAAGATAGTCCTGAAGAAGAAGAAGACCCCCGGAGAGCGGAGAAGACCCCCGGAGAGCCGGAGAAGACCCCTGGAGAGCCGGAGAAGACTCCGGAGAGTGGGAGAAGACCCCGGAGAGTGGGAGAAGACCCCCCCGCCGCCGAAGATGTCGAAGGAAGCCCGCCGGGTGGTGGGCGCTTTTATCAAAGCGCCCCCCCCGGCGGCGGAAGAGAACAAGACCGCGGTGAAGAACAGCGGCACCCACCCCCCCGCAGAAGCCCGCCGGAGGGTGGCGCTTTTATAAAAGCGATCATACACACCCCCCCCCGGCGGCCAACTAATAAAATATTTCAATACACTGTGTGGTTTATTTGTGTTTACACTTTTCTTGCAGGTGAATGGGTAGGGGTACAATGTACCCCATACTCATTCACTTAGGGTGGGGGGCCGGTATCTGGGGGCCCCCTTATTAAAGGGGGCTTCCAGATTCCGATAAGCTCCCGCCCGCATACCCCGACAACCAACGGCCAGGGTTGTCGGGAAGGGGCCCTGTCCTCATCAACATGGGGACAGGGTGCTCTGGGGTGGGGGGCCGCAGTGCGCCCCCTGCCCCAGAGCACCTGACCCCCCCATGTTGAGGGCATGCTGCCCGGTATGGCTCAGGAGGGGGGGCGCTCGCTCGCCCCCACTCCCCTCCTGACCGGCCGGCCGGCGTGCTTTGGATACGGGTCTGGTATGGATTGTGGGGGGACCCCCACGCCGTTTTTTTGGCGTAGGGGGGTCTCCTTACAACCCATACCAGACCTAAGGGCCCGTTATGCTCCTGAGGGGGGAACCCATTTTTATTTAAAATCCGGCGGGACTTCCTTCTCAGGATTCATAACAAACTCCGCTCACGTGTAGAATTGGCGGGAATCCGCGTCGGATCCCCGTCGCTTCTATGACGGCTTTGTCTCCATCGCGGCAAGCCAGCTCGGCGCTGGCTCCCGCGATGGGGCTCGCAAGTGCTCAATCTCGCCGAGAAAGGGAGCGAGATTGACACAATATTGCGGTCAACCACTGTATACCTGTTCTTTGAGGGTAAGCTGCCAAAGGTTGCTACAAGGACTGTAACTGCTCTTACAGAGTCTCAGATTAGCTGGTTGTCTCTTATACCTCCATCAATACTTAAGGCTGCTACTCAGGAACTACTCAGGAACTTTGCTGAAAATTTGTCCCCCTGTGCCTGATTGTGTTTTGAAATGCCTTGCACCCTCTTTCCTGTTCAAGTACCGCAATAAAACTTCAAAAAGACATCCCCTAGACTGAGCCTATGTTTGTCGGTATTCTTTGGAATGGGTGCCTAGTCTCTGAACAGGTAAGTGGGACCTGGGTTGTTTCCATCGGCCCCTTTGGATGAAAGCACTAAAACTCCAAGAGTTAAACATTTTGACTGGAGTTTCACTTTAAACACCTATCTGACACCAATGGTGCTGAACAAAATAAATCAATATAATTAATACAAAATTGTGATTTACAGGGTCCTACGCAATTTCTACTTTTTTTGCCCATAATTACACCTTATTTATCCCTGGGATTTGATAGATAAAGATTTATACATTACACTAGACCGTTTCCCTATAAAATCCTTAAGGCCCTGGTGCTTAGTGCCTAACTTGACACATGCCGCCCATTTGACAATATTTTTGAGAAACTCTCTAGGCCCCTGCAAAATCTAAACTGTGTTTTCCTGTTGCTCTGTTGTAGGAGTGCCCAGGATTACCAGCAAGATGCTTGTAAAAGTAGAAATAGCAAAATAAAGACAAAGGGCCAGATTCACAGAGTGATTACGCCGGCGTTACAGGAGATGCGCGGCGTAAGTCTAAATTTGCCCATGCGTTTCGATGCTCCGCATCCCCAAAACGAGATACGCAAGAAATCTACTTGTTTTTGTCCGGCGTAATTTCGATAGACAGGTGCATTCGTCCACGCAAAACTGCGCTAGACACACCATTGATTTGCTATTCAAATATGCTAATGAGGGAGTTACGGGGATCCACAAAAGAACGTTGGTGCAGCGCAGGCTACGCACTGTGCACAACAGCTGCACGGCCTGTCTAGAATTAGACCATATAAAAGGTGGTATAAAATTAGACAATTCGTCTACATGTCAGAGAAAGCAACACTGTTAGTGAGGAGCTGAGCAGTCACACTTGCTGCCCAACAAACTGTATGCCAACATGCCAGTGGCATCTATGCTCATAGCTATACTACTGACTTTAGATGAGCAAAGAAGGAGGAGGGCACGGAGGAGGGCATGGAGGAGGGCACGGGAAAGTTTTTTTTTTTTTTTTTTTTTTCTTTGCTTTTATAAACATTTTTACCAAAAATATACATACATATATACATCAATACAAAACATACATACAAATTACAAACACTGTCTCACTATCTTTCAATAGCACTTTAAAACCTTGATGGATATAATAATCTAATCTGATACAAGCCCCTAAGGCCGCGTACACACGGCAGAGAACCTCGACGGGCAGAACACATCGTTCCGCCCGTCGAGGTTCTCTGCCGGCCGTCGAAATCGGCGACCCGCCCGTCGGGAATGGCAACCAGCCATTCATCCAGGCGGGCCGTCGAGCAAATAGAGAGCGTGCTCTCTATTTCTGCTCGACGGGATTCCCGACGGGATGCTCGCCGAGAGCGTACACACGGCCGAGGTCCTCGCTGGAATGCAGCTTCCAGCGAGGTTCTCGCTGGTTTCCAGCGAGAACCTCGGTCGTGTGTACGCCGCCTCACTCTTCACTTGATATATCACACACGCATAGACATCTTTGGCATGAGTGATTCTGAAGTGTCTCGCATCTTCAGATTCACCCCTCATGCCATCCTGGAATTAATCACAAACCTGCAGGAGGACATCACCAGCCCAACACATGACACCACCCATGACACCCATGACAGCTTCATATACAATCCTAGCCCCATCCCCACAGATTTCGAACAGAACATGTATGGGGACAGCTGGCTGGTTGGTGAGTGACATGGGTGGCAGGCATGACTGTCCCCCCCCATGATGCTGAAATCACAAGGGGCACATGCACTACTAACATCCTCCTGTCTTATCCCTTCAGGGTGACTCTGCATATGCACTGGGACCCCATCTCATGACTCCTATACGGAACCCCCATGGTACCCTGTAGTATTCCCCAAACTTTGTATGCCAGATCATCGGTGCATGTTGCATGCTGCACAACTTCGCAGTGAGAAAGGGCCTGGAGATTGACATAAGTGATGACCTGACCCCTGAACCAGACAATCCCCCCCTAACCGAGGCTACCTCGTCTTCTGAGGAAAGAGCAGCCAGGAGACAGCTCACATTAGGCTTCTTTGCACGTTAAACACACACATTAATCATAGCACAATGAGAATGCATGCATGCACACCACTGTGGTCCCTAGCACAGACACATCACATCCTCATCAAATTGGATTATCACAAGCCCATCATGCAGGACTTGTGAGCAGCAACGCCACGGCTCCAATTATGTCACTGTACATTCATACACCATTCACACGGACCTGGGGATCCCTTCTCCACCACAAATGAGGGTGACACCCCTTTTCCGGCAGGAATGTCACCCCCACATTCCAAAATCATTCACAAACAGAACCAAACTAAAAAGAAAATTGACCAGCCAAAAAAAAAAATGCCCAGCAAAAATATAATTGAAAAAAAAATAACAACAAAGAAAACACATAAAAGACAAAAATCACTCTGCAAAACAGTCCCCTAATATCTCAAAGACACGTCACAAACAAACAAACAAACTCTAATAAACAACAGAACAAAAGCACCTTGCTGTATAGGAAGGGATACAAAGGGATGTACTTTTGCAAAGGAAGTGCGTTTGTGTCTGTCTATTTATGCTGTCTGAGTAGTTCACAAATTTGCCCGGGTCTACTTCCAATTTCACTGATTGCGCCGTTCCCGAGTTGTGAGCATGCGCACAGAGGTGCTGACCATGGTCTGCTTCATGCGCGCATGCGCAAGCCGGCTGGCCCTTCATTTGCATGGGGTCACAGCTCATTTCAATGTAACACGCCCACGTCCTTCCCAATTTCAATTACTCCGCCTTACGCCTCTGAAATTACGTTGCACAGGCGCTAATTTATGCGCAAATCAATCGAGAATACGGTGATTGCGCCGCTACATTGCGGCAGTCTAATGTAAAGGAGGTGCGCTACGCCAGTCAAAAAATGCGCCGATGTACGTGAATCTGGCCCAAATAGTCCATAGTCCTGGTATGATGAAGACCACACAAAATGGCTCACTGCCGGTATCTTATTTTCCAAACCAGGGTTTAGGCGCCGTACACACGGCAGAGAACCTCGACGGGCGGAACGATGTGTTCTGCCCGTCGAGGTTCTCTGCCGTGTGTACGGCGCCTAAACCCTGGTTTGGAAAATAAGATACCGGCAGTGAGCCATTTTGTGTGGTCTTCATCATACCAGGACTCTCCCGGCCGTCGAAATCGGCGACCCGCCCGTCGGGAATGGCAACCAGCCATTCTTCCAGGCGGGCCGTCGAGGAAATAGAGAGCGTGCTCTCTATTTCGGCTCGACGGGCTTCCCGACGGGAAGCTCGCCGAGACCGTACACACGGCCGAGGTCCTCGCTGGAATGTGCATTCCAGCGAGGTTCTCGCTGGTTTTCAGCGAGAACCTCGGCCGTGTGTACGGCGCCTTAGAGTTTTTTTCTGTTTCAGGGTGCAAAATAAGCAGAGATTTTCACCAAACCAGAGTCTCATGCCGCGTACACACGATCACAAAAAGCGAGGTTACGTTCACCACTCTTTTCCATTGAAGCTCGCTTCATAACTTGCTTCTGGGCATGCGCGGGTTGAAAAACGTCATTTTCAACGACGTTTTTGCTACACACGGTGACTTTTTGTGAAACGACGTTTTGAAAAACGACACAGAAAATTCAAGCATGTTGGAATTTTTTTTTGGTCGTTTTTTTAAGACAAAAAACGACGTTTTGCCCACACACGATCAATTTAAATGACGTTTTAAAAAACAACGTTTTTTTTCATCGCAAAAAAACGACCGTGTGTATGCGGCATCAGTCTCCAGGTAGTCCACACAATCTCACATCTGTGAACCATTACACACTATGTCATAGACACCTGCTACTTTTCAAGTCTCCCTTGCAGGTGGCTTAACCCCTTCACATCCAAGTCCCTGTAATGAGGGTTTGGAGTTTTTTTTCCTACCTATGAATTCCAGGTCTCAAATGACAATTTACCAATCCTGCGAGAACTGTACTTCCTCTCTGACTGGACTATCCCAGAACTCCTCACCCTGCATGGATAAGAACCCCTGAATACTTAAACTGCATACAAGTCATCCCCCATAAAGGGACCCCTTCCCAAATAACAGGGAATATACCTGCTGTCCACAAAACATTCCTGGCATCCTAAACAATCTCAGTGCATTCGTTCTCCTCTTGTAGATTAGGTACATTTTCTGAAAAAGCAAAAATATTTCTAGAAATCTTGTGTCCTTATAACTTCCAGCAAACACTCAAATCTCAAACACTGTTATCAGCTTTCCCGATTTTCTTCCCCCAAAGGCGAGTCAAGTTAATAACAAAGAGCTACATTTTGTTCTCATCTGACCACAGCACTTTCTCCCTGTCCTTCTCTGAATAATTTAGATGTTTATTGGCAAACTTTAGATGGGTCTGTACATGTGCCTTCCTGAGGAGGGGAACCCTGCGGGCGCTGTAGAATTTCATTATATGAGGCAAAATCTTGTACCCATCAGGCCGCCTATAAATGCCCATCAGTGCTGCATATCAGTGCCACCCATCAGTGCCGCCTATCAATGCCCATCAGTGCTGCCTACCAGTGCCCATCGTCAGTGACCATCAGTGCCATCTCATTGGTGTCACCTCATTGGTGCAGCCTTATCAGTGCCCATCAGTGCAGCTTATCAGTGCTCATCAGTGAAGGAGAAAACTTACTTTTTTACAAAATGTTATAACAGAAACAAAGAAAAACGTTTTTTTTTTCCTTTAAAATTTTCGGTCTTTTTTATTTGTTTAGTAAAAAATAAAAACCGCAGATGTGATCAAATACCGCCAAAAGAAAGCTCTATTTATTGGAACAAAATGATAAACATTTTGTTTTTGGTACAGTGTTGCATAACCGCACAACGGTCATTTAAAAAGTGACAGTGCTAAAAGCTGAAAATTAGCTTGGACAGGAAGTGCCTGGTATTGAAATAGTTAAACTAGTAGTTAAAGTCGTTAAACGTTACTTTACTAGGTGAGGGCTTACATACACATACTTTAAACTAGAACGCTAATGCAGCCACAACATTTAAAAACTGGTAAGCTGCAATATATAACATTTTTGTTTCTAGTTTACTGCTATTAACAGATCTATAATTTTGGTTCAGATCAGTACAGTTCTGTTAATAACTTCTCTCCGTACTGGCTCCTCTACCCTTCTATGGACCAATAGTACAAATAGAACTGCACAGTTACTGTATGAGTAATAATTACTTTATATTACTCATAACTATTGTGTTATTGTCTAGGAAATAACAGTGTTCCTAGATTAAAAAATGTCTTACCATATAGTGACAAAAGAATCCATAATATAGGGAAGTAAATTCTGCATTGAAACTGTGCCAATCAGCCATCTATTGTAACAAGATTCTGATACAGTATTCACAGCTCATTATGAAGTATTCAGAGTCCGTGCATGTGTTCTGTGGATGGGGTATGCTAGCAAATAAAAAAAACACCAGAGTTTAGTTTATTAAAAGAAAAAAAAAAATTAAAATATCTCTAGTTGCTCTTCACATGCTGTAAAGTTATTTTTACTGCCCACTGAATGCAAAAGGGAACACCTGACTTCATGCACCTATGCCGTACGACATCACACTCATGTGTTTTTACAAAACCCCTCATGTTTTTTCACCTTAATAGATCCTATGAATTAAGGTGAAAAAACTTCTGTCACTGACCACCCCCCGTTGAACTCACCTGAGCCCACGTCGGAGATGCACTGTCCCTCTGCCCGGGTTCTCGGCTCTTGGATTGGATAGATTAAAAGCAGCGCAGCCATTGGCTCCCACTGCTGTTAATCAAATCCAATCCAAATCCAGTGGAAGTTTATTGATTCTTCCTGTCAGTGTAATAATGCCTGCCTGCCTATACAATGTACAGGAGCTACATTTTTACATTACAGGACAATGGGGATTTAGATTGGGTCTATTCCCCAAACCACTAGCTTACTTTCCACAAATAGACCAATGGCAGCTAGTGTGGTTTTTTTTGGGGGGGAGCGGCAAACAACCCCCTCCCCCTGGGGCCACTGATGGAGTGGAAGTCGCACAAGCTCCCCTGCAAGCGGCGTGGCACTAACACTCCCAGCAAACCACCCACTGTCCTTACCCTGGATGCGGGCGGTGAGAGCAGCAGTTGGAGCTGATGCAGCCATCTTCCAGCCTTGTCCTTAAGCACGGCGGGCTCAGGGAAAGCTGCTCTGGTTACCTATTTTCTCTCCTCTCTGGTGTGTCTCCTCTCTGCTCCTCCTGGTGCTAGGCGTCCAATAGGATCACCTGACATTTTGGCCAGTCGGGAAATGGGTTTCATACCTGCTTTCCGATTGGCTGGGAGGAGGATTAGTGGATTAGTGTTACAACAGTGAATATTGATTCGCTGTTGCAACACACCTGGGTGAGCTCCGGTCACATCCTCTGCAACCTGAGCCCATCCTATTTTGAAGCCTATTAGAGCCTCTAGCTCTAATCAGGTACTGTAATTCATGCGCCTGGTGCCCTGAAAGGGGCCAGACACAAGAATAAGGGGGCGGCTGCAGCGGCCCTAGATAGATTCATGCTAAGCATGAATCTATCCACTGCATATAGAGGGGTGGCGAGGAGAGAGGGGGCGGTGCCTGAGCGCCCCTAATGGATGGACTGCCACTGCTGTAGACCATATTCATTGCAGGCATCCATTTTTGATTATTGGAACCACGTTTGAAGATAACTAATTGATGAGTCAAATTTGTCTGGATTTTACATTTACGGGTGTTTATTTAAATATAGAAAGTGAATATTTAGCGCTAATCCTAAAATAACCCAAAAAGTGGGCAGCCAACACAACAAAAGGATATATTGTAATAAAATAAGAAAATAAAGTGCAGCGCCAATACGGAGCCTGCCCCAGAAGCAAGTTCTAAATGTTGTGTCAAACGGGAAATGACGCCCTTAAAATTACTATATAACTAATACATGCAACACACACTGTAGAGTGATGTTGAGAGTGTCCAAAGCAAGGACTCCCCTCTAAATAAATAAAGTATCATTATACTGTAACCAAGTGTTCATAAACAGTGAGTATACTCAAATGAAGTGATAAGTAGTCCTGTGAAGTTAAGGGTTAAACCCAAAACAATCAATCCACTTCAAATTACTAATAAGTGTCCATACACTGTTGAAAGTGATAATGAAGCAATCCCCATGAGGTCAGCATGGAAGGTTCCCCTTTAAGATGCAATCCCAGGAACTCAGAAAAGATGAAATACCCTTACCGGACTGAGTGAACCCACAAACAAAATTGCGCAGTATGGAGATGGATAGGACTAGTGTACCCGACCGGTTTCATCTGCAAAGACTTCTACAGGGGCATACACTGGACCCCCATCTCTAAATAGATGCCACCATTGCACTTACGTGAGACCCCATTCTCATGCACGCCTCCAAATCAGCGTGCGTGTCAAATCACTTCCTACTTCCGCCCTGCATCTGAAGCGTGTGCTCCAAGAACCGGAAGTGGAGATAGTGGATATGTCCCCTAATAGGACTATTCTAATCCTTCCTTGGATCCATGCAAGGCCTCATCATGTGCGCATCGGAGGATGCCCAATACTTCCCCATAATATCTGCTCCCCTATATGGTAAGGAAAGAGCGGTGAAGCGCACCCCACAGACGCAGACGTGCGCTCCACCTGTTCTATGTGCACTTCTCCCGCACGCAGATGTACAGCCAATCAACTTGCAGCGGTGAAGAGGTGGGCACCGCCGTGCGTGATGACGTGCGCTCCACGGAAGCGCAACCAATCATCTTGAGGCAGTAAGGGGGCGGACACCACCATCCGTCCCACGTGACTGGGAGGCGGGCGCCGCTTCCCATTGCAGGTCAAATTCACATATTGAGGGACGACAGATCCGCCCCCATATCCAAATACATGGAGGAGGGCAATAACTCATCCGTCCACATCCAAGACCTCCCATGGTGGGGATGTGCAGCCCCAAAAAAAAACAACCGCACATCCGCGAAAGGTCACTGGTCTTTCTGGGGGATCATGCCAATTATTCCATATGGGAAGGGTTTAAATATGAGATCTTACGAATAGTTAAAAAATGTGAATAATATACAGTGCATAAATTATCCCATAGTCCCAAATATGATCCAAATACTTGGGACAATATGGGTCATCAGACAAAGGGGGGGGCAACAGAGTAATAATTAAACCCACAATTCCTTATATTGTTTAATCAAGAAACGAAGAACATGTATTAAATTAAATTCAGGACTGAATTTATTTAAATATCTACACCAATTGCATGCGGCTTTGCATATTAGCATTAAGTGCTTGCAGGTTTTATTTGTTTTGCCATTTAGAGAATGCTGTGCATTGTATAAATGTAAATTGTTCTCTGATTAAACAAGGTGGACGACATGACATCACCACCTCTCCTCTCCCCCTGCTCCAATCAGAGAATGCTTTGCATTCATTCAGAAAATGCAAAGTATTCTCTATATGCCCAGCAGGGACAAGGAATCAAGTAAAGATAATTAGAGAAACAGTGTCTACTACATTGATTTCCAACTTCCAGGGGCCATCGGCCAGATATGGCGTATGGGTAGTTAGGTCCAATGCAACTTTGTGTGAAATAACCATACCTGGAATTTATTTTTAACAGTGCAATTACAAATAAACTATAGGAAGACATATTTGTAATTGAAATCAGGACAGCAGCCTGGATGTCAATTGTGGCCCATCCATAAATACAGTGAAAGAGTAAGCCTAGCTGCCCAGACACAGGAAACTGTGTTATTTGCAGGATTTCTAGGTGAAAATAAGACAAAGAAGACTGGAAAAAGCCACCGCATCTTAGGACTGATTTAAATACTTTAAAGGGGTTTTAAAAGAAACATTTTTTCCCCTAAATAGCTTCCTTTACCTTAGTGCAGTCCTCCTTCACTTACCTCATCCTTTTGGATTTTAAATGTCCTTATTTCTAATGAGAAACCCTCACTTCCTGTTCTTCTGTCTGTAACTCACCACCGTAATGCAAGGCTTTCTTCCTGGTGTGGAGAAAGCCTCTTGAGGGAGGAGGGGACGAGCAGGCAAGTCAGCACACTCTCTACTTTGCAGATAGAGAAATGAGCTGTGTGTTAGTGGGCGTCCTGACACTCCTGCTCGCCCCCTGCCCCCTCAAGAGGCTTTCTCCACAGCAGGAAGAAAGCCTTGCATTAGGGTGGTGAGTTACAGACAGAAGAACAGGAGGATTTCTCAGAAGAAATAAGGACATTTAAAAGCAAAATTGAAGGATGAGGTAAGTGAAGGAGGACTGCACTAAGGTAAAGGAAGCTATTAAGGGAAAAGCATTTTTTCCTTAACAACCCCTTTAAATGTGAGCAAAGTTATGCTTTTGTTTGTTTATTGTAGTTTATTAATTTTAATTAAGTATGCTACACACGTTAATCGAAGGATCAGTAACTACGGTACAAGATGGTTAAGTTAAAGGGAATAAAATGACTAAAGTGTTGTCCATATGGCAGTCCAGTGTTTGTTATATGTTGCTTGCAATTGTGCAGCTTTTTTTCTTTGAGGATATAATGAGGACCACTGAGGTCTGTCTGGGACTATGATGTAGTACTTCATAGCAAAGGCCAGAGGAAGGGTCAGCAAGCAGAATTTGCTTTTATGTTTTGTCTTCTAGATGTGCCGGCAGCTACCATATGGTTTCTTCATTCCTGAAATTAAGCATGGCATCTAACAAGGTAAAAGGTCATGTGGAAAAGCACCTTACCCACTACACCACACGTATGTACGTGTTCATTCCAAGCATAAATGTTAGATTCATGGATGTGAAGTAAACAGCTGCTGTGAAAAAGAATGCACTGTGCTTGTCACCTGTCATCTCGGGTCTAATTTAGGTCTCTTAGCCATCCCATGTAAAAGAAGGGCTTTAGTACAAGAGGAGATGCAGTTTGGGCCAGCATATACAAACTCTTCACTGCTCTGTGAATCAAAGTAGCATTTGGTTTGCAATCTTAGAGCTGAGAATTACACATTCATTGGCTGGCCTCAGTATGACGTTACCAAGATCAGACATTATAGATACACAAGGAATCTAGAATTGACAGCCAAATGAAACCCACTCTGCCAGTAGCTTAGTTCTAGGTGTAGGGATCCAGAGTGGGTACACAACAAGCACCCAGTCAGTGGCCGGCGCTCAATAGGGGCACAGGGCCGCCCCCCCCCCCCCCAATCCATGCGCCCAGCCCCTAATCTCCATGCAGGGCACCGGACGTATGGATTTAAATGCATGTTTTTTTTTAAGCACATGATTAGAGCCAGAAGCCCCAATTGACTTCTAAAAGGGTGGTCTTTCATGTGACACCCACTTGTGTGTAATTTTTGTGTCACTTGTGTGGCATTAGCGAATTAATATTTGCTAATGTCTACCTGCTTCTCCTCCCGGTCAATCAGGAAGCAGGATCTGAGACCTGATTGACCGGGATGAGAAGCGACTGCCATGGACGGGGTAAGTGAGGGGCTGGCAGGCGACAGACGAGCGAAACAATGATCGATTGTACGTTGGGGGTAGTAAGGGCATCAGGTTTGCCCCCTCAAAAAAATTGAGCACCAGTCGCCACTGCACCCAGTACAATATTGCACCAACAAAAAGTCACAAAATGTGCAGGAAAAGCAACGTAGCTTCCAAATGTCCCTCATTCGAAAGAACTGTCCCCTCTTTTTGGGAAAAAAAAACACTCTGTCATAAAGTCCTCCTTAAATGGGCCCCTTTAAAGGATAAGTTGACCTTTTGGAACATGTCAGCTGTCAGCTCTGTGTGTGAATAAACTACAAGCACAACATCCTTTGCAGCTATCGGCTTGTATTTCTTAATGAACTACCACGGCGCTATGAAACACCATGGTAGTTGATTGATTCTCCCTGTCAGATTGTATCTGCTTGCCCATATAGGATGTTTAGGCACACAGATACACCAACAGATCTGCAGGAGACCTACATGGCACCAGCAATCTGTCGATCACTGGTGCAATGCTTTACAGGCTCCAAAATAAATAAATACAATTTTTTTTTTACCCGCAAAAAAAGTGCAATTATTATTTTATTTTCTAAATAGTAAACTTCTCCTTTTATAATGTTATACTTGCCTGCTCTGGGCAGTGATTGTGCACAGAGTAGCCTGGATCCTCCTCTTCTGGGGTCCCCCGGCGCCACTCTGGGCCCCTCCTTCCTGGGGCACCTAAGTAGGCTCGCTTCCCTCTCCTGATTGGCACACTAGCTGTGATTGACAGCAGCAGGAGCCAATTGATGCTTCCGCCAATGAGGAGTGAGTGTACCCAGAGAGTCGAGGTTCCCGTGCACACCACTTGATCAAGATGGGGCTCTGGTAAGTATTAGGGGGGCTGCTGCACACAGAAGGTTTTTCACATTCATGCATAGAATGCATAAAGATAAGAAAACCTTAATCTTTTAGAACCAGTTTAACGTTTGTTGAGAAAAATAAACAGTCCCTTTCTGTGTGATTTTTGAACATTGCAAAGGTTTTAAAAAAGTTTGTAACAGAGAAGGTAGCGCTACTCCCCGGAGGAGCTGCTTGGTAATTTAGATTTTCTGTTCTGGACTCCAAGAACAGCCTCAATCCTTCTGACACACCTGTTTAAATAAAAGTTACTGCAAGCACTTATGAAAACACGGGTATAGATACATTTTTTATTGTATTGGAAAAACCAACTTTATATAAAATTATATGCATGGTACATACAGACGGCAAAGAAACCTTGACAGAAACTACAGTACATACATCGTATCGTTTGCTTGATGCGGTTCCGAATACCAGGGGTATTTAGAACTAAAATGCCTCCATGAGAGAGCTTACAGATTGTATACTTTGTCAATACACAACATGGAGAAAACTAACAAATCAAGTGCACATTTCCCCATCCATCAACCATCTGCCCCAACAACCTCAGTTTTTTGTAGGGAGAGTATCATTAATCTCTTTTTTTCCAGCCTTGTAACATAGGGTGTAGAGCCTGCATCCATGTTCGAGCTACCACCTTTTTTAGCCGAAATGTATGTTTTGCGCAAAAAAGTAGCCAGGGATTTGTCAATGTCTGAGGTTGTAATTTTTTCCCACAATTCTTGTGAAAATTAAGATTTTTTTTCTTGTACACAAAGTCGTCATAATGACAAGTTATTTTTCACACACAACATATGCATACTTCCATTTAAACCACAAAATACATTCTGCTACTCCTCCTGAGCATGGTGATACCACATGTGTGAGACTTTTTCACAGCCTGGCCACATAGAGAGGCACAACATGTAGGGAGCACCATCAGGCGTTCTAGGAGCATAAAGTACACATCTAATTTCATTCCTACCTATCACACTTTTGAAGGTCCTGGAGCACCAGGACAGTTGAATTACCCACAAAATGACCCCATTTTGGAAAGAAAATGCCCCAACGTATATTCTATGAGGCATGAACTGCAGATAGGTACTCGGGTACTCTTATGAGCTGCAGGCGGGCGAACATCCCACTAAGTTCCCAGAAAGTTTGGGTGTTAAGGGAGTGCCTAAATGGACGATGTTCAGGCCAAACTTATGCTTGGCCCAAACTGTTCGTCCATCCCAGGTGGTGCCTGAATAGTGTATACCCTTACAGTTACTCTTGTTTGGCACAGGAATGCACCCTGCTGTTAAAAATATAAATAAAAAATGTAATTACATGCATCTGTCAAACAGGTGCAGAAAAAACTGGGGCCTTGGGTGTTAATGGTGCCTGAACACTGTAACCCCTCACAGTTAATCTTGTTGAGCGCAATGGTTGCCGCTGCTCAAAATTAGAAAACAAATTGAAATGACATGCATCTGTCAAACAGGTGCATAAAAAATTGGGCTTTTGGGTGTTGGTGGTGCCTGAACACTGTAACCCCTCACAGTTACTCTTGTTGGTTGCAGAAACGGGTCCTGCTGTTAAAAATTATGGAAAAAAATCTAATTATATGCATCTGTCAAATAGTTGCAGGAAAAAATTGGGCCTTATGCCGCGTACACACGGTCGTTTTTTGCGATGAAAAAAAACTTTTTTTTTAAAACGTCATTTAAATTGATCGTGTGTGGGCAAAACGTTGTTTTTTGTCTTAAAAAAAACGACCAAAAAAAAATTCCAACATGCTTGAATTTTTTGTGTCGTTTTTCAAAACGTCGTTTTTTGTTTCACAAAAAGTCACCGCGTGTAGCAAAAACGTAGTTTAAAACGACGTTTTTCAACCCGCGCATGCCCAGAAGCTAGTTATGAAGCGAGCTTCAATGGAAAAGAGTGGTGAACGTAACCTCGCTTTTGTGAAAAAAACAATGGTGTGTATGCAACATCGTCTTTGAAAAGTGACGTTTCAAAAACGTCGTTTTTTACTTCACAGAAAACTTTGTTTCTTTTTATCACAAAAAATGATCGTGTGTACGCGGCATTAGATGTTGGTGGTGCCTGAACACTGTAACACCACACAGCTCTTGTTGGGCGCAGGGTTGCCACTGTTAAAAAATTGTAAACTATTTAAATGACATGCATCTGTCAAACAGGTGCAGAAAAAATTGAGCCTTAGGTGTTGGTGTTGCCCTAAACCAAAAATATTGTTGGAAGCTAGCATAATCAAGATTCAGAAATAGGATAGGCAGCATAGGCAGCCTCCAAGGGATCCAAAATCCCTAGCAAATTCAATCAGTTACATCAGCATCAAGGGCTTGATAGCTGCTGATCCAGGACAGACCAATTTTGATAAATGTCAGCCTGTCAACTGAGTCTGTGAACAGGCGCACTCTTTGATCCATTACCAAACCCTCCAGCAGCACTGAATGTCCGTTCAGAAAGCATGCTGGATGCAGGACAGGACAGTAGCTTGATTTCATATTGGAAAAGTTCTGGCGAGTGGTCCATCCTCAAGACCCAGTAACCCAGTGGATGCTCAGTTGGAAAGGTCTCCAAGTCCGCTCTTGCCCCTAGGAAATCCTGCACCATATAATGCAGACACTGCCGATGGTTGCTTAAAGGGGAGTTCCAGCCAAAATTTATGTTTATTAAAAGTCAGCAGCTACAAAAAGTGTAGCTGCTGGCTTTTAATAAACATTCACTTACCTGCTCCACGTTCCAGCGACGCGCCGGCCAGGGGGTCCGCTCCTCTCCCCAGCCGGCGTCTTCATTCTAGCTGTGGGCACCCAGTCGTGACAGCCTTCGGCTTCACGGCCGGGCACCCACTGCGCATGCGCGAGCAGTACTGCGCATGCGCGCGTGGCGCGGCCCGCCGCTGATTGGACAGGCGATCATCTAGGACCTGTCAGTGTCCTTGGCGATCGCCTAGGGAAGGGGCTGCAAAAAGGCGATTAAGCTTAATCGCCTTACCAGCCCCTCGGCGGAAGGAGGAAGTGGGACAGGAAGTTCCACTCCTCCTGAAGCCCCCACTCCCCCCCCCCAAAAAATGACATGCCAAATGTGGCATGTAAGGGGGTGTGGAGTGGATTAAGCGGAAGTTCCATTTTTGGGTGGCTTTCAACAGCCCTGGATGCTGAGGACTGAGGAAGAATAATGAATTCTAAGCCTGGTTACCTTAAATGAATTCACACTGTAAGAATGTCAGGAATGTGCTACCTTTCTTAGAAAGTAATGTTGCTTATGATTGGCCAAATACTATCTGAATACACTCCAGCTAAAACTTGTAACAGTGAGCCTTGTGTCCAGAGCTGTATTATGCATACCTCTGGTTTGATCATCTGGGCCACACCACAAAAGCGGGGGACTCCACGACTAAAACGGCATGTAAAGCTATGTATTCTTGTTACATTCTCTAATGTTTTTAAAATTGCACATCTGGACTGAAACCCCAAAACATAAACTATCCCGTAATCATAATAAAACTGTTTCTAATGTTTGCATTTTAGTGTGGGGAATGTTGATATTCCGGGCTTCTAAATTTAGTTCATTTTATAATTAGAAAGTTTTGAATAAACCTCAAGCTCTTGTAGAAGATTAGGAATGATTGTCTCTGGTCTGGAGATAAAAAAAAAAAAGTAATCTACATATGCAGCAACCTTATGTTGTATGTGTTCCTCTCACCTCTTTATCCATTATATCTAGATTTGCTCTGATAAATCTCAATAAGAGCTCATGTGTCACTATAAAAATGAGCGCAATCTGGAATGTTGCCGCTTGCTTGTTGGTAGAGTACCCCTTGTACGTTTGCTTTTACAATTTTTTTCTGATCAGCTGGATCTGACATACATTAAATACATAGCTACTGTTTGTCAGAGACTTGTCAGAGATCCAGCATTCTGATATTTAACATTAAATCCCTAAACCAAGCTCTCAAGTTGTACACTATTTGTACAGTTGCAAATTAAATTAGCTGGAGACTGAGAAACTGAAATTTGCAGTTCTACAAAAGTGAGAAGCAATAGTTACACAGCGGGGCTGCAAATCCCATCTTTCAGCCATCTGACTGCAAAGAAATACGTTATTTACAATTTTACTAAAAAGAAGAGAGTCTTGTTTCAGTAGAGTTAAATGTCAGAAGTGCTGTACTATAAAACTGCAGACTTTAATCTAATCCGTATGTCAAGGCTTGAGCTACAGCGAGCTGTGTGGAAAGAATCGTAGGCAGCTGTAGAGCAGGCACATTAACAGCTCCGCACATAGTGCTTAATGCTATCAGAATCCTGCCCACACAGACTGGTCCTCTTCTTACACATGGCTGAAGTTCTTCCTGAAATCTTCACTTCAGTAAGGCCCCTTTCAGACTGGGGCGGGAGCTGCGGTGGCGGTATAGCAGCGCTAAAAATAGCGGCGCTTTACCGTTGGATTTGCCGCGGGAATCGGCCGCTAGCGGTGCAGTATTAACTCTCGCTAGCGGACAATATAGGGTTAATACCGCCCACAATGCGCCTCTATAGAGGCGCATTGCGGGTGGTATTGGTGTGGTTTCCCATTGTTTTCAATGGGAAAAAGCGGTATACACGCCGCTCCTCTCACCGCTCCAAAGATGCTGCTGACAGGAGATTTTTTTCTCTCCCGCCAGCTCATCGCCTCAGTGTGAAAGCCCTCGGGCTTTCACATTGAGTATGCAGTGAAGGAGTTTTTCAGGTGCTATAGCAGCGCTTTATCTGTATCTTATAATCTCACACTGCCTATTTACAGCTATGGGATGCAAGGTAGGTGAATACCTGAGTACAAGAACTTCTATTTTTTACGAATATGCAAGACAAAATATCAGGGCGGATTTTATTTAAATCAAGTCGATTTAAATCATGAATTAAATCACTAGTAAAAAGGCTTGATTTAAATCATAATTTTTAAAGGACAACTTTTCTTTCTGCCGTGGCTCCTCCTCTGACCTGCTGTTGACTCCCCAACAGTCCCATTCACTTTAATGGGACGGCTGGTGATGTGGTAGTGACACAATAAGATGAGGGACATGGTGGAAACAGATGAGTGGATGCCCGCTTAGGCCCTGTACACACAATCAGATCGGTCTGATGAGACTAATCCGATGGACCGTTTTCATCAGACAACTCTGAATTTGTCTGATGATCTGATGTGCGTACACACCATCGGACCAAAATCTGTTCGGGTCAGAACGCGGTGACGTAGAACACAACGACGTGCTGAAAAAACAAAGTTTAACGCTTCCAAGCATGCGTCCACTTGATTCTGAGCATGCGCAGGTTTTTGTTCCGATGCTTTTGTGTACTAACCATCGAATCTGTCCAACGGACAGGTGTCCATCAGACAGGTTTTAAAGAATGTTTTAAAACTTTGGTCCGACGGACAACGGTCTGATGGGCCGTACACACCATCAAACTGGTCCGATGAAACTGGTCTTAAGACCAGTTTCATCAGACCGGTCTGATCTTGTGTACAACGCCTAACAGGTGTTGCCATGATGGATGACAGCTGTTTTTTAAATGTAAGGAATCCTTTTTGCTGGTAGTTAGAATCTTTAATATTTGCAAACCAAATGAATGTTTCCTATTTAGAATAATAAGCTTTCAGGTTAGTAAAACAGCGATATCAGAACTGATTCAATCATACAATTTGTAGGGTACATAGATTTGCAAAACAATGGGACAAAGGAATATTTCTGAACTGTTTTATCTCATGGTTACTGTGAAATTGTGTGAATGCATCAATGCAGTGCATGTCATCTCAGCTTGCAGAACTTGGATTCATTGAATGAGTTTACCAAAAATTTAAACATTGCAGAATATACAACCTCATGCTACATAACTAAGCTCCATTTCATGCCGAATAAACAAAATTATTAATGTATCTTAAATAGAAAAGTATCTTAACATTTTTACTCCAAAAGCATTTTATAAAAAAAAAAAATCTGATTTAAATAAAAAAAAATTGTTTTAAAAAAAAAGTAATTGATTTTTATTCACCCTGCAAATATATATATTTCCAGGGTACTGCTGAGGTACAAATAACATTTCCAAATGTTAGCAAATCTTTACTTCAGTTCAGATCCATTTTAAATTACACAAACATTATCCAGCGCTTCAAAGAGAAAATGGTGCCAATTCCACAGCCTGTGTCTATTGTCAAACCTGCTAATAACTTCCTTCTCCTCATGTAAGGTCTACATTTTTCTTTACATTATAAACATTTTGAAATTTCATTGCAGGTACGATGGATAATGTGGTATAACAATTATAGTGCAAGATAGCCAAATTTAGAAAAAACGTCACAGAAACACAGTTTTGCTGGCGTAAATTTTGATCTGTAGGTTAATCACAGCTGTAACGGTCACCACCGCTTACGACCTTCCATCCAACCACGACAAGCTTATCTGACACACTCTGACAATCCTGCATACACGATCCATATCCATTCCCATAAACAAGACGAGACTCAAGCTCTGCACTTGCTTCTAAGATATGACAATTTATTGGTATTTTCTCAGCTTCTTATACAGTCTCAAGCATAATGCAGTTTATCACAGGACAATGCAATCTCCACCCCCCTATTCACTCACTGAGGATAATTCTTTAATTGGTAGCTAGACATGACGGCACCGTATCATCAATAGGGTTCAATTAACCTTGAATAGTAACACAGACATCTAGTTGAATAATTTCTCTAGACAGCTTTATCACACAATGGCAGAGTCTTGTGAGAGTGGGTGCAATCCACACCTTCAACGGAATGTCTTTACAGTGAATAGCCAACACCTTAAGATATTTCAATAGCCTATTATACAAAGGTATGACTCACTCTGGTCTTGTAGACCTGAATTAACACCTTTCAAAAGCATGTGTGCCCAGATTGCATAGCTAACAGCTTTTGATATTTGAAGACATCCTGCAAACATGAATTATTATTAATGTCCCTTATTAATGTCTTCTGTAATATATGAATTATGATTCTTTGTCACCCTATGGCCCTAGTGGACATAAGATGACCCTAGACATAGGAATATCTGAGGCCGCGTACACACGGCAGGGAATCTCGACGGGCAGAACACATCGTTCCGCCCGTCGAGGTTCCCTGCCGGCCGTCGAAATCGGCGACCCGCCCGTCGGGAATGGCAACCAGCCATTCTTCCGGGCGGGCCGTCGAGGAAATAGAGAGCGTGCTCTCTATTTCGGCTCGACGGGCTTCCCGACGGGAAGCTCGCTGAGACCGTACACACGGCCGAGGTCCTCGCTGGAATGTGCATTCCAGCGAGGTTCTCGCTGATTTTCAGCGAGAACCTCGGCCGTGTGTACGGCACCTCAGTCTGTCACGGGCCATTCCGTTACATCTCTCCCCTTTCGGTGGGAGACGGACACCGGTGGTAACCCCAAACGGGTTGACTCCGAAGTCCGTCAGTAGGTCCAGTCCTCCAATGCTGGTCTCCATACTGTACCCCAAATAAATGGCTCCAAACTGAGCATTACTCACCCCGCCAACCTCTGCCTCTCTCAGATAACACACCTGCCGCTGGGGAGAAGGCAGGGTGGCTGGGCTCAGTCCATCATGCTGTTGGGGGTCTGGGCCAACTGCCCCCCCTTCCTGGGGTGTACCAGTGGAGACTGAAGTCCCATCCACTGGTGCTTGGTGAAAACCCCCCGGTGCTTGCAAAGCAAAGCCGACATCCTCCTGTCCCAGTCCTGTACCATTTTCTGGGGTTGTGCCAGTGGAGACTGAACTCCCATCCACTACCCCAGGAACCCCCTCTTCTGTTAGTGAGGAGCAGAGGCCTATGACACTCTGCTCTGTTGCCAGCTCTTCTGCTGGGTTGCTGTGTAGTGTTGAGCAGAATATGCCATATTCGATTTCGCGATATATCACGAATATATAGTCGAATATTCGAGATATATTCGCTAAATACGAATATTCGTGATATATTTTGGAAATGAAATCATTGCGAATTTTCGCTATCGCGAATGCGAATGCGAATTGCGAATTGCGATTGCGAATGCGAATATTCGAGAAATGCGGAATGGAGCACTCTGATTGGCTCAGAATATTCGTGATATATTACAATACACAATAATTGCGAATATTCGAGAAATGCGGAATGGAGCACTCTGATTGGCTCAGAATATTCGTGATATATTACAATACACAATAATTGCGAATATTCGGCAAATGCGGAAGGAGCACTCTGATTGGCTCAGAATATTCGAGATATATTACAATACACAATAATTGCGAATATTCGAGAAATGCGGAAGGAGCACTCTGATTGGCTCAGAATATTCGTGATATATTACAATACACAATAATTGCGAATATTCGAGAAATGCGGAAGGAGCACTCTGATTGGCTCAGAATATTCGTGATATATTACAATATAAAATAATTGCGAATATTCGAGAAATGCGGAAGGAGCACTCTGATTGGCTCAGAATATTCGTGATATATTACAATATAAAATAATTGCGAATATTCGAGAAATGCGGAAGGAGCACTTTGATTGGCTCAGAATATTCGTGATATATTACAATATAAAATAATTGCGAAATTTCGAGAAATGCGGAATGGAGCACTCTGATTGGCTCAGAATATTCGTGATATATTACAATATAAAATAATTGCGAAATTTCGAGAAATGCGGAATGGAGCACTCTGATTGGCTTAGAATATTCGTGATATATTACAATATAAAATAATTGCGAAATTTCGAGAAATGCGGAATGGAGCACTCTGATTGGCTCAGAATATTCGTGATATATTACAATATAAAATAATTGCGAAATTTCGAGAAATGCGGAATGGAGCACTCTGATTGGCTCAGAATATTCGTGATATATTACAATATAAAATAATTGCGAAATTTCGAGAAATGCGGAATGGAGCACTCTGATTGGCTCAGAATATTCGTGATATATTACAATACAAAATAATCGCGCGATATCGCTATTGCCGAATAATCGCATTGCGATTTTTCGGGAATATAAAATGAGCGCTGCAGCTACTCGGCCCAAGGTCTCTAATCATACCAGCAATGCTTTTACACGTCGATGGGGATCTCTAGGATGTGATCTGTTCTAAAAAAAAATTGAAAAAATACGAATATTCGAAATAGCGAATATTCGCCGCGATATTCGCGTTATTCGCGAATACTCGAATATGCAATATTCGTAGCGAATATTCGCAATGCGAATATTCGTGAGCAACACTATTGCTGTGAGTGGAGACCACAGTCCCATCCACCACCACAGGTTCCCCCTCTTCCGTTAGTGGAGAGCAGAGGTCCGTGACCCTCTGTTCTGTTGCCAGTGATTCAGCTGGAGGTAAAAGCTTTACCACCTCAGCTTGTTGTTGGAGAGAGGGGCCAACCGCCCCAGCTCTCTGGAACTCCACACCATCCGCTTCGGCTTTAGGGATAAAAATCTCCATATTTTCCACTGCCGATTCATCAGCCATGATTTCACAGTTATCTGACCTTTCCTCATAGTCCCAGGCAATGGGAGACCCACCCTGCTGCTGAGCCAAGTCTAGCAGCTGTCTGTAGGCAACCTCCAGCTCCCATTCTTGAATGGCCAGAAATTCTAAATCTTCCTGTGACCAGTGGCCTCCCGAGATATTTAATTTTTCCTCTCTGTGCTCCATTATGTCCTCCAAGCGCCACTCCCGATCATCCCCAAAGTCGGGATCACTGGACATCCTCCAATAAAACAATCCCAGGCCATCATAGTCATAGCCTTCTGTGGGGCTGTCATCCGCTGACCACGGGCACTCTTGGGCTACATACCACCGGAGGGCTCTGTAGCTCTCATCCAGCTGCATCTCTGCCCGGATCAGCCTGCTTAACTCTGCTATTCACTACTGCTTCGGTTGTTCCCCCAACAACAGCATTCGTACGTCATACTGCGGCCAGTACCTTGCATAGATGGAGGGCAGGACCTTTCCTTGGTGTTGCTGCTCCAGAGCTAACGCTTCCTTCCAGAGTTGGCACAGAATCACATCCGACCATCCCAACAGGACCTCCTCTGATACTGGTCCTCTCTGCTGTATCTGCATCTCTTGTAACCTCCTTTGGAATTCCTCTTCCATGGAGACTGGTATCTGCACCTCTCCTCTCTCTTCAGCTGCTGCAGCACTTCTTCGCTGTCGCAAGGTGGCATCCACAGCCGCTATAACCCTGTCTATGATCTCCGGCGGAGGATTAGGACCATATTGTGCCAATCCATGTTTAACAGCCCGATCAAAAAATTCTCGGGTGTCCTGTCTGTTACGCTGGGCCTCTTAGCTCTATTCATTTCGACAAGTTCTGCGATAATGTCCCTTTTCTTACGGTCGCTGGCCGGTCTGCCCCAGCTCTCCAGTAAGTCCATGAGGGAAGAGAGCTTCATCCGTTCATACAGCGTCTCCATTGTCCTGTGTCCTTGTAGCCATCCTTCTGAAGATGGAATCATCCCACTGCTGCCACCAAATGTAACGGTCACCACCACTTACGACCTTCCATCCAGCTTATCTGACACACTCTGACAATCCTGCATACACGATCCATATCCATTCCCATAAACAAGACAAGACTCAAGCTCTGCACTTGCTTCAAAGATATGACAATTTATTGGTATTTTCTCAGCTTCTTATACAGTCTCAAGCATAATGCAGTTTATCACAGGACAATGCAATCTCCACCCCCCTATTCACTCACTGAGGATAATTCTTTAATTGGTAGCTAGACATGATGGCACCGTATCATCAATAGGGTTCAATTAACCTTGAATAGTAACACAGACATCTAGTTGAATAAGTTCTCTAGACAGCTTTATCACACAATGGCAGAGTCTTGTGAGAGTGGGTGCAATCCACACCTTCAACGGAATGTCTTTACAGTGAATAGCCAACACCTTAAGATATTTCAATAGCCTATTATACAAAGGTATGACTCACTCTGGTCTTGTAGACATGAATTAACACCTTTCAAAAGCATGTGTGCCCAGATTGCATAGCTAACAGCTTTTGATATTTGAAGACATCCTGCAAACATGAATTACTACTAATGTCCCTTATTAATGTCTTCTGTAATATATGAATTATGATTCTTTGTCACCCTATGGCCCTAGTGGACATAAGGTGACCCTAGACATAGGAATATCTCAGTCTGTCACGGGCCATTCCGTTACAACAGCTAATGGTTTTTGTAAGATCTCCTTCAAGTTTGTGATGTAAGTGACATGTAAGTGATAAGTATTTAACATAATGGTAAATGTATTTGGAATATCTTCAGATTATTGGACTAGTGGATATCATAGGAAATTAAAGGAGTTGTAAAGGAAAACATTTTTTTGCCTAAAATTAATGTCTGCAAGGTAGACGGACAGAATAGTGTAATGATTCTGTTAAAAAACGAGTAAATGCCTATTAAATTCCTTCATCTATATCACCTCCGGCATTCAAGTTTCTGTTCTCTCATTCACTTTTCTGGTTTGCGGTGCTGGTTCATGTAAGAACTACATTTCCCAGTATGAATTGCGGCATGCCCAGTAATTCACACCTCCTTGAAGTCTCTAACACGTAGAGAGCGTCCTGCCGCACAGATGTAGTTCCCAGGAGGGGGCGAGCACGTCACTGACCACCGCAGTAAAGCTTCCCTTCACGGTGGTGAGTAACAATCAGACAAGCAGAAAGTGAACAGAACAGAGAAGAAATAGAGCAACTTATGAGCAAAAACAAACAATGAGGAAGTGAAAAGAGGAATGTCTGCAGGTAAATAATGCTCATTATGAAAAAAAAAATTTTCCTTTACAACCCCTTCAAGTGTGTTACTTGTAGGTGTTGGAGATACAACAAAACTTCAGCTTAGCCTATCGTATGGAATGCAGTTTAGAAAAAGGACACAAGATGTCGCTAATGCTTAATGATATGCTATGCTATGTATACTCTATGATGTTGTATTTCCTATCCACAGTGATCTACTTGTTGGTTTCTTTTTCCTGCCTTGTTGGCTGTGTGTGTGTTCTATTTACCATGTACAGAGAGTCATCTTTGTCTGTGTGATGATGTTCCAATAAAGAAGCCAGTTCCTGTTACTACACAATGTCTGATTGCATACTGGAACTACAGAGGTGGAATCTGACAAGGGATCTAATAGTATCCCCTTGTCCAGTCACTGCTAAATGTGAATGTTGCATTAAATCCAAAGCTACGAGAGCAACACTTCCCAAAGTCAGCCAGAGGAGAGCCCCACTTGACTTAGTTCACAGTGATGTGTGTGGTCCCCTAAACCCACCAACACCTGGAGGCAACAGGTACATAGTGAATTTTATAGACGACTACTCAAGATATACAGTCACCTACCTAATGCAACACAAGAGTAAAGTTTTCGACAAATTACAAGACTATATAACAAAGACAAGTAACAAGTTTCAGAGGAAGCCTCTCATACTTCGGAGCGATAATGGAGGTAAATTCACAGGAGGTAAAATACAAGTACTTAAAAAGGCATAGAATAGAACATCAAAAGACAGTCCCGTATACACCAGAACAAAATGGAGTAGCTGAAAGAAAGAACAGAACTCTGACTGAAATGATCAGATGTATGCTGACAGACTCTGAACTACCACAAAAATACTGGGGTGAGGCAGCCATGACAGCTACAAATTTGCAGAACAGACTTCTTTCCAGAACAGTGGAGAAAACCCCATATGAACTATGGCACAATGAGAAGCCAAGTGTAAAACACCTAAGAGTTTTTGGATGCAAAGCATTCATCTACATACCTGAAGAAAAGCGCACCAAACTCCAAACCAGAGCGTTTGAAGGTATCTTCGTTGGATACAGTGACAATGTTAAGGGTTACAAAATCCTAAATCTCAAAACAGCCAAGGTTACCATTAGCAACAGCGTAACTTTTGTTGAAGATTTAAGTGACAATGTAATGACAACAGTAGAAGCAAGAATAGAAGAGAAAACTGACATTGACCAGCCCATCTCTGTAACTTACGAACAAACAGTTGAAGTGAGTATAGACTCAACCAATACTAAAGAGCAGATACAGGAAGGCTCAGACACAAAAACGAGACGTTCAACAAGAGAAAACAAAGGTAAACCACCTATACGTCTCTCATACAAAGCAAGTACTGCCAGTATCAACATACCTGTAAACTGGTAAGACATATCTCAACTTTCAAAACAAGAAGCAACTTAATGGATAAAGGCTGCTGAGGAAGAGATAAAATTCATGCATGTCACTAAAACATGGACACTTACAGAACTACCACACAGAAGGAAAGCCATAGGCTGTAAATGGACTTTTAAAGTGAAATACAATGCAGATGGCACAATTGAACGATACAAAGCAAAACTTGTAGCCAAAAGCTATTCTCAAATATACAGAGAGGACTATGATGAGACATTTGCACCAGTAGTCAAGCACACTACAATACAGACTTTGCTGACAGTAGCCGTCACAAGGAAAATGCAAGTGAAACATTTTGATGTGAAAAACGTGTTTCTACGTGGTGAATCCTAGTTGGAATCCTATGCAGAAAGGTTTCAATGCCAAATCAAAAGGACTGGAATGCTGTAAAACTAATCATTCGCTATCTTAAAGGGACTTTGCACTACAAGCTCAAGTTACCAGCAAGCGATGAAAGCACCTTAACAGGATATGTGGATGCTGACTGGGCAGGAGACACCAGTGACAGGAAATCTACCAGTGGCTACTTATTTTTCCTGTCAGGAGGCACCATCAGTTGGACTAGTAAAAAGCAACTCTCTGTTTCACTGTCGTCTACTGAAGCAGAATACATTGCTGCAGCGCAGGCAAGCAAAGAAGTTATATGGCTGAGACAGTTATTAACAGATTTGGGTCAACCACAGTTGGGACCAACAGAAATCTATGAGGACAATCAAGGATGCATTATACTTGCACATACGGAAGAAGTTAATTCAAGAACCAAGCACATTGATGTGAAGTTTCACTTTCTTAGGGATCTTCAAGATCAAGGTCTTCTTGAGTTAATTTATTGCCGACCGAGGATATGACAGCAGATATCCTTACAAAGCCTCTGACCGCTGAAAGACTTTCAAGGCTCACAAAGAAGATTTACAGACTAAGCCTTAGTTGTTGAGAAGGGGTGTTGGAGATACAACAAAACTTCAGCTTAGCCTATCGTATGGAATGCAGTTTAGAAAAAAGACACAAGGGGGGTGATTTACTATTGAAGCTGCGCTGCGCCGGTACATGCCTTAATACGTGCGCTGGATGAAGCCTTAATTAGGCGCATGAACCGGCGTAGCACAGCAGCGCGATGCAATTGATAAGTAAAGCCGCCGCCGAACTCCCTGTATAAGTCTATGGGGGAAATCTTAATTGTGAATTTTAAAGGCTAATCTGCAAGTTTTGTCCTAAAAAGTGTTTGGGGACCTCAGTCCTGCCCCAGGGGACATGTACCAATGCTTTTTTTATTTTTTAAAACGGACGTTTTTTCGGGAGCAATGATTTTAATAATGCTAAAAGTGCAACAATAAAAGTGTAATTTTTCTTTAAATTTCGTACTATGGGGGGCTCTAATGTCAGCATGTGAAAAAGCGCATGTTTCCCGTGGTTAGAACTGTCTCTGCACAAAATGACATTTTTCAAAGCAAAAAAGCCATTTAAAACTGACTCGCGGCTATAATGAATTGTCGGCTCCCGGCAATTGCAGGAGAATTCATTCATAAAAAAAACGAAAAAAAAAAAAAGCGTGGGGGTCCCCCCAAATTCAATAACCAGACCCTTTAGGTCTGGTATGGATATTAAGGGGAACCCCGCCGTCAATTTAAAAAAAAAATGACGTGGGGTTCCCCCCAAATATCCATAACCAGACCCTTCAGGTCTGGTGTGGAATTTAAGGGGAACTCCACCCCAAATTTTTTAAAAAAATGGCGTGGAGTCCCCCCTAAAATCCACACCAGACCCCTTATCCGAGCATGTTGACCTGGCCGGCCGCAGAAAAGAGGGGGGGACAGAGCGCGCCACCCCTGCTCTCCTGAACCGCACCAGGCCACATGCCCTCAACATTGGGAGGGTGTTTTGAGGTACCCCCCAAAACACCTTGTCCCCATGTTGATGAGGACAAGGGTCTCTTCCCCACAACCCTTGCCCGGTGGTTGTGGGGGTCTGCGGGCAGGAGGCTTATCGAAATCTGAAAGACCCCTTTAACAAAGGGGCCCCCCAGATCCCACCCCCCCCCTGTGTGAAATGGTAATGGGGTACATTGTACCTCTACCATTTCACCAAAAAAAATAATGTAAAGGGTTAAAAACGACAAGAGACGGTTTTTGACAAGTCCTTTATTATCTTCTTTCTTCTTCTTTTCTTCTTTCCTTCGGGTTTCTTCCTCCATCTTCTTCTTCTTCCTCTGCTTCTGTCTTGGGTCTTCTATTCCCGCATCTTGACCGGAATGTTCTTCCATCTTCTTCTCCTTCCGCTGTCCTTCTCGTCCGCATCTTCTTCTTCTGGTTCTTCTTCGCCGGAGCCGCCGCTTCCAATTGAAATCCCCGCTGTCTGCCGGACCACGCCCCCCCCTCTGACGCCACGGGCAAGCTCTTAGGAGTGTGCTGCAAGTGCGTCAGAGGTGGGCGTGGTCACATGTCAGAGGGCGGGCAATTCAATTGGAAGCTTGTGCGCGGCTTCTTCTTTGCCGGAGTCGCCGCTTCCAATTGAATTGCCCGCCCTCTGACATGTGACCACGCCCCCTTCTGACACACTTGCAGCACACTCCTAAGAGCTTGCCCGTGGCGTCAGAGGGGGGCGTGGTCCGGCAGACAGCGGGGATTTCAATTGGAAGCGGCGGCTCCGGCGAAGAAGAACAAGAAGAAGAAGATGCGGACAAGAAGGACAGCGGAAGGAGAAGAAAATGGAAGAACATTCCGGTCAAGATGCGGGAATAGAAGACCCAAGACAGAAGCAGAGGAAGAAGAAGAAGATGGAGGAAGAAACCCGAAGGAAAGAAGAAAAGAAGAAGAAAGAAGATAATAAAGGACTTGTCAAAAACCGGCTCTTGTCGTTTTTCACCCTTTACATTTTTTTTTGGTGAAATGGTAGAGGTACAATGTACCCCATTACCATTTCACACAGGGGGGGGCCGGGATCTGGGGGGCCCCTTTGTTAAAGGGGTCTTCCAGATTTCGATAAGCCTCCTGCCCGCAGACCCCCACAACCACCGGGCAAGGGTTGTGGGGAAGAGACCCTTGTCCTCATCAACATGGGGACAAGGTGTTTTGGGGGGTACCCCAAAACACCCTCCCAATGTTGAGGGCATGTGGCCTGGTGCGGTTCAGGAGAGGGGGGGGCCGCGCTCTGTCCCCCCTCTTTTCTGCGGCCGGCCAGGTCAACGTGCTCGGATAAGGGGTCTGGTGTGGATTTTAGGGGGGGCTCCACGCCATTTTTTTTTAATTTGGGGTGGAGTTCCCCTTAAATTCCACACCAGACCTGAAGGGTCTGGTTATGGATATTTGGGGGGGACCCCACGTCATTTTTTTCCAAAAAATGACGGCGGGGTTCCCCTTAATTTTCATATCAGACCTGAAGGGCCTGTAATGGAATTTGGGGGGAACCCCACGTCATTTGAAACATTCTTTTAAATTTCGTAGCATGGGGGGGGGGGAATGTCAGAATGTGAAAAAGCGCCCTTTTCCTGTAGTTAGAACTGTCTCTGCACAAAATGACATTTTCCAAAGCAAAAAAGCCGTTTAAAACTGACTCGCGGCAATAATGAATTGTCGGCTCCCGGCAATTGCATGAGAATTCATTCATAAAACACCGGAAGGAGAAGAAGATGGAAGAACACGCCGGGCAAGATGCGGGAATAGAAGACCCAAGACAGAAGCAGAGGAAGAAGAAGATGGAGGAAGAAACCCGAAGGAAAGAAGAAAATAAGAAGAAAGAAGATAATAAAGGACTTGTCAAAAACCGGCTCTTGACGTTTTTAACCCTTGACACTTTTTTTTTTTGGTGAAATTGTAGAGGTACAGTGTATCCCATTACCATTTCACACAGGGGGCGGGGCGGGATCTGGGGGGCCCCTTTGTTAAAGGGGTCTTCCAGATTTTGATAAGCCTCCTGCCCGCAGACCCCCACAACCAAGGCAAGGGTTGTGGGGAAGAGACCCTTGTCCTCATCAACATGGGGACAAGGTGTTTTGGGGGTACCCCAAAACACCCTCCCAATGTTGAGGGCATGTGGCCTGGTGCGGTTCAGGAGAGGGGGGGGCGCGCTCTGTCCCCCCCTCTTTTCTGCGGCCGGCCAGGTCAACATGCTCGGATAAGGGGTCTGGTGTGGATTTTAGGGGGGACTCCACGCCATTTTTTTTAATTTGGGGTGGAGTTCCCCTTAAATTCCACACCAGACCTGAAGGGTCTGGTTATGGATATTTGGGGGGAACCCCACGTCATTTTTTTTAGAAAATTGACGGCGGGGTTCCCCTTAATATCCATACCAGACCTAAAGGGTCTGGATATTGAATTTGGGGGGACCCCCACGCTTTTTTTTTGGTGTTTTTTATGAATGAATTCTCCTGCAATTGCCAGGAGCTGACAATTCATTATTGCCGCGAGTCAGTTTTAAACGGCTTTTTTCCTTCAGAATGTCATCTTTCACATGCTGACATTACACCCAGGGCCGCCATCAGGGGGGTACAGGCAGAACACCTGTAAGGGGCCCGGGGGTCCGGAGGTGCCCAGATGCCTGGAGGCCCCCCAGCACCCCAGATGGTAACCCCCCTCTTTTTTTTTTTTAGATATATTTTTTCGTTTATTTTTTTATTATTTTTTATTAAAGGGCCAATTTTTTGAATTTTTTTTTTTAGCAGTCCGGAGGCCCCCAGGGCCCCGGGTGGCAACCCCCCATATTTTTTGTTATTAAAGGGCCAATGTTTTTTTTAGGGGTCTGGAGGTCCCCAGTGGCCCGGAGATCCCCAGGGCTCCAGATTTTCTTTAATTTATTATTTAAAGTGTATTTTGTGCGTGAAGTCGAGAGAGAGGAGCTGGACTGCAGGAGTTGGGAGTAGGCAGACCCTCCCCCCAGAGGCAATCACCATCCTTCTCCATGCCCCCGGTGGCAATGGCGGGTGTGAGGGGGGCCTCCCACTCACCCCACCCTACCTGCTCCACTTGGGAGCCCGATGGGACAGAGGGACTCCCCCTATGAGGGAGTCTAGCCCACCCAGCCAGCCCTGTAGGTCCTACGCTTCTCTTTATTTTAGGAGACCTCATGGCCAAAGTGCGTTAAACCAATTTCGTGTGCGTGCAAGTGTGGTGTTTTTTTTGGGGGGGGCGGTGGGCATACTAAGCACAGGCGTACCTTGCATAGCACACCCACCGGGAGCCGGGCTGAGACCACCAAACTCAATTCACATGTAGCCGAGGCCGGGATCCGAACCCTTGGCTGCAGAGGTGAACGGCTTGTCAGCGCAGTGCCATTCACGTTGAGCCACCACAGCTCCCACCCCATGTTATTTTTGTTTAGATATTTTTTTACTTATTTTTTATTAAAGGGCCCAGAGCTCCCAAGGCAACCCCCTTTTTTTATTTTTTATATATATATATATATATAGATATTTTTATTTATTTTTCATTAAAGGGCCCAGAGGTTTATTTTTATTAAAGGGCCCAGAGGTCCCCAGGGCCCACGGATGGCTACCACCCTTTTTTTTAATATATATTCTTCTATATTTATTTTTTGTAAAGGAACCCCCCGCTTATCAAATTGCGGCAGCCCCCCCCCCTTCTCAATTTCAGGCGGCAGCACCCCCCCCTGTTCTATGCTCCAGGGGGCCCATGCCTGAAGCTGTGTAAGGGGCCCCATAATTCCTGATGGTGGCCCTGATTCCCCCCCCCATGGTACGAAATTTCAAGGAATTTTTAACTTTTATTGTTGCACTTTAACCACTTTCATACCGCGCCTATTCTGGCACTTCTCTCCTTCATGTAACAATTATATTTTATTCCATGAAAATTACTCAGGACCCCCAAACATTATATATATTTTATTAACAAACACCCTAGGGAATAAAGTGGCGGCCATTTTTTCTTACAAATTTCCAACGGTATTTGCGCCAAAAATTTTCAAACGTTTTTTTTTTTTTTGGCTTTAAAAAAAAAACCTGTTTCATGAATGACAAAATAAGAAAGCAGTAAAGCTAACCCAATTTTTAGGGATAAGGTGAAAGATGATGTTACACCGAGTAAATAGATACCTAACTTGTCACGCTTTCATATTGCGCACACTCATGGAATGGCGCTAAACTTCGTTATCAAAAATCTCCATAGGCGACGCTTGACTTTTTTTCTCAGGTTACCACTTTTGAGTTACAGAGGAGGTCTAGTGCTAAAATTATTGCTCTCACTCTAACGCACGCTATGATACCTCACATGTGGGGTTTGAAGGGTGTTTACATATGTGGGTGGGACTTGCATGCGTGTTCGCTTCTGAGTGTGAGCTACTAAGGACAGGAGCATTTAAATTAATTTTTTTTTTTTTACTTAATATTTTCATTTTTGCACTTGTTTGTCCCTTTTTTTGTATTATTTTTCACTTTTCTTCCTATTACAAGGAATGTAAACATCCCTTGTAATAGGACTAGTGTGTGACAGGTCCTCTTTATAGAGAGAGGCGGGGTCAATTAGACCCCACATCTGTCCTCCAGGCTGGAAAGCATGGAATTGAAAAAAAAAAACCATCTCATGCTTTCAGCTGCGATCATGTTCGTTCAGCACAGTGGTGTAGTGTGTAGCATGTTCACCTAGCAGCAAAAGGGTTGCTGGTTCGAATCCCGCCCGTGACACTATCTGCCTGGAGTTTGCATGTTCTCCCTGTGCGGGTTTCCTCCCACAATCTAAAAACATGCTGTAAATTGGATCCTGTCTAAATAAGCCCTAATATGCAGTAGGATATTTAGGCTTTGTGCTGCCCTAGGCCTGACCAAATTTTGGCACCCCCTAATAGAAAAATGACCCACCCTTCCTGTCAAGACCACACCCTGTTTTTTTATGACCCACCCAGGAATTTTCAGGGGACACACACAAGTTCTGTGGGGGGGGGGGGGGCGGGGGCACAGGAGTCCCTTAATTTGCCTAGTTTTTCAATCACTTCCTGTTTGGCTATGGGGCAGGAAGTGAAGGCCAATCTCCCCAAACGGACAGGGATAATACAAAATAAACTGACAGAGCTTCTAACCCCCCCAACTCTATCCAAAATGAAAGAAAACAAAAAAATAAAAGTGATGATTATAGTTCCAGTTTAACCCCAAATTTCAGATCATTTTATTGAGAGGCTTAAGAAAATATAGCCATGCCAATAGGCCAGGATCCAGCGTTGCTAATATGTATGAATGTGTGTGAGGGACCCCCACAAACACCACCCAATGTTAAATCAACAATTTTCTTGTTTGTTTTGGGGATGCCTGCACCCCTGATAGGGTAAAGACACCTCACAAATGTTGTCACTTTCTACTTAATTCATTCACTTCCTGCCACATAGCCAAACAGGAAGTGAGGGAAAAACCTGAGTAATGTTTTGTTGGGGACACACAGATCAATCTAAATAGTTTCCCATTTTGGAAATTGCATTTTGCTGTGTACACCCCAAATTAGTATAGATCTTGGACTTTGGGGTCCATTTACTAAAGACAAATCCACTTTGCACTACAAGTGGACAAGCAAGGAAGAAAAATAAAAACTTGGCGGGATTGGAAGTTAAAACCATCAGTGCTTCCCTTCTGATTTTCATTGCCTACGCTTCTACTGCAGAGCGGCTTTGCCTTTACTAAACCCCAAAGTAACTAATCATTTGGGGTGTACACTGCAGTGCAATTTGTTTAATGGGGACACTAGTTAGATTGACCTGTATCCCGAAGAAAAGACCATTGGTATGGTTTTAACCTCACTTCCTGTTCAGCTGTGTGACAGGAAGTGAAGCCAATTATAAGAAAAGGGACACAAAGCCCAACCTAAAAACACTAGCAGGGGTTCTAACACTCAATTGGCTTCCCCCAAACAACCCACAATTAGAATAGGATTGTCTTGTGCTAGTTTCAAGCACAGCGCTGTAAATCAGCACTTCAAGCCTGTCCACCAATACACCACCCCCCCCTCCAAACAGGCCCTGTTTGCAGGTTTTCCTACATCTTGCACATGTGCTTTAAAAAGTCAGTCTGGACATCAATTCTAGGAAACAATACTTACCGCTTTGTCCTTCCTTTTCTGGTGACTAAACATTTCATGCATACACACCAGGAAAGAGCTTAGAGACAAATCACACTTGATGGTTTAGGCCCAAACTATTTCAGCTGCAGCGGTTGAAATCCATAGCATGAAAAAAATATCACAAAAACAAACTTCAAAATTTGAAAGTAATTTTATTGGTCCACAAAACAAGGAAAGCAAAACAAAAAATTACAAATAAACACACAAAAAAATATAAAAAAAAACTAAAAACAAAAAAGACCAACGTTTATTTCACACAGTCATTGGAAAATAAATCATACTTTTGAAATAACAGGATAGACCCACAGGATTAAAACATTAGTCATTAACATCTTGAGAAACATTTAGCAAAATTATGCAGCAGACAAAACATCAAAAAAACAAAACTTGCACCAAAACATCTCTGTTTCGCTCTGCCATTACTTCCAGCCAGCAAATCTGCCCCCTCTGAGGGCAGCTGACACGTGCACTAGCCACGCTTTTTATAACATGTGTGCTAATGAACCAATTGGAAACACATGAAGAAATGTCAGCCTCTAGTTTGTGTGCACTTGTAACTGCTTACACCTGTTAAGGATGTCCTTAAATTACTAAGCCAAAAAACAAGCTTTCTGAGCATGCTCAGAAAGATGCATGTCATTTTCAGGCTCAAACACCCAGCTTATTTTTCTAAGTGTTCGAGCATGCCCAGTTCACTCGAGATGCATTACCAGAATCAAATCTGCAATGGCGGATGAAAGCATTAGAGGTGTTTTATTTTTTTTGGTCCCCCTGAACTGATGCTTTACAACCTGAAGGGGAGGTCTTATAGAATTTTTACGTAACAAACATAAATAATAATAATTTAAACGCCCCTGTCCCTAGTAGCTCGCAGTCAGAAGCGAACACGCAGCATTTTTTTTTCCGGTTACCAGTTTAAATTTACAGATGAGGTCTAGTGCTAAAAGTATTCCTCTTGCTCTTACGCACGCTATGATACCTCACATGTGTGGTTTGAAGGATGTTTCCATATGTGGGCGGGCCTTAAATGTGTAAGTCCCGCCCACATATTTAACCCCCGTTCAAACCCCACATGTGAGGTATCATAGACCTCCTCTGTAAATCTAAACTGGTAACCTAAAAATAAATAAAAAAGTGTTGCCTATGGGTATTTTCAAGTACTGAAGTTTGGCGCCATTCCATGAGTGTGTGCAATATTAAAGTGTAACATGTTGGGTATCTATTTACTCGGTGTAACATCATCTTTCACATTAAGGCCATAAATTGGGCTAACTTTAGTGTTTTCTTAATTTGTAACCACTTGAGCCCCAGACCATATTACTGGTCACTGACGGGGCCAGTTTTTGCATTTCAACACTGCGTCATTTTAACTGACAATTGCGTGGTTGTGCGACGTGGCCCCCAAACGTGGCGTCCTCTTTTTTCCCCCAACAACATTTTTTGTTTTTGTTTTTTTGGTGGTATTTGATCACCTCTGCGTTTTTTCTTATTTTTGCTTGAACCAAAAATATAGCGACAATTTTGTAAATAAAAAGACAACTTTTTTACTGTTTGCTATAATAAATCTCCCCCAAAATATATTCAAAAACTTTTTGCCCTCAGTCTAGGCCGATACGTATTCTTCGACATATTTTTGGTTCCAAAAAATCGCAATAAGTGTTTGATTGGTTTGGGCAAAAGTTATAAGTAGGGGTTGGTCTTATGGGTTTTTTAGGAATATATTTTTGTTTTACTAGTAATGGTGGCGATCATATGATTTTTCTGGCTACTGCGACATTGTGGCGGACACATTTTTGTGAGCTTTGGCATTTTTCTAGCAACCAATGGTATACAAATGCATTGCTTACTATAAAAATGTCACTGGCAGGGAAGGGGTTAACACTAGGGGCGAGGAAGGGGTTGATTATGTTACCTGGGTGTGTTCTAACTGTAAAGGGGGTGGGACTGTCTAGGGGAAATGACAGATCGCTGTTCATACATTGTATGGACAGACGAACAGGCATTCCCCCCCCCTGACAGGACCGGGATAAAGGGGAACTCCACACCAAATTAAAAAAAAAAAACGGCGTGGGGGTCCCCCTCCAGGTGCACAACAGGCTCTTAGATTTGATCTGGAATATAAGGGGTTAAACCCACGCCAAAAACGGCGTGGGGTTCCCCCTCAGATCCAGACCAAACCCTTCTCCCAGGCACGCAGTCTGGCCGGACAGGAATGGGGGTGGGGACGAACGAGCGCCCCCCCCCTCCTGAGCCGTACCAGACCACATGCCCTCGACATGGGGGAGTGTGTGCTTTGGGGGAGGGGGGCACTGCCCACCCACCCCAAAGCACTCTTGTCCCCATGTCGATAGGGACAAGAGCCTCTTCCCGACAACCCTGGCCGTTGGTTGTCGGGGTATGCGGGCGGGGGGCTTATCAGAATCTGAGAGCCCCCTATAATAAGGGGGCCCCCAGATTCTGGCCCCCCACCCTATGTGAATGAGTATGGGGTACATCGTACACCTACCCATTCACCGGGTGGAAAAGTGTCAACACAAATAAACCACACAGAATAAAATAATTTATTAGTCAGCTCTGGGGGTCTTCTGCCGGGACCCCCCACCACCAGCCCATTGGGCCCCGGGCTTCGCCGTTTTCTGCCGGGGGGGAAGACATCCGGCCAAAAAAAGCGGAGAACAACGGGGGGCGACACCCCCGTTGTTCTCCGCTGTTTTCGGCCGGCCCCCCCGGATGTGAAAGAGCTTCACATTCCCATCATACCCTGTGATGTCACATGGGTTAAGGTCACATGGTGGCATAACCACGCCCACGCCCAATGCCAATATAAGTCCGTGCCCACCGCTCTGTCGGCATTTCAGCCCCGGACCTCGCCGTGTCAACATCGAATGGAAGAAGAAGCCCGCGAGTGTCACCCCGAGGCGGAAGACAGCGACGAGAAGCCCTCCCCCATAAGCAGGAAGCTTCATGGTGAAGGGGGCGGCGGCGAAAACGACTAGAAGTCCGGGGTGGGAGGTGCAACCCTCACCCCGGCCGAAAACTTCAAAGCCCGCTGCCCTCCCACACAAGCACGGAGCTTCGTGGTGAAGGGGGCGGCGGCGGAAGACGAGAAGCCCTGACCCCCGCGGAAGAGCCAGGCAGAAGAGGCTATCGAGAGCCCCCCCCGGCAGAAAACTACGAAGCCCGCGGCCCTCCCCTATAGGCAGGAAGCTTCATGGTGAAGGGGGCCGCGGCGGAAGACGACAAAAAAACCGGGGTGGGATGTGCGACCCTCACCCCGTGAAAACTTCGAAGCCCGCTGCCCTCCCCCACAAGCACGGAGCTTCGTGGTGAAGGGGGCGGCGGCGGAAGACTGCGGCGGCGAAGACCGGGGTGGGTTGGCGGAAGACCCCCGGAGCTGGCTAATAAATTATTTTATTTTTGTATGGTTTATTTGTGTTTACACTTTTTCCACCAGGTGAATGGGTAGGGGTACCATGTACCCCATACTCATTCACATAGGGTGGGGGGCCAGAATCTGGGGGCCGCCTTATTAAAGGGGCTCTCAGATTCTGATTGGCTCCCGCCCGCATACCCCGACAACCAATGGCCAGGGTTGTCGGGAAGAGGCTCTTGTCCCTATCGACATGGGGACAAGAGTGCTTTGGGGTGGGGGGGCAGTGCCCCCCTCCCTCAAAGCACACACTCCCCCATGTCGAGGGCATGTGGTCTGGTACGGCTCAGGAGGGGGGGGGGGGGCGCTCGCTTGTCCCCACCCCCATTCCTGTCCGGCCAGACTGCGTGCCTGGGATAAGGCTTGGTACGGATCTGGGGGGGAACCCCACGCCGTTTTTGGCGTGGGTTAACCCCTCACGTTCCGGACCAAAGCCGGAGAGCCTATTATACCCCTGGGGGGGAACCCGCGCCGGTTTCAAATTTGAAATTTGGCGCGGAGTTCCCCTTCAGTGTCGGCGCAGCCCGAGAACAGCTCGGAGATTGCCGTGCGCCTTTTCTCGCAGTGCAAACACTGCTACGCTGCTTGGTATTTACCAAGAATTTCTCGGCGTACTGACGCAGCGCACGGCATTCCCTGAAATCTCCCTCTGCGCATGCCCAGTATGCAAATGAACCTTCCGAGGTTCTGGCGTACTTTGCAAGCGCACGGGGATCGTTTCTCAAAAGTCACTTTCGCTTTCAATTCGGCCCGCCACACACGTTTAAACACATGTCACTACACTTCCCCTGCATCACCCCCCTCCCTCCCCTCATAAACTCCCGCCCGAATCCCCGATGTTTACAGAACTAAATGCCGTACGCCAGCTCTGTACTGGCGTGCTGTGCGCCCTCTCCTGGGCGCATTAGGCAGTTTAGTAAATGAAGAAATATACTGCACTGGCAGTGTATCTCTTTTGTAAATCTCAAAAACGGTTTTACTCCTGCTTGTGCACCATGAGTCATGGCGCACAGGCTTGGTAAATCAGCCCCAAGGTGTCGCTACGGCTTAATGATATGCTATGCTATGTAAACTCTATGATGTTGTATTTCCTATCCATAGTGATCTACTTGTTGGTTTCTTTTTCCTGCCTTGTTGGCTGTGTGTGTGTTCTACTTACCATGTACAGAGAGACATCTTTGTCTGTGTGATGATGTTCCAATAAAGAAGCCAGTTCCTGTTACTACACAATGTCTGATCTCAACTGACTCCGCTGCACCTATCAATCGTACTTTGCAACAGTAGGGAGGGTATTACTGGCAAGATCACTGGGTGCACATAAAAGGAAATATGAAACGAATGCAGTCACAACATCTAATGGCTGGTAAGCTGCAATCATAGGTGTGCACACAGGGTGTGCCAGGTGTGCCCAGGCACACCCTAATCACTAAATACAGGTGTATGCGCAAAAGCTAGAACTCATTTATCTCCCCATTAACGGCACTTATGCCGCGTACACACGATCATTTTTCGGCTTGTAAAAAACGACGTTTTTCAGCCTCTAGAATTTTTTTTTTCCAATTCATCATTAAAACGACGTTGTCCACACACGATCATTTAAAAAAAAATGCTCTAGCAAAGTGCAGGTTTTTACAGCAATATAAAGGGAAAGTTCCATTCGGATGCTTTAGCTGATTTCGTTTTAGTAAAAGACGATTCACACTTTTCTGTCTGTTACAGCGTGATGAATGTACTTACTCCATTACGAATGGTAGTTTTACCAGAAGGTGCGCTCCTGTCTCATAACTTGCTTCTGAGCATGCGCAGGTTTTTTAACTATATTTAAGCCCACACACGATCATTTTTTACAGCCCGAAAAACTACATCGTTTAAAACGTCGCTAAAAAATGCAGCATGTTGGAATTATTTTTTTGATGTTTTTCAGAACCCGAAAAATTATGTGAAAAATTATGTGAAGCCCATACAATGACAGTTTTGCCGAAAAATTATGTGTGTACGCGGCATTAGTGTCATGAATACATAGTCTCACAAGGTCTATGTAAAAGGGGTTAATGTGTAGGAAAAAATATATATACAGGAATAAAGTCCAAAGGGCTCTCAGAATAACAGAAACCAGGTTCCCAAAACTGCAGAAAAACAACAAGGAAAGAGGCACCTCTAAAGCCCTGTACACACGATCAGTTTGTCTGATGAAAACAGACTGATCGACCGTTTTCATCGGACAAACCGATCGTGTGTGGGCCCCATCGGTTTGTTTTCCATTGGTGAAAAAAAATAGAACATGTTTTAAAATCTTTCTATGGATAAAAAAACGATAGAAAAGAAACGATCGTCTGTGTGGAAGTCCAATTGTCAAAAATCCACGCATGCTCAGAATCAAATCGACCTAAGCTCGGAAGCATTGAACTTAATTTTTCTCAGCACGTCGTAGTGTTTTACGTCACCACGTTGGACACAGATGGATTTTTGACCGATGGTGTGTAGGATATCCTACAAAAAAATCCATCGGATTAGATTCCATCAGATATCAGATCGTGTGTACAGGGCTTAAGGCCGCGTACACACGATCAGACAGGTCAGATGAAACTGGTCTGCAGACCAGTTTCATCAGACCAGTTCTATGGTGTGTACGGCCCATCAGACCGTTGTCCGTCAAACCAAAGTTTTAAAACATGCTTTAAAACTGTCTCATGGACACCTGTCCGTCAGACAGGTTCGATAGTTAGTACACAAAAGCATCGGACCAAAAACCTGCGCATGCTCAGAATCAAGTTGACACATGCTTGGAAGCATTGAACTTAGTTTTTTCATCACGTCGTTGTGTTCTACGTCACCGCGTTCTGGTCTGATCGGATTTTGGTCCGATGGTGTGTACGCACATCAGACCATCAGACAAGTTCAGAGTTGTCTGATGAAAACGGTCCTTCGGGCAAGTTTCATCAGACCAGTCTAATCGTGTGTACAGGGCCTAAGAGTAGATGTATAGAAAGACACTTTAATAGGCATACAGTTTATGCACTCACATTTGGTAGAAGTAAACAGAGCATATCGGTCCCAATGGAGTCAGACTGCACTCTCCTTTTGTGTAGATCCTTCGCTTGCTGAGATGTCTTCACTCAGTGTCGGCTACTATAGAGGAATTCAATATCAGACGAGGCTTGGAACTCAGAGCAGAGATGGCAGCAGGGAGATGGCTTCACCAATAGTGGAAGTGCAAGGGACGGAGCTACACAAACAGAGAGTGCAGTCTGCAGGAGCGGCCACCTTGACTCCAGTGGGACCGACATGCTCTGTTTTTACGTCTACCAAATGTGAGTGCATAAACTGTATGCCTATTAAAGTGTTTTTATATACATCTACTCTTAAGGCCGCATACACACAATCAATTTGGTCAGATGAAACTGGCTTAAGGCCAGTTTCATCTGACCAAATTGATCGTGTGTACGGCCCATCGGACCGGTGTCCATCGGACCAAAGTTTTAAAACTTGCTTTAAAATCTGTCCGATGGACACCTGACCATCGGACCAAAACGATTGTTAGTACACAAAAGCATCGGACCAAAAACCCGCGCATGGTCAGAATCAAGTCGACGCATGCCTGGAAGCATTGAACTTCGTTTTTTCAGCATGCCGTTGTGTTCTACGTCACCGCGTTCTGACACGATCGGATTTTGGACTGATGGTGTGTAAGCACATCAGACCATCAGGCCACTTCAGCGGTGACCCGATGAAAATGGTCCATCGGACCATCCTTATCGGACCGGTCTGATCGTGTGTACAGGGCCTTAGAGGTGCCTCTTTCCTTGTTGTGTGACACCCTAATCACTTCGTGCAGTGCAGATTCCCCATGCTGCCCTGTGCCCCTCCCACAGCATGGCTAGCTTTCCTCCTCTCCCATTGGCTACTGCAGTTGGCACACATAGATGATATTTCAGGATGAGTGGGGGAAGGGGTAATGTCATGTACCAGCCACTTCCCTTTCCAAATGAACACAGTGAGAGATTGGTACAGTGTTTTTGAGCTTTTAGGTGCACACCTTAATGCAACAGACTGTGCATACCTATGGCTGCAATATATTAATTTTTTGTACTTTTAAGTGAATACTGCACTGAGGATGCTCTGATGTTGTGGCCAGTCACAGATTTGTATTGGAGGGAGACAATTGTTTTAATTATGGCCCATTATGTATTTCAAATTGCTGATAATTTGACCAGAAAACTATATGCTATACTGTCAGGTGTTTTAACTGGACTGAGAGCATCTTGAAAACTCTGAAGTATTTATCAGATTTTACAACTAGAACTGTTTGCTGCTTAACATACAGCATTTCTGCATGACAGCTATGTGTAGTCACAATAGTGCAAAAAAATAAGAAAAGGTACTGTTTCTATTTAACCAAACACCTGGAGTGTTCATTGAAATAGCTGCATTGAAGTACACACCAAGCAACACGCAAGAATAATGGCCAATATAGGAACGCAATCTATTCACACATTCTGTTCCGCCCACGTTACCAAGCTTTTAACAACACTCACTAATCATTCTGTTTACAAAGCTCTTTTATTTTTCACAAAAATTTTCTAGCTGATATTTTTTTCTAATGCTATTAAGCTTAAATTTCACAGCGCAAAACAAGCTCATATATTATGGAAGAAAATACTTAAGGTTAAGGCTTTTCTAGGAGCATCCGTCAAATTGTGACTTAGAAAAGATAACAAGGAACATAGCTAGGTTTATGTTCTTTGCTGCTGAGGATGCAAAATGTTTCTATAGAGCTATCACTTGTTAACAGCTATGTTGTAGAAGAACACCTCCAATCAGCTGAGAGTTCAAGCAGTTATTATGGCAATTGCATGTGAGTATCCATGACCGGCTGGTAGTTTTGTCCCAGGTTCTATTCCCTATAGGGTACATGGCAGCCAGGCACCACAATCTCACAACTCAATAAAAAGGCAGTGAATGTCTTCTTTATTTTTATTATTTAATGCTGGTTGAACTTGGTTAAAGTATGGGGTGAGCATTGGGATACTCTCTTTCTATAACTGGGGTGAAACTGCTCCTGTAACTAGTGGTAGTTGAACATACATCTCAGGAAACACCAATGCATGAGCAGACCTAAGCCAACAAATCTGGAACAGTCTCTCTAAGGCCGCGTACACACGATCAGACACGTCCGATGAAACTTGTCTGACGGACCGTTTTCATCGGACCGCGCTGAAGTGGTCTGTTGGTCTGATGTGCGTACACATCATCGGACCAAAAACCCATCGGACTAGAACGCGGTGATGTAGAACACAACGACATGATGAAAAAACGACGTTCAATGCTTCCAAGCATGCGTCGACTTGATTCTGAGCATGCGCGGGTTTTTGGCCCGATGATTTTGTGTACTAACCATCGAACCTGTCCGACGGACAGGTTTCTAGCGGACAGGTTTTAAAGCATGTTTTGAAACTTTGGTCCGCTGGAAAACGGTCTGCGGACCAGTTTCAGCAGACATGTTCGATCGTGTGTACGCGGCTTTAGGGTTAACAAGGACCAGCACTAGGATCTCTCTCTCTATCTCTCTCTCAAGCCTTTACTCACTGTCCCCCTTGTACTTGAATGCTTTCCTGTAGTACCAGCCAGATTCTATGAGCCTCCAGACCAGATCTTCAGGGGACTTCCTCCATACTGCTCCCAGCTACTTTAGACATGGGTCCCTCAGCTCTCTCTAAGCTGAGACCCTGATGGACTACAGTGAATGTCAGCTAAGTGAGCCAGAGGCCCAAAGCCCCCAGGCTGGATCTTCAACAGGACCAGGACCCTACTGTTCCAGGCCCCCAACCTATGTATACACACCTCAGTTGCCTACTGGTCATTCTTCCTTGCAGGAATTGGCTGGGGCTGTATGAATATGCAAGTTTAGAGACTGCCTCTTACAACCCAATAAAATCTAGAACTCACTAGAAATCAGGGGAAAGAAGTTTACCCTGCAACCAGCAGAACTCAGAACAGCCAAAAGCAATAAAACTTTGCACCACTGACTACAGAGGAGCCAAAAACGAAATGTACCTGAAATCCTACTACTGTACTAACTAGGAGGGTGCTCCATAAGAAAGGACATTTATACAATAGGAAACTCACATGCAGGATCTCACAAAAATGTTTTGTAAATATTTTATTATATCTTTTCATGTGACAACACTGAAGAAATTACACTTTGCTACAATGTAAAGTAGTGAGTGTGCAGCGTGTATAACAGTGTAAATTAGCTGTCCCCTCAAAATAACTCAACACAGCCATTAATGTCTAAACGGTCTAAACGGTTGGCAACAAAAGTGAGTACACCCCTAAGTAAAAATGTCCAAATTGGGGCCAAAGTGTCAATATTTTGTGTGGCTATCATTATTTTCCAGCACTGCCTTAACTCTCTTTGGCATGGAGTTCACCAGAGCATCACAGGTTGCCACTGGAGTCTTTTTCCACTTTTCCACTCCTCCATGACGGAGCTGGTGGATGTTAGGGACCTTGCGCTCCTCCACCTTCCATTTGAGGATGCCCCACAGATGCTCAATAGGGTTTAGGTCTGGAGACATGCTTAGTCAGTCCATCACTTTTACCCTCAGCTTCATAAGCAAGGCAGTGGTGGTCTTGGAGGTGTTTGGGGTCATTATCATGTTGAAATACTGATCTGAGGCCCAGTCTCTGAAGGGAGGGGATCATGCCCTGCTTCAGTATGTCACAGTACATGTTGGCATTCATGGTTCCCTCAATGAACTGTAGCTCCCCAGTGCAGCAGCACTCATGCAGCCCCAGACCATGACACTCCCACCACCATGCTTGACCGTAGGAAAGACACACTCGTCTTTGTACTCCTCACCTGGTTGCCACCACACACGCTTGACACCATCTGAAACAAATACATTTATCTTGGTCTTATCAGACCACAGAACAGTAATCCATGTCTTCCAGTAATCCATGTCCTTAGTCTGCTTGTCCTCAGCAAACTGTTTGCAGGCTTTCTTGTGCATCATCTTAAGTAGAGACTTCCTTCTGGGATGACAGCCATGCAGAGCATTTTGATGCAGTGTGTGGCGCTGACAGGCTCACGCCACACCCCTTCAACCTCTGCAGCAATGCTGGCAGCACTTATATGTTTATTTCCCAAAGATAACCTTTGGATATATCGCTGAGCACGTGCACTCAACTTCTTTGGTCGACCATGATGAGGCCTGTTCTTAGTGAAAACTGTCCTGTTAAACCGCTGTATGGTCTTGGCCACCATACTGCAGCTCAGTTTCAGGGTCTTGGTAATCTTTCTATAGCCTAGGCCAGAAAAAAAAGTGGATCATGCTGCATTTTTCCTGCACTGGACGCACTGAAACACACCGGAACGCACATGTCCTTATTTAAGGTTAAGAAAAAAGAGGGGGAAATGCACAAACGCATTGGAACGCATCAAAAATGTGTCAAAAACGTGCATGCAGAAAAGCATCTGGAGCGCATCTGGACTGCGTTTCTATGGTGTGGACTGGCAAGTGTTACAACCCACAACACTAAAATCAGTTTGTATATGCTGTAAAGCATGTTTTTTATACGCACTGTTAAACCTAAGGGGTTAATCTTCTGCATTGTACAGTATAAAAATGCTGTTTTATCCTGTCTTCTCGGATTCCTAACCTTCTTTTGCTGGTCAGTCCACCTGCTGATGATAGCACAGAGCCATTGGAGTCACTCTGCACATGTTCAGTTTGGTGAATATTGGTAGAGTGTTTTTTTTCTTTTCGTTGGACGGTGCATGTAATCAGCACTGGGCCAATCATCACTGTCCAGGCAGAGGGTCAGGGGTCCTGCACCCTTATAGTACAGTCAGAGTAGAATGAAAACTCCTCCTACAAGCTTTAACCAAACATGGATAGAAAACACAAGACTGCTATATACTGAGGATGAGAAAAGGTATTTAGGAGTTTATATTTACTAAAATAATTGCATTTCCATTTACTGTGTACTGTGGGAGACCAGATATAGTAAATGCATGTTCTGGTTTAGTAACACTTTAACTTCTGTCATATGCAGATCAATCATTACACATTTTAAGAATAAAGGGTATTTCTGCAGAAAGAAGATTGTATACTTCCCGCTCGCCATATAGCAAAATTACATGCACAAAGTGGTTAAGTTTTTCTGATAGGACGTCATATGAAGTTCAGCAGGATAAGCCCTGAGCGCGCATCAGCGGGGGGTGTGCAGCGTGGCAATCTATGGTGTGGTGTGTCAGCCTTACACTGCATCTCCGATCCCGGTAAAGAATCTCTGACGTAGGCTCTTTACCATGTGATCAGCTGTGTCCAATCACAGCTGATCACAGTGTAAACAGTAAGGCCGCGTACACACGATCACGACAGACCGTTTCAGCAGACAAATTCGATCATGTGTACGGGCGGACAGACAGGGTTTCACAGCAGACAAATTTTAAAGCATGTTTTAAAATCCGTCTGCTGGGAACCCGTCCGTCCGACATGTCTGCTGGTTAGTACACTAACCAGCGGACATATCTGCCCGCGCATGCGTCGAATGGATTCGACGCATGCGTGGACGTTTTTTACTTTCTGGTGCGGTGACGTGGCGGCGTCAACGTCACCACCACGTCACCGCGCTGTCTGCCGGCAGGGATTTTGGTTTGATCGTGTGTACACGATCAAACCAAAATAGCCCAGCAGACAAATCCGATCAAATCCGTCTGTCAAACCGATTTGATCGGATTTATTTCGTTGTGTGTACGTGGCCTAAGAGTGGTTTATCGTTTTTTCCTCCACTTGCACTGACAGGTGCGAGTAGAAGTGCGGCAATCGGCTGCTCTCCTGACAGGGGGGGTCTGCATTGATAATAGTGCATTGATTATCAGTGCAGACCCATCGAGGATGCCCACTTCAGACCAAAAAGGATGCCCACTTTAGACCACTAGGTAAGCCCATCAGGGGAGCCAATCAGTGCCCATTAGGATGGAACTATGTGCCAATCGGTGATGCCTGTCAGTGCCTCCTGATCAGTGCTTCCCATCAGTGACCATCAGTGCTGCCTCTCAGTGCCACCTATAAGTGCCCACCAGTGCCATCTATCAGTGCTTCCCATCAGTGCCACCTATAAGTGCCCACCAGTTCCACCAATCAGTGCCACCTATGAGTGCCCATCAGTGCCACATATGAGTGCCCATCAGTGCCACCTATCAGTGTCCTTCACTGCTGCTTATCAGCACCGCCTAACAGTGCCTGCCAGTGCTGCATATAAGTGCCTCCTCATCAGTGCCACCTCATTAGTGCCAATCAGTACTGCCTCATAGTCGGTTTTTATTTTAGCCAATAGGAAAAATGCTCATCTCTTTCATCATTTGTTGCTATGTTTAAAGATTTTTTTTTTCTTCTTCCTGGGTGAATATTCTATTTCACGGAACAGATTAATGCGACAAAACACCCGTAGAAACGCTCATTGTCGCTCTAGACGCTTGAATCAAGCATTTCCATTAGTTTTTATGGGAATATAGATGTCAAAAACGCCCAAATCAGCCCAATTTGCGTTCAGGCGTTCGGCTTCAGGTGTTTTGGAGTGGAGATGTGAACCATCTCCATTGAGAATAATGGATTTTTTTCCCCTCTAGCATTTTATAGCTTCAGGCTTCAGGCTACAAAACGCTCAGGTGTGAATGGGCCCTTACTGGCCCGGGTTCAGGTCGAGCAGAATTCGCGGAACTTTTGAATTTTGGATGCCAAATCTGAACCCCTTGGAATCAATGGGAGTCAAATCTGTCACATTAATATTAACCTATTTTCTAGGTTAACAGGCAAGGGGGTTTGGAAAGGAAAAAAAAGAATGAAAGCGGGCACTGCCCAGGGGAGCATGTACCAATGCAAAACAATTTTTTACATCCCTTTCATCCAGAAAAAAGTGGGGTTTTTTTGTTTGTTTTTTATGCTTAAAGTGAAACATTAAAATGCCTATTTATTTCCTTAAACCTGCTTGTGAAGGGACACATCTGTGATTTGAAAGTGCTGCAGCACCTCTAGAATGTATATGTGAAAAATTTAAATAAACCGCGCTAATGACCAATAAACATAAAATGCATTAAATAATATGTGGACCACACCGATGAATTAATGTGATATATGCAAGGTTGAAAAAACAATCCAAAAAACAAAAACAAACATTATTGAGTGTCCATAAAACACAAAAAGGGGCCTTTGTAGTCCAAAGTGAGAGGGCTAGCAAGGTTCCATACACAACCAATTGTGAATAATAAATTATAAACAACAAAAGTCCAGAGGAAATAAAACGTAACATCCACCCTGGTGAAGCCGAATGCCAATATGAGTCAGCAGGATATTGGTTAACACTGATGTGACATGCAGCTGAAGACCTCCACCACACACATATGCAAGTCTGCTTACCAAATGTAAATGGTCCCTGGCTGAGAGGAGACCAAAACAGCAGACAGGATCAAACAGCTGGGCTCGGTAAGAGAGTGAAACAATTCAGCTTGGGTCATCCGACAGTGGCTCCAATAACAATGGTCACATGAATGTAAAAGGAGACAAGAATGCCTCGATAGTGTAAAATCACTTAAAATGTATTGTACAAAATAATGAAGAAATACACTCACATTTTGCAGTAAAAGAAAGGCCTTAAACCTGCAGCATCCGGCCGGTCAGCATGCAGGTAACCCCATGTAGTATCGAGTAGTCCAAGGGTGATGACAGTGTGCCAGTGTGTGATGACAGTGTACCGACAGTGTACCGAGTGGCACACTGTCATCACCCTTGGACTACTCGATACTACATGGGGTTACCTGCATGCTGACCGGCCGGATGCTGCAGGTTTAAGGCCTTTCTTTTACTGCAAAATGTGAGTGTATTTCTTCATTATTTTGTACAATAAATTTTAAGTGATTTTACACTATCGAGGCATTCTTGTCTCCTTTTACATTCATGTGACCATTGTTATTGAAGCCACTGTCGGATGACCCAAGCTGAATTGTTTCACTCTCTCACCGAGCCCAGCTGTTTGATCCTGTCTGCTGTTTTGGTCTCCTCTCAGCCAGGGACCATTTACATTTGGTAAGCAGACTTGCATATGTGTGTGGTGGAGGTCTTCAGCTGCATGTCACATCAGTGTTAACCAATATCCTGCTGACTCATATTGGCATTCGGCTTCACCAGGGTGGATGTTACGTTTTATTTCCTCTGGACTTTTGTTGTTTATAATTTATTATTCACAATTGGTTGTGTATGGAACCTTGCTAGCCCTCTCACTTTGGACTACAAAGGCCCCTTTTTGTGTTTTATGGACACTCAATAATGTTTGTTTTTGTTTTTTGGATTGTTTTTTCAACCTTGCATATATCACATTAATTCATCGGTGTGGTCCACATATTATTTAATGCATTTTATGTTTATTGGTCATTAGCGCGGTTTATTTTTATTTTTCTCACATTGCTATTCTGTTTATATGACACAGTTTAAACCGCAGCTCCATTTATGTTTAGTTTGCATTTCACGTGCACCTTTTACTTTATTTGATTTGATGCACAGCATCATATATTGATTAGCGCAATTTACCTCACTTTTTTTCATATGTGAAAAATGGTTTAAAATTGTGGCAAGTTACATTTTATTCCTGGCTTTTTTTTTTTCCTTGTAAAGGGTCTGCTTTGTATTTTAGAAGTATTTGGAGGGGTCTCTGCCATTTTTTTTTAAGACAACTCATATTGAGGAATGGAGACACCTAGTAAGGGGTACCACATCCTAAAATTGTACCAGAATCTAAGAATGCAGAAAATGTACTTACTATATAGGGTACAGAGCAATAGGGATGCGTCTCATGTTCGAGTCGAACCCATGTTCGACTCGAACATAGGCTGTTCGACCGTTCGTCGAAATTCGAACAAAATGGGTCGTTCGCGCCAAATTCGAGTGACGCTCCACGGCCCATAATTCACAGCGGCATTGCGCGCTGATGATTGGCCAAGCATGCACTATGACCCGCATGCTTGGCCAATCACAGCGCCGTCAGTACAGAGAGCCGTAATTGGCCAAAGCCAGGGTGGCTTTGGCCAATTATGGATCAGGGGGTTTAGTACACGCCCCACACTATAAAAGGCCGCCTGCAGGTTGGCCTTGTGTAGTGTGTTCCGGCGCTGTTTAGAGAATAGATCAGTCATAGAGAGAGAGAGTGTCATTTTTTCTAGGTAGATAGAGCAGGCAGGCAGGTTAGTCAGTTCATTTTACAGTGTGTAGAGGATATATATACATCCCAGGAGTTGTACATATATTTAAACACTGTATAGCTTAGCTAGATTAGTTCTTCCTAATTTACTGCCAGGTAGTTGATTGTGCTAGCTGCAGTATTCTCACGTGGTGTATTGCCTGTGTCCTCTGCAGTGTGCACCATAAAGCTACACAGGCATACTATAGACAATATGTAGGTTAAACAGCAGGTACAATATGTAAAGGATTTTTTCCTCCGAAAAAACAAAAGTTTTTAGTTAAAAAAATGCATTCGTCCAAAAATCCAAATTAAGGTCGAATCTGTCATTGAAGGCTTATGGTATCTGTCGAATGTTCTAAGAAAAAAAAAAAGATTCGACAGAATCTTAAAAAAAAAATGTCTCTCAATGTCGAATCTTCATGTCTCTCTATGTCGAATCTTTTCTCTCTATGTAGAATAATATTGGGCTAATAGAGTTAAGGTTAGGCACATTCGACCGCAACGAAAACGAAAATAAAGCATTTGTTTATGTCGGATCTTTCGGGTTTTGTTTTCTGTGCTTTTGTTATCGTTTGTTAAGACGATAACGAAAATACCTGAAATTCGGACGAAAATGCATTCAGGCGAAAACGAATGCACGTGTCTAGTTAAAACGTCTTTGAGAACCCGGGTCTTGCACCAGGGAACATGTATCAATGGAATATATTTTTTTTTTTAAATGGCTGTTTTTTCTGGAGCAGTGTTTTTAATAATGCTGCATGATTAAAAATGTTCCCTGGGGCAAGACCCGGGTTCTCAAAGATGTTTTCCGACAATAACTTGCATATGGGGCTTTAAAATGAGCACTTTTGAATTCGAACATTCGAGTCCCATTGACGTCAATGGGGTTCTAAATGTTTGGGCGAATGTTCGGTCCGTTATGGTGCGAACCGAACGCGGGGGTGTTCGGCTCATCCCTACACAGCAATTTATATTGTTTAAAATCCAATTTTTATTTACATAAAATATCCAGATAATCCTAGTCTAGCTATAGTATTCATTAGTCATAGCAGAAAATCACAATACATAACTACAAAAAAGAACAAACTTATACTTAATAAGATACTATTACTACTTTACTAAAACTATAGTACTAAATTACTACTATACTAAAATCCAATATTTATTTACACAAAAATATGTACACATTTGCATTTAAATGTTTAACGTCTTCATTCAAGAAAGTTTACACCCATTCTTATGCCCCGTACACACGATCATTTTTTGTGATGAAAAAAAACGACGTTTTCTGTGAAGTAAAAAACGACGTTTTTGAAACGTCACTTTTCAAAGACGATGTTGCATACACACCATCGTTTTTTTCACAAAAAGCGAGGTTACGTTCACCACTCTTTTCCATTAAAGCTTACTTCATAACTAGCTTCTGGGCATGCGCGGGATGAAAAACGTCGTTTTAAACGACGTTTTTGCTACACACGGTGACTTTTTGTGAAACAAAAAACGACGTTTTGAAAAACGACACACACGATTTTTGTCCATACACGATCAATTTAAATGACGTTTTAAAAAACAACGTTTTTTTTCATCGCAAAAAACGACCGTGTGTACGCGGCATTAGTCTCAATAGTATCTTATTAAATACACTATATTGTCAAAAGTATTGGAACCTGCCTTTACACGCACATGAACTTAAATGGCATCCCAGTCTTAGTCTGTAGGGTTTAATATTGAGTTGGCCCACCCTTTGCAGCTATAGCTTGAACTGTTATGGAAAGGTTTTCCACAAAGTTTAGGAGTGTGTCTATGGGAAATTTTGACCATTCTTCCAAACGTGCATTTGTGAGGTCAGGCACTGATGTTGAACAAGAATGCTTTGCTCGCAGTCTCCACTCTAATTCATCCCAATGGTGTTCTATCAGGTTGAGGTCAGAATTTTGTGCAGGCCAGTCAAGTTCCTCCACCCCAAACTCGCTCATCCATGTCTTTATGGACCTTGCTTTGTGTACTGGTGCACAGTAATGCTGCAAGGGGCCAACCCCAAACTGTTCCCACAAAGTTGGGAGCATGAAATTGTCCAAAATGTCTTGGTATGCTGACACCTTAAGAGTTCCCTTCACTGGAACTAAAGGGCCAATCCCAACCCCTGAAAAATAACCCCACACCAATGCCCCCCCCCCCCACACCAAATAATTTGGACCAGTGCACAAAGCAAAGTACATAAAGACATGGATAAGCGAGTTTGGGATGGAAGAACTTGACGGGCCTGCAGAGTCCTGACCTCAACCCGATAGAACACCTTGGTGATTAATAGTGTTGCTCACGAATATTCGCATTGCGAATATTCGCTACGAATATTGCATATTCGAGTATTCGCGAATAACTCGAATATCGCGGCGAATATTCGCTATAGCGAATATTCGTATTTTTTCAAATTTATTTTTAAAACAGATCACATCCTAGTGATCTCCATCGACATCTAAAAGCATTGCTGGTATGATTAGAGACCCTGGGCCGAGTAGTTGAGGCGATCCTTTTATGTTGCCGAAAATTCGCATTGCGAATTTTCGGCAACATAAAAGAATCGCATCAGCTACTCTGCCCTTCTTCTGCATCAGAGCCAATCAGAATAACTCAAATATTCGACAAACGGAATATTGCGCGATTATCTTCTCCGCCCTTCTTTTGCATCAGAGCCAATCAGAATAATATGAATATTCGGCAAAAGGAATATTGCGCGATATTCCTTTTGCCGAATATTCGAGTTATTCTGATTGGCTCTGATGCAAAAGAAGGGCGGAGAAGATAATCGCGCAATATTCCTGTTGCCGAATATTCAAGTTATTTTGATTGGCTCTGATGCGCCCTTCCTTTGCATCAGAGCCAATCAGAATAACTCGAATATTCGGCAAAAGGAATATTGCGCGATTATCTTCTCCGCCCTTCTTTTGCATCAGAGCCAATCAGAATAACTCGAATATTCGGCAAAAGGAATATTGCGCGATATTCCTTTTGCCGAATATTCGAGTTATTCTGATTGGCTCTGATGCACCCTTCTTTTGTATCAGAGCCAATCAGAATAACTCGAATATTCGGCAAAAGGAATATTGCGCGATTATCTTCTCCGCCCTTCTTTTGCATCAGAGCCAATCAGAATAACTCGAATATTCGGCAAAAGGAATATTGCGCGATATTCCTTTTGCCGAATATTCGAGTTATTCTGATTGGCTCTGATGCAAAAGAAGGGCGGAGAAGATAATCGCGCAATATTCCTTTTGCCGAATATTCGAGTTATTCTGATTGGCTCTGATGCACCCTTCTTTTGCATCACAGCCAATCAGAATAACTCAAATATTCGGCAAAAGGAATATTGCGCGATTATCTTCTCCACCCTTCTTTTGCATCAGAGCCAATCAGAATAACTCGAATATTCGGCAAAAGGAATATTGCGCGATATTCCTTTTGCCGAATATTCGAGTTATTCTGATTGGCTCTGATGCAAAAGAAGGGCGGAGAAGATAATCGCGCAATATTCCTTTTGCCGAATATTCGAGTTATTCTGATTGGCTCTGATGCACCCTTATTTTGCATCAGAGCCAATCAGAATAACTCGAATATTCGGCAAAAGGAATATTGCGCAATATTCCTTTTGCCGAATATTCGAGTTATTCTGATTGGCTCTGATGCAAAAGAAGGGGCGGAGAAGATAATCGCGCAATATTCCTTTTGCCGAATATTTGAGTTATTCTGATTGGCTCTGATGCACCCTTCTTTTGTATCAGAGCCAATCAGAATAACTCGAATATTCGGCAAAAGGAATATTGCGCGATTATCTTCTCCGCCCTTCTTTTGCATCAGAGCCAATCAGAATAACTCGAATATTCGGCAAAAGGAATATTGCGCGATATTCCTTTTGCCGAATATTTGAGTTATTCTGATTGGCTCTGATGCAAAAGAAGGGCGGAGAAGATAATCGCGCAATATTCCTTTTGCCGAATATTCGAGTTATTCTGATTGGCTCTGATGCAAAAGAAGGGCGCATCAGAGCCAATCAGAATAACTCGAATATTCGGCAAAAGGAATATCGCGCAATATTCCTTTTGCCGAATATTCGAGTTATTCTGATTGGCACTGATGCAAAAGAAGGGCGGAGAAGATAATCGCGCAATAGGAATATTGCGCGATTATCTTCTCCGCCCTTCTTTTGCCCCCTTATTCTCCTTTCTTTTAAGTAGAGTTAGTGTAGAGTTAGTGTTTAGTGCATATTAGTTTAGTAATACAGGAAATGATCTACGTTTATGAGAATTTCGCAATCATTTTCGCATTAGCGAAATTTCGCAAATTTTTTTTTGAATTAAATATCACGAATTTTCGATATTTTAATATTGAACCCTACGAACTAAGACTGGGATGCCATTACATATGCATGTAAAGCCAGGTGTCCCAATACTTTTGACAGTACAGCGTATGATGAATTGAGAGCCAGCTCTACTTCCAGTTTGGTGTTCTGGTTATTTATTGCTTTCTGCTATGATTGATGAATACTATATCAAGATTTAGATTATACTTAATAAAATACTGTTGAGACTTGGAATATGATTAAACAATCTTGAATGAGGACCATAAACATTTAATTGCAAATGTGAACTTTTTTTTTTTTTTGTATCATCAGGATATTTTTTTTAAAACAAAACTGGCAATGAAATGTCATTGTACTAAGTACAATGTAAACATACTTACTTTAGAAAATCAACCTCAAAGTTGTTGGCTATATATTCGAGATGAAGAGCAACAGCAGAAGAAGAAGGTTGGTGGGGAGGCCGCTGTGAGATAACAAATTGGATTATGATCTTACCTTTAAAATTCCTTTTTTAAAGCACATCACAGGATACAGACTTGTATTTTAGTCACCAATGGGTTAAGAAGCCACATTTGGGTAACTTGAACACTGGCAAAGCAAAGCTGTAAGGAGGGCCCAGCTAAACCACCACTCACAATCCCAGCACACCTTCAGTTTTGTAGCAAGCAATAACAGCAGTGGATCACAAATACAGCAGGTACCCCCAAGAAAATAGTTTTACATTTAAGACAAAAATACTATTTTCTTGACTGGTCATCACAAGACACAGGCTGTAAATTCAGCCTCCAATGGGGCATCTCAAATCAGTCCAACTGAGAGGGGAGCAACAGAGCAAATAATGATGAACATGCCCCAACAAGGTGGCTTGCCCCACATCCAAACAATGGAGAGAGACCTCCCTATAATGCCTAAGTTCAGGACACAAATTACGTAAGACAGTGTCCTGGTTAAGGTGGAAAACAGAAACCACCATAATAAGAAATAAGGCACTGGGCCTCAAAAGAACCTTATCCAAGTGCAATACCAGCAAAGGAATCTTTGCAGGTCAAGGCTTTCAACTCAGAGACTTGTCTCACAGATGTGATGGTGACGAGAAAGAAAACCTTGAGAGTAGGGAAAGTCAGAGGGATACCCCTAATGGGCTCATTGATTGGTCTTTAAACTTCCAGCGGAAAAGATTGAGATCCCACAGTTGCAACAGGGAACGTACAGGAGGAACAATGTGAGTGATACCTTGTACTAGGGTCTTGACTAAAGAGAGTTGGGTAAGCAATCTCTAAAAAAGTATGGTTAAGGCCAGAATATAACTACTGATGGAACTCAATGCAAAATACTGATCCAGGCCTGACCGGAAAAAAAGCTAGGATTCATCCCACTGAATTTTCGCAACTGACCTGATAGAGCAAGCAAGAACATTCCCAACAGGAACCGTCAAGGTTTTGTTAAGGCAAGACTAAGCTCTTGAGTCTACAGCTGGAACTATTCACTTCTTTAAGAGCCCCTCCTCAACAGGATATTGCTGAGAAAAATGTTTGGAAGGGGTAAACACAAGCTGAAGCAGTCAGTGTAAATGTAAAGATTTTACAGGTCAGAGTCCCTTTAGGGAAGCCATAGGAGTGACCTTAGACAAGTAGCTCTAGTTTTAAACACACCCATACTCAGTGCCGATCCTGACCTCCCTGGGGCCATAAGCAAAATGACATGGCACATTAAAAATGAGAAGCGGGGGCTCTGACGACAGTGACATGTCACATTAAAGAAAGTTGAGAAGCGGGGGTAGGGGGTGTTCTACTGTCGGAATTGACATCTTACATTAAATTGAGAAGTGGGGGGTGCTGACTTCTTACCTCTTCTCCCATGCAGCCAGCGAGTTGAGAAGCAGGGTGAGGCGGCGAAAATTACTTCTTACCAGGTGGGGGCCTCTAGTAATTTGGGGAGCCCTTTGCAGCTTTGCGGGGCCCTAAGCGGCTTGCATAGTAAGCCTATAGGGCGGATCGGTCCTGCCCATACTGCATCTGCAAAGGATAGCAATAATGTAAATTCTTGAGTTTTGAGAGAATACCTGACAATGAGTCCTCTTCTTGTAAAAAGTTCTCAGAACTCATTGCAGCACCATCCTCCTCTTCCTTTATCAGTGAGCTTGAGGGCAGTCAGAGAAGGATCAAAGGGAAATTAAGGGGCTTGCTTACTGACCCTGCAGTCTGTAGTGTCTAAAAGGTCAGACAATTTTACAATGAACACAGACATGGTTACAGCAAATTCCTTTCTGGATAAATAATAAAAGGAGGGTGCTTCTGAAGAGGCAGAGAAAGATCTAGTAAGGGGGCAACAGTCCAGACTGACCATGTCAGAATCTCCAAGGGGGGCTAAGTATCCCCCCTCTAAACTGCTAGCAGAACTAGTCCTAGTCTCCCTGTGTTTTTTAACTGCTATGTAAGTCAAATCCTTTTTAAGGGTACACACGACAGATACTGCAGTAGGAATTTGCACCTGTGTACCCAGTCATCCTTGTTAGAGAGCCTGTAGTGCCTCCAGAGATCACTCCATGCTGTGGGCTATGGATGCAGGAAGACAAAAAGCAATTGGAGGAGCATGGATAATATGACAAAATGGCATGTACATGCTCAAAACAGAATACTGGGGGGGAGACTGTGCAGGCACAGAAAGGGAGCCAATTTTAAACTTGGAAGTGCTTTGTGCTGTTTTGTTAAGACTGAAACAGACATAGCCATTACTATGGATTAACCACCCTCTTGGATGCCCCTCAGGCTCAAAGCTTTTGATTTTTTTGATGGATTAACTTTTCATGCAGTCTCATTACCCTAAGGAACTAAATAGGGTGATGTACCCCTATTTTCAGCATATTAATGCCCATGCCAAGTTTGCAGCTCACACATATGACTTACTACCAGGAAGGACCAGGAAAAAGGGAATGTACTAATTAGATATATCTATTAGGAATGCTTTCCTTTTCTCTTATATAGCTATATTTTTATTCAGCAATCTTGCCATGCCAATATTTTGCCACTGATTATGGTGTACAATATTGTAAGATTTATGAATTTACACCAGTAGTTAACTTGCGTGTTGCTAGTGTACTTTTTGTACGATTACCTAACAGCATTCTTCATGCTCTATTTTGAGAGATTTAATTGATTTTTGTTGAGCTGTTTAAGAGATAGAACTTTTATACTATACATGTGTTTCCTGATGCATCTGCCATAATTTCATACTGAAACTACCTCAAGGGACCTTTAGATCCTGTAGCTAATACATCCAGTTTTCTGTGATTTTCTTACTCATGGACAGTTACAAAGTTCCATGTGCCATAAGAACTACCTTCTGTATAGACTGTAAAAGCTATTAATATTTGCTTGATTTTTTGTTGTTTATGTGAAATCCTTCAAACACCAGTCCTGTGTTCATGCTCAGAAAATCTTGTTTTTTTAAGTGGGATTATTGCCAGTTTAACCTGTGTGGAATACAATTGATGCAATAGATGTTTATGTTAAAGCGGTTGTAAACCCTGCTTTGTTATTTTTACCTACAGGTAAGCCTATAATAAAGCTTGTCTGTGGGTAAAATGATATCTTCTAACCGTGCACCATTTAGGAGGTATTCACCCTTCGTGGAGCTGCTGACGTCAGCAACGTATGCACTCTGAAGGTCCAGCATACCACGCCGGATCTTCAGCGCTTCTTGTCGTAACCGAGGGCTCCCACGTGCATGCACGGGATTGGATCCTGCTGCTTTTAATCAAATTCTGTGATGAGGGAGCTGGGGACAGGAACGAGCAGCACTGTGTGTATAATTTAAGAATTAAAAAATCAATAAAAACATTTAAAATAGCAATAGCAGATAGTTAAAGTAGATAAAAAAAAGAAAAAACACCAAGTTACAAAGAATGATAATTTTATTCAAGTATATTCAAGGTCAATACAAGAAGTTCTCATGGGAACTTTTTATTACATGTGCTGTATAGTTGATAGGTGGACATCACTTTTGAGTAGAAGTAAATTTTCATGTACAACATAGACATGAATTCTTACAGTAAGAGCAATGGAAGTGTTGCACACACTGTCAGTAAAATCAATATTAACTGATGCCTTTGACATTTATTATGAGCAAAAGAATATATAGACATTAAAATGTTACACTCAGGTAAACCATATACAACTATAATTGGCAATTTTGGTACTGGAAATCAATTGTATTGCCTCCTTAAAAAAAACGTTTCATTAAATTTCCGGCATAGCAATTTAAACATCGGTGCACTAGACATATGGCACACCAAAATAAGCAAGGCATGGATCCTTCATACATGTATAAGATAAGTCTTGTGTTTAAACCATGGAGAAAAGAAAATGTGGAGGAGATACCAACAGCGACCAATTAGATGCTCCGACTCATTGCCATTCCAGAGCCCAGAAATAGCTTTTCCTGCCTCCTTTTTAATTACACCTAATAAGCTGGTCCACGTGTTGTCTGACCTGCTCTTTCCATTGGCAAAGTGTACTAACAATGCATAGCGCCTACCTAAACAATGAATTCACATTATAATCAATCTGGTAAAAAACAAAGTTGTTGCTTATTTTTTCTGAAAGATCAAACTGACTGTTTATGAGTCCCCACCAACTAATTTACAAAATACTTAAAGCAAAACAACACCCCCAGTCCCCCTTCCCTATATTGCCCCCCCCCCACATGTACTTTTTATACTTATCCTTTTTCTGAAGTCTTGTTGTAGTTCAAATGGTACACAGCATCATATTCCTCTCCTCCAGTGCTAGACAGTTCTCGATGATGCAAAGAGCTAATGTAATCAAGTCAGTACAGTTCTCTGCATGATTAAATTGTGAGTGCAGGGTACCATGGCATGGCTTCTGCTTTCACAGGAAGTGAACTGATCATTGCTGGATCACAAAGTCAGTTAGTCTACAGGGAAGAGATATATACTGCATTCGTAGGAATTAAAAAAAAAAAAATTATAGTTGGGTTTAAATTTCTGGAAACTATTAAAAAACTGCTTGGATCTAATTGTTTGCTATAGAAAACACTCCCACTTTGCCTTCTTTCCTTTCCTGTCATACATTGACCGAACCAATAGTCAATATTCTGAGAAAGCATGCATCTCTTCTAGCCATTATGGGTTATTCTGTAATGTTATATCCAATAAGTCAAGCTTGTTGTGTGAAATAAAAGGTATAAAACAGATATGATACACATAATACCTGATACAGGATTATAAATAGAACATTAACAAGCATTGTGGCTTTAGTCTTGGTGTTGAATTACCATTATTCAACAGCAATTTGAAGAACCACACTCAAGGATTGCTGTAACAAGGAAAGTAAAATTCTCATGCAGTTTTTAATAAACTAACATTATCAGTGTAGATTAATTATAACTCTAGTTTCTTAAAATACCCACATTAAAAAAAAAAGTTATAAATGTACATCTTCTTGTCTAAGGCATTATTGAAATTTGCTGTTTAAGAAGACAAATGTTTTTTGTTGCCCTGCTGTAGCCAGTTTACGAATATCGCCTAACCAAATCAATGGATGGAGCATTAGATGATAATAAATGCAAAATTATCTATTTAACACTATGGAAGGTGGTATATAAGGTCAAACGCCATTCAAAACAGTTTTTTACTTTTTAGGTGGGCTTAATCCACAGCAGAAGGATCTTCCACTAATGAACCTCTGACCGACCATGCTTAGCTTTATAGCAGTCCTTTAAAAATAGGTTAAACTCTTTCTGCTTTGTCAAAAATATAAGCTCTACAATAGCACAGAGCTCACAATTCTCTTGGATTGATGGATACCCAAGCACCAGTAAGGGTAATACAAAATAAGTCTTTTGCTTGTACATGAGTGGATGATTAAAGTGAACACACATTAAGGACTGAATTAATTGAGCAATAACTTTACAAAGTGAACAATGTATCATTCTTTACTGACCCAGTCCCACTGAATTTAACAGAAAAACTGATTTCTAGTTTTAGTTTCAATTCATATTTGAAAAAAGTTATGTTGAAATTAATTTGTTGCTTTTGGTGATTCCACTATACATGCTTATAGGACTGAATAAATACCTATGGCTGTACCTTAAACAACAACAAGCAGGTCTTAATAAGACTGGTCGACTATAAGAGCTAGCGTTTCAGATGGTCACCTGCTTTTCAATAGAAAGACTAGAGGGGACTGTCTGTGGGAATGGATTTTTACATTTTCCTGACACAATTCTTTCTCGCACATTAGCATTTCTACTTGGCCCTGGTTTTGATTCTCCATATTATGTCAGCAGCAACAGTTGTTCTGTTTGGACTGTGTTGCTGCTTTGACAAAACATGACATATGACATCACAGTAAAATCTTCTGGAGCTTAGCGAGCACGCCATGTCAGTACAAGAGATTTCACAATTCTCAATAATACTAATGTTTATTTAAAGCTGCCAAATGCTGATTTACTTCACAAAGGCATGCAAAAACTTAAGTTTTGAAGAATCTATTAAGCAGTTAGTTGAATCAAAGTTATACATTTTCTGATAAATCACCTATATAAAGTGCAGTTTTGTGTAGGGGAAAACACTCTATAATGCAACAACTGATATCTCTCATTATAAGCAATATATGAAATCTCCCCTACTGTCAGTAAACTCCTATACTCTATTATGCATGAAATGCAATTTTTATGTAAAGCCTTAAGTGCATTTACCAGAATAATGCTGTCTTAAGTCTTATTACACAATATGATGAACAGAAGGAAAACACGTGACAATATGGTGAAAATAAGGATTGGCATGAAGGGCTGACCACTACACATAGGTAGGAATGATAAAAACATATACTGGACAAGTATTGGTTCACTCCTGTGTTTGGATGATATGAGTCTTGTATTAGGGTGACAAGAAAAGGTTAGTCAGCTCTAAATGTTATGGGTGAGTGCTGATGGGCTGACTTCACTGCCATCAGATATTCCCTGGGGACACTAACAAAGATATCTCCTCCAAACCTTCTGCCTCTAACCCCAGTCTTAGCCATTACAAAGTCAAGTAAGGAAGTTTCCTGATCCTGCAGCATCTTGCATAATGTAAATTAAATAGACATATTCAGAATTTAGCGGCAAGAGTAGGGCACCCTTGTAATAGCCTTAACAGGTTGGTAGAGCTAAGAACTGAGGTGCAAAGATGTCACCAGAGGACTCCCTGAGAGACAGAAAATAATAATAATACAGTGGGTGAATTAAGGCGTCCAATATTGAGGTTTTAGACAAGTGTTTCATGTAATCTGTGGATTAGAATTATGGATATAAAACAGGGTAGTGATCAAGCCCATTTAACAAAATGTGCAATCTGTGGTTGGCTATCACAAAAATATTTTATTGGTCAAAAAAAGAATTTCTTTGTTTCTTTAATATTCGGTCTACAACAAAAATGTGTAAAATTCCTTCGAGATAGTTTCCTTAGACTTAAATGGTTAAATATTTTGTACACGTTAATTAACCCATTTAAAAAGCTTTATTTGCATTACCCATGCCAAGCAATTACATGTCAGCTTGTAATAACAGTTCAAATATTTTGTACAGTTATCAGCAGCAAGTTCCAATAATTCTTTTTTTTTATTTTTTTTAAATATTATATCATTCGAGAGTTTCAAATGCAGAATTTAAACAACCATCTGCTCTCCCTTTGGAAAGAAAGAACTTTTTTTATGTAAAAAAAATATCAAATATAAATTTATGAAAGACCATTCATGACATATACAGTAAGTGTATATAGTTTTGCTACAGCAGCTTGTGATATTTGGATTTAATTTAGATGCAAGGTCATATATAACCTTTACTAAACACACTAGTATAAGACCATACATGAATGTATACAGTCAGGATTTTGTCTGTGTATAGAGATACATTGCATTATTCTTGTACACATTAGCATACTTATAACCACACCACTGGTAGTACTTCGTAGGCTGCATAAGTTTTTGATGTAAAAATGTAAAGCAAACGTTGACTGAGACAGAGCCAACAAATTGTAAAGCATTCATTCCCAGTAGTTCAATTGAAAAGTTAACTCATTATATTCACAAATAAATCAAATATGAAGGCTGCCAGAACTATTGTGCACTTGTACGTCGTAACATTCTGTAAACAATATCTGATAGCGTTTCAGAAAAAAAAAATATTATACAAAGGATTCTTTGTCTCTGTCTGCACATATTTTACAATCTGTGGACTCATCATTTTTTGTAGAGTCTTCTTGTTCCAGCCCAAAGTTTTCACCTGTGTCCCTAGTTACACTGTCATAAGAAGGCGGAAAAGATGTAGAAGAAATAGACTCTACTTTCTCCAAACGATGCCCAAAATTTTCATTCATCATTATGGCAATAAGGCCTTCCTTCTCAGGGGCTTCTTCTTCAATAATGTTTCCGTCACAGGACCTGTGACGGTAAAGGAATGAGGCTTGTTTCATGGAACGATAAAGCAAATGCCTCCTAAAGGCTCTTTGGATGATATAGGCAGACACCTCTTCTTGTTTGCGTCTTAAGGTGCTGGTGATGGGTTCGTAAGAAATTTTAGATGGATTGGCTGCCATAAATTTTTCTTCCATTTGTATCTTTAGAGTATCCATCTCCCCAGATTCTCCAAGAACTCTTTTGGTGAAGGCAAACAAAATATCCAAGCAATGAATCCTGTCTCCGCTAACCATAGGAAGATCCATGGCTATAAGTTTGATCTTATTTGGTATGGGTATGCGTAAGGGTTCAGCAAGCGAGTCAGCAAATTTAGACAGGACTGAATAATCAATGAACTGTGTTGCTTCTGGGTCAAACTTCTCCCAGACTTCGTAAAACATTTCAAAGTCATCTTCACTTAGAGGTTCTGTACTTTCTTCAGTGGCCACGCTGAAGTTTTCCAGAATAATGGCTATGTACATATTAACCACAATAAGAAATGATATGATAATGTAGCTAACAAAAAAGACAATCCCAACAGGGGGATTTCCACAGTTCCCAGGGGAGCTTCCGGGATTAGGAAAGTCTGGATCACAGTCAGGTTTATTACTATTTAATATTGGATTAAGAAGGCCATCCCATCCTGCTGAGGTTGTGATTTGGAAGAGACAAATCATGCTGTTTCCAAATGTTTGAAAATTGAACATGTCATCAATTCCACTTTCCATCTTTACGTAGGCAAAGTTTGACATGCCAAAAATGGCATATATGAACATAACAAGGAAAAGCAAAAGACCAATATTAAACAAGGCTGGGAGTGACATCATTAAGGCAAACAGGAGAGTCCTTATTCCTTTGGCTCCTCTTATAAGTCGCAGAACACGTCCAATTCGTGCCAAACGAATTATTCTGAATAATGTCGGAGACACAAAATAATTTTTTATAATATCAGAAAGTACAATACCTGCAAAAAACAGAATGAGAGAACTTTTAGAACCATTCTTGTTAAAAGCAAATATAACACATGTGACCAATATTACTCCATACCATAAATGTCTGCAAAAATATGTTATACAATTATATAGCATTAAAACGCTAGGACAGTACAAATATCACCCAAACGATGGGCAGACTGAGGTATTTGATAAGAGGCATGGCGCATTTCTTGAAGTTGTAATTTTTTGTTAACATTTTTTTTTCACATAATATCACCAGTGCAGTACAGCGTCATTGTATAACTGGTGTGGTGGTGATCAGCAACAGTGACTGATGATAGTATGTAAGAAAACAAAATGTAATAATTTAAAAAATATATATTTAAATATGTTTTTCTTTTCTCTTACATTTTTTTTTACACAGTATGACCAAAGCAATATACAGTAGTGTTATCATAGTAACACTGTACCACTCTGGATGGTGGATCAGGATTTTTTCTTTTTTCACATACTATAATTGCTTATAGCAGTGAAGTGATTGGCCTTGTCTGTGATCACTGTGACCAATCACAGCTAGCAACACAATTGTATACAATGAATGGTATGATAGGAAGCCATCCATTGTTTATAATTATCATGTGATCTACTGTGATTGGTCATAGCAATCACATAACACTGGCAGAGCACCACTGCAGTGATCAGTCATCCGCTATGTTCGGTGGACAGAGCGGGTGACAGATCAAGCCCTATTGTGCCGGGAAGGGCCACGCGATTCACGTTCTCGGAAGGACATCATATGATGTCCTCCCAGAACAATAGGGTTCACGCTCGAATGTCATTTTGCAATTGCCTGGGTGGGAAGCAGTTACCAAAGCAATTTTGAGTAGTTAAATCCTAATTTAAGGCAGGACTTCATTTTAATATAGAGTGACCATGCAGGGAAGCTGTATGAAGGATATCTCTGACTGCACATTATATGGTTTAGAAGAAACCTCCCCACCCACCCCCACTTTCATAATCTTCTGGTGCTGTGAGAGATAATAGAACTGAGGGAGCTGTGGCAGGCACTCTTCAAGAGTGCCTGACTATGTCCACCCTTTCTGTCCCCCTCCTCCATTCATAGAATCCATACTACAGGTCCTTCTAAATGAAACAGGATCAGGATCAGAAGTTGTCAAATAGCTGAAAAATCAGGATGTGAGCATAGGTTTACTTATTTTAAAGGAAACTTATGAAGGGTTGTTTTAAATGATGCTGACTTTTCAGAGTTTGGGCCAGCTTACACATTTTGAAAAGTATGGTAACTTTACATTATTTTTTGCATCAACTCACTTTCTAAATAGAATAGTGTGACTACTTACCCACAACTGAAAGGATGACCACCACAAAATCAAAGATATTCCAGCCAATGGTGAAATAATAGTACCTAAGAGCCAGGATTTTTAGTGTACATTCACCAGAAAAAATTACCACAAATGCCAGGTTAATATTGTACAGTAAGTTTTCAATGTCTTCACTCTGCTCATCGGTTTCCACCATCATAGTGACCATGTTAAGGCATATGAGAACCATGATAATAATGTCAAAGGCTTGCTTTGTCACCACATCAAAGACGAATCCCTGAAATTTGTTCTGCAAAATAAGGAGAAATAGGATTCAGGTTAAAAAAAGAGTCAAAGCATTTGCATTATTACAGAAAAAGTAACAAGTATGAAAAATCTCCCGTGACAAGCTGACTTTAAAGTTCTGACCTCATATCAAACATGTATTATTTACTAAGATATCAATACTTTATGAATAGCAAAATAGAGGTTCTTTAATGGTACATTACTGTGGTGTAGTTGCATTACACTAATAAAAGTAGATTTTTACCAACAATAATAAAAGAAGGCCTGCACCCCACAGCAGCTCCTTGAAAGCAGCCATTTGCCCCTTATTCAGGTATTCTTTAGAATGCTTTGCAGACTAAGGTTTAGCCATTCAGGTATATAGACATGTGCATTAGTTTTCGTCCGAATGCATTTTAGTCCGAATTTCAGGTATTTTCGTTATCGTTTTAACAAACGATAACGAAAGCACAGAAAACGAAAACTGAAAGATCCGACATAAAAAAATGCTTTATTTTCGTTTTTGTTGCGGTCGAATGTGCCTAACCTCAACTCTATTAGCCCAATATTATTCGACATAGAGAGAAAAGATTCGACATAGAGAGACATGAAGAGTCAATTTTTTTTTTTTTTTTAAGATTCTGTCAAATATTTTTTTTTTTTTCTTCTTCTTCTTAGAACATTCGACAGACACCATAAGCCTTCAATGACAGATTCGATCTTAATCTGGATTTTCGGACAAATGCATTTTTTTAACGGAAAACTAAATAAATAAAAACGAATTTCGGGAGTAAGTAAATAAATGTATTTTTCGGACAAAAACGAAATTACGAAACAAAATATTTCAGTGTGCACGTGTCTACAGGTATAAGGGAGCTTCTAAAGCACCAACAATTTTTTTAGCAGTTACATTTTTTAATCAGCAGGTGACACGGAAGAGGATAGATGGGGTCAAATCAAATTAGAGTTAGTCATTAAAATAGAAACTCTATTAGGTAAAATAGTACAGTGAGAGTGATGGGGATAGCTTTTGATCATTTTAGGGGTTTAATAAAAAATGGACAACTTATTTTGCACAATTTTACCACCTAACCAGGCCTTATGTATTTTTCTCCCCAAATCCCCTTAAGTTTCAAAGTGTGTTTTTTGGCAATGTCTTGGTTCTGCACATTATATATTTTAAAGTTTGTAGTCTACCCCAAGGTATTATACTTTGTTTTTTTTTTTTTTTGGGGGGGGGGCCCTAAAAATTTAATTTGGAAGCAAATATGGATGAACACATTTGTATTTCCTTTGTTTTTATTGGAAATAAATACATATTTTTTTTAAGAAACAATAATGAATTGTTTTCTTCTACATTTTCCCAATGCAACATTTAGGTACTTAATGCACCTCCACATATGTATAGAAACATATAATCAACAAAGTTCTGATTAAAATATATTAAAGTAATTGTAAAAAAATAAAATACCGTACATGTTATACTTACCTGCTCTGTGCAGCGGTTTTGCACAGGGCAGCCCAGATCCTCCTCTTCTTAGGTCCCTTGCTGGTACTCCTGGCCCCTCCCTCCAGTTGAGTGTCCCCATAGCAAGCAGCTTGCTAAGGGGGCACCCGAGCTGAGCTGTAGTTCCGTGTATCCATTCAGACAAGGAGCTGCGGTTTGGCCTTGCCCCCTCTCTCTCCTGATTGGCTAACTGAGTTTGATTGACAGCAGCAGGAGCCAATGACGCCGTTGCTTTAAAATTAAATTGGGTTAGTGAAGGCACAAATTAGCATGATGGCAACTTTTCACAGGCTAAAATTATTTTGAAACACATTGTGCTCACTTATGTGAGCGTTTGATGCTTGTGCAGTAGATGCAAATTTCATCCAGATCATCTGATTTCATTGTTGAGACCTGGGTATTCATTTTGGGTGGAAGTATTTTTATTTATTTTTAAAATGAATATATATATATGTGGCATATTTTTGGTGGTTAAGGGTGTTTATACTTAACTTTTTGGTGATCTAACTTTAGTAACACACTGGAAAGTGGGCGCAAACAAACTGAAAAAAAAAAACATCAAACGCAGCCACTGTGCCCATCAAACGCAGCCACTGTGCCTATCAAACGCAGCCACTGTGCCCATCAAACGCAGCCACTGTGCCCATCAATTTCTGCCAGTGTGCCCATCAATTTCTGCCAGTGTGCCCATCAGATGCTAACAGGTGCCCCATCAGATGCCGCCAGTGTGCCACAACAGATGCTGCTCAGCACTTACCTGTCTCGCAGCGGGTCAGTAGCGGTCTCCTGCACATCCTCCATGTCTTCTTTTGTCCTGTCTCAGGGGTCCAATCACAGCATCTGACGTTTCAGCCCATCAGGTGACCGGTAACAGAACAAATTCCTTTGCTTTGCTAACACACAGCTAAGTGATTAGTGAACGCCCAGCATGGCGCCCACTGTTCACTGTTTTGGGCGTCTATTAGAGCCTATGGCTTTAATCATGTGCTTCCCAAAACACCCACGACGGTGTAATTTAAATTGCCCAGTGCCTGAAAAGGGGCCAAACACCTGAATAGGGGGTGTCAGCAGCGACCATAGATAGATAGATAGATTCAGACAATGTATGAATCTATCTATGGTAATAGAGCGGTGCAGAAGAGAGGGGGCTTGCACTCCTGCGCCCTTTATGGATGCACCGCCACCGTTCAAAACTAATATAAAAAAATGTTATGGCCTTGTTTACACCATGATGCTGAGAACGTGTATGCAGTTTTCTGCACAGGAAAAAAACTGACATGACATCAACTTTGGTGTGAACAGGGAACATAACTGACGCACGAAAACTGATGTCAACCAGCATGAAAACTGATGTAAATGAATGTCTCTTCAAATTAAATCTGTGTGGTTTCCCTTCAGTTCCCACCAGTTTTCATGTACTTATGGTGTGATCGAGCCCTAAAGGATGAGTTCACTTCATTTTTTTATTTTTATAAATGCACATTTTTTGCAGGTAAAATAAATGTGCATTTACGATCAATATGCATAAATCTGTGATTACTAGTAATTTGTTAATAGTGTAGCAGGGTGCCTGCTGGCTTGTGAAGTTCTCGACCCCCCCCCCCCCTCTACTTGCTGTCAGCAGGAGAAGCGCCAGGCTGTGTGATGTTTAGCCAGTTCTGTCCCCCTCGCTTCGGCACTATGTGCAGAGCAGTCCAGATGCTTGTACAGGTTCTCTCTAAGCTCCTTCAACCCACTGCTACTGTACAAAGTTAGACAGTAGTGGTTCTGTGTAAAATGATGTACTTGCACCTGCTCCCCCTCTCCTAACAGTAGCGGTTTGGATCCAATCAAGTCAAATGTGGAACAGCCACTGAGGATCATGGGATTTGTAATCCTTAAAGGGGCCCTGCTCAATACAGGTGAATGGAGGCTAATGGCTGCAGAATTACAGGCCTACAATTATCTGCATACAGGGGGGGGTACAGCAATTTGCCAGGCAAAAATTACCAGAGCTGGGGGAGACCAGCAGCAAATGAGACAGTGCATACCTATTGCTGGGGTCTGCACCTTACACCAGGTGGACAGCAGGGCTGGACTTGGACAAAAATTTGGGCCTGGACTTCATCCAGACTGGCCCACTTTGACAGGTCTCTCCCATGGCGGCCAGACAACTCCCGCACCCCTCCGGCCACCCAAGCCCCCTCTCCACCTTCACTAGCCACTAGCTGTTCTACTTTATTAGAGTAGAACGGCTGGCACTGGTGCTTATATAGGCAGTACCAGTTGGGAATCTAGACATTATTTCACCCGGGAAAATAATCAGTTCGGTTCCCCCCTTATGGGACAAGATTAGGCAGAAGTGAGAAACTCCCAGGCCATAGCTGCAACTCCCAGAGACAGAGGAGCAGAGGGTGCGGAGGTCTGCTGTCACTGAAGCCGGCCCACTGAGCCATCGGCCCACCGGGAAACTCCCTGTAGTCCCAATGGCCAGTCCATCCCTGGTAGACACTGTTGGGAAACCAGTGTAAGTCCACCTCTCCTATGCTTGTCTACACCAAGGACAGAACTGTGAGGACCAAAATGGGAGACTGAGACACAGAGAGCTGCTATGTCTCCAAACCTGAGCTGGGGAGACCTGTTGTGGAGTGCGACCATCAGAGAGGACCTGATCTAGGGGACCAAAATTTATGGGACCGCTGACCGTCAAGCATACTGGACCTGATCTGCTGCATACCGGGAGTGGTAAGCACATCTACCAAGCTTAACCTCTTTCTGCCCACTGTTAAGGCTAAGAAACACAGCCTCTTACTTAGCAAACCATCTTCCGGTTGATTTTATTCTTACTAATGCTGTGTATACTGATTAAATGGGGTTTAGCCTTATTTCAGTGTAAATCAAAGGCTGTAGGTGAGTCTAACCTGCCCATCAGTTAAATTATTGTTTTCTGTTGTCCTGTGTATTTGTTTTTTGCATATTGCATTTGCTTAGCATTTCGATATTTCGATATTTCGATATATTTACCTTGTTATCCACAAGTTGCTTGTGGTCTATTTTCTGTGTACTATTGTAGAACGGTGCAATATTAACCCTTAAGCTACACAGGTGTGAACAGCCTACAACTTAATGGCAAATGTATCAGTGGGGACCGAACAGTTTAGGGAGTCATGGTAGAACAGTGGACATATCAAACCAAGCAGCTCCTTAAGGGGTGGAGCTACGAGTAGTGGTTCATCCAGGATACATCTATTCTGCAAGGTACTAAGATAACAAGCCACACTCAGCTAACATGGATCCCACTAGCCCAACCCAGTGGTGTAAGGGGGAAAATGGCCATTGGGAGTCAAGCGTGGTGGTCAAAATCCTCAGAAAGACCTGGACAGAAGAACAGCTGGTTCAGCTGAAAGTGGCAGACATCAACACAGAAAGGAAATGGTGACCCTGCTAACTGGAAGAATCAGCAAGCAGCCTGCAAAGATGATACAAGAATACAAGATAATCTTCTTGAGCCATCATCAGATTTATTAACTTGTTACAATTGTGGAGGTGTAGGCACCAACAAATGTAAATGCCCAAGTCGGCCGAAAGGAGGGGAGCACTGACAGAAACCACAGAGAAACTACTTCAGCCAGCTTCTGATCGTGTTGTGATACAAGGAAGAGTAATAGGCATGAGTCTTTATGAGATGACCCTTCAAACACCCCAAAGATATCACTGGAGATGCCTGTTCCCGTATCCATTCATACTGTTTAAGAAGGGGTTGACTGTCAGTCTTCAGGACCTCATTGGAAACATAATTTGAGGCATGTTAGAAGATGTCCAATCTGCTAGGCCTGCTACGTCAGTCAATGTTATCCAAGTTCCTGACAAGTTATTAGGCCCTTCCCCTGCATTACCAGTATTAGTGGAAGAGATTTACACATCAGCTTTTACAACAAGCACTTGAATTAATCCCTCTCCAAATGTTTCAAGACTTCGATGTTCAGGGCATCAAACCGGAAGTGACGTCGAACCTCGGGCCAGCCAATGGGATGACGCGTTTCTCAGCATCCGCTGGTTCATCAGATCTGATGAACCAGCGGATGCTGAGAAACGCGTCATCCCATTGGCTGGCCCGAGGTTCGACGTCACTTCCGGTCGTGCGGCGATAGACTGCGCTTCATGCTGGAACGCATAGCGCGTCCTATCCAGGAAACACAGCTTCTGGATCCCCTGTCGCTTCTTTCAGGCTTCCCCAGGATGGGTCTCCATAACTCCCAAGACTTGGCCAAGTCAGCCTGCCTGCAGATGTAAACGATCGTTGTGACCCTCGACCAGCTGTTAACCCCTGATGTGCCATTGCTCTCAATTGTTTTGTGAGTAGCCAATCTACTGTTTACTATTATTTTCACTTCATTAAATCCCTAATTTACTACACTTAGTTTGGCGCATGTCCTTCTTGTCTATATCTGATCACAGTGCCTAACACAAGTTTTGTGAGGCAACTGTTGGCCTCTGTTGCTCCCAGAAGAGATTCACTGGTAGAACATAGACAGGAAGAGTTGTCCATTCCACCAGTCAAGAGGGAGCTAATTGCAAAAAAGGTGATCTGCCCATGCAAAAGACTGTCTCATTACACATTGAGAGGCTTGGGAAGGTTGCCTGTACCACCCAAGGATTCGTCAAATGCCAGCCTTCCCCACACCAGTTTCAAGAGAGGGCAACTTTAGCTCACCCCCGACACATCTTGGCGGGCCTTACCAGTATCAGTGGTCAATTGACAAGACAACCCCCTTCCCTCACCAGGTTTCTGTTTGAATACCAGTTGTTTTACTTTTTTGTACCTACTAACTTCATTTTTCTTCCTTTTGAATATTCAAAAGCTAAGTACGAGAATATGGACATGTATGTGATACTGGACACAGTCCCTCCTTGGGTGAACAAAAGGACCTTTTATGGGGGGGGGGGGTAGCCGAGTGTACACTGGCTTGTGAAGTCCTCAGCCCCCACTGATCCATCAAACCAAGTGGCTCCTTCAGGGGTAGTGCTAGAATAGTAATTAATGTTTTAGCTTATTTTAATTATTTTTATTGTGCCTACCAGCATGCCTTTGCAGTGTGTGAGGAAACTAGAGTACCAGGAGATAATCCATGCCAGCAAAGGGAGAATATTCAAACTCCAAGAAGATAGAAACCCTGTTGGGTTTTAAAGCAACAACTCTCCTGCTACCAAGCAGAGGCACTAACCACTAAGCCACTGTGTTGCTCTGCTTAGGGCTGGGCTTACACCAGTGTGCTATGGTTTGGATGCAGTATGATTGTATTTTTTACTGGTTTTAGGTGCATTCCCATTGACTTCTATTAGACTGTACATTTTCTGACAGTGCATTAAAGATGCAGCATGCAGGACTTTAATGCGCTTTCATGAAAACACACGTTCTACTAGAAGTCAATGGGAGCACACCGGTTCTTTTGGCACATCCATTTTGCTTGAAAACAAAATATTTAGTTAGGTCATTTTGTGCTTACATGAGGCCTTGGAATTGGCTTCTGAGGCTTTTTTGAACCCAGTTTCTTCATAGCATTGTAGTATTTTTTTTGCTCTTCTGTCATAAAAATGTCTTGGCCTCCTAAGTAAAATGATATAACAACAATTATTATTTTTGCTATAATAAGCAGTACATTATTATCATTACTTCTAGACTATTGTAAGAAGTTCTCACGTTTCCTCATTAAAAAGATACGTTTTTTTTAATTTTAGTCTGTGGCACTATTGGAGAGATGTCCTAATACTTTCTGACCTGACAGGAAATGAGGATAAAATTGCCCAACAGGGACACAGACCACAATAAAAAAACTTCCCTTCTACTCGCACAAACAAACGTTGATATTTGGTCCTGGCCTGGGCCCATTTAAGCCTATATACACGTATATTCATAAAATACAATTTATATTTTTTCAGCAAAGACATCAAAACTCTCCAATCAAATGTAGTAAACATCAAATGTAAGGCTGTACAGTATTTTAGGAGACATTTGTTAACATTTACATAAGAATCGGGAGTCTATATCAATGACCCCAGTCAATGTAAATTAAAGTGATCCTGTGCCCAGATATTGACCATCAAATTATTTACATATTTACATATTATGAACAAGCAGTCAAAGTACTTTAGTGCCCTTATTCACTACATGCATTTTGGAGAATTTAATCCCCATTGTGGAGAATTTAATCTCCAAAGTTCTGAAATCTCAACTATTTTCTATGGAGAGCAGAATCTTGGCAGCCCGACAGCCACCTAATGTAAACAACCAACTAAAATGGGACTCTGGAGTCTCTTTCATGATATTTGAGACTGAATTATTTCACAGTACATGCAGCAAGGGAGGTCATGGATGTCTTGTTTTAAAGCACTTTTACTGTTTGTTTAGAATATGTAAATACTTTAATGTCCATAGTCTGGACACGGTTGTACTTTAAATATCAAGTCTAATGGCCATTTTCTGGTCTGACTGTACATTTAAGCCTAAGATAAAGGAGCAATGTTATTTTAGGGGATATTCCCAAATCTCTTGTTCCTGATGTACACTTTCTGATGAGTAATGTCTTCCACTGAGTCATTCTAAAAAAAAGCATCTTGCTTACCTGAGTGTTATTAATCCTAGATTCTATGTCTGGGATGGTGAATTTTTTATGCAGTATGCATCTCAATAAAAAAAAAAAACTGAAGTAAAATTGACAAAAGTGAGATTTAAAATAACTAATAATAACAAAAAATGTATGATGTAAAAATTGGATGTTAACACAGGTGGTTTTAATTGTAGTGGTTTAAGTGAAGGAAATTGTGGCTGTATACTGTATATATGTAAGTGCACTGTTTTACGCTCAATCCTTTAATAACTGTACTAAGAAAATCAAGAAACTAAATAATATCTGATCATCTGATTCCTTTTCCCCCTCTAATGCCACAATTGGCACCTTTATGGGGGACAGGATACTTGTCTTTGACGGGTATCCTTTCCGACTTCCGGGAGCCTCAGCCGAAGGTATTGACATCACAGCTGTGGGCCTCGCGCATGCACAGTAGGGTTCCCGGCGTGAAGACGAAAGGCTGCACTGCCGGGTTACTTTTACCGGCAATTGCAGCGGCAGCACTCGAGAGCTGATGGAAACATCAGCTGTGGTGCCAACATCGCTGGACTCCAGGACAGGTAAGTGTCCTATTATTAAAAGCCAGCAGCTGCAGTATGAGTAGCTGCTGTTCTTTTTTAATGTGGGATTAAACCATCTTTTTTTAAATTGCTGACAGGTAGGACTGTTATGCCATAAATGTTTCCCCTGTCTGTCAGCTGTAAAATACACTGAGCTGCATATGTGCAGCTCAGCATGCATTAACACCCCACTCCTGCATGTGATGTCATTGCGACCTGGCCATTCAAGTGGGTGAAGAAATGAAACCTGGAAGGAAGACGAGGCCAAGATGAAAGCACTTGGGATTCATCGGATCGGTGACAGTGCAGCACTGGATGGCACACTATGATAAGTAAGTGTCATAAATTTCTGGTATGCAGTGCATATTTGTAAATTATGACCTAAACCTGCAGGGGGGCCATTTTTTTTATTTAAAGAATTTATTACCACTTTAACCAAATCCCGACCGCCCGCCGTCATTTTACTGCAGGAATGTGGCACTGCTGGGCGAGAGCCCATAGCTATACGTCCGCTCTAAAGCGGCCTCTAGGGGCGCGCACGCGTCCCTGCTCGCCCCCGAGTCCGCGCGCGTGCCTGGCGGGTACGATCGCCACCGGGCACACACGATTGCTCGTTACAGAGCGGGGACCGGAAGCTATGTGTGTAAACACATAGCTCCCGGTCCTGTCAGGAACAGAAGATCATGAACAGAAGATCAGTAACAGAAGATCATGAACAGAAGATCAGTGATTTCCCCTAGTGAGGCCACCCCCCCATACAGTTAGAACACACCTAGGAACACACTTAACCCATTCCCTGCCCCCTAGTGTTAACCCCTTCACTGCCAATGGCATTTTTTATAGTAATACAATGCATTTTTATAGCATTGATCGCTTTAAAAATGCCAATGGTCCCAAAAATTTGTCAAAAGTGTCCGAAGTGCCCGCCATAATGTCGCAGTACTGAAAAAAAATGCTGATGGCCGTCTTTATTAGTAAAAAAAAAATATTAATAAAAATGCCATAAAACGACCCCCTATTTTGTAAACGCTTTAACTTTTGCGCAAACCAATCAATAAATGCTTATTGCGATTTTTTTTTACGAAAAATATGTAGAAGAATACGTATCGGCCTAAACTGAGGGGAAAAAAAGTTTTTTTATACATTTTTGGGGGATATTTATTATAGCAAAAAGTAAAAAATGTTGCGTTTTTTTCAAAATTGTCGCTCTTTTTTTGTTTATAGCGCAAAAAATAAAAACCGCAGAGATGATCAAATACCACCAAAAGAAAGCTCTATTTGTGGGGAAAAAATGACACCAATTTTGTTTGGGAGCCACGTCGCACGACCGCGCAATTGTCAGTTAAAGCGACGCAGTGCCGAATCGCAAAAAGTGCTCTGTTCATTGGACAGCAATATGGTCCGGGGCTGAAGTGGTTAATGGGGGAGGAATTCATAAGCATTGATGTGGACACTCTTTAGAATTCCGCCAGCCCTCCACATTCTTGCACCAGATATATGTACCTGTCAGAAATGGGTACATGCATCTGTCGGAGGCTGGCACCAAGGTCACGGATGCAAAATCAATGGATGAAAAAACATATTTGCGTTCAGAGACTTTCTATAAAAGGAGATGTACAGTTTTTTAAAGGACAGTTAAGCAGATTATATGTGTTTAAATTTTAGATAGTGACCTGAATATGAAGTATTTACCTGCAAAAATGGCTATGATTAAACTTTTGCACAAAGACTTCTTAAAAGCCATAATTATAAAGAACTACACTATGTGCAAAGTCTGCTTCCAAAAACAAACACAGATACAAAGCTGTTTGCTTTAAACACTCATGCCTAAATTCGTGTTTCCTCTGGATTTTTTTCTTTAATGGTTGACTATCTGGCTTCATCCAGTTTTAAAATAACCCAACTTGAGTGTTTCCAACAGCTTGAAGGGGTCAAATTGGCATGGTTTCTCTAAACTGTATTTACACTCTTATTCTACACTTAGCCAGCAGTAACAATTTATGAAGTTTTCTTTTGAAGATTCTTTGTGACCTGACACAAGTGACTGTAGAGAGATGTTCTTATGCACCGGTTGCTATGGTTGCGGTAATGACTTGGAATGGACTGAGATCTTTTATGGTAAATAATAAACCATGTCTACATATGCATTTAACTATGTAAATTCAGTAATAGCTTGGGTCTAGTATAGGAGTATCACAGATTCTTAGTGAAAGGAAATACATTGGAATAAGCATACACTGAAATACATTGTATATATATATATATATATATATATATATATATATATATATATATATATATATATATATATATATATACTGTGTGTATTATTTATATATATATATATTGTATTTCAGTGTATGCTTATTCCAATATATATATATATATACACACACACACGTACACTGGCCACTTTATTAGGTACACCTGTTAAATTGCTTGATAACACAAATTGCTAATCAGCCAAAATATATAATAGTCTGGGGTTTAATTAAGTTTATTGACAAAAATTACGATTTTTACATGTACTGCAAAAAAAAATGCTCTGAAGCTGAACTGAGTAAAAGATCAGTTTGAAGGGTTACATTTATGATAGAGAGGAGGAATTCTTCATATTCTCACAGACCTCAGAAAATCCAGAGCATGTTGCCATGCAGAGAGACACCATGTGGCAGTAACTTTGCAAATAAGAGCTTCAAATTATATATTTTTATTTTCTTTGTTTCTTTTTTTTTTGGGGGGGGTGTCTGCACACAAGTTACATTTTCCCAATCGAAAGGAGAGTTTTAGGCGGTGTTAAAAAAGCTGGAATTTGTTTTTCTTTTTTATGTTATATGCAAGAGCATATATCCTTAAATATATACAAAGTAATCCTAATTATATACACTCTTTTTCTAATTGAGGCCTCTAACAACAATACAGACACACTCAGATACTTATCTTCTTCTTTTGTTGGTTGAAGTTATCAATAATCACACCAATAAAAAGGTTCAGCGTGAAGAAAGAGCCAAATATGATAAAAACAACAAAATATAGGTACATGTACTTATTAATTTCATAAATCGGCTGCTGTTCAGTCTAGAAAATAAAAAAACAAAGAACAGTAAATAGAAGTTCAAAACAACATTATACAATACACATTACAATAATAAGCTACTATGTAAACCAACAGTATTCTCTGCACACATACACGTGTATTGAGGTTTATTAATATTGTATATTTAGTATTTAGTATTCCCACAGGAGTACAGCTGTAATCAATCAGCCAAAGGACTTGATTTACTAAAATAGAGAATGTAAACTTTGTATCTTAGTACCTATAGTGAAGCTTTGTTCACTTTGCATATCCAATCATGTGCAATAAGGAAATATATATTAGCCAAACTAAAAACAATTATTTAAAAATATGAACACATATAGATAAAGCGATTAACATTTAGACAAACACAATGCAAATTCATCCAAAAACAGTTTAAAAGTATTATAAATATTTAAACAAAAATTGAATACATAGGGACATGGTTATATACTATGAATGATTAGTTCGCAAACAGGCTAAATATTAATTAGTTTATTAAGGCGGAGTTCCACCCTTAAAACCACTTTCTTTCATCCCATCCAGCATACTGGCGTCAGCGCCAGTATGCTGTTTTTTTTTTTTTTTAATCCATGTACTTACTTTATAATAGATTATTTAATTTTGGGCGCACCGCAGTGTATGTCGCCGCTATAAGCTGACTGTGCAGGCGCCGTAAATAGCCGGTCCTAGTTCGGCTTTTTTCGGAGGGCGTGACGCGGCTATATACGGCGCCTGCGCAGTCAGCTTCTGGGTCTGTGTGTAGGCGCCAAGAAGAGCCGAACGCTAGTCGGCTGTTTTCGGAAGGCGTGACGCCTTATAGCGGCGACATACACCGCGATGCGCCCAAAATTAAATGATCTATTATAAAGTAAGTACATGGATTAAAAAAAAAAAAAAAAAACAGCATACTGCCGCTGACGCCAGTATGCTGGATGTGATGAAAGAAAGTGGTTTTAAGGGTGGAACTCCGCTTTAACATGAGCCACACATCTTTATTTTTCATCTTTCAGTGAGAAATCCATTTCCCATTGATATTTGCCAAATTTATAATATGGTAAAATCTGCTGGCTCCAATCTGTTTTCAACATTTGTTGTCTGCAGATGGTGAATAATTGGTTTTATTGGTGATTCAGTATTCATTCCTGTGGATGACCTGCTGTACACTCAACTCTGCTCATCTACTGGCCAATGACTCAGAAGTGGGACCCCCTACCTCTATCTTAGCATAGTGTCTGGATTACACAGTTATACAGTCTGTAATAGCAGTTCTAAGCTTTTACGGACTGGGTGTCAAAAACACAATTTTTAAAGTTTTTTTTTTTTTTGCCTCTAAACAGTGACAGATGTTATCCTATGTTTCCTTGTACACATGGGAGTTTAGAGACGTTTAGGCAGAAAAAACAACCCATCACTTACATGTTCAGGAGAGGAGCGTTTCTGCAGAATGCCCAATGTGCTTAAATGCATCTAAACACGCTTCAACGCTAGGCGTGTTTACCGCTTGAGTGTTCATTCATTTCAATGGGCAGAATAAATGAATATACTGCCTAATGGAATAAATGACCGCCCTAAACGTGTTTGCAAAATGTGGCTTTATGCATGTTTTTTTATGCTGCTTTTCTCCTGCTGGGAGAAAGGACATTCAGAAGAGCTGGACAGTGTGCACAAAGTGTTATGGATGCATCCTGTACTTGTTTGCAAACTAACAATTTATACAGATTTTTTAAATATATATAAAACAATTTGGTCCATCTGCTTTTTTTATATATTATTCTGTAGGTGAAAAAAGAAAATCTCCTAAACCTGGCTAATCTGTGCCATATTTATCTGTCCATTTACTATTCTGTTATAGGCTTGTGTTAAAACCCCCAACACAATTGGTAGTTTCTATCTAGCTGGGAACAGTAGACCTAATCCAATGAATATTTAAATAATTTTAAATTACTGTTTTTCCTTTAGAGATGGGATAAAATGAGGTAAGAGCCTATCTATCTTGACAGTATGGATCCCATGTAGCTTCCCCTATACAACCCAGGTTACTAAGGGAGCTAAGAATCTTCACTCAATAAATTGTATCTGTGTTCACTTTGAATACCCAATCATGTACAGATGAAAAAAATAAATATTACGTGTCTTTTCACGTGACTGGACAATTATAATAAATGTAACTGATTTTTATTTAGTGATTATTCTTAATGTATTTCATAAATAAGTATATTTGATCCTGAAAGCTTAAAGCGTTTGTTACTCCAACACTTCATATTTCTATGTGCCTTCTGTACAAGTTTCCTTTTTTCTTTGTATTGCTTTCTTTATGTGAATTCCCTGGTGTTCCTGCTAGTCCTCTTGATTTTCTATTAAAATCTGACTACACTAAGCAGCAGAGCAGACCGTTGTCATTTCTCTAGCTTTGCTGGGAACTCAGCCTGCTTCCTCCAATGATCAGACTTCTTCTGACATGCCCCCCTGCCCTGCACAGCCTTTTACTGGGAAGCTCAGTGTGGTGCTGCTTCTCCTCCCCCCAGCTCTTATGCAGCCGAGAACAGAGGGAATGTAATCACTTATAAAGGCTCATGCACACAGGACATTTTAAAAACGGCAGTGCTAAAAATGCCAGTTTTTCACATTTAGCAGCATCTTTACATTTGCCTTATTGCAGGTTTTTTCTGAGTTTTTGAGCGTTTTCCCACGTTTTCCGCAGTTTTAGGTGTTTTTTCATTAAAAACACTTTTTATAATGTAAAAATGCCTCAAAACGTCAAACACGGCTAAAAAGCAGTTAAACACATCTTGACACATTTAGACGCCTTTATCCATGTTTTTAGTTTTTACTGCTAATGGAAAACAAAGGGTGATGTTTTTTTTCTACTGCCCCTAAACGCTTATGCCTCCAAATACCTTAAAAAAAAAAATCAAACCCCCTGAATAGCAGCTGTAAAAATGTCTTGTGTGCATTAGCCCTAAAAAAAGGGTCATTATAATGTTTTTTATATCTTTACAAAAAAATGTTTGCCTTTCATTTCTATTTTAAATGGAATAGAATGTTTTACAAGGTGATCGTTTAAAATCACCTTAACTCCTTTTTTATTAATTTGTTGCTTCAGCACCAACTAGAGGAGTTTACTATCACTTCCTGTCCACAAGATCCTATCCCTGGAACAGGAAATAAGGGCATATCTACTTAAAGGAGACACAGAAAGCTGTAAAAACCTGACATGAGGTCTAATGCACTTTTTTTTTGTAATGTCATGGGAAAAAACAATGTTTTTCTCTACGTGATTCTTGTCAAGCCTGCCTTGCATACACACGATCGTGAAAAAAATGCTTGAGTAAAGCGCGGTGAGGTACAACACGTACAGCGGCACTATAAAGGGGAAGTTCCATTTGAATGGCGCCACCCTTTGGGCTTGATTATGCAAATTTCCCTTCTCATAACTTGCTTCTGAGCATGCGTGTTTTCCCCATCGTTAAAGCCTACACACGACCATTTTTCACAACGAGAACAACAACGACGTGAAAAACGTCGAGAAAAAATATAGCAGGTTCTAAATTTTTAATGCCCATTTTTCTCGTTGAGAAAAATGCTCTGGAACCTACACACAATCATTTTTAATGACCAATTAAAAAAATGTCATTTTTCTCGTCATGAAAAATGGTCGTGTGCACGTGGCATCACAGCCCCCAGCAGAACTGAAAACTCAAAAATAAGCTTTCCAGGTACAAGCATGCAAAAGTAAGCAGTGTCAGAGTTGGAAATGACTTGCACTTATTTTATTCCTTCTGTAATACACACATATAAGAAAATCACTGCATGAACCTCCACGTTCTTATTGTTTTTGTTAGTTAATCATTTGTGAATCAGTAATCACTATGAGAAGCGAACCATATCATTCATAATTAGTCGCATGTGTGAAATTAAATTCGTTTTTATGGCTAAGCTCTTCCTGAAACTCTCAAATCAGCCCACTCTCCAGATTACATTATATCATCTGGAAAATGGACGTGGGTAATAAAAAACATATGTCAATCACAAAGACTGAAGCATTGGATACATACAGCCCAGTCACAGCATTAAATAAAACGACACAGGACCACCAAGAGTGAATTGAAGACAGACGGCAACAGAGAATTAATTGTATTACTAATGTTTTACATTCTTCAACACATTTTATGGTGCCACTAATACTTGTAAGGGAAAAAAAAAGCATAATAAAAAAAAAAGTTTTTTTTTGCAGCCAATATGTCACTGCATTTGAATCTAATTGACTTTAATGAATACAGCTACTCACATTTTAACAAGTCAAAACTACTTTACAATTTCTAACTGTGTAAACTATTTGAAATATGTGTTTATAATCAATTAATGGGGTTCTTAATTTTCAGCAAGAAAATGGAAAATATACCTGTCTGCTCATGCAGAAGCCAATCAAAGATGGTTGGAAGCAGTGTTCATTTTGAACAGCCAGTCCTGTGCAAGACATAGGAGTTTTCTTGCAATGACTAATGTGAACACTCCTTGACTTTTTTCCACCGAATTTACTTTTTTCATTTAGCAAACTAAAAATCATTTACATATTTAGAAAATAATTTCAAATTAGTTCATAAAGTCAACATGGAACAAATAAACAGCTCATAGATCAACAGCAACTATAGAACTGATTGTTCCTTCGGAGCAGTTGATTTGCAGGAAACTATGCAAGTTTTAGCACAAAGCAGGAGTTTTTAACTGTTTTAGCTAAGGATGGTAGCTCCTTCCTGGTATGAATACTTTACCTTACAGTATAGCTACTATTTAATCACACAATTTAGGCATTGTTTAAGTAAAATAAAGGTTACTGGTTACTTTGGGGAACTAAAACATATTAATGACTTTGCCATAGGCTGGTAGTTTATTTTTTATGTGCATTGAAAGATCTGGCAATCCTTATCGAGACTGAAGTGCACCCTAAAACACCAGCGCTTTTCATAAATGTTCTTATTATAATTATGATTATTTCCTTTGTATAGATATTTGACTTGCATCCCTCCAAAGTGTGGGGAACCCCTGGTAGTCACCAGGATCACCAGAACTATTGTCCCCTTTGGAAGATTTCCCCTCTATTCTATTCTGATTAACTAAAATGTGGGATTTTATTTTGCTTTTGATTATATTCACACATCAAAAAGTCAAAGAGGGTGAATCTCCCTGAATTTTAATTTTTCAAAGTGAATGCCACTTGGCTTTAATAATAAGGTGAACCTGCAAAAATCAAATTCAATCTTTTGCGAATGATTGGATATCCAAAGTAAACATTTGACATTTCTTCACCAATTTCTCTGGCAAATTAATTAGACTGAGTATTTACTTTGCAAAATGAACACTCTCTAAACTGTTAATAAATCAACCCTTCTGTCTTTAATTTCAAGTACCATAGATGATGTATGGACTGCACTGCATTTAAGAAATCACTGGAGAACAGATCAATCCTTAAAGTGGTTGTAAACTTCAGTCATGAAATCTGAAAAAAACACATATATCTGTAGTGTTTACTCTCCAAAGATGTAAGTGTAATTTCTCTCTGGTGCTTCATTCCTCTGTTATCAGCATGAGTCACTTCTGAGAAGTTTTCCCAAAACATGAGATACAATTTGTGTCTGGAACAGAGCCCAGCACATAGTTTGTCTATTCAATACACATTTCTGCTGTGTGTGAAAATGGTGTGTTCTTTTCCTCCAATCAGCTCTCACACAGTGTCTGATGCCGTGATGCCGTGTACACACGCCGCTCTCCCGCGCCCACCGCCGCTTACCGTTGCCGTCGGTAGCGGCGGAGGCGATCAGGTCTGCTTGTCTGCTGTCCGGGGATGCGAGTGAGGCAAAAATGTCCCTCACCTGTCCCCATAGCTCTGCTGGGCGGAAGTGACATCAAAACGTCAGTCCCGCCCAGCGTCCTAAAGAGACAATTTCTTTGTTTACCTTTTTTTCTTTTTTTTCTTTTTCATTTAAGCCTAAGTATGAGATCTGAGGTCTTTTTGGCCCCAGATCTCATATTTAAGAGGACCTGTCATGCTTTTTTCTATTACAAGGGATGTTTACATTTCTTGTAATAGGAATACAAGTGATAATTTTGTTTTTATTTCAGTGTTAAAAATGCTAAAATAAATAAAAATAAATCCAAAACCCCAAATTTTTTTTTATAGCGCCCGCATATGAAAACGGCATTCAAACCACACAAGTGAGGCCCTAGACCTCCTCTGTATCTCAAAAAATGCAACCTATAGAATTTTGTAATCGCCGCCTATTGAGATTTTTAAGGGTAAAAGTTTGACGCCATGCCACGAGCGGGCGCAATTTTTAAGCGTGACATGTTGGGTATCATTTTACTCGGCGTAACATTATCTTTGACAATATGTAAAAAAAATGGGCCAAATTTATTGTTATCTTATTTTTTAATTAAAAAAAGTGATTTTTTTTCCAAAAAAAGTGCGCTTGTAAGACCGCTGCGCAAATACGGTGTAACAAAAAGTATTGCAATAACTGCCATTTTATTCTCTAGTGTGTTAGAAAAAATATATATATAATGTTTGGGGGTTTTAAGTAATTTTCTAGCAAAAATAAATGTTTTAGTCTCATAAACACGAAACAGGGGTTGTAAAAAATAATCGTGTGTGGGCTAAAACGACGTAAAAAAGCCACGCATGCTCAGAAGCAAGTTATGAGACGGGAGCGATCGTTCTGGTAAAATTACCGTTCATAATGGAGTAAGCACATTCATCACGCTGTAACAGACAGAAAAGCGCGAATCGTCTTTTACAAACACTGAATCAGCTAAAGCAGCCCCAAGGCAAATGGAACTTCCCCGTTATAGTGCCGTCGTATGTGTTGTACGTCACCGCATTTTGCTAGATCATTTTTTAAAAACTATGGTGTGTGGGCAACATCGTTTTTAATGATGAAGTTGGGAAAATTTCATTTTTTGGACATGCTGAAAAACAACGTTTTTTTAATGCTGAAAAAATATCGTTTGTACGTGGCATCAGACCTCTAACTGCAGCTCTCCACCCCCTCCTTTTTGATACTGAAAATGCAGAAGCATTTTTATTTCAAATCAGCACTTTTGAAGGGTGTAAACACGATAAGACTGCAAATAAACAAGAAAAACTTATGTAGGAGGATTTGTTTCATCTTTGTGCATCATCTAAGGCTATTCACTTCACTGGACATATGAGAGGGTTTACAACCACTTTAAGTGTAATGGCTGCATATGTTTTCTTTTTTTCTGGCAATTCAGCCAGTAACACACTTTCTATCTTAGGGTTCCTACACTCTGGACAAAGGGGGAATAGACACATCTTTGAACACCAGCTTTGTCAATCTGGGGATAGGGTAGTGTCAATGCTCTAGCAGATTTATATAGACTTTACTAACAAATAAACCACTTTCTGGCCAGGTTGGCTCGGCTGCGCAAATCACCGTACATGACGATTTGTGGGCACACGCACACCCATTGACCAGCAGGGTGCCGGGCTCCCACAATCATTCCCCGCAATGACAGAATCTGTTATAGTAAACAAGGCAGATCTTTGTTCTGATAGGGGATGGCACACAGATCCTGTCTTTCTGCTATGCAGGAAAATGGATCTGTATGTTGTTCCAGGCAGCCCTTCCCCTATACAGTTAGAACACACAGTGAGGGAACACATTTAACCCCTTGATTGCTCCTGATGTTAACCCTTTCACTGCCAGTGTCATTAGTACAATGTCAGTGCATACTTGTAGCACTAATCACTGTAATAATGTCACTGGTTCCCAAAGAAGTGTCAAAAATGTCAGTTAGGTGTCCGATCTGTCCACCACAATGTTACAGTCCCGCTAAAAATTGCAGATCACCAACACACATTAAAAATTACATTACATTTACATTTAAAAAAATCCGTAAATCTATCCCCTATTTTGTAAACGCTATAACTTTTGCGCAAACCAATCAATATACGCTTCTTGTTCTGGTCAGGAAGTGGGTAAATCCCTCCTGGGTTGAAGTGGTTAAAGCCAAACTCATGCCAACACTTTTCTTTGAGACAAGGATTTTACATAATTGAATAAAACCTGACCATGGTTTGTCTTTGCCCACTTTTACTAAACAGATTGGTGTGATAAAGGGAGTTGAATGACAGACTTACTGGCTGGATCACCAGGTGAAAATAAGGGGGAAACGCTTAAACAAGGAAAACGAATACAGCCCATGACAAATAGAAACTGGTAAACTGAAATGCAAAAATGTGAGGGTTTAATATTGCTTTAAACTTCTTCTCCAAAGTCACAGTAAACATTACTTACGAGTGACCGGGAATCCACAGCTGCATACATGATATCCATCCACCCTTTAAATGTTGCCTGCAGGAAACAAAGTACTCAGTAAATTGCAAAGCAGTTCTTGTTTTTATTGCAGTGACATGGTGAGAACTATGTCTTGTTTATGAAATGAAAACATGTATATTTTCTTGTTTACTCTGATGAATGCCGTCAGTATATTTGACATGACATTTCACCCAACGCAGGGAATCAAATAACAATTGAAATGTACATTAGCATTTAATATTCAGTTTGCAGTGCGTGTGTGTAGGGGGGCAGGTTTTTCACAAAAAGCCATTTGTATAGAGCCTCCAATTCTGTTTTCAAGAGGAAACAGCTGTGTCCCCCACGAGGGAGAGGCACAAAACAATAAGGAAATAAAACACACTGTCAAATTGCCAGTGAAGTATCTCCATGTCTGCACATTACATATTGCAGTAATTAGCACCGTTTCTGTGTATATGTAAATATTGCATTGCTAGGGTTCTATGTCATTGCTGGCAAGGCTCAGCTCCGGCTGAGCAAAACCCAGCAAAAGAAATGATCAGGCTGTCACACTCCTACATCACTCTGAACTGAGTGGTATATCAATAGAACACAAGATAACGCTTGTTTATAAACGGTAATAAGAGACATTTAAAACTGGTCAAGAGTTTGAGAAAAATATCATTTTCGCAAAACACATAAAGCTAAATTATTACAAAATAAAACGTTTTATAAAATGGAAATATTTGGAGGAAAAACATTTTTTTTTATTTGTGCATTTAGTGGTATGTTTTAAAGTACCGGTATATCATTTGAAGTACTGTACTGAATACATTTAGTTAGTCTTTTCTTAAATACAATAAAGTATATGTTCAATGTTCTCTCTTTTAAACTGTAGATTTTCCACTTTTCTACTGCCCTTTAAATGGCATTTAAACAATGAATCTATGCTCAAGCAGCAACAAATGCCAGTATTTACTTATTCTACACAGACATAAACAACTGAACTAACAAGAATCTGTTGTCAAAAACGACAAAAGATCTATATTTGTAGTAGCCTCCTAAACGGTCCCATCATGGCCAAATGCCAGGCCATTTTGACAAGGCCCTTCCAGTGCCACAGCTAGATTGCCCCTTTCTGCTTCCTGCACATTCCTATTGAATAGGGATGAGCCGAACACCCCCGGGTTCGGTTCGCACCAGAACCTGCGAACAGACCAAATGAACAGACCAAATGTTCGTGTGAACTTTAGAACCCTGTTAAAGTCTATGGGACTCGAACGTTCGAAATCTAAAGTACTAATTTTAAAGGCTAATATGCAAGTTATTGTTCTATAAAGTGTTTGGGGACCCGGGTCCTGCCCCAGGGGAGTGTTTGGGGACCCGGGTCCTGCCCCAGGGGACATGTATCAATGCAAAAAAAGTTAAAAACAACGTCAGTTTTTTCAGGAGCAGTGATTTTAATAATGCTTAAAGTGAAGCAATACAATTTAAATATTCCTTTAAATTTCTTACCTAGGGGGGTTTATAGTATGCCGGTAAAGTAGCGCGTGTTTCCCGTGCTTACAACTGTCCCTGCACAAAATGTCATTTCTGAAGGAAAAAAGTCATTTAAAATCACTCGCGGCTATAATGAATTGTCGGATACCAGCAATACAGAGAAAAGTCATTCATAAAAAAAGATCCTTCGGGTCTGGTATGGATATTAAGGGGAACCCTGCGTCAAATAAAAAAAATTTATGTGGGGTTCCCCCCAAATATCCATCCAGACCGTTCAGGTCTGGTATGTATTTTAAGGGGAACTCCACCCCAAAAAAAAACAGACTTTTCTCTGTATTGCCGGGAGCCGACAATTCATTATAGCCGTGAGTGATTTTAAACTATTTGTTTTCCCTTCAGAAATGACACTTTGTGCAGGGACAGTTCTAAGCATGGGAAACAAGCACCACTTTTCAGGCATACTATACACCCCCCTAGGTACGAAATGTAAAGGAATATTTCACTTTTATTGTTTCACTTAAAGGAATTATTAAAATCACTGCTGCCAAAAAAACTGCAGTTTTTAAAACTTTTTTTTGCATTGATACATGTCCCCTGGGGCAGGAGCCAGGTCCCCAAACACTTTTTATTACAATAACTTGCATATTAGCCTTTAAAATTAGCACTTTAGATTTCAAACGTTCGAGTCCCATAGACTTCAACAGGGTTCTAAAGTTCACACGAACTTGCCGCGAACACCACAAATAGTTCGCTGTTCGGCGAACAGGCAATGTTCGAGTCGAACATGAGTTCTACTCGAACTCGAAGCTCATCCCTACTATTGAACAGTAGAACTGCCAGTCAGTCATAGTAACTGGCCAATAGCAATGTGTTTGGGCAGGGCTTAGCTGTAATCAAGGAAACCTATGCCATGGCTGTGGTTGTTCCTAATAAAGACACCTGACCTCAAAGGGGTCTTTCAAAGTCTCCAAACCTTGAGAAAGCCAATGTTGGTCTACAGAGACAGACACTTTGCAAGTAAGAACTGTAATTTCATGGATCTGTACACACGGTCCATTTCCTGGATTGAAAGGGACTTGGCATTTAGTTATAGCTGGACAGACAAGCATTTGTTGTTTTGTGCTCAGTTTTTTTGCTGTGGAGTTAAAGCCAAAGTTAATGTTTTTTTTTTTTTTATGCTGGAAGCATGATAAAGTTGGTTGTGTCTAGTCTGAAAAACGTTTCTGCTCTGAAAACCCTCCATTTAAAGCTATCTACTTCAAGAGATGGTGAGAGCAAGGTTGTTGTCATCACAACAGTTACACATCTGAACAAAAGAAACTCTTTCAAAATATTTATGTGATTTCTAATTTCTAATAAAGCCCAACTGAACCCTTTAGGAAATCAGAGTGCTGTTGATTAGAACAGTGTTTTGGGAAGGGGCGTGGGGGACTGATGGAAAGCCAGGCCACCACTATGTGCGATAGTCATTTCCTGACTCTTCTATATGCTGGCAGCACAGGGTAGTTTAACCCTTGCTATAGAACTTTTTTGCTGTAAAATAAGTAAAAGAGCCTCATATGTAATACTGCATGTGCAATCTGGCTGCATTACAGTAATGAATAGCTAGGGTTCAATTGGGCTTTATGTATATGAAGGTTAATTAAAGTGGAACTATAGGCAAAACTTTTTTTTCATTTTGGATGAAGTAAGGTTTTTATTCGCCTTCTGTGTCCCATTGCAGAGATTTAAAGGGGAGTTCCACCCACAATTTCACTTTTTAAATATAAACACCCCTGTAATACACAAGCTTAATGTATTCTAGTAAAGTTAGTCTGTAAACTAAGGTCCGTTTTGTTAGGTTGTTACAGCATTTAGATTTTTTTAGTTTATAATCTAGAAATAGACCGTGGCCATCTTAAGTGTGGGCATCATGAAGCCAGACTGTATGACTTCCTGCATTTCAGCTTTACATATCTCGCACATGCTCAGTGCTGCACAAGCAATGTAATAGGTTTCAGTCAGGTTTGCAAGGACTACTGGGAAACATGATGCCTATCCTAGAAACCCTTGCAAATAGCCTTGTGACGTAATAGCCTAGGCTAATAAGGAGGAGGAATTAATGAAGGACTACAAAATAAAGGTATGTACAAGCAACAAAATAAATAAAAATTGGCCATTCTGAACACTATGAGATTAGGGCATGCAGCACAGACAAACATAAAAAAATGGGTGGAACTCCACTTTAACTTCACTTCCTGTCCTATAGCCGAGCAGGAAGTGAGAGAAAATCTATTTAAATTAGGGGATTCATTGGGAACCTCCAGGTGACCAGAAAGGGTGTCCCCATTAGAAGATTTACTCTCTTTTACTTTTCTGTGGACAATAACAATTTGAGATTTTCTTTTGCTTTAACTTTCAATGACAATGGTAACAGAACAGTGTATCTCCTAAATGGTGGCATGGGCAGCAAAAAAACCTGACATGTGCTCTAGTTCAACTCCACACCAAAAATAAAGTTTTGTCTGTAGTTATAAAGATTAAGGCTAGTCAGTTATCTTCACATGTTTGTAATTGATGGAAGTTATTATTTGAATGTTCTGGTTTCTAAGAATACAGATTTCTTGATCGTACATCACGGGACACAGAGCGCATAGTCATTACATATGGTTATATGGGTACCTTCAGGTGTGGACACTGGTGTAATCAACTTCACAGGAAGTTCCTCCCTATATAACCCCCTCCCACTGAGAGTGCTTTAGTTTTTTCGCCAGTGTCTTAGGTGTTGGTCACGTCTAGCTGTCCCTCGGAGGTCTCGGGACCCAGGATAGCTAGCCGGATCCGTCCGAAGTGCTTCAGAGCCAAGATGTACGGTACCCGGGCCCTGCTGGAGTGGGGTTTTGCCTATAATGCCTCTCCTTGGAGGGCTGGATTCTGGGCTCCAGTGCCTTAGTCTCTTCCAAGAACTAAACGCTACTGATGCCAGGATGCTATATAGGTCCAGGGGTGTGGGTTCCTTAACACAGGACCCCGGTCCCTGAAGGTCCAAGACAATACCCACAGGGATGGGGGAAGGTTGGGCCTCTTGCATTTTGCAATACCCTGCGGCGTGGAGCAGGTAAGAGGGAACCTGCGGGACTTGGTTCGACAGTAGGTATCCCCCTGGGGGTTCTGGGTTGGCTAACAGTATGCTGGTGCATCAGCCACTATCTCTACTATGTCTGTTGAGGCAGGATGGGATTCTAATGTTTACCCAGATAATATGTAGATATATGTATACTTGTGTAAGTTATATATTTGCTACTCACCCCAGGTCTGCCTGTTAACACTGATACTGCAACCCCACATGTTTTAAAGAGGAAATTGCTGGTAAAAACTCCTGTTTCTTAGGAAGCCCAAGGGGACAGCTTCCTCGCTGTGTGTGCACTACAATAAGATTAGTGCTTACCTGGTGTCTGTTGGTGCTGCATAACGCTGGTCCATGTTGTTCCTCTGCTCTGCTTCCTCCATGTGGTTTCAGCGTGGTGCGCACGATCGTGCGCGCGATCGTGCGCGCGTGCACGCCGCCTTTTATAGCGTCGGCGTGCGTCGGGGGGGCGGGCCAGCAGCGTCAGGGTCTGTAAAAAGGGAAAACTTCTCTCGGGCTGGTCTTTCCTCCTGGAGGCAGAGGAAGAAAGGATACAGAGCGTGCAGCTGGGTCTTTTGGCCACACAGGGACACCTAGTGGCGGTTTTGTGGATCTTCAGGTCTAGGACTTAGGTCCACTATTGACCAGAAAAAAAAAAAAAAAAAAAAAAAAGTTTTTTTGCTTAAAGGGACTCAGCCTTAGATCCAGCAGTATCTGAGTCTACCTTGGACTCCGGCTAACGGGCATTGGTGTGTCAATACTCACAGGTTTCCTCAGTATTGCCACCTCCCAGGCGGGTAAAAAAAAAAAAGAAAATTTTTTTTGAAAAAAAACAAAAAAAAAAAGGAAAAGAGAGAAATTAGTTCTTTTTCATTTTCCTCATACCTGCCCTCATATTGGTTACTCCTAGCTGCAACAGTCAGGTGTTGGCTATAGGGGTGACCCAAGGTTGTACAATGGCTCCAAAGGGATCTGGACCAGCCAAGGCTGCTAAAGGTGCCAAAAAGCAAAAGGGGTCTCCATCGGGGTCAGAGGATTTGGGCCAGGCTTCTACGGCCCCACCCTCGCCAGTCAGGACACCGAGTGGCATAGTACAAGAGCCATTGGGGGTGCTGGGGGCAGAGGCGGCCCCCGATCCACCCATTCCCGTTTACGTGACGGAAGAAATGCTAGCAGCCACCATGTGTGGGCTAGAGAAAAGGTTAACTGCGTTGTTTTCCCGTCCTTGCCCAAGTAGCAAGCGGGCTAGATCCCCCTCACCCAGTGTGGGGTTTTCAGATGCGGAGGTCTCCTCTTCAGAGGAACGGGACCCACAAGGGGATCAGGCAGACCCAAGTCCCGACGGTTCAGACAGGGAAAATTCCACTATAGATGAATATTTTTCGGCCTCTCAAGCGGAGGGCCTGTGGATCCAGTCTTTGACAGATATGGTTCGCACTGCCTTTAAACTTCCAGTGCCAGAACTAGTAGCCCCGGAGGTATCCTCATTGGGTTCTTTAAAGGCTCCATTAACTTGTGCATCTTTTCCAATGCACCCCCTTCTGCAGAACGTGATTTACCAGGATTGGGCTCGACCTGATAGAATCTTTGTCCCTCCTAAAAGATTCTCTATTCTCTACCCTATGGAAGAGGAATATGTGAAGAAATGGGCTCTCCCTACAGTGGACGCAGCCATTTCCTGCGTGAATAAATCCCTGACTTGTCCGGTTGAAAATGTCCATATGTTCAAGGATCCGGTCGACAAGAAATTCGAGACCCTACTGAAAGCAGCTTTCACCTCAGTAGGTGCCATGGTTCAGCCAGCAGTAGCAGCCATTGGTGTTTGTCAGGCCTTGAAGGATCAGGCAAAACATATATTAAAGGACATGCCGGCTCAGCATACTCATGAATTAGCAGAATTCCCTAGGGCTCTCTGCTTTGCAATAGATGCTATTAAGGACTCCATCCAACAGGCATCTCGTTCATCTCTACTGATGGTTCACATGCGTCGTCTTTTGTGGCTAAAGAACTGGTCAGCAGAGGCACCCTGCAAAAAGCTTTTAGCAGGGTTTCCCTTTCATGGGGGAAGACTATTCGGGGAAGACCTAGATAAATATATCCACACCATATCAAGTGGAAAAAGTACTTCCTTACCGGTCAAGAAAAGACCGCGTGGGCCCACGTTTAAACGACAGGCCATTGTAGGCTCGGCCCCTTCGACTTCTCGTCAGTATCGACGGCCTCCCGGGCGTTCAGCAGTTAATAGTCGCCCACAGGGACAAGCCGCGGCAAACAAGAGGCCCTGGTCTCGCAAGCCGGCTAAACCAGTCATCAAGTCAGATTCATGAAGGGGCGCCCCCACTCTCTTGGGGGGGGGAGGCTTCAGTTTTTCTCCGAAGTCTGGAAGGCCAGAATTCCCGACGCTTGGGTTCGGTCCGTAGTAGCCTCAGGCTACAAACTAGAGTTTCGAGAAATCCCCCCTCCTCATTTTCAGGGGTCAAGTCTTCCAAGCGACCCGTTAAAGAGGGCCTCTCTCGTAAAGGCGTTGGATCGCCTCTTGCTCCAAGGAGTAATTGTAGAAGTACCAACCCAAGAAAAGGGTCTGGGATTCTACTCCAACCTTTTTGTTATACCAAAACCCAATGGCGACGTCAGGCCTATATTAGACCTCAAACGCCTAAATCGCTTTCTAAGGATTCAGACCTTTCGTATGGACTCCATACGTTCAGTGACAGCCAGCCTGCATCAGGGCGACTTCCTAGCATCTATAGACATAAAGGATGCATATCTGCATGTGCCGATTTACCCAGCACATCACAAGTTTCTTCGTTTTACGATAAACCAAAGTCATTACCAGTTCGTAGCCCTCCCTTTCGGGTTGGCAACAGCTCCACGGGTATTCACAAAGGTGTTAGCCCCGGTGCTAGCCGTCCTAAGGACAGAAGGCATCTTGGTCCTAGCATACCTGGACGATCTCCTGGTTATCGACAGTTCAGCTTCCAACCTCAATCATGCAGTAGTCCGCACAGTGCGGCATCTAGAAGAGTTCGGGTGGATTGTGAACCAAGAAAAATCAAGGTTACAACCCACAAGACAGTTGGAATATCTAGGCTTTCGGTTAGATACAGAATGCCAGAGGGTATTTTTACCTCAAAAGAAGATCAGGTCATTGATTCAAACGATTCAAATAGTCTTAGGCAAAAAGAAGCCGACTATTCGCCTATGCATGCGACTGCTGGGAAAGATGGTGGCCGCCTTCGAAGCAGCACCCTATGCCCAGATCCATACCAGAATTCTGCAAGCAGCTATTCTCTCTGCTTGGAACAAGTCCATACAGGCATTAGACCGTCCATTAGTTCTTTCCCCAGGAGTCAGGCACAGCCTGTACTGGTGGCTGATCCCTTAAAAATTATCAAAAGGGAAAACCTTTTGCCCCATCTCGTGGAAAATAGTAACCACAGATGCCAGCCTAACAGGTTGGGGGGCAATCTTAGGAAAACGGACCCAGCAGGGACAGTGGTCAGAGGCAGAAAGTCTGCTTCCCATCAATGTCCTAGAGATCAGAGCTGCTCGGTTGGCCCTGGTCGCCTGGACTCTTCCCCTGCAGGGTCTGCCAGTAAGGATACAGTCCGACAATGCCACGGCGGTGGCATACATAAACCACCAGGGGGGCACAAGGAGCCTGGCGGCTCAAAGGGAAGTAAACCTGATTTTTTCATGGGCCGAAGCCCATGTACCCTGCATCTCAGCAGTGTTCATCCCAGGGATAGACAATTCTCAAGCAGATTTTTTGAGTCGTCAACAGTTACTCCCGGGAGAGTGGTCTCTTCACCCCCAGGTATTCCAAGAGATTTGCCAAAGATTCGGAGTTCCCGATGTGGACATCATGGCAACAAGATTCAACAAGAAATTGGACAAATTCGTATCCCGAGCCAGGGACCCCTCGGCCTACGGGACCGATGCGTTGGTTTGCCCCTGGCACCAGTTTTCTCTCCTGTATGCGTTCCCTCCACTACAGATGATTCCCCGCCTTCTACGAAGGATCAGGGTGGAGCGCAGGCCGGTGATCCTGGTGGCCCCAGCCTGGCCCAGAAGGGCTTGGTACGCACTCATCGTGAGGATGTCGGTAAGGGCATCGTGGCCACTCCCCCTGCGCCCAGATCTGCAGTCTCAGGGCCCGATCTACCACCCTGCTTCACAGCAGCTAAATTTGATGGCTTGGCGGCTGAATCTCTAATTCTTAAGGGCAGAGGCCTCTCTGCCCAAGTCATATCTACGTTAATTCAAGCTAGAAAGCCAGTCTCTAGAAATATCTATTACAGAGTCTGGAGAACCTATGTGGAGTGGTGCGAGTCTCAAGGAGGGCATCCTCGCAAGTTTTTTATTGACAGGATCTTGCGATTCCTCCAGGTTGGCGTTGACAAGGGGTTAGCTCTTAGTACTCTAAAGGGGCAGGTGTTTGCCTTATCGATATGGTTTCAAAGGCCTTTGGCCACACATTCGCTTGTGAAAACCTTTTTGCAGGGGGTCTTGCATGTAAATCCCCCTATTAGAGCTCCCCTCTGCCCCTGGAATTTAAATCTGGTCTTGTCAGCTTTACAAAAGCAGCCGTTTGAACCTCTGACAGAAATCCCTCTTGTGCTGCTAACCCGAAAGTTGGTTTTCTTGGTGGCTATGGCTTCGGCCAGAAGGGTCTCCGAGGTGGCAGCCTTGTCTTGCAGGGAACCGTACCTGATTCTGCATAAGGACAGAGTGGTTCTGCGGCCTCAGCCTTCTTTCCTTCCTAAGGTCATATCCAGTTTTCACTTGAATCAGGACCTAGTCCTACCATCTTTCTTTCCTACTCCCCAGTCCAGAGAGGAAAGACTGCTTCATACTTTGGACGTGGTCCGAGCCATGAGGGTTTATCTCAAGGCTACAGAAAAGATTCGGAAAACAGATGTGCTTTTCGTTCTTCCGGATGGCCCCAAGAAGGGTCAGCCGGCTGCCAAGTCTTCCTTGGCTAGGTGGATTAAGCAGCTGATTTTTCAGGCCTATGGTCTGAAGCGCGTTCCACCGCCCTTATCAGTTAAAGCCCATTCTACGAGGGCCATGAGTGCCTCTTGGGCGGCACACCATCAGATCTCTATGGCACAGGTTTGCAAGGCGGCAACCTGGTCTTCCGTACATACGTTTACTAAATTTTATAAGTTGGACGTCACAAAGGCTGCGGACGCAGCATTTGGGCAGGCGGTCCTACGGGCAGCAGTATAGAATCCTCTGGCCCGGTTCACGCCCCTTTTTTCTGTTGGTGGAGCTATTTTACCTCCTGATATATTTTCTGTTTGGCTATTTTTGGCCTTGCGGTCTCCCTCCCTTCATGGAGCATTGCTTTGGGACATCCCATATGTAATGACTATGCGCTCTGTGTCCCGTGATGTACGATCAAGAAAAAGGGATTTTTAATAACAGCTTACCTGTAAAATCCTTTTCTTGGAGTACATCACGGGACACAGAGCTCCCACCCCTCTTTTTGGGGAACATTGTGTAACCTCAGAGAAATTGCTTGCTACAAAACTAAAGCACTCTCAGTGGGAGGGGGTTATATAGGGAGGAACTTCCTGTGAAGTTGATTACACCAGTGTCCACACCTGAAGGTACCCATATAACCATATGTAATGACTATGCGCTCTGTGTCCCGTGATGTACTCCAAGAAAAGGATTTTACAGGTAAGCTGTTATTAAAAATCCCTTTTTTATTGATTTAATAATACATTTTGAGTTTTGACATTTCACTGTATTTCATTTACCTACATGAAGGGTCACTTATTTCCATCATGTTTATGATGAAAATAGGGGAAAAGACTCCAACGAAAGCACATACTTTATGCGACTCCAAATGGCATTGTTTTAAAAATATTCTGTATTATGGACTTCTCAAAGTATAGAAAAGTATAGAAAATTACACACAATTCAATATACACCTCCACCTGACACTACAAATGACAACGTTGTCAATTAAAAAAAAATATTCCTATGGTACATCATTTTAGAGAGGTACATGGAGGTAATGTAAGTGGCTTTCATGCCAAAGATATCATCACCCTTAATCTGTCAAGTTGAGAAGAAATGAATCTTCAATTTTGGTACATTATCTCCTGGGGGTTTGAACATTGCATGAGTAATTGATTCTTATATTGCCCTTTTAGGTGATTTTTTGGGGATATATAGATTTATCCTTGCACGCCCCCCCCCCCCCCCCCATAAATATATTTGGCTAGCTAGCCTCTGTGTTGCATGTAACACATGGATAATAATATGTGACTTTATTACCATCTCCCTTTCTTCTAAAAAGATTTATACAGGCCATATTTTCATTTGCTTGGAATTGTATGTGTTCATGACTTAGAAATGAAGGTCATTTCTTATTCAAGAGGCTGATCTCAAGATGTCAACTGATTTCCTCCACGCTATCTTGTCTCCACATATATCTTGCCTTGAGTTATGTGAAAATAGTTATTAACCATTTTAATGTACTACTGTGGTTTTACCTGTTATGGTTCCACCTGCAGTTTATGGACTGAATCACAGAAATGTTAGCCTATAAATTAGGGTGTGATGGGTACCCTCCTTGGTACTAAGGAAGTCTGCGGTTACAGAAAACAGACGAAAAGTATATACTGTAGCTTCTACGCTACAGAGCCTGGAACACTCAGTATGACCACCTGTTGAGTACTAACTCAAGTGCACAAATGCCAAGCTACATTGCCAGAGCTGGAGGAGATATGTGCAATTCCGGCGGGACACAGTTGTACATCTCTGAGACCTGGCGTTTCCCACTGTAAGGAACACAAGCTAGCTGACGGTGAGTCTGCATGCCCTTGTGAGCACTGCTGATGTTTGGGTTAAATTCCCTTCTCCCGGGTCATGATATTATGTCTGGCTGACCTGTGGACATTTGGGCTGTGTGCTAGCCTGCTTGGAGCTCATGGAACTGATGGCTTCCTGACAAACTGTTGGGAAGGAGCTTTGATTTAAGGAATGTATGGCTCACTTATATTTCTCCACTATTATAGTGGGTAGAATAGTTGTGAAGACCACGAGTGTTGCAGTCTGCACATTTAAATGAAGTCTCTGAATCTACAGCCCATGTTATTGATGCGGCTTCAGAACTCAACTGAGTTATTTTGTTCAACAAGTGTTTAGACTGGATTTCAGCAACCTTAAAGGGTCACTAAAGGATTATTTTTTATTTTTTTTAGCTAAATAGCTTCCTTTACCTTAATTCAGTGCTGTTTTCATGTCCTTATTGTTCGTTTTTGCTTTGAAATTGCTGTAATTCTGCTCTGATCTCCACACTTCCTGCTTGTCTGGCTCCTTATATAAAATCTCATGGCAGCTTTTCACTGTGGTCTAAGCTGTGTGTCTAAAACTCCTCAGAACCAATCAGATTCATTTTAAAAACAAAACACAGCCCTGGATTTGTTTGTTTTTGTTCTGTGTGTCTTCTGTACTTCACAGAAACATGAAACCAGTTTAAAAACGAAAGTGAAACTAGAGGCACATTATATGATTGATTTGTATCTATTTTTAATCATTTTTAAAAGGAATCAGTTAACTTTTATGTCTCTATACCCTGTAAACAGTCATTTCAGCAAAAACATTTTTTTCCTTTAGTGACCCTTTAAGGGATAGATCAATGTCTCTCTGAACTAATCAAGCTGTTATTACCCTGCACAGATATTTAACTATCTTCTTATTTATCATTGTGACAGTTTTTAGGTATATATATATATATATATATATATATATATATATATATATATATATATATATAAATTAAAAAGGTGATTCCGCGCACGGTTTAGGTGTACGGGCTGCTGCCCCCCTAGAGATCCCCCCGAGGGAGGCATAAAGTGAGGAAGTGAAGGTAGTGTGTAAGGGGTGATGGTGCTGCCTAAGTGTAGTTGCTAAATTTCCTATTAGCAGTGTGAACAATGGTATGTGTTTGATTAATTAAATAAGGTAAGGTTGATGTAAGTAGTGTTGGGCTCCTCAGCTCGGTGGGCTCATGGGTGGGGCCTCCGGTAGAATGACAAGCAAAGATAACCCTGATACTGAATATTAAATAGGACAAAGGTAAAACAATGTAAACAAAAATGCGAATCAGAACAGAGCGATATATCAAAATTGTGAATGACAGTTCATGAAATAAATCTGGAGTGATTAATAGGCAAAGTAGAAATAGATCAATTCCTGTGTCTTGATCTCCAAAATGTCATCCCCTATAGGGATCATCTGATCACCTGCACTGCTTGCTATTAAGCCAGATTTGAATATATATATATTTTTTTAATGTACCTGAGCTTGTTGCATTTGTGGATGTTAGGATTGCACCATACTAATTAACTGTTCCTTGGTAATTAACACTATAGCACACTGTGCAATTTATTCTTTTAAGTTTTTCACCTACATTAGGCACTGGGACTTCCAATGAGATTGGTCGTCCCAAAGCGATTTTACATATTTCTTCACTTTTCTCAGCAACCTTATCCACTGAGGCCAGATCGCATTTTTGTTTACATCGTTTTACCTTTGTCCTATTTAATATTCAGTATCAGGGTTACCTTTGCTTGTCATTCTACCGGGGGCCCCACCCATGAGCCCACCGAGCTGAGGAGCCCGACACTACTTACATCAACCTTACCTTATTTAATGAATCGAACACATACCACTGTTCACACTGCTAATAGCAAATTTAGCAATTACACTTAGGCAGTGCCATCACCACTTACACACTACCTTCACTTCCTCATATATATATATATATATATATATATATATATATATATATATGTGTACACATATACACACACACAGTAATACCTCAGATTACGAGCACAATTTCTTCCAGAAGCACTCATATATTAACCACTTGACCACTGGGCACTTAAACACCCTTCCTAACCAGACCAATTTTCAGCTTTCGGTGCTCTCACAGTTTGAATGACAATTACTCAGTCATACAACATTCTACCCATTTGAAATTTTTGTCCTTTTTTCACACAAATAGAGCTTTCTTTTGGTGGTATTTGATCACCTCTGGGTTTTTTATTTTTTGCGCTATAAAAGAAAAACGACTGAAAATTCTGTAAAAAAGAAAAAAAAAATCTTGTTTCTGTCATATTAGCGGGTTATTTCTCAAACACAGCATATGCATACCACAAATTACACCCCAAAACACATTCTGCTATTCCTCCCGAGTATGGCGATACCCCATGTGTGGGACTTTTACACAGCGTGGCCACATACAGAGGCCCAACATGCAGGGAGCACCATCAGGCGTTCTGGAACACCCAGGCCAATTCTGACATTTCTCTCCTACATGGAAAAATCATCATTTATTTGCTAGAAAATTACATAGAACCCCAAAACATTATATATGCTTTTTTAGCAAAGACCCTAGAGAATACAATGGCGGCCGTTACAACTTTTTATCTCGCACGGTATTTTCGCAGAAATGTATTGAACGCGTGTTTTTTAAAAAACTGTTTTGTGCTTAAAACAAAACAGTAAAGTTAGCCCAATTTTTTTTCATAATGTGAAAGATGAAGTTACGCCGAGTAAATAGATACCCAACATGTCACCCTTCAAAATTGCGCACGCTCATGGAATGGCGCCAAACTTTGCTACCTAAAAATCCCCATAGGCGGTATTGCAGAGTATTGGGGTATTGCAAAGTATCATGCAGGGTATTGGGGTATTGCCGAGTACTGGGGTATTGCCGAGTATTGGGGTATTGCCGAGTATTGGGGTATTGCCGAGTATTGGGGTATCGCCGAGTATTGGGGTATCGTTGAGTACTGGAGTACTGGGGTATTGCCGAGTACTGGGGTATCGTTGAGTACTGGAGTATTGGGGTATTGCCGAGTATTGGGGTATTGTTGAGTACTGGGGTATTGCCGAGTACTGGGGTATCGTTGAGTACTGGAGTATTGGGGTATTGCCGAGTATTGGGGTATTGCCGAGTATTGGGGTATTGCCGAGTACTGGGGTATTGTTGAGTACTGGGGTATTGCCGAGTACTGGGGTATCGTTGAGTACTGGAGTATTGGGGTATTGCCGAGTATTGGGGTATTGCCGAGTATTGGGGTATTGCCGAGTACTGGGGTATTGTTGAGTACTGGGGTATTGTTGAGTACTGGGGTATCGTTGAGTACTGGAGTATTGGGGTATTGCCGAGTATTGGGGTATTGCCGAGTATTGGGGTATTGCCGAGTATTGGGGTATTGCCGAGTACTGGGGTATTGCCGAGTACTGGGGTATTGCCGAGTACTGGGGTATTGCCGAGTACTGGGGTATTGCCGAGTATTGGGGTATTGCCGAGTATTGGGGTATTGCCGAGTATTGGGGTATCGTTGAGTACTGGAGTACTGGGGTATTGTTGAGTACTGGGGTATTGTTGAGTACTGGGGTATTGTTGGGTACTGGGGGATTGCTGAGTATTGTTGGGTACTGGGGATTGCAGGGTACTGGGGATTGCAGGGTACTGGGGGGATGGCAGAGCTGGGATGTTTTGAGGGATGGCTGGATCTGTGACTGCATTTGTCACAGATCCAGCCACAGCTCAGCTGCTGACACCCCGCTCCCCCCCCCTCTCCTCGCACACTGTACAGAGCGGAGAGGGAGGAGAGGGAGGAACCGGCGTCATCAAATGACGCCGGTTTGTTTACAAGTGATCGCGCCGTCATTTGACGGCGCGATCACGTGGTAAACGGCCGCGATCAGCGGCAATTTACCGTGATCCGTGATGCGCCGGGTCTTCTAGACCCGGCGAGCACGGACACTTTCGTGAGCGCGTCCCAGGGGACGCGCAATCGCGAAAGTGAAGGACGACGTCCCAGGGACGTCGTCCCGAGATAACCCCGCCGCGCCGTAGCAGTAAAATGCTTATGGCGCGGTGGGAAAGTGGTTAAAGCAAGTTTCCCCATAAGAAATAATGGAAACTCTGATGATTCGTTCCACAATCACTGTTGGTGTATGCAATACTTTATGTGGCCAAAGGTGCGGGGGCGCTGGTGTATGCAGTATTGTATGTGGCCAGAGGTGCAGGGACACTGGTGGCTCCCAGCACTTTCTGGAGAATTAAGGGATGCTCTGAGATGCTCGGAGAAATTCAGGGAACTGTGGATACTTTCAGCTGGGAGTATCTCTGAGTTTTCCATTAAGCGCTGGGAGCCAACAGCGCCCCCGAACCTCAGGCTGCATTCACTACACCATCAGCTTTACTACATGAATCGTACTGCTGGGGGTGGGGGGTCAGCCTGTCAGTGCTCAGATCATACGTCACACACTGCATCAAATTGGTCTGCATGGCTGTCCCTTCTAAGGATGATGCCCAAGAAAGCCTGCTAACAGTTTGCTGAAGACAAGCAGACTAAGAACCTTGATTACTAGAACCATGTCCTGTGGTCTGATGAGACCAAGATAAATGTATTTGGTTCAGATGGTGTCAAGCGTGTGTGTCAGGAACCAGGTGAGGAGTACAAAGACAAGTGTGTCTTTCCTACAGTCAAGTATGGTGGTGGGAGTGTCATGGCCTGGGGCTGCATGAGTGCTGCCGGCACTGGGGAGCTACAGTTCATTGAGGGAACCATGAATGCCAACATGTACTGTGACATACTGAACCAGAGCATGTTCCCCTCCTTTCAGAGACTGGGCCACAGGGCAGTTTCCAATATAATAACGACCCCAAACACACCTCAAAGGTGATGGACTGGCCAAGCATGTCTCCAAACCTAAACCCTATTGAGCATCTGCCCAAGAGGGTTAAGGCATTGCTGGCAAATAATGGTGGCCACACAAAATATTGACATTTCCACTTAGAAGTGTACTCACTTTTGTTGCCAGTGGTTTAGACATTAATGGCTGTACACTGTTATACAAGCTGTATACTCACTATTTTACATTGTAGTGTAATTTCATCAGTGTTGTCACATGAAAAGATATAATAAAATATTTTCAAGATAATGTTGAAATATATATGTGTGTGTATTATGGCCCAATTTTACTGCTGACCATGCTCTTTTTGCTTATAGTTTTACTTTCACATAGCTTTCTGCTTGATGTTTTTATTGATAAACTATTAGTGTGGTCACTATCACTTGTTGACTCCTCATGTTATCCCTTTTTATTGATGTATACAACTTGATACATTTAAGTATGCTCTGTTTTGAGCTTGAGATTACTGAAGGAGTTCACTGTGTTTTTGTGACCATATACCAGTAATTAAGTAATTTCTGAGTCCAGATTCTTGTGTTGATTTTAGAATTGACAACATTGTAATTTTTATTGTCGGTGGAGGTGTAGATTGTATTTTGTGTAATTTTCTATACTTTTTTTAAGTCCATAATAAAGAATATCTTTAGCATAATACCATTTGGGTTTGCATAAAGCACCATTTTTTTTTTGGGGGGGGGGGGGGGTCTTTCCCCCTATTCTCTTTATAAACATTGTATTAGATGCACTAATCAACACCAGATATGGTGTAATAATGGAAAAAACTAACTTCCCCCTTGACACGGTATCACTCATCGCAGTGACACCCATTTCTTGTTTGGGTCGCTTATTTCAATCATTTTGTCATTTCCTTTCATTCTATAATGCTTTTTGGTAGAAACTTGGCACCTTTACATAATCTAAACAATTCCTTTCTACCTGAGAAAACAAAACTTCTTTCTAGGCACACAGAAAGAGTACATTCAATAATCTACAATCAGTTGGAATCAGGAAACATACAGAATACAATATTTAATTTTGTTTTTGTGGTTGCCTCTTCAATCAATCACATTTTCTTTTTATCCCAGTAAAAAACTGTTCTGATTGAATACAATGAAAATCAAACTGTTCTTTCAATTTCTTGTTTTATTCCACCTACAGGTTTTATTGAAATGAAAAGAAATTTGTTTCTTCCTTTCTGTACCATAGAAAAATGTTAAATTAGTTACAAAGTGTTTAATAATAGTTTTGTCTAAAATAAATCTTTAGAATTTGTGGTTATTGAAACATAAGCTAAAAATACTTTGGCCCAGATTCAGGTACATCTGCGCATTTGATGGACCGACGTAGCGCACCGCCTTTACGTTAGACTTGCGCAATTTTGCCGCGTAATCACCCTATTCTCGTAGCTTTTGCGCAGAAAATTGCGCATGCGTAACGTTTTTTCAGAGGCGTAAGGCGGAGTAATACAAATTGGGAAGGACGTGGGTGTGTTACATTGAAATGAGCCGTGACCCCATGCAAATGAAGGGCCGGCCGGCTCGCGCATGCGCGCTTGAAGGAGACCATGGTTAGCTCCGCTGTGCGCATGCTCACAACTCGGGAGCGGCGCAATCAGTGAAATTGGAAATGGACTAGGGCAACGTTGTGAACTACGCAAACAGCATAAATAGACAGACACAAACGCACTTGCATTGCAAAAGTACATCCCTTTGTCCCTTCCCATTTAACCAAGTGCTTTTGTCCTGTTGTTCGTTGCGTTGTGTTTTGTAGTTGTCAGATTAGTGTTCTGTGTGATCAAGTGTTTGTTAGTAGATCTTTGAAAGTGTTTTTTGATAAGTGTTTGAGTGACTGTTTGTTTGATATATTTCTGTTTGTTTGTTTTCTTGCTGTTTTTTTGCTGTTTGTTTTTGTGACTGTTTCTTGCTGAGTGCTAGTGTGATTTTTTGGGTGTTAGTTTTCTCTTTGTGTGTGTTCTTGCTTGCTTGGTTGTGCTTGTTTTTGTGAGTGATTTTTGTTGACTGGGAGTGAGTTTTTTTGGAAGTATGACAGAGAGAAAGCGAAAGCTCAATTTTACTGTGGGGGAAAAAAGAATTCTTGCCCGGGCCATTAGCGATTATGGGCGATTCCTCCACGGCCCGGACAGTGCCAACACCAACCCGGTTCAGGAGGAGGGAGATTTTGGATATGATCACTGAGCAGGTAAATTCAGCGGGGGAGGGGGAGACACGGACCCGGTCTGGGATTGACAAAAAAATCAAGGACCTCCGGCGTCTGGTCAAACAGAAGCTGGCCAGAATGCATGCCCATGCCAGGGGCACAGGAGGGGGCCCACCATGCCGTATTAGGCTGACAGCGGAGGAGCGTGCGGTGGCCCTGACCTTTCATCGGCATGAAGTTGAGGGCCTGCCCGGCTTTGACTCAAGTCCGGAGCCAGTGGTGCCAGGTAAGTATTTTTTTTAATATCAGGTGTGTAGCATGTGTGGGGGAGGGGGTGAAAGGGAATATGTGGCAAGTGTGTGGATCCTCCAACCTGTGAATGTTTTGTGTCATCCACAGATGTGCAGGAGGGTGCAGGGCCATCTGGCCTGACCGCACCATCCCCAGGACAGCAGCCTAATGAGGCCCCCCCAACAAGGCCGGAGTCCGCGGAGGAGGTTCAAGAGGAGGAGGAGAATCATGAGGAGGAGGAGAATCATGAGGAGGAGGAGTCCATGTCAGGCACTGGACGTTTAGTTTTTGAGGACTCTTCCCCTCTGGCTGGCAGCAGGCAGCCCTCCCTAAGGGGGAGCCCCCCCCTCCTCCCCCAACATGGCTCCCCTCCCAAGGGCCTCCCCTTCTCCCCGGCCACAAGCATCAGCTGGAGGCAGGATTTCATCCCAGAACACCAGGGGGTTGGCCGATCTCCTGCCCGCCACTCTGAGAAGGGACCAGTTCCTCCAGACCCGCCATCTGGGACAGGTCAGCCAGACGTTGGTGCGGATGGAGGAGAGCCTGTCCCCCATCAAGGATACGCTGGGGAACCTGGACTCCCACTCCCGGGCTTTCACAACCTGCCTAAACGACCTGCAGACTACATCAGCAGGCGTTGGGCAGGATGTGAGGGCCCTTACCCAGGCTATCCAGGCCAACATGGCAACACTTGGTGCTGCCCTGGACAGAATAGCCGTGGCCTTGGAGGGCAGGCCGCCAGGTGGGCAGAGATCAGGGGCTGCTCCTCCTTCCCCGGTTTTCCCCCTCCCCCATGAGTCTCCCCTGAGGAGCCGGGGCCGTGGCCGGGGGCACCCCAGGCGTGGCTCACGTCAAGGGCAATAATTTTTTTTCCCCTCTTTTTTTTTTTGCTGGAAATTTTTTGATTTTGCTGGTAATTTTTTTTTTGGGTTGTGAATGCTGTTTGAATGTGGGGGTGACATTCCTGCCGGAAAAGGGGTGTCACCCTCAATTTTGGTGGAGAAGGGTTCCCCAGGACCAGGGAGAAGTGATCCCCAGGTCCGTGTGAATGGTGTATGAATGTACAGTGACATAATTGGAGTCTTGGCGTGGCGGACTGGTGCCAATCCAATTTGATGTGGATGTGGGGTGTGTGTGCTAGGGACCACAGTGGTGTGCATGCATGCATTCTCATTGTGCCATGATTAATGTGTGTGTTTAACGTGCAAAGATGCCCAATGTGAGCTGTCTCCTGGCTGCTCTTCCCTCAGAAGATGGGAGACCCTCGGTTAGGGGGGGATTGTCTGGTTCAGGGGTCAGGTCATCACGTAGGTCAATCTGCAGGCCCTTTCTTACTGCAAAGTTGTGCAGCATGCAACATGCACCGATGATCTGGCACACGAAGTTTGGGGAATACAAGAGGGTACCCCCAGACTTATCCAGGCATCGGAAACGTGACTTTAGGAGGCCAAAGGTGCGCTCCACCACTGCTCATGTTTGGGCATGTGCTTGATTGTATCTTTCCTCTCCTGGGGTTTGGGGGTTCCGGATAGGAGTCATGAGATGGGGTCCCAGTGGATATGCAGAGTCACCTGTAAGGGAAAAGACAGGAGGATGTTAGTCATGCATGTGCCCCTTGTGATGTGTGCATCATGGGAGGGGATAGTCATGCCTGACTCCCATGTCACTCACCAACCAGCCAGGTGTCCCCATACACGTTCTGATTGAATTCCATTCGGATGTGGCATTGATTGTATATGTAGCTGTCATGGCTGGACCCTGGGTGTTTGGCACGGACGTGCCATATGAGGCCTTGGGCATCGACTATCACCTGTACGTTGATGGAATGCCAATGCTTCCGATTGCGGTACATGTGCTCTGTCTCATAGGGGGGCTGGAGTGCCACATGTGTGCAATCAATGGCCCCCACGGTGCGTGGGAATCTGGCAATTCTATAGAAATCTGTCATTGCCTTCAGCCGCAGGTCCTCAGTGGTGGGTTTGATGATTTGGTTGGCCATGCGTCTGAGGATTGCAGGGACAACCTGGTGCACACATCTGCTCATGGAGGATTGTGACATCCCAGCCACCACTCCACTTGTACGCTGAAAAGAGCCACTGGCAAGGAAATGGAGTGTTGCCATGACCTTGACCAGTGGCTGCACTGCATGTGAGCGGTGTGTTGGGCTGGTGATGTCCTCCTGCAAGGTTGTGGTTAATTCCAGGATGACATGAGGGGTGAATCTGAAGATGCGATACACCTCAGAATCACTCATGCCAAACAGGTCTATGCGGGTGCGGTATATCCTCTCCCGTGCCATCCTCCGTGCCATCCTCCGTGCCCTCATCCTTCTAAAGTCAGTAGTATAGCTATGTGCGACGATGCCCCTGGCATGTTGGCATACAGATTGTTGTGCAACACGTGTGACTGCTGAGCTCCTCACTAACAGTGTTGCTTTATCTAACAAGTAGACTTTTTTTCTCTTTTTAGACCAGCTTTTATATGCTCTAATTTTAGACAGGACATTTTGCTGTTGCGCACACTGCGTCGCCTGCGCTGCCCCAACGTTCTTTTGTGGATCCCCGTAAGTCCCTCATTAGCATATTTGACTAGCAAATCAATGGTCTGTCTAGCGCACTTTTGCAGTCTAACGAAATTACGCAGGACAAAAAAAAGTAGATTTTTTGCGTATCTCGTTCTGGGGATGCCGTGCATCGAAACGCACGCGCACATTTCGACTTACGCACGCGCATCTCCTGTTGCGCAGGCGTAATCGCTCTGTGAATCTGGGCCATTGTTACCAAGACATCAAATCACGATGTACCACAAAAGAAGGGACATTTATTGGCAAAGTGACACAAAAATGCAAAAAAAGCCATACCAGCCATATTAACCCATAGGTCATTCATATGTCCTAGCACAGGTGTATACCATGCCCTCTGACCCTGACATATTAAACATCGATATACCTGAAGAGCTCAAAGTGGAATGTGACCCGACGCAACCTAAATTGACATACCTGACCTGATTTTTTATTTTATTTTTAATTATTTTTACTAAAATTTGCAAGTGCAAGAACATAGCAGAAACAACAGTTACAAAAAGTAAAATTACTTTCTGGCTACATAACAAAGACAACTACCTAATCTAAATCAAAATCCCAGTTACCCTACCACTCCCCCCAGCCACAACAACCTATCAGGCATCTATGATGGCATAATGAGTGCACATATACTAGCTAGGATACCTAATATCACAATATGTCAGATAACTCAAGATAATCAATAAAACAGAATTCACAAGCATTTTGTAAAACTGACAAGATCATAAATGCGGGCAGCCCAAGACATTTTCTCATATAGCAAGAGGTTCGACCATCATGAAGTTCGATCACTCTGCCAAAGCTCTTCACCTATCAATCCCCCATAGATGTCGGATGTCAAGATCAGTTTATCCTGATTATATCCTTACCCAATATTAGAGGATGTATCCATCCAGGCCTGCCACTATGTCACAAAAGTGAGTACACCCCTCACATTTTTGCAAATGTTTTATTATATCTTTTTATGTGATAACACTGAAGAAATTACACTTTGCTACAATGTAAAATAGTGAGTGTATATAACATACCCTCTTGGGTATGGAGTTCATCAGAGCTTCACATGTTGCCACTGGAGTCCTCTTCCACTCCTGCGGCCCAGTCTCTGAAGGGAGGGGATCATGCTCTGTTCACTATGTCACAGTACATGTTAGCAAATGTACGGTTCCCTCAATGAACTGTAGCTCCCCAGTGCTGACAGCAGCCCCAGACCATGACACTCCCACCACTATGCTTGACTGTAGGCAATACACACTTGACTTTGTACTTCTCACCTGGTTGCCATCACACACGCTTGACACCATCTGAACCAACTAAGTTGATCTTGGTTTCATCAGACCACAGGACATGGTTTCAGAGTAGACCATGTCCTTAGTGTGCTTGTCTTCAACAAACTGTTTGCAGGCTTTCTTTTGCATCATCTTTAGAAGAGGCTTCCTTCTGGGTAGACAACCATGCAGACCAATTTGATGCAATGTGTGGCATATGGTCTGAGCACTGACAGGCTGACCCCCATCCCCCCACCCCTTCAACCGCTGCAGACTGCCTGTTCTGAGCAGAAGCTGTCTTGTTAAACTGCTGTATGGTGACCACTGTGCTGTAGCTCAGTTTTAGGGTCTTGGCAATCTTCTTATAGCCTAGACCATCTTTATGTAGAGCAACAATTCTTTTTTTTTAGATCCTCAGATATTTATTTTCCATGGGGTGCCATGTCGAACTTCTAAATTTGAGAGAGTGAGAGTGACAACACCAAATTTAACACACCTGCTCCCCATTCACACCTGAGACCTTGTAACACTAATGAGTCACATGACACCGGGAGGGAAAATGGCTAATTGGGCCCAATTTGGACCTTTTCACTTAGGGGTGTGCTCACTTTTGTGACCAGCGGTTTGGAGAGAGTTACTTTGGGGGGACAGCAAATTTACACTTTTATACCTAAATAGTAATAATAATAATGCAGTCCGTGTTATTTTTGTATATTTTAAATAAAATGTTCTTGTCATAGTTTTCTCTCTCCCCGAAGCGTGACATCTCAGGACAGCAGGTGGGAGGAAAAGCAGAACATGATGACCGGATCTGAATGGGTCTTCTGTTGACTTTGTCAGTATCAGTTTGTTCTCTGCTGCACACTTTGCACAATGAAACACATCCACTATTTCTTTATGTTCTACCAAAAAAAACAGTAACATAACCTTTTTGAACCATGTGTTCTAACATAATGAATATCATCTTTGACTAAGTTTGCAATGCAAAGTTAACAAAAAATTCTGGCAGTTGCTGGTACTTTAAAAGTAACATTAATATAAAGTAATCAGTGGTGAAATCACTTTATTTTTCATTCTTATTGTGAAGTGTGAAAATGTAAGATAGATAAAGGGTAGCTGAGATGAGAGCTCCAGTGAGAAAAGCTTGCCACTCTCTATGAGAAAAACAAGATGAAGCTATCACAACAGTATTAGATGGGATATCAGTTGTGCATTTACTGCTTCTTGTCTCCATTAAATGGTGAAGTTTAAAGCGCATACAATCTTTGTCAGGGACCCCTTGAAGGAGGTATGGACCTCATTGTGTGACAAGTATAGTCTATAAGCCGACCAAGGACAGGTCTGGCAGCATTAAGGCATATTAAATAGACAGGTATTCAGTGAATGTCATTACAGCTGTAGCTAGTAGTCGTGTGCCTAGTTTAAAATATTTCTAAGGTTGGCCATGCATTATACAGTTTTGTTGCACAATTTTCCTTTAGATTTACCAAAACCATATAATATGAGGTCAAACTTAAACACTTTCAGTTTGTATGCAATAAGGCAGACCCTTGCACTACATAGTTAAAAGTAAATCTAAATTTGAATAACAAAATTGTATAATGTATGGCAAGCTTAAAGCCAAAATGTTTTTTTGTTTTTGGACAAGGTAGAGAATGATAAGGTCCCTGTCAGGCTTTCCTAAACTGGGGGAAAATCGATTGTTAGACAGTGTCTCCCCATTGGATGTTTTCCCCTCACCCCCTGTCCTGTTTAAAATGTACAATTTTGGATTTCCACTTACTTTGTGATAATGGCTGGCAGGAAGTTTTAAGTTTTCACTTTATACATGTGCTGCAGTACCCTGTTAAGCCTAGTTGGCATTCCACTGCATAGCAGAAATGCACTGGCATGAAAGCTAACCAACCTAGGGCCTTTTATATACTCCCTTATACCCAGTGTATTAGGAGTGTGGGGTTGTATGGGCATGGGCTACAGCATCGGGCTACACAGACTCAGAGGCCTTCCTTCTTCTGCAGTTCTCAACATTTCAAACTTGCGTAATCGTGGTATCTGCTTCTCAGTTCCATCTCTTTACCTTTCCTGTCAGCCTCAGGCTTGTGTTCTGCAATACGCAAGTCCTGAATGCTGCCATTTACGTCTAAACACTGTCTATAAGCTTCCAAATATCTTGGTCACTGCTGATGATTTGTTAATTTTCTTTTGTCAACCCTCTCTTTAAATAGTGCCAGTTTATAGGAACACATTATGGTTCCTAGTCAGACCAGCAAGTTCAAACACTCAATGAGATGCGGCTCCCTAATACAGTACCCGCCCCCGAGAATGTGTTTCCAGCGCAATCCCATTGCACTGGTTCTCAGCGACATGGTACTCTGCATCTCGAGTTGGCTGCAATAGGAAAAACACATTTGGATCCCCACCAATACCAGGCACTATGTTTGGTATGAATCATGAGGGGGAACTGCACACCAAATTTTAAATAAAAAAAAAATTGTATGGGTTCCCCTCCAGGAGCATACCAGGCCCTAAGGTCTGGTATGGATTTTATGGGGAACCATAAATCGTACCCCTACCCATTTACCTGGAGGAAAAGTGTCAAGAAAAAAAACACACTACACAGGTTTTTAAAGCCATTTATTAGGCAGCCCGGGGGGTCTTCTTCGGACTTCAGGGGTCTTCTTCGGACTTCGGGGGTCTTCTTCGGACTTCTCTGCTCTCTTTCGCATTTAGGTTCTTCTCCCACTCTCCGGTGCCTTCTCTCTTCTGCCGGGCTCCTCTGCTATCTTCTTTCAGCTCTTTTACTAGCGTTGGCCCGGTCTTCTCCGTCGTCTTCTTCCCTCTTCTCTTTTTCCAATGTTGACGCGACACTCTCTGTCTCTGTAATGCCATGTGCACCGCGCATCGATTTATATAGGCACGGGGCGTGATCACCGGGTGATCTCACCCGGTGACCCCGCCCATTATGTCATCACTACCCGAAGCTTGATGGGACTGTGATGTCATAAGAGGCCTATATAAATCAGAGCGTCGTGTCAACATGAAAAAAAAGAAGAGGGAAAAAGATGGATAAGGGTCTGGTATGGATGTTGGGGCGCACCCCCACATTGTTTTTTTCGGCGTAGGGGGTTCCCCTTAAAATCCATACCAGACCTAAGGGCCTGGTATGCTCCTCGGGGAGAACCCATGCCAGATTTTATTTAAAATTTCCTGTTCATTAAAAAATGGACATATGTCGGCTTCAACACATTTTTCCTTTCCCGGTGAGGCAATTTGTTGCTGGCTCCCGCGACAGGGCTTATAGGTGGTCAATCTCGCCGATAAAAGCAGCAAGATTGACACCGTTTTGGGATCACCTACTGTTCGTCAATTAGAATTGTTATCTGTCCCACACTGTTAGCAGAACACAACTGAGATATTTAGTCAATTATGTCCCAGCACCATTTTAGGACAATAGCCTGGTTTCAGTCCAGTAAGCAGATTTGGAAAGTATCCTGGAACGTAAATATAGCTACAGAAATCTGGTACCAAATTAAAGCCCTGACTTTTCCCTCAGTAAATATGTATTATGTTTAGGAAGAGCCTTCAAATGTATAGGATTAGTGGGTACAAAAATGGACACATCTTCAAAACAAGAAAAAGGAGAAAAAAAAACATAGGGCCAGATTCTCAAAAGAGATACAACGGTGTATCGCAGGAAACACCATTGTATCTCTGTTTTTTTCCCCTGGTATCTATGCGTCTGATTCATAGAATCATTTACGCATAGATACGGCGAACATCCGACAGGTGTAAGACACTTACACCGTCGGATCTTAGATGTAATTCCTTCGCTGACCGTCATCGTCGTTTACGTCGTTTCCGTAAGCGTAAACCTACTCCTGCTATATGAGGGGTAGGCTTACGAAGTTCCGTCGTATGCCATGTTAAGTATGGCGTCGGGTCAGCATCGTCTTTTTCCGTCGTTTACGTTGTTTTACTAAGTCGTTCGCGAATAGGGCATTGCGTAAATGATGATCACGTCGTTTTCAGGTCGGTTTCAACACCGTTTTCCGACATTAGCTGGAGCATGCGCACTGGGCTTTTTCCTGGCCGGCGCATGAGCAGTTCGATCGACGCGGGGGCGCGCTTAATTTAAATACAAGTCGCCCCCTTTCATTTACGCGGGGATACGCTGGGCCATTTTCACTACGCCGCCGCAACTTACGGAGCAAGTGCTTTGAGAATACGCCACTTGCTCATTTAAGTTGCGGCGGCGTAGTGTAAATGACATACGCTACGACGACGCGGCCGGTACGTGAATCTGGCCCATAGATTTTATGTAGGGGCAAAAGATCCTGTTATACAAGACAAGCACAGCATATATTTATCAGACACATTATTCAATCAGTAAAGGCCCTTTTGAAACAGCGACAGTTCCTGAAAATACAGAACATATGAGCAATGCTTAATATATTTAGAAAACACAAACTAATACTCACCACTTGAAGCAGAGCCAAGTATCCTGCACCAACATTGTCAAAGTTGACTTTCACTTTTGTCCAGTAGACTTCTGAGGAATTCATTGCATCACACATTGTTTTGTTTTCTACAATAGATGCATCGATTTCTGTCTTGTTCTCAGCATAAACGCATTTCCCAAATTTTCCAGCTAATAAATTCACTCCCATGATGCTAAAAATGAGCCAGAATATGAGGCAGACCAAGAGGACATTCATGATGGATGGAATAGCTCCAATTAAGGCGTTTACTACAACCTTAAAGCAAAACATTGTATAATTAGTTTACCATACAAAAAAATTACCAGTTAACAGATCATGATATGGAAAACATGCCTGTTGAGCTTGATTTTATAGTTTGAATTGTGTAAATTAAAACATTTTTAATTGCATAGGGTATTTTTTTGAGTGATTGTTTTTAAATTGCGGAATTTCAAAGCATACCAGGATTGATGGTAAATAAGCAAAATCTGCTTTTTGAGCTACATTTTTTATCAAGCATTTGTATATTATATACAGTATATCAGGATATAAAAACATCTATGTTGTCACCAAAATATGGCGAATGTTGTACATCCAAAGCCATAACTTTACTCTGATTTAGATGTAAATGGTTAGAACACCTGTAGAGTTTTTATTGCAGTAACCCCAATGGGGAAAAACCCTCTCTGTTACTCTAGGAACCAGTACTAAAAGTAAGGGGAAATTAAAACTTTAGCGCTGTCACTGGAACAAGAATGGAGGGAAAATCGTTCAGTGGGGACATGGGCTGTGGTAACATCTGTCTAAGAGAGAACATGAGAGGGTGAAGCTGATTTACAGCTAAGAATCTTTACTCAATAAACTGTGAAGATTAATTTTAATTATTCAGTCATGTGAAAAGTGAATTGCTGTTTATTTATCTTTATCTGTACATGACTGAGTAATCAAATTGAACACAGCAAAAATGTATTGAGTTAAAGATTCTCAACTCTTCATTACCTCCTTTTTACTTTTTCCTTTCTACTTTTCCTATCAGACAGGATGTATGGGAAAATTTGCTAACACGGGCAGCAAGAAAGCCTAAAATTGAAAATATATATATATATATATATATATATATATATATATATATATATAATTAGCATATTTCTGCAATGCACGCACCTTCTGCATGTTTTAACACTTTCTTAAATACTGTTAATCTGCCATAAATCCAGTGTGCTTCAACACTGTTTTGGCTGACAACATAGTGCTTCTAATGTACTAAATTCCAAACAGTGTTGTTAGACCTGCCCGCTGCACTACAGAACAGTGCCTATCCTTACGTCTACCCACCCACATTGATGTCTACCCTAGCTGCTGCCTTGACTCTAAAGAACCTGCCTGTACACTGTGAGTAGGGACAGGGTCCTTAGGAGGTGTACTTTTTTTGGGGGGGGGGGTGCTTATGGGTAGCAATTGAGCTCCCAGGAGCTGCCCATCCGACGGACCGTTTTCATCGGACCACCGCTGAAGTGGTCTGATGGTCTGATGTGCGTATACACCATCAGTCCAAAATCCCATCGGGCCAGAACGCGGTGACGTAGAACACAACGACGTGCTGAAAAAACTAAGTTCAATGCTTTCAAGCATGCGTCAACTTGATTCTGAGCATGCGTGGGTTTTTGGTCCGATGCTTTTGTGTACTAACCATCGTTTTGGTCCAACAAACAGGTGTCCATCGGAACGGGTTTTAAAGCAAGTTTTAAAACTTTGGTCCGATGGACAATGGTCCAATGAGCCGTACACAAGATCAATTTGGTCCGATGAAACTGGTCTTCAGGCCAGTTTTATCGGACCGGTCTGATCGTGTGTACGTGGCCTTATAGGCCACTTAAGAATTACCTCACCCAGGAAGAAAAGCATGAAAAACAGACACACATCCCACATCTGGACAAGTCTAAATGGGCATAACATCCATTTTACAAATCCCAATATATAATAGATGTTGTTTACAAAGCTGGTTTGCCATATAATACCACATTTCCCATAGAGAAAGTGAAAAATTTTATTTTAAGTATCAATCTGGAGTCTAATTATCAGTTTGAATGCTTACTGCATCTCTTAATAGATAATAATGAGTTTGGACTGTACAATAAAATGCTCTCTATAAAATCAAGCTGTGCAGACTTATATTACTGAACTGAGTATACATATGTTTACTGCCATTTTGAAGAGAAAACACATACACATCTGCAAGAAAGTGTATGCTTTTCCAGATGAGTACAACTTGTGATAATAGTAATTTATTCCTGGACAATAGCCAGTGGACTATACAGAATTGTATAATACCTGACAAAACAAGGCATAACATTGCTTGCTCCTCTAAGGTGAACATCATCTCATTCTTAATGGCAGAAAAAGCAAGTCATATAAACAGTTCATACATATGTAAGGACACATATTCACAAATATATTACAGACTTGTATTGTTAATAGTAAGTTTACATGTCATTATCAAATGCCAAGCAGCAGTGAGAACATATGCAATAATTTGGATGTTTTGGAAATGAGATCAGTAAAATAGGTTGTGAATATTTACATTCTTTCAACACATGATGCATTTAAGTCTTATAAAGATTAGGGTCTGTACTGGTCATGGAATCAACAAATAAGAAGCCTTTAACATTTGAAGAAAAAAAAAAGATCCATTACAATCTTTTTTTTATTACAGAAGACCTTCAATAGTTGACTTCTGTTTCTGAAAATGAGAGTTTCCTGGCTGTTATCCTGATCCAATGGATGCTGGAACTGTGCAGATCTGAAGAGCATTAGCACACATGCAATACAATCTGTTGCATTTAGGCAGTCCATCATTTGAATGGGCTACCTAAAGAATCAAAATGCAACAAAAAAGGTGGCAAGTTATACTAGGGTGCCATTCACCACTTCACAGCAATGTGCATAATGCAAAACATATATATTCAATTTTTGTTTCTATTATGTAGATCATGTAAAGGCCACACTATCTCATCTAATTTCTAAAAGTTTTAAAAGTTCTAAATATTAGTAACATATTCAGTTATTAATTATGTGTATTATATTTGCTAATATAATTATTCTTTCCAACAGTAACAATGCTTGTTAACTGTCCATGACCTATACAAATCCCTAATTGGTTATAAATAAATGCTCAATTTAAACCAGTTGTTCTCAAACTTTTTTTTTTTTTCTCAGACCTCACACAAGCTCATTACCACAAGGAACCATGTCAACAATCTCTACAAACGCTGAGACATATGTGGCTAAACCAGCATTGGTACCTCTTCCAAACATATTATTGTTCATATATATATATATATATATATATATATATATATATATATATATATATATATATGTGTGTGTGTGTATATAACAGTTTTGTACAATAGAATCATCAAGGTAAAATTCTGTTTTGTTTTTTAATTTGCAGTTGGGTGAACATTTTTCAAAGTGAATATTCTCCCAATAATTACTCCTTAAGTAAATCCACCTCATGGCGTGTGTGCGTGTGTAAAGAAATTAACTTGAATAATCCATCCTATCATTGGACTTTAGTGTATTGTTTGTTTTGTAACAATGGGCATCCATGTAAGGTCTGTCTAACTGTTTGAGAAGCGCTAGTTTAACAATAGTAATAGATCATTAGCAGAGAAGTAAATCACAACATGGCAAGCTTAATTTCAATTATTTAGACATCATTTTCATGTATATTAGGACAAATCAAGGTTAGCACCTATGAGTGGACATTGCCATAAAACATGTAATCAGCAGACAGTTGAGTAGTTGTAGACATTGGCTCTCATTTATGTCATTATGAATAAAAGAAAACCTTTACTGAGGATGTATGAAGGCTAACACTGTTGACCTCTTATTTTGGTAATGCTAGTCTCCTGGCTGTTATGCTGATCCAATTGCTTTATACCTTTATGAGTCGCTGACCCAGGACAAGTATGCAAAAGAAAAGCCTGAACTTCATTCAAATTTTCCTGATCTGCATACTTGCTCTGATGAAGTAACAGAAAAAACACTGAAGCTAGACACAGGCAAGAGGCTAGCATATTCAGATGGAGGTCAGCGATATGATTATTCATATTTCTCTCATTACAGGTTTCTTTTAAGAGAACAGCAGAAAGATTAAACATATTAGTCCTATACAAAGAACAAGAGACAACTCAGACATATAGTTGTGGCTCACAGAGATCCTTAAACATCAGCATTTCTCCAATATACATTCCAGTACTCCTATACTCAAAAACTGCAAAAATTATTCTTTTATCCGTCAGTTACCAAATTCCCCATAATTTTCCCCTAAATTCCCCAAAATGTGCACTTGAAAAATCAGAACTTCCGATATTATAAAGTGACACTGTAACCCGCTCATTTATGACAGAGAAACAGTACCTCCTGATAGTCCACCCTTTCCCTCAGCAAGGTATATCCACGGTTCCCTGCTGCAGGAGTCCACCTCAAGCAAGCTTCCTCAAGTGGATAAAGACAATGCATCTCCCATGTTACAGGATTCATGCCTGGTAACTTGGAATTCACTGATGTGAAGACTCTTATGGTTAGAGAAGGGGTGACGAGGCAAAGCAGGGAAAGCAAGTGCACCTTGCTGGGAGGGTAGGCTATCAGGAGACACTGTCACTTTCCCCTGTATGAGAAAAAATCTAGTGTCCCTATACACATCACTTCTAATATATCTTCAAAGACCACAGTTAGAAGAGTTGCACAATGAACAGCACTGCCAGTAGCTAATTTCATGCTAGACCTACTGCCAGCAATAAAGCAAAGTAACACAGATGCAGAAAAATGGGGAGACTGCAAGACTGAGAGACCAGCTACTAGCAAGTGAGTGACAAGGCAAAGCTCTTTTTTCCCATTACATGATTTGAAACACTCCAAAGCTCAGTAACCAGTTCACTTAAATGCCTGCTCATCCCCCTTCCCTTAATTACTCTGCCAAACAATTTGGCTGCCTGAAATGATGAGAAATACCTAATACTTTCAGGTGTTGGGAACTTGCAACTCACTCCCCTTCTTCTTACAATGTAGCATTAGGTGTGTTAGCAGCTAATCACCAATCTCCAGCACTAACACATGGCGGATGGAGAGAAAGCCAGACCCAAAAGATTTTGTGCTTACACACAGCTTCTTTTCGTGGACAAACTGACCCGCAGAGAAGTGAAAGCAATGTCGCTTTAAGCAGCTGAAGGGGGAGGCAGTAAAGTGAACTTGTTGCATATCATAAGTTCAATTTTGAAGTAGAACTGTTACCAGGCTATGGGCATTCAAATATTCACAGACTTTAAAACAAACCCGTACTAACCTCTGTAGCAGCAGGCACTGTGAAACAATGCATCCTTAAAATTTGCAAGAGAAGTTACGTGGGGTCTCAAGACTCTGCTCTCTGCCTTCCCAGAGTGCCTGCTCTGTGTTTAAATTACACATAGGAAAGCTGTGAAGTCAATTCTGGGAGTGCAAAACATGGTGAGCTCAGCTGCTGAGAAGACATTGTAGGAGTTTTTGCCATAAAGTTTGAGGATGAATTGATCCATGGTGCCTGCTAGTGTTGCTCAAGAATATTCGAATTGCTAATATTCGTTACGAATATTGTATTTTCGAGTATTCGCGAATAACTCGAATATCGCGGTGAATATTCGCTATTGCGAATATTCGTATTTTTTCAAATTTATTTTTAAAACAGATCACATCCTAGTGATCTCCATCGACGTCTAAAAGCATTGCTGGTATGATTAGAGACCCTGGGCCGAGTAGCTGAGGCGATCCTTTTATGTTGCCGAATATTCGCAATGCGAATATTCGTATTACGAATATTCGCGAATGCGTTCTCTGCCCTTCTTTTGCATCAGAGCCAATCAGAGTTCTCCTACCACAGTTGTCAGAGGTTAGCAACCTCCATAGCAACCAATAGGAACCTGCCTGCACGACCATTATATAAGATCACTCCCAGCAGTATTTCAGTGCAGATTCACAAGGTGGCTAGAGAGAGTGGAGTGTTTCTGTGCGTTTTTCCTGTGTATTGCGTTCTTAGAGCTTAGCATTGTGCTTCCTATAGTGCTTTCAGTTCTGAGTTTCCTGCTTCTAAAACCAAATGCTTTTTTCAAAGCAAAAGACCCAACAGCTTTTCTAAAAGCTCAGATTTGTGTTGTTTTGTCCAGGTTAGTGTAGCTTAGTGTTAGATAGATTTCTGTGTAGTTAGTGTAAGTGTACATTTCTTTAAGGTAGCTTAGTTTAGTGTTTAGTCTCTGTGTTTTGTGTATATAAAAAAAAAATTAGCTTTAGTTTAGTCATATAAGTTTGTGTAAGTAGAGTTAGTGTTTAGTGCATATTAGTTTATTATTTGTAGTCCTCGTCTTTGTCCTTGTCAGTCAGTGTAAAAAATAAAAATAAAAATGTAGCTTTAGTTTAGTCATATAAGTTTGTGTAAGTAGAGTTAGTGTTTAGTGCATATTAGTTTAGTAATACAGGAAATGATCTCCGTTTTCGCGTGTTGTTCGCGCGCATGCGCATGCGCGGACGAGAATTTCACAATCAATTTCGCATTTGCATTAGCGAAATTTCGCAAACATTTTTTTTTTATAAAATATCACGAATATTCGATATTAACAAATATTTCACGAATATTCTTCTATATATTCGTGAAATATCGCGAAATCGAATATGGCGTATTCCGCTTCACACTAGTGCCTGCTACTGTAAAGATCAGTAAAACTTACTATATAATGCTTGTTGAGAATATGCAAATATTTGAATGACCACAGCCTGACCAGAGTTATACAAGCATAACCCACTTTTAAGGACACAATGGGGTTTATTTACTATCGCTGGAGAGTGCAAAATCTGGCTCACTTTTGCATAGAAACCAACGAGCCTCCAGGTTTTATAGCCAGGTTTATTTGAACAAGCTGGGGTTACCAGCTCATTGGTTTCTATGTAAAAGTGCACCTGATTTTGTACTTAAAAATGGGGTATGCCTGTACATGAAAATATGGGGCATATTCATAAAAGCAGTGAACGTAACATTCACCAAATAATTATTGCCATTTTAAACATATGAACTAGAAAGATTCACCTGCAATGAATGTTTGGTAAATGTCACATTCACTTCTTTATAAATATTGATTTTTGTGTCGATATAAGAACAGAAAAAAAAACTATACAGCAAAATTGTGGATTGCACTTTGCTACATCCCAAAAGTATTTAAAGATATCAATGGCTAGACTAGCTAATGTTTTTCAATTGGTGCTGCGTTCAGTGCAGAGATTTATAGGTACATCAGACAAACAAGAATAGACAAAACTGAGAAAACAATGGATATGAAAGGAGGGTCATGCATGTTAATTACACCTTACCATGCAGAATACTTGTAAAAGAAACAGAGTAAAATAAAGAACAGTGTACTCTATTTAATGTACTCAGTCCTGATGTGATGCTATCTGCTCTATTGGTGGCTACATACACTGAGACTTTCAAGGAAGATAATAAAGTGTATATATAATGGAGATATATATGTGTGTGTGTGTGTGTGTGTATATATATATATATATATATATATATATATATATATATATACACACACACACACACACATTTTTCTTTAGTAGATTAGGATTAGTAAGGATTTTTTGCCTCTGTCAGTTTTTTGCTGTGTCCCCTCTAGGGAGATGCACCCTCTCCATTATCCCTGGTGATCATTGTCACTGAGACAAAAAGTGAGTGCAAATACAACATTTTACAGTTGCCACAAGAACACCAGGTGAGGGGAATTATTCCAATTCAGGTACCTGGTACATCTATAGAACAATCTCCCTGCAGGACACAGACAATAGTAATAAAGTGACAGGGGTTTTAACCTTTCCCTATTCAATGCACATATAAAAAGGAAAAAAGTTCTAGTGATACATACATTTTAAGGTTGAATTCCAAGTTTACTGTCCCTTTAACTAGCTCAAGCTGGCCCAAACAAACTATTTTATACACTAACAGAAGGGCTCGCTGGGCGTGTTGTATAATTTGTACATAGCCTCAACTACAGGCATACCCCACTTTTAAGTACACAATGGTGTTTATTTATCAAAGATGAAAGCGCAGAATCAGGCTCACTTTTGCACAGAAACCAATGAGCTTCCAGTTTTTTTTTACCAGGCTTAATTGAACAAGCTGGGGTTAGAAGCTCATTCGTTTCTATGCAGAAGTGAGCCTGATTTTGCGCTTTCCAGCTTTAGTAAATAAACACCATTGTGTACTTAAAAGTGGGGTATGCCTGTACATACAGTATACAGCCATCAGACTTTTTCCATTGGAAATGCTGATCATTTGTATGGGGCATTAGAGTACATATAGACTGTGGGCTTCTCTTAAAATATTTTTCTGTTGCTAAAGAATGAACACACTTGAGTACTGTGAGAAAATCTACAGTTGTCATCACTGACCTGCTTTTGAAAATGCTAGCTTCTTGGTTGTCTCTCAATGCCTTCTAAGTCACTGCCATTTGTGACAGACCCAACCAGGACAGGGCCATTTGGAGGGGACTGCATGGTAGCCTTCTGCCTACTGACTATGGCCCCTGACTAGGGGCTCTATTTTTGGGAGATGTGTGCCTGGGGGATGCTTGGAGTGGTCTTGCTTCAGATTCAAGTCCATGTCTCCAAAAACATGCAGACTCTGTGAACTGGAGGACCCAGATATATATTTGGGGCCTCAATGCCCAAACCAGCAATGACTGCTTTAGGGTGTGAGAGTTAGATTAGATGTTAAAATGATCAGCTGATACTGGGGTCTCCTACTTTAATCTAAGGTGTTATGTGTGTCTTTGCATTTCTTCCTATGTGTGAGGCCCCATTGTTAATTGAGTCATCTATTGTTTCTGTCTGTCTGCTCATCTCTTGGAGATGTAATTAATATTGTGTCTAGAGATGCACCGAAATTTGTTTAGGTAAAGCTGCATCTGACAGGCTCTGGTAGACTGCATCTGACAGGCACTGGGAGGTTGCATCTGACAGGCACTGGGTGAGGCTGCATCTGACAGGCACTGGGTGAGGCTGCATCTGACAGGCACTGGGTGAGGCTGCATCTGACAGGCACTGGTGAGGCTGCACCTGACAGGCAGGCTGCATCTGACAGCCACTGGTGAGTGCTGCATCTGACAGCCACTGGTGAGGCTGCATTGATCTCTTGTATCATGTTTGCAGTCTCTGACCATCTCCTGTATCATATCTGCTAGTGGTGCACCAAATGTAAATTTTGCCCGAAACTATTAGCAGTGTGTTTAAGTTTAAGTAAGAGATTGCAGACATAATACAATAGATGGTTAGACACTGAGGACATGGTACAAGACTGCATGGTCAGAGACTGCAGACTGCAGATTTTTCTTGAGCTTTCCTGCACTAAAGATGCCAATAATAAATTATTTTTATTTTAAATTGATGATATTAAATTAAACGTAACAATATAAATATTTTTTTTTTAAAAAACTGTAATTTTCTGTTTCAGTTTTTTAGGCTAGGTGCATCCTGCATTTTCTGTACCAAAATTTCCATTCTCCCCTAATTGTGTCCACTTTACCTTGCTATTGAACTATTTTGGGATTGTATATGTTTATGTTGATTAGCTTACTGTTGTATTAGATTGATGTTTATGTGGGCTGTTCCTTAACTATATTAATTATCTTACTGTTTGCATAATGTGATCAAACTCTTATGTGATCTTGTGTGGTATATATTCTGTGTGAATTTACATAATTTCAGTTCTAGTTTGCACCTAAACTAGTCTCGTCTAGTATCTTGGGTGTAATGTTCAGCTATAATACCTGGTTCCTGGTTCCAGACTGGAGGAATGATTATCTTAAATTAGGAACCCAAGCTGGGTTCTGGAAGGTTACGTCACACCCTGGAACAAGCATGAAGCAAAGCCCAGGTGAAGTCTAACCTCCTAATCTGCATATTTGTTTTGACCGATTTAACCTGAGAGCCAGAGTAGCAACAGCAGTAAAGCAGTGACGTCCTGCATATTTGCTGCAGTACCTATACTCTTTGAAGCTGCCACCTTGCATAGCAAAGGTCTAATTTGCTCTTTTAGTATATAGTAGGGATGAGCCGAACACCCCCGCGTTCGGTTCGCACCAGAACGTTCGAACGGACCGCCCGTCCACGCGAACATTTATAACCCCATTGACGTCAATGGGACGTTCGAATTCAAAAGTGCTCATTTTAATGCCCCATATGCAAGTTCTTGTCGGAAAATGTCTTTGAGAACCTGGGTCTTGCCACAGGGAACCCATATCAATGGAAAAAAGTTTTAAAAACGATCGTTTTTTCTGAAACAGTGATTTTAATGATGCAGCATTTTATAAAAAAATTCCATTGATACATGTTCCCTGGTGCAAGACCCGGGTTCTCAAAGACGTTTTCATAGGCATACCATAGACACCCAGCAGGTACAATATTTAAATAAATTTGACTTTTTTTTTTAAGCATCATTAAAATCACTGCTTCTGGATATTTTAATGATGCTTAAATTAAAAAAAAATGAAAAATGTCTTTACATATTGTACCTGCTGGGTGTCTATAGTATGCCTGTGTAGCTTTATGGTGCACACTGGAGAGGACACAGGCAATACACCACGTGAGAATACTGCAGCTAGCACAATCAACTACCTGCCAGTAAATTGGGAAGAACTAAACTAGCTAAGCTATACAGTGTATAAATATATATACAACTCCTGGGATGTATATACTGTATATCCTCTACACACTGTAAAATTAACTGACTAAGCTGCCTGCCTGCCTGCTCTATCTACCTAGAAAAATGACACTCTCTCTCTCTGACTGATCTATTCTCTAAACAGCACCGGAACACACTACACAAGGCCGACCTGCAGGCGGCCTTTTATAGTGTGGGGCGTGTACTAAGGCCCCTATTCCATAATTGGCCAAAGCCACCCTGGTTTTGGCCAATTACGGCTCTCTGTACTGACGGCGCTGTGATTGGCCAAGCATGCGGGTCATAGTGCATGCTTGGCCAATCATCAGTGTGCAATGCCGCAGTGAATTATGGGCCGTGGAGCGTCACTCAAATTTGGCGTGAAAGACCCGTTTTGTTCGAATTTCGACGAACGACCGAACATACGATGTTCGAGTCGAACATGAGTTTGACTCGAACACGAAGCTCATCACTAGTATGTAGTCAATATCAGGAATATGTGCAGCCAATGTACAGGCTGGTTTGTGGAAACAGGTGTTTCTACAGGGACCCTATTTTAAAGGAATAGCTTTTCACATAGGTACAATGTAATTTTCCACAACCCCAATTTTCTGTGAGGAATAGCAAGTGCTCTCTTGCGTGGGGGCAGAAACTAAATTGGCTTGAAACCCCTTTGGCTCAGGAGTTGCTGTGATTGTGTAAAATATACATTTTGTTGGACATTTCCTTGAAACATCTTCACAAAGACACCAAGGTTTTACCTGAGCATCACATATTCCTGTAAATATCGTAGAATAGGATATAAATGATGGATTAAAATCCTAGATTACCATGATCACCATTGTTCTACAGTATGTGGCACAGTATAAGCAAGAAACCCAGCAAGCCCTCCCCATCTCTATATATTATAGGTGACATGTTCAGACTTCACTGCCAACAAAAACTCTCTTGGGACAGGAGCAAGCCAACTTTTCAGGCCATTATGAAGCCATATGAATTAGCTCATTGTGCAATAAATGTGTTCAGAGCAAATGAAAAACAGTTTCATTTCTACTTTAATTGTCCTATGAGCTTAGCCTGTTTTTGCCAGATATTTTAATGTATTTGAACGTGAAAATATTTTTCTCTACAAAACAGCAGTTCCTCTATGAGCATTTTCTGTGCTTTTTAATATTAATAAACAATAAACAATATTATTTGGCAGGGAGGTCGAATAACCCATTGGCTTCCAATATACCCCAAGAATACTATATATGAGGTTTAGGATTCTAGCTTACTAGCTCCTAGCTTGCTGCCAAGAGTGATTTCTGTCCTGAGAAGGCAGCAGGAGAAATGATAATTTTTTACTTGGCATTACATTGGTCAGGATAAGGGGCAGATGTCGACACACTAGACAGAAAGGGAGAGTGGAGTAATGATCTTATAAGCGTGGTGCATCGCTTTCAGTGTCCAATTAGCAGACTGCAGGATGGTCAATGGGTAGGTTGTTTTCCTTAATGTGTATCTAAAGCCTTTTCTCAGAGCTTTATTGCTTACACCAGCAAATATCCCTTCCAAAAACACTATCCAAAACAAAATGTAAAAAAAAGTGTTTGCCATATATCTACTTTCAAAGCACGATAATTGATTTTAAAGTAACGCCCAGATTACTAGACTTGCTTAACAGTATTCAAATTTAGTATAATCACTTTAGCCCTGCTATATTGATTGTATGCTGTAACTATGGTAAGAAGACATCGTTATGTATGCTTTTATTAATAAATGTACATAATGAAGAAGCTTATGTTTTTGTCTGTATTATTCATATGAAATACATTACGGATCCTAGTAGCAATTATGTTAATTTTTTTTTATTAGGAAGTAAATGATCTTTAGGTTGGCAGATGAATCACAAAGCTTTTTTTTCAATTGACCTCAATGAAAATCTAACTGACATCTTTAGTCTTAATATCATCATGTTGTCAATTGCCTCACTAAATCAGTCGGATATGACATTTAAAATTTAAATTAAAGGCTGATTTAAATGATCTATGACAGTCACAACATATGTTTTAGAAATTATCTATAATGTTTTCCATTATGAAATTCTTAGTAAATTTGTGAAGCCAGGCTGGCAGCTAAACACCAGGTGTTAGATTATATTGATTGGTTATGACCATGCAAATAAGGGTTCAAACAATCTCCCCTAGTTTTCAGAATACTGAAGATGTAAAAAGGGGATTATTTATTAACAATTGCACATTGAAAATAATGACAATAATAATAAATAATTAAGACCTACAAGAAAGATTTATCATGATATCTATTTTGGGTGACAGGAATGGCTGAAAAAGGAAGGGAGGAAAGCAGATGATGTCACTTCTGGGTACAGGGTCAGCGGGGAGATGCGTATGTTCGGAGCATGCATGCTTCTTTCTTAGGCTCTGCTAGGGGCCATCTTTGATGAGGGTTTTTATACATACAACAAAAAAACTCTCATCAAAAATGACCCCTAGCAGAGCACAGAGCCTGAGGAAGGAGCATGCATGCTCCGAACGTGCACACCTCCCCACTGACCCTGTACCTGGAAGTGATGTCATCTTACCGTGTTCCTGTGCATTGCTGATCTCTGTCCCAGCCTTCCAGGAGCGCTGGGTTCCACCAGTGCAACTGGATAACAAACAGCTACACAAGAATCCCAGCCAGTGACACCAGGGATCAGGCAACCCCCGGGACAGCGTGGATGATGCCTATGCTGTTTAATACCGCTCGTTTGTGAGTGTTTCCATTATGATTTGAATCTATTAAATGTCTGAATTGCTACACTTAGAAAGTGCTGCTCTTGTTCCTGTGTTTCCGTTCCATAAATTCTTCTAACTGTAAGCTGGCAGCCTTCTTAGGATAAATACACACAACAGTCTTACATGGACTTTCCGTCATGGACTTGATTAATTGCCCTATCTAATGATCCCACTCCCATTTTTATTTCTGTATGGACTTACCCAGAGTGTGCCAAATGAACCCATTGTTTGTATGAATATATCAATCACCTGCTTTTATATTTCAAACCTACTACATTTCAGAGTCTGAACTGTAATGAACGCAAATGGCACTATATTAACTGGCTGTTGGAATCACTGACTGTATCCCATTAGACCATTACCACCCACTCAATATGTGAACAATCTTCCATTTATAGGTCATCTAAATACTCTCTAAGGTGTCTGCTCTGGGAGTAAATATATATATTAAGGGGGGTGTTTGCTTCCATATGGATTTTATTTCTTGCACCATATAAGCATTCTGCAAATGGTATTGAATAACTGATTTTTCTTTGTATCCTATCTGTGATAATGCATACCATGTATTTTTATGAACTGGTTGAGGGGATTGTTTCATCTAGTATTGTGGTTTTAGCACACAGCTTTGCTGGGCATCCTATCCTGGACAGTGGAAATACAGTTTGTCTAAATGCATGGTAGGAATGAAAGGAAACAATAGAAGATGGAAAGCTGTAACTAGCAGGGATATATAGGCCACTGGATTTTAAAAGCAACCCGTGCGGAGCTCAATAAGTGTTTATTTATTTAATAATTACTTTATTCACTCACTAATGTAGTGCAGACATGTGCAGACTGGAATATTTTGTTTCATTTTTTCGTTTTTGTTTGGAAAATAAATGTATTTAGTTACTCCCGAAAATCTTTTTGATTTATTTCGTTTTTCGTTGGGTAATAGCTATCGTCCGAAAATCCAATAATACTTGGTTTCTGTCGAATGGTCAAAAGAATATTCGACGGAACGTCGAATCTTTACGTCGAATCGTACATTTCCGTTTGAATATTCCGCCTACAAGAATTCTAATGTTGTATGACTAGTAATAATGTCGAATCTATTTTCTCATAAGTCGAAATCTAATCTCTGTAATGTCGAATCTATTATCTCTATAGTGTCGAATCTTTTCCCTATAATGTCGAATCTTTTCCCTGTTATGTCGAATCTTTTCCCTATAATGTCGAATCTCTCTATATCGAATTTTTACCGCAACGAAAACGAAAATAAAGCATGTTTTATGTCGGACTTTTCGGTTTTCGTTTCTTGCGCTTTCGTTATCGTTTGTTAAAACGATAACAAAAAAACCTGATTTTCGGATGAAAATGCATTCTAACGAAAACGAATGCACATGTCTAATGTAGTGTAAAAAAATAACTATTCTCTCATGATCTGCTGTTGCCATAACCTCACAGGAGTGTTTTTTTGGTCTACTGGCTGTCTGCAAGTTTTACTATGGCATCCTGCTGACATCCCAGGGTTTATGCTGATTACAGGAAACTATTAGTCAGTAGTGGCTTAGACCTGAGAATTTCCAGTAAGTGGGAAGAGGTATAAGGTGGATGTGCTGATGGTATTTTGAATAATTCTGTCTCAATAGGATCTGTAAAATTGACAAATTGCCAATGTAGTCCAGAAAACATACACTTAATTTAAGTTTTATATTAGGAATATCAAGGCTTTATTTCCAGGGATCGAGAAGGGTTTTCAGAAGAGTTCTTCGAGGGCGTACAGCCTCATGCTAATATTTTTTTCCTCATTCTTAACCTCTTGTCCACCGCCCGGCGTCAAATGGAAGGGAGGAAGACCCTATTGTTCTGGCGGACGTCATATGACGTTGTACCTTCTGAAGCCACTAGGCGGCACGCACACCCGCCGCGTCACTGGGTACCCTATACGCGTGCCCGGCAGCCGCAATGGCCGCAGGGGCACCCGCGATTGCCCAGTAACTGAGCAGGACCGTGGATCTGTGTGTGTAAACATACAGACCCACATCCTGCCAGAGAGAGGAGACCTATGGTGTGTCCCTTGTACATAGGGACACACCATCCGTCATCTCCTCCAGTCAGTCCCCTCCCAACACAGTAAAAATCACTCCCAGGAAACATATTAACCCCTTGATCGCCCCCTAGTGTTAACCCCTTCCCTGACAGTCATATTTTTACAGTAATTAATGCATTTTTATAGCAGGGATCACTGTATAAATGTGAAAGGTCACAAAAATGTGTCAAAAGTGACCGATGTGTCCGTCGCAATATTGCAGTCACGATAAAAATCGCTGATTGCCGCCATTACTAGTAAAAAAAATTATAATAATAAAAATACTATGGGCCAGATTCACATACACTTAATATTGCGCTGCGTAATCGAAATACTCTACGCTGCCGTATTTTACCAGGCTCTACACCGAATTCTGGTAGATTTTTGCCCGTACGCTACGGCGGCGTAGTCTATTTCTCGCCGCGTAATCGAAATACGCGATTAGGGGGCGTGAAGCATTTAAATTCAGCGCATCCCCGCGGCGATCGAACTGCGCATGCTCCGTTCAGAAATTTCCCGCCGTGCATTGCGCGAAATAACGCCGTTACGTCATTCGTTGTTTGAGTAGCGTCGTTTACAAACATTCCTATTCCTGGACGACTTACGTTAAAAATAATAAAACACGTCGGAAAACGTAGAAATTCGACGCGGGAACGGCGGCCATACTTAACATGGGCTGTCTAATATTAGACCAGCAAAAAGCTGGTATAGTGAAACGCAAAAAAAAGATGACTAAAGATGCCGTAAGAGATTGCGATTGAAGATCGTAATTTCTGGGATCGCCGGCAAAAGCTCATTAGCATAACCCGACGCGGAAAACGACGGGAAGTCCACCCAGTGGCCTCAATTTTATTGCAGCGTAGATTCGAAGGCGTACGAACACATAATCCAGTCGAATTGAAGCCCGCAGCCGTCTATTCATGGTTTGAGGTTTTCGACTAGCTAAAAAACGCGCGTAATTTGAAATTACTCCAGTCTAACACCAGTTAGACAGGAGTAAGGGCTCTGTGAATCTGGCCCTATAAATCTATCACCTATTTTGTAGCTGCTATAACTTTTGCGCACACCAATCAATATATACACTTTGTGATTTTTTATTTACCAAAAATATGTAGAAGAATACATATCAGCCTAAACAATGGAAACAAAATGTTTAAAAAAAATGGATATTTATTATAGCAAAAAGTAAAAAATATTGTGGGTTTTTTTTTCAAAATGTTCCCTATTCTTTTGTTTATAGCACAATAAATAAAAACCACAGAGGTGATCAAATACCACCAAAAGAAAGCTTTATCTGTGGGGAAAAAAATTATAAAAATGTAATTTGGGTACAGTGTTGCATGACTGTGCAATTGTCACTCAAATTGTGACAGCTCTGAAAGCTGAAAAATGGCTTTGGCAGGAAGGGGGTGAAAGTGCACTGTAGGCAAGTGGTTAAAGTGTATGTCAAACACAAACTTTTTTTTTTTTTTTAAGCTTTGGATATAGTGAAGGCGGCTTAGAACCCCTGCTGGGTTTTACTGCTGGCCTAGGCTCCATTAAAGCTTTCCCCTTGCTTTTTCCTGCTGACATTTTACCAAACAAAAGGTGAGGCAAACAATCAAACAATATTTCCTAGTTCCCAGAGCACCATAGATATAGTAAGCAAGTTATTTATGAGTAACTGCAGTAAAAATAAGATTATGCCTTAAAGGGTAACAGGGATGGGTGAAAAGGGATCTTGGGTAACAGGGATGGGTAAAAAAAAATAATCTTGGGTAGCAGGGATGGGTAAAAAAGAGATTGTGGGTAACAGGGATGGGTGAAAAAGGGAGCACAGCAGGAAGGGGAGAAGAAGGAAGAAAGGAGAGAAAGAAAGTAGGAAGAATGGATGGAAGGAAGGAGGGAAGTCATTTTACCACCCCTGTCAGCCTCAGTTCTACACTTCCTCCCCTGCATATGTTTTACGACACAGGAAGTGGATCAAAATTTCCAATTGCAACACAGACAGAAATAAAAAAATGCATTTCTTTGGTAAATTAGGGGAATACTACAACCCCAAGTCTTTGTGTTGCTGTCTGTGTCCTTGTTGTAGATTATCTTTTGCTTTTTGGTAAACTGTTGTCAGCAAAACAGGAAGTGAGGGTGAATCTCTCTTCTGGAGCTACAGTTCTAACAATTCTTTACTCTATCTAGATTTTTTTTTTTTTTTAAAGATTATTTTTGTCTTGACATACACTTTAAACACACATTTCTCTCCATGCTGCAGACAACCTTTGGGGTTGGGTTAATACTACATTTCTTAATTAGACCACAATGTATTTCTATTTAGACTGTAGAGAGACTTTTGTTGAGGGAAGCTGAGAACCCCTGGACTATAGAGCCATATCTTCAGGTTTAGGTGTTCCAAGACTATGTTTAATTTGTTATAAGATCATGAATGAAGTAAAAGTTTAAGTAATGTGTAGGAGTAATACACATTTACAATATGAATTATCTCATAATATCAGGGTTGCTGGCTAGCCTAAGGTTTAATGGAATGATTTAGCTGGCAGTATGTGCTCAGAAAACTGCACATTTGTTAGTTATGTAAGACCTATTCATTCTGGTGTGTGTGCAATTATTCAAATTAGGCCGAACAAAAATGTTCAAACTGAAAGGAAATTAGAGAAAATAAACTTCCCTCTAACAATACCTAATTACAAATATTGCTAATTGTTGTTTACTGCAGTGGAAGAATCGGGCACACAGCCAAGTGCATTAATAGGCTTTTACCATGTGCTTAGAGCAATGCTTACTTATCAGCATGATCACCAACAGGCTATGTGTTTTCTTCCAGTCTTCTGTAAATACAACATTTATATAGCTAAATCCAGTAGTATAAGGGACCATACAATGTCATACACTATACTATATAGTGTTAAACACAAACATAACCAACACTAAACCGCTAAGGGACTTTTAGGGTTCATTCACAACAGATGCAGTGGGACTGCATTGGGTGGCAAAATCCAACCAATCCAACCACATGACAAGGCAAAATATCATGTTCACAGCAGCAGGACATTTTTCATCTCCACACAGTAAGAGGCAATCCACCTCCACAAAGGCCAAATATTAACTTTATGAAATGTCTGTGTGACATTTCAATAAAGTGCTCAAAAAAGTGAACACTGTACAGCACTTTGGCGTATCAGCACTGCAGCGATCCCACTGGACCACACAACACGGCTGGTGTAAACTAGCGCTTAAAATACCACAATAGTATTCCTAAAGCAGATTCAAAGATACAATATGTCATAAAACATCATTTTTCTTCATTCAGCAAAAAAATAAAAATCCCACTTAGTCTCATAGTTACATAGTTAGCCAGGTTGAAAAAAGTCCATCTAGTTCAATAGACAGAAAAAACAAACTAAGAGTAAATTATGTACATAATCCTATACCCACAGTTGATCAAGAGGAAGGCAAAAACAACAATAAAGCATGATGCAATTCGCTTCAGTGGGGGAAAAAATCCTTCCTGATCCCCAAGGAGGCAAACGGATATACCTTGGATCAACTACCCCTGGTGTTTTTACCTATAAATGTTAGCTATATAGTTATATTTATACTTAAAAGTAGAATACGGGGATATAGTATATGAAGACACATATGTAATACAGCAATGCTGGCTACTATTCATTCAACTAATAACCAACAGTATTTATTGGGTACTGCAGCTTTAAGCCTTCAAAATATGAAGGTAATGACAGGTGGTGTCGTGAGAGCTTTTTCACGCATTTCTCAGACTATAATTGCTTTATCAAAAATGTATGGGAACACAATGTGCTATCCACGTATATGTCTGCAGAGGACAAATGGGTGCACTGTCACAAGCTGTAGTCTCATATATCCCAATAGGCCATAAGGGTAGAGTAATGCCATACTTATAAAAAGCCACAAAAAACAGCCAGTAAGGTAGTCCTCATATTAAAAGGATGTCATGACAGGACGTCACATCACCTCAACTTGGAATTACAAGAAAATGTGGTGACAGATATGTAAAAAAAAGAGTTCCTTTGTTTACACACTTAATTACATCTATTGACTAATTTCTAGGTCTTCACAGGAATACAATTATATTATGGCCAAGAAAACATATTATGAATTCCAAGTGTGCACCATTCAAAGGTAAGCCATGCACCCACACCCACAGATTACAGTCTGAGAAATGCATCAAAGAGGCATCACTCCACCTGTGACTACCTTCATACTTTGGAAGCTTAAAGCTGCAGAACCACATAAATACTGTTGGTGGCTGGTTAAGGGGCTGCCAGTATAGGTGAATAACATATGCATCTTCATAAACTACATCTCTGTATCATATTTGGGAGGATATACAGTGGGTAAAATAGGTATTGACGTTGTCAACATTTTATAAAGAAACCAAAACAAATAATTTCGGAAATTAAGTTATGTGCAATAAAATGGAATGACACAGGGTAAAAGTATTGAACACACTAACTGAAATTTATTTAATACATCGTACAAAATTATTTGTATTGACAGCTTCAAGATGCTTCCTGTATGGAGAAACTAGGCGCATGCATTGCTCAGGTGTGATCTTGGCCCATTCTTCCACTGTGGGCCTCTTCTATGAGCAATGATCTTTAGTTCTTTCCATAAATGTTCTATTGGATTCAAGTCAGGTAATTGCCTAGACCATTCTAGCAGCTTTATTTTTAAAATTTCAAACACATCCTCATTTTTGAGACTTTAACCACTTAAGACCCGGACCAATACGCTGGTAAATGACCCAAGGTGTTTTTGCGATTCGGCACTGCGTCGCTTTAACAGACAATTGCGCGGTCGTGCGACGTGGCTCCCAAACAAAATTTGCGTCCTTTTCTTCCCACAAATAGAGCTTTCTTTTGGTGGTATTTGATCACCTCTGCGATTTTTATTTTTTGCGCTATATACAAAAATAGAGCGACATTTTTGAAAAAAAAAACACTATTTTTTACTTTTTGTTAAAAAAAAATCAAATAAACTAAATTTTAGTCAAACATTTAGGCCAAAATTTATTTAGCCACATGTCTTTAGTAAAAAAAAAAAATTGCAATAAAAAAAAATAGCTACCTAGCGGGAACAGCGACACTAATACAGCGATCAGAAAAATGATCGCTTAGTGACGCTGGCAATAGGGAGTGAAAGGGTTAACTAGGGCGGTGATCAGGGGGTTAAAACTTTATTAGGGGGGGTGGGGGGGCTATCCTGAACCTAACACTAACTGTTTTTTACAGTGCCTGTCACACTGACACTAAATGCAGTGATTAAATCACTGCATTCAGTAACACTGTGACAGGGGGGTGGGGGGGGCGATCACAAGGGGTTAATATGCCTATGTGAGTGTGTGTCAGTGTTGTGTTGGTGCACACTTACTTGTCATGTCTTCTCTCATCAGCAGCGCTGGGAAACAGCGCTGCGATGAGAGAATACATCATTTCCTCCTTCCTGTGTAAACACAGGAGGAGGAAGTGACAGGCTGGGAGCGCGCTCCCTTTGGCTGGGAGCGATCGCGGGGGGGGCGGAAAACACGGACATCCGCCCGCAGATCCCGGATCGCTCCCAGAGGTAGGGAGACCCCCGCACGCCGCGGAGGGGGTCCCGATGGGACCCCAGAACCGCACTCAGGCGGGGACGTAAATTTACGCCCTTGTGCCTGTACGAGCCATGTTGTGGCCGTATATGTGCGTGCGGGGGTCTTTAAGTGGTTAAAGGCAATTCAACCATAGTTTAATATAAAAAATATTATGTATTAAAAAGCATCATTAAAATAGTAATATAAGAACAATATAGAATTTCCAATGAAAGACAAAATTCATCATAACATGTTTTAAGATGTTTGGAAAATACAGTACAGTGAAATATATTGAGTACATAAGAAGTAATATCCCTCAGCTACTTGCTTGTGTATTCCACCATGATGATAGTTAGATGGAATCCAGTAGATAGGGGTAACCAATGCGTTTCAAAGTATGAACAAAAATAACTCCCTTCTCAGGGATAATACCACTTCTGTAATGTAAAAACATTACTCACGGCTTTAATATTAGATAAATACTGTTGTATCTAGACATAAAGTCTACTTGGACATACTTACAGCATATTACTGTACATGCCTATATGTATCCGACAATGCATAAACAAATGTGTGTCAGGATCGATGTTACTTCCCCTCACTTAAGTGTATTTAAACCTTATACCATGGGGGCAAAGATACTTAGAGATCAAATGTTCTTTAAATGGAAAGTGCAGGGTGAATCCACCCAATATAAATGTTGAATTCAATCCTCAATATTGCAGTTTCTATCCGTATGGCTAGGGAATAACAGCAGTCCTTTCCATCACCGTAGTGGTGGAAAGAAGAAATGGTGCCTGGCACGGTCCCCGGCATTCCCATATAGCATGCATATCTGGCATGGTGATGTCACACGTCATCTCCAGGCCCCTAGATGACCACATCCAGAGACCAGATGTAGCACCACATTGGAGACAAATAAACCGCCAACACAGGATAACTCCAGTGCCTGGAAATCTGTAAGTCTATGTATACTCGCCACATTGTGGTGTGGCAGAGATACATAGATCATATATTCCTGATTTGGGATTGCCCAGAAGACAAGCTGAAGCTTTGTCTTGATCAAATGAATCATAATGATTTGAATCTTTTCAAAATGGGGGATTGATAAGTAAGATTTTCAGGAAGGAGACAGCAGGCAACAGATTGTTGCATGCTGGCAGCTTCCATCCTGAACCACTTAAAACATATATACCTTTTAGTCAGTTCTTGTGCATCAAATGTAATTGTACCACTAATGGAGATTTTCAAAGAGAGGCAGATGAGCTTATGAAAAGATTACTGAGAGGTTGTACCAGGTCATCCTTCAGAAAGGCCTTTAACCGAGTAAACAATGGTAATAGACAGGATGTAATATTTAAACTTAATAAAAAAAGGAAAAGGGTAACGCCACACAGTTAATATTGCAATATTCGAATGAACATGAGAACATTTTAAAAAAAGTTTTCACAAAGCATTAGTCCATTCTCACTTAAGACCCTGTTTTGGGAAATCCTGGGGAATCCAGAAAGGATCCCTGTAAAATACGTGGAACCTTTCCCTGCAGGTTACATTCCTACTGTCCAGTTGTGAAAAGAATGAGCTAGGTAATTCTACCCAATGTTGAACAATTTGCTGCAAAACATTTTGTGAATTGCAAAACCAAGGGGGTGGTCCATTTGATGCAATGCCAATGTTGCTCTTTCTACATAGGAAATACTTGACAATAACTAGGGCAACATCTTAGCAAACACATGCACAGCATGCAAATTGGCAATCCGTATTTGCCTCTTAGCCAGAAGACATAGATACAGATTGTCTAAAGTGAATTTCACAGTACTAGACCGGGTTAACTCTCCTCTTGGAATAAGACCCTGTTGCAGCACGAAATGCGATGAATCAAATATCTCAATGCTACAACCCCCCGGTCTAAACAAAGCAAGTTTATAGACCAACAATTAAATAGAGGCTTATGACAGATTCTTATTGACGGTGACAGTAATTCTCCTCTTCTCTCTCCCCCCTCTTTAACACACACACTTTTTGGTTATTGATGTATACTCTTTATATTTACATGATGATTTGTCGTTTTTTCTTTTCATTAATCTAATGTTAAAAGGACTGGGACATATTGTTGCAGGCACTCCCATAGCCTTAGAATTTTTTCACTCCCTAATCCCATATACCGTTCTCAGCTGTACATGGCACAGGAGGGCCCCTGCGAATTTCACTTGGGGCTTTTCCAATTCTCCAACGAGGTTAGAGTTTGTGGTATCATATTTCAGACTTCCAGGCACTGGAGTTATCTTGTGTCAGCGGCGTATTTGTCCCCAATGTGGTGCTACATCTGGTCTCTAGATGTGGTCATCCAGGAAACCGGATATGACGTTATGACGTGTGACGTCACTATGCCGAACATGCACAATATATGGGAGCACCGGGGACCGCACCAGGTGCCATTCCTCCTTCCCACCAGTACGGTGGTGGAAAGGACTGCTGCTAAATGGATAGCAACTGCCATATTGAGGATTGATTTCTCATAATATCTAATGGATTCCAACTAACCATCATCAATACACAAGCAAGTAGCTGGGGAATACCACTCCTTATGCACTTAATATATTTCACTGTACTATATTTTCCAAACATCTAGATACATGTTATGATGAGTTTTGTCTTCCATTGGAAATTGTACTGTTTTAATGATGCTATTTAATAAATAAAAAATATATTTTTTTTTAATATTCAACTATGGTTGAATTGCCTTTAAAGTCCCAAAAATTAGGATTTGTTCGAAATGAATGTAAATGAAATGATGGCAATGATGATCATCACACCCACAATCGATTTAACAGCTTTATTTTCTTTCTTTGAAACTAATTGAGAGTTTCCTTGGCTTTGTGTTTGAGATCATTGTCTTGCTGAAGTGCCCACCCTCATTTCATCTTCATCATCCTGGTAGATGGCAGCATATTTTTATCAAAATATCTTGGTACGTTTTTCTATTTTTGCCAGTACTTTATGCTGAAAAACAGCCCCATACCACGATGTTCACACCTCCAAACTTCACTGTTGGTATGGTGTTTTTGGGATGTGCAGTGCCATTTGACCTCCAAACATGGTGGGTATTATAGCATCCAAAGAGTTTAATTTTGGTCTCATCCGACCAGACTATATTCTTCCAGTATTTCACAGGCGTGTCTAAATGTTGTGCAGCAAACTTTAAAAAAGCTTCAACATGCTTTTTCTTCAGCAATTGAGTTCATCATTCATACAGGCCACGGCGGTTGAGTGCATTACTATTGTTTTCTTTGAAAAAATTGTTTCTGCTAAATCCAGGTCTTTCTGAAGCTCTTCACAAGTGGTCCTTGGCTCTTGGATAACTCTTCTGATAATTATTTTCACTCATCTGTCAGAAATCATGTGAGGAGCACCTGGTTGTGGCTGGTTTAAGGTGAAATTATGTTCTTCCTACTTCCGAATTTTGCCACCAACAGTGCTCCCTGGAACATTCAGAAGATTAATAATCCTTCTGTAACCAATGCCATCAGTATGTTTTGCAACAATAAGGTTGCAAAGGTCTTGAGAGAGCTCTTTGCTTTACCCATCATGATGTGTTTGTGTGAAACCTTGGTGAGACACCTTTTTATAGGCCATCAGTTGAGACTGAACCAGCTGAATTTATTTGCAATGACAAAGGGCAGGATTGCTTTCTAATTACTGATAGTTTTTCACATATTTTTGTACCTCCCTTTCTTCATGTGTTCAATACTTTTTCCATGTGGCATTTCATTTTATTACACATAACCTATTTTCTGAACACATTTGTTATGGTTTCTGATTGCATGAATAGCATGGGTTGTTACCGACAGTTGGTGAAAATTTCATGTCAATAGCATCTTCAGAAATATATTCACCTAGAAAAATGGTGACGTGTTCAATACTTGTTTTACCCATAGTATTCTATATGTGATTTTACACCGATTTAAATAAAAATTGGGTTTTATGATGTATCTTTGAGTCTGGTTTAGGAACACTTTTGTGATATCTCCTTGTTTTGTTGTTAATATTGTATTCTATATCGCGCTTACTTATGGATTAGAGAATATCTAACAGGCTTTTACCATGGTTGCCATTTATAGTCAGTGAATAAAGCATATCTTAAGCTAAAATAATTTTTGCAAATTTTTGATAAAGTAAGGAAACATGTTAGTTTTGCTTTAGTTTTTTTTTTTTTTTTCTGTTTGTTTGTTTTTTTGTTTTGTGGAGAGAATAACATTCACTTTTAATAGACACAATGGGAAGTTAAAAAAAAAAATCTTTTCAGGATAAGGGAAATCCCCTCTTAGACGGTTGTCACTGAAACAAGCGCTTCAATCGGAAAATTTCCCCTCTATCCCTGCTCTTGTAAAATGTAAAAAATGTTTCCTTCACTTTTTGTCCTAGTGACAAAATCACCAGGGCACATTGAGGGGGTAAAGCTAACAAGCAGGGACAGAGACAGCAATAAATAACAGATAGAAGCCCTAATCCCTCTTTACTGTATCTATACTAAAAAAAATAGCCTTTAATAATAATAATAACAAGAGTAATCATCATCATTATCATAATACCACATAGTAAAAAGGTTTTTAGTCAAGGTTCATTATTATTATTATTATTATTATTATTATTATTATTATTATTGCCTAGAAGAGCACTTAGCAATACATGTAGATACATTTTCTTTGGGATGAATGCACTACTACATACAAAAACATTATAATAATAAACTTAAATATTTAATGAAAGAATTTACATAGTAGAGTATTTAACTGAACATTTTAAATAGCTGAATTTATATAATATGTAAAATTAGATATAAAATAATAATACTTAATGTAAATAAATATAGAGAATCTGCCCAGGAGAGATGCAGACAGCAATACAGACCTGTTAGAGATTATAGCCCCTCACCACACTACCCAAAACTGCTAAAGGGGGTTAAGATAGTTATATGTGCTGGCAAATGTTAAATATTTGAAATGCTTACTGCAACATGGTCTTTCTCTTCTCTCCTGGGCCTAGGCCCTAAGAGGATGGTGCTGTAAGATGCATGTCCTTCTAAAGGACCTAAAGGATGGAAGCAGCAGGAATCTCCTCTCCTGGGAGGTTTTACTGAGGCTGCTGAAAGCAACTGCAGCTTTCCCCCACAAAAGAAGTGAGAAGCCCACACATGAAACTTCTCAACACTCCTGCCTTGGAACACCAGGACACCCATAGAATCTTGATCTCAAATGAGCCTGTATGAGCAGGGGGACGTGAACCCTTAGTGGACCTTGAAGCGGGGGTTAGAGCCTGGTCTGGTAACTGAGACAACTACATTATTGGGATATCCTGATTCATTCCTCATCCTCATTCTCATATCTGCTAAAGTTAATTAACCTTTTTTACAATTACTTCAACCAAAGTGACTGATTGCACCCATTTTTTTTATGTAGCTGGAGAGGAACCACACCTAAGACTGAATGTGCTTTAAGCCTTAGAACCATGTAAGTGTGCTTAGGACATTCATTCTGAAGGTCAGATCCTATTGACGGTGAGCTACGGAGCTGGGTCTATCTTTAAAAAAATCACTATTTCCAACCCAACCAGTCAACATTTATTACATGTTTTCAGATATCAGTTGAATGAATTATTTGCCAATATACCCTGTACTGGATGGCAGACATCTAACGTCCGTGAGCACGTTATGACTGTATGACTGGATATGACTACAAGAAAAGCCAAGCACAGACATGGATGTCCTTATCACTGAAGTGAACAGAAGACATATACTTTGGAATTTACAGTATAAAATGAACACACTTATTTAAGATTAGAACACATGATGTCTAGCCTACATATGAGCAGCCAATTTGAAAGAAGAAGACATTGCAGAGACATGCATTGATTAAAAACATAACGGAAATTACATGCAAGGGTTTGAGGCTTAGTTTCACACAGAAAGCAGAAATCTGTTAAACAAGATTGGTTGATAGAATAAAAGCATGCAATAAATAAATAATTGGCATGCTAGCAAACACAAGTATTTCAGAAGAAAGTATTTGCAATGAATGTATTCATGACTATAGAACTTAGAAGAGGTGGAAAAACACACCACAAATCTCAGAATTTTGATACCTTTGTCAAATACTCATTGCAAGGGTTGATGATGTACCCTCGTCTGAAATCTCTCTAGTATTTATTTCATTCTGTGTAATGAGATTTCTGCATCTGTGTAATGTCAAATCTCCTTACAAAGATGAAACAAATGTCAAAATTGAGAAAAAACTAACTGTATACCAAATGGAAGAGCCATTCTTGTATACAGATCTACTAACACCAATTCAAATAAAATGAGGTCCTACACATGCTTTTTGTTGAAATGGACCCCGTTTGATTGCTGTTGTATTCTTACCCTCATCCCTTCAAACCGTGATAATGCCCTTAATGGTCTCAAAGCTCTGAGGGTCCTAAGAGATTTTATAGGACCAAAATCGGAGAATCCCAGGGCAGTAGCTATCAAGCTTATTAAAGACACCTAAATGGAGACACAAAGCAGAATCCAGGCCGTTAACACACTTTGGCCATCTTTACCTGCTTCTGATGAATAAATTATACATAACCAAAGACCTGCAGGAAGAAAACGTTAAGAGAAAAGCAGAGTTATCAATTTAATAATTTTCATGTGAATGCTTAAGAAATAAATAATCCTGAAGCCCTGCCTTTCCTGCATATTTTTGTGTATAAATGAAGATATTGAAGTACATTTTTTATACCTCCACTGTCCTTTCCTAAAAAAAGAAGATGTTATTTTCCTGTAAAAAACAAAACAAAAGGTGAGGAAACATTAAAAAGATGTGGTTAACCTTACCCTCATGCCTTCAAATCTGGACAAGGCTCGCAGAGGCCTCAATGCCCTCAGTGTTCTGAGAGACTTCATGGAAACCATTTGCCCTTGGCTATTCCCATAAGTTGCTATCAGACAAGCTACTGAAATCTGCATAGATTGAATGAACAAAATGGCTGATCAGATCCTTGCAACCAAATGTTATTGCCCAAACGTCTATCCTTTTGAATTCTTGAAAAGCGAAATAATGTTAAACACTCCTTAAAACACACTACAAAGTTATTTAGCACAGCATATAATTAAACAGGAAAGAATCCTGCATTTGCATAATACTTTCCATTTTTTAAACCTAAAAATGAACACCCATGTGGAAGCTCAAGCATTTTAAGATACCTTATAATCAACTTTGCAGATGCAATGCAAATTTATTAAAGCATATGATTAATGTTAATATGAAAGCATACAAAGAATGTTAAATACATTTTTTTGGCTAACTGTATAGAAAAGTTGAAGGTCTTAAAAGGAGGTCATTAGCTACAGTTTAATTAGCTAGAAGACATATTGTTCATTGTAATACAGGGACTGTAGTTGAATAATGTTGTTAGAGAATGGTTGCACTATAATAATTAGAACCATAATCATAATAATAACCATAAAGACAAAATATTCTAAAATAAGGGAACTGCAAAGGGGATTTAGATAGGAAGGAGAGGGGAAACATGGTCTATATCTTGGAATCACCTTTTACAGTACTGTTTATGAACATACATGTAAATGATGGTAATGAAGGAATACAACAACTTCCTATATCTCTACAAAAGCAGATTCTAGAGACTAAAAACATGTTGTGGGATTATATTGGTGGATGTGTCTGGGATGAGATCAATTCAAACATAAAAATTCTCCTGTCCAGAGAAGAGGATCCTGACAAGAGTGTTGTGAGGGGGGGGGGGGGTGTTGTTTGGGGAGTCACACCATGTCTTCCTGTGGCTTAACCAAACCCCCATAGTGATGTTGGCTTACTTTCCTAGTAAAGGTTTAGGAGAAACTTTAGAAGCTCCATGAGAATGTGATTGCTCTACTGGTTATTCTTCAATATTTAGCATTGCCTGTGAAATGCTATTAACATTATTAACATTTTACTCTCAAATGTGTGACTACAATGGAATAAAAAAACAGTACAGTATATACGGAAAACAGAGCTCCACTCTGTCATATCTATCAGTTTTATTAAGCAGAGTTTTAGCGGTACAACCATGCAATGGACATGTATAAATACACTGTTTTTTAGGCCTCCTTCACGTGGCAGTTTAGCCATGTTCACCAGATCCTAGTGGCAGGAATCAGTGAAATCGTCCTGCTAAAAATAACAGGGCTGTAAATAGCATCAGCCGCTTAGCCTATATAAATTACTGACAGTTTGACAGTAAATACCGCTGTTTGCATGTAGCCACAAACCTGCAGATGACTGTGTCCTAGTTTGGACATCCATCCCTAACCACAAGTAATCCTATGGCGTGGCTACATGTGAACAGTGGCAGCCACTGTTAGTCTGTCATTATTATAGAGGCTGAGCAGCCACTGCTATTTGCATGCACCGGTGATTCCAGCCACAACAATACATTGATTCTTGTTGCTGGAATCCAGTGTTTGGTAAGGAGGCCTTATATAGATATGATGAACAATATATTGTGAGGAAGAAACCTAACTTTTGTTGTAGCAAAACTACACACATAGTCAGTATTCAAAACCAATTCCCAGATACAATAGAAGACAATGCTGTGCAATCTCGCCCAGGAGAAAGCTGGCCAACTGTCATTTTCATAATCTAATAAACATCCAGAATCATTTAGCTGTGTCAACTATACATGAGCAAATGTTCATGCCAGTACTTGACAGGAATGAAAGCATTCTTGTTGATCAAATACAATCCAGCGATCTACATAAGCAAGATACTTCAAGCAAACCATGGCAGCCATTCCCCTCTAATAAAAGGGCATCAGTCCTTAGCACGGCAGTAAGTTTGCCTAAGGTGTAACTGCAATCTAAACCTCAGCTAAGTCACAACTGTAGACAGACACAATGGCCCAGATTCACAGAGCAATTACGCCTGTCTAACTGGTGTTAGACAGGAGTAATTTCAAATTTCGCGCGCTGTATCACTAGTTTGAATCCTCAAACCATGATACGGCAGCTTCGGGCTTCAATCCGAGAGGCTTACGTCTTCGTAAGCCTTCGGATCTACGCTGCGATATTTTTGCAGCCGCTGGGAGGAGTTTGCGTCGTTTTCATGCGTCGGGATATGCAAATGAGTTTTTACGGCGATCCACGAAGATACGAGCGGTCTTCGCAATCGCTTTCGTCTATTTTTTTATACGTACTGTTAGACCAGCTTTTTGCTGGTCTAACGGTGCGTAGCCCATGTTAAGTATGGCCGTCGTTCCCGCGTCGAATTTACAATTTTTTTTTTTTTTTACGTAACTCGTTCGGGAATAGGAATCTCCGTAAACGACGCTACTCAAGAAAAAATGACGTAACGACGTGATTTCGCGCAATGCACGGCGGGAAATTTGCGAACGGAGCATGCCGCGGGAACGCGCCTATTTTAAATGATTCACGCCCCCTACTCACGCAGATGGATTGCGACGGGAGAAATACACTACGCCGCCGTCGTTTACTGGACAAAATCTACCTGGATTCCACGTAGAGCCAGGTAAAAAACGGCGGCGTAGTGTATTTCTGATACTCTACGATAGTCTAATTCTATCTGAATCTGGGCCAATGTGCTTAAAGTGGATGTAAACCCAAAAAAAAAAAATTTTTGGATGTCACAATGTAGAGTATAAGATTTCCTATCATCTGTACCCAGTCTTGCCACACAGAGTTAATCTAGATCTGAGAAATACTCTTTTAATGTCCAGTGAAAATGAACAGCCTTCCAGATAAAAACGTGCCTTGCTTTGAGTGACAGGTTATTTACATATCTAGCTTGGACATGTTTATTATATGTTATGTTATGTTTATCATAACATGAGGTATAAAAAGGAAATCGTATACTCTACATTGTGACATTAAAAAAAATGTTTTTTTTTGGGGGGGTTTACATCCACTTTAAGCTGGTAACACACAGACTATTCTAATTTCTGGTGTCTTTATTGAACACACCCATTAAACATCAACAGTGCTGGTGGCTAAAAGTAAGTGAACCCATGGAGTTAGATTTTTAGAGAGCTTCTTTTTGCGAGGCATGGTTCACATCAGCTAACACCTCTCATGAACAGAGATCTTAAAATGTCTTGAGTGTCTTTTATCAATCAAAGTAGCTCCGAACCACATCTCCAAACTAATTTAATTAATTTGACTCCAGGTGTGTAAACTACTGACTCCAATTAGTTTTTGCTGAAGTACTTAGTTTATGAAGTCACTTACTATTTCCTCCAGCATTGTGAATGTTATATAGGTGTGTTTAATAAAGATATGAGAAATTAGCGTTGTTTGTGTATTATCAGCTTAAGCACAGAGGGGTTTATTTACTAAAGTCAAATAGACTGTGCACTTTGCAAAGAGCAGTTGCACTCTGTAAGAGCAGTTGCTCCAAAGCTTAGTAAATGAGCAGAAGTTCAGCTGACTTCCATAATTCAATCATGTGCATAAAGCAGTTTTTTTTTTAATTTTCCTTGCATGTGATTGGGTATTCTTTGCAAAGTGAAGCCTTACCTCATTTGCCAAGATCTGAAGCAACTGCCCTTACAAAGTACAACTGTGCTTAGCAAAGTGCACAGTCTATTTTGCCTTTGGTAAATCAACCCATTGGGGGGTTATTTACTAAAGCTGGGGAGTGCAAAATCTGGTGCAGCTCTGCATAGAAACCCATAAGCCTACAGGTTTTGTCAACGCTTAACCACTTAAGACCCAGATCAAAATGCAGGTAAAGGACCTGGTCAGTTTTTCGCGGTCGTGTGACATAGCTCCCAAACAAAATTGGTTTTCTTTTGGTGATATTTGATCACCTCTGCGGTTTTTATTTTTTGCGCTATAAACAAAAATAGAGCAACAATTTTGAAAAAATATATAATATTTTTTACTTTTTGCTATAATAGATATCCTCCAAAAATATATAAAAAAAAACTTTTTACTACTAATGGCGGCAATCAAAGATTTGTGTTCGTGACTGTGACATTAAGGTGGACACATCGGACAATTTTGACACATTTTTGGGACCATTGTCATTTTCAGAGCAAAAAATGCTATATAAATGCATTGTTTACTGTGAAAATGACAATTGCTGTTTGGAAGTTAACCACTAGGGGGCGCTGAAGGGGTTAAGTGTGACCTCATATATGTTTCTAACTGTAGGGGGGCGAGGCTGGACGTATGATGTCATTGATCGTGTTTCCCTATATCAGGGAACAGACGATCAATGACAGCGCCACAGTGAAGAACGGGGAAGCTGTGTTTACACACAGCTCTCTCCGTTCTTCAGCTCTGGGGACCGATTGCAGGACTCCGGCGGCGATCAGGTCCGCGGGTCCCATGGCTGCGGTCACGGAGCTTCGGACCGGGCTGGGCACTTAAAGAGGACGTACAGGAACGTACTTGTGCATATGTATATGTGCAGGAGGTGGTCCTTAAGTGGTTAATTGAACAAGCTGAAGTTGGAAGCTGATTGGTTACTAGGCACAGCTGTACTAGATTCTGAGTGCACCAGTTTTAGTAAATCTCCCCCATTGTGTATGTCTATTGTTGTGAATAAAGCCATCCATACACGGATGTAAGTTTGGCCTGTTCAGAAGGGACCGTCTGAATTTCGATCCATGTATGAGCACTCTGATTGTATATAAGATCTATTACTCGACTCGTGTACAACCAGATTGTTGGGTTTTTCCCGAACAATTAGTGCCCACAGCTATAGCTGGCAACACTAATCGTGTTCTGCCATCAGGGAGGGCTCCCTACCAGCAGAATACAATTCTGCTGAAGTAGGGATTCCCCCATAGTCAGTGTTGAAGAGGTAATCATGCAATTTTCTCTCCTTCCACCAAGAAATTTACAAAAACGATGTCCTGCCTTAAATGAGGATCGGTCAAGGTCAAGGCAAATTACTTCAGAAAATCAGTTAAGTCCAAGGGGTTCGAATATGTTTTCTTGCCACCGTATATGACTTCCTAGCCAATTTCACCAGCCCCAGCTGACAGATGCCCCCTTACCCACTTTATTTAACCAGTGAAAGGATTCAGAAAGTTCAGGGCACATACTTGCTTGGATCTTTCAAATTGTACACATAGAAAAGATGTATTTTTTTTTACTGTATATTCAGTGAATCCATGACGCTTAAGTACAGTAGAACACCAAGATTGTGAGTTTTGGTGAAGGGGCAGTAATAGTTTCCTGAGGAAAGTGCAATTGCACTCTGTAAGAGCCAGAGGAAGAAAGCCTGTGAAAGAAGGCCAAGATTATAGACTTGCAAGGAGCACAGTGAATTAGTGTGCACCCAAAACTGCTATTCCTGGGTTTCAGTAAAATTGTAGTTACATAACTACAGTAGGTAAATGAATGGTATTTTTAGTATAGCCGGGTAGAAAAATCAATAGAACTGGGATAATATAGATCTCCATATAAATCCAGCATCAATAATAGAACATCATTTTCACATTCTTGGGAATATTTTGTGTTTTGAAGTTAACCTGGGAAAATAACCAGCTGCCTGTAGGCGCACGCCTTGCCCACATCCCACAATACAATGCTGGTGACTCAGTAACCCATTATCTGTTCTGAACATTGATATGTACATTGCAGATGAGAAGAGATATAAGAAAAACAGCTCTAAGCAAGCCCCATCTACATAAGGAAACTGGGAAGGCTCCGGGATGTCCTGTGCTGTCAAACTATATAATATACTGATAAATAATGTTGTTATAGTAATTTAAAAATGTTATTAATGCAACAGATGCCATTTAGAGGAAAGGTGAAAGCAACAGCAATGTTTGCATGAAAAACGGGAATCAATAAGTAGGTAGACTACATACTCTGTATGCATTCCATGTCCTAATTTTGTCCGATGTGAATCCTTAAAGAATCTCACTTAGTTTATAGTGTAAATTCAAGTTTTTGCAAAGAGTTCTCCAACTCCTTAACCTAGCCCCCTCTACATTAGCTGAGTCATTATTTCCCTGAATGTCCATACCTACCTGTCCTGATGGCTGTGTCCTCTCACACTGCTACAGCCTGGCCAGTGAAACACGACACACTAGTGGACTGGACTGACACTAGATTTTTACTAGCTTGCAGACAATGCAAAGGTAAATACATTCCTGAGTGTATTGATGGAGTTAGGCAGGGAGCCAAAGAGTTTTTGCAAAAAGGTGAACTTGTACTTTAGTCGTGCATGACATGCAAAAAACTCAGGAAAAGCAATATATGGCAAAATGTCACTATACATAAATGTCACTTAAAACATAAATATTAAACATCACACCTCAGCAACTTAGCACTTTACAGAATGTTCAAGGTGCCGTAATTTCATACAACATGTGGCACTATCTAAAAGACTACAGAGTTTTGACATTACATTAACATTATTTATGAAGGGGAAAAATTGCAACACAGGATATACAGTACTGTATATACACTGCTCAAAAACATTAAAGGAACACTTTGAAAACATATCAGATCTCAACGGGCAAAAATCGCATGCTGCATATCTATACTGATATGGACTGGGTAATGTGTTCAGAATGAAAGGATGGCACATAATTTGATGCAAATGAAAATTATCCACCTACAGAGGGCCGAATTCAAAGACACCCCGAAAAATAAAAGTGAAAAAATGATGCAGCAAGCTAGTCCATATTGCTGAAATTTCATTGCAACAACTCAAAATAGTCCTCAGTAGTTGGTATGGCCCCCAAGTGCTTGTATGCATGCCTGACAACATCAGGGCATGCTCCTAATGAGACAACAGATGGTGTCCTGGGGTATTTCCTCCCAGATCTGGACCAGAGCATCACTGAGCTCCTGAACAGACTGAGGTGCAACCTGGCGGCACCCGAAGGACTGAAACATAATGTCCCAGAGGTGTTCTTTTGGATTTAGGTCAGGTGAGCGTGGGGGACATTCAATGGTATACATTTTTTCATCTTCCAGGAACTGGCTGCATGCTCTCGCCACATGAGGCCGGGCATTGTCATGCACCAGGAGGAACCCACTGCACCAGCGTAGGGTCTGACAATGGGTCCAATGATTTCATCCCGATACCTAATGGCAGTCAGGGTGCCATTGTGTAGCCTGTAGAGGTCTGTGCGTCCCTCCATGGATATGGATATGTCTCCCCAGACCACCACCAAACCGGTCTTGCTGAACGATGTTACAGGCAGCATAAAGTTCTCCAGACCCTGTCACGTCTGTCACATATGCTCAGGGTGAACCTGCTCTCATCTGTGAAAAGCATGGGGCACCGGTGGTGGACCTGCCAATTCTGGTCTTCAATGGAAAATGCCAATCAAGCTCCACAGTGTCCGGCAGTGAGCACAGAGTACACTAGAGGACGTCGGGCCCTCAGGCCACCCCCATTAAGTCTGTTTCTGATTGTTTGGTCAGAGACATTCACACCAGTGGACTGCTGGAGGTCATTTTCTGGCAATGCTCATCCTGTTCATCCTTGCACAAAGAAGCAGATAACGGTCCTGCTGATGGGTTAAGGACCTTCTATGGCTCTGTCCAGCTCTCCTAGAGTAACTGCCTGTCTCCTGGAATCTCCTCCATGTTCTTGAGACTGTGCTGGGAGACACGGCAAACCTTCTGGCAATGACACATATTGATGTTCCATCCTGCAGGAGTTGGACTGCCTGTGCAACCTTTATAGGGTCCAAGTATTGCCTTGTGCTACCAGTAGTGACACTGACCCTAGCAAAAAGATGAGTAGGGAAAGAAATGTCAGACACCTCCACCTGAAAAAACATTCCTGTTTTGGAGGTTGTCTCATTGTTACCCATCTAGTGCACCTGTTAATTTAAATTAACAGCAAAGCAGCTGAAACTGATTAACAACTCCCTCTGTATACACCCCTCCCCCTCTGCTACTTAACTGACCAGATCAATATCCCAGGAGTTCTGATTGAAAAGTGTTCCTTTATTTTTTTTGAGCAGTGTGTGTGTGTACACACACATATATATATATATATATTGTGGGAGATTATCTTGTGGGATCACCTTTTCTGAATGACAGTCCACAAACAGGCACTTTCTTTAAAATATGGCAGATGCCAGGTTTATTTACAGGAGATTTGCAAATAAAAATAAACAAAACAGTAAATAAAATCCTTGACGTCCGGCGCAAAACTAAACAAATAGTCTCCTCTCCAACACACAGAGCTCCTCTCAGTCAGGTTCCTTCCTGAGTCTCCAGCCAGAGCCCTGATTTGCTCTCTTTCTGGTCTTTTAACGTCCAACTGAGTGTGGAATACAGTGGACCAGAACATCCGGAGCCCAGCATGCCACAGAGGCTGGAAAAACCGGGCCAGGTTCTGGTTCAGTCCCTTACAGTGGAACGAATGCGAGGTGAAATATAGTGATTATCATGTATCTCACGTCGCATACCATCACTATATATATATATATATAAATATATATAAATATATATATATATATATATATATATATATATATATATATATATATATATATATTTATATATATACACATATACAGATATACACATATACACACACACACACACACAGTATTTTACAAAAGTGAGTGCACCCCTCACATTTTTGTAAATATTTCATTATATCTTTTTATGTGACAACACTGAAGAAATTACACTTTGCTACAATGTAAAGTAGTGAGTGTACAGCTTGTATATGTATGTGCACATTTGCTGTCTCCACAAAATAACTCAACAGACAGTCATTAATGTCTAAACCGCTGGCAACAAAAGTGAGTACACCCCTAAATGAAAATTTCCAAATTGGGCCCAAAGTGTCAATATTTTGTGTGGCCACTATTATTTTCCAGCACTGCCTTAACCCTCTTGGGCATGTAGTATACCAGAGCATCAAAGGTTGCCACTGAAGGCCTCTTCTACTCCTCCATGACAACATCACGGAGCTGGTGGATGTTAGAGATCTTGCACTGCTCCACCTTCCATTTGAGGATGCCCCACAGATGCTCAATAGTTTAGGTCTGGAGACATGCTTGGTTAGTCTATCACTTTTACCCTGATCTTCTTTAGCAAGGGTCATCTTGGAGGTGTGTTTAGGGTCGGTATCATGTTGGAATACTGCCTTGCAGCCCAGTCTCCTAAGGGAGGAGATCATGCTCTACTTCAGTATGTCTCAGTACATGTTGGCATTAATAGTTCCCTCAATGAACTCTAGTTCCTGAGTGCCGGAAGCACTCATGCAGCCCCAGGCCATAACACTTCCACCACCGTGCTTGACTGTAGGCAATACACACTTGTCTTTGTACTCCTCACCTGTTGCCCCCACACACACTTGACACCATCTGAACCAAATACGTATATTTTGGTCTCATCAGACCACAGGACATGGTTCCAGTAATCCATGTCCTTAGTCTGCTTGTCTTCAGCAAACTGTTTGCAGGATTTCTTGTGCATCATCTTTAGAATGAAGAAGAAGCTTCCTTCTGGGATGACAGCCATGCAAAGCAATTTGATGCAGTTTTGCGGCGTATGGTTTGAGCACTGACAGGCTGACCCCCCACCCCTTCAAACTCTGCAGCAATGCTGGCGGCACTCATACTTCTATTTTCCAAAGACAACCTCTGGATAGGACGCTGAGCACATGCACTCAACTAGTTTGGTCAACCATGGCAAGACCTGTTCTGAGTTAAACCAGTCCTGTTAAACCGCTGTATGGTTTTGGCCACCATGCTGCAGCTCAGTATCAGGGTCTTGGTAATCTTATTATAGCCTAGGCCATCTTTATGTAGAGCAACAATTATTTTTTTCAGATTCTCAGAGAGTTCTTTGCCATGAAGTGCCATGTTGAACTTCTAGTGAGAGAGTGAGAGCGATAACACCAAATTCAACACACCTGCTCCTCATTCACATCTGAGGCCTTTTAATACTAACGAGTCACATGACACTGGGGTGGAAAAATGGCTAATTGGGACCATTTTGGACATTTTTATTTAGGGGTGTACTCACTTTTGTTGCCAGTGGTTTAGACATTAATGGCTGTGTGTTGAGTTGAGGGGATAGCAAATTTACACTGTTATACAAGCTGTACACTCAATACTTTACATTGTAGCAAATTGCAATTTCATCAGTGTTGTCACATGAAAAGATATAATATTATATCTACAAAAATGTGAGGGGTGTACTCACGTTTGTGAGATACTATATATATATATATATTATATATATATACACACATATATCACTGTATAACAATGTAGCACGAAATACAAATCACCCTCCCTAATATGGGCTCAGGAAATGATGGTGCTAATCTCTGTTGATCCCCAGATTTTGGAATGCAAATCCCACCTGTTGCACCCACTCAACCAGCAAAAGAAACTTAAATAAATGATTTCCCAGCTGCTGAATTAGGTGACAAATTGCAAGATGTCTGTTGTGTAAAGCTTATTCCTAACACTGCAATAGACTACACCTGCTATTCTATTGACAGTTATTCTCAAAGCTATGATGCAAGAGATGCAAATGTAAATTTAAATAGGTGAGGCAGAGTCGGAATATCTTAAATATTAACAAAATATTTATTATTATTACTATCAGCATAACTATAATGATTACTTGTTATATATACACAACACAAGAAACATTTTACTATTTGCCTTAAAGCGGAGGTTCACCCTAAATATAAGCTCTCCCATGTGATCCAGCATACTGGCGTCAGCGCCAGTATGCTGTTTTTTTTTTTCAAATCCCCCACTTATTGTATTATGTCGAATTTTAATTTATTTCCCCCGCGGTGGACGGCTCTAGTATAGCGCGTCACATCTTACGAAAATACCCGATAAGGACTCGGGTAATCTCGGCGAAAATGCGGCGCCTGCGCACAGACCTAGGAGCTGACTGCGCAGGCGCCGTATTTCTCCGAGTCCTATTCCGGCGTTTTTCGGAGGGCGTGACGCGCCATAGCCGTAGGACTCAGAGAAATACGGCGCCTGCGCAGTCAGCTCCTAGGTCTGTGCGCAGGCGCCGCATTTTCGCCGAGATTACCCGAGTCCTTATCGGGTATTTTCGTAAGATGTGACACGCTATACTGGCGCCGTCCACCACGGGGGTAAGAAATTACAATTTTACATAATACAGTAAGTGGGGGATTTAAAAAAAAAAAACAGCATACTAGCGCTGACGCCAGTATGCTGGATCACATGGGAGAGCTTACATTTAGGATGAACCACCTCTTTAATGAACCAAATAATATAATTAAGTAACATGTTACACTAGCAACTTTATAGCTCAGTATCCTTGTGCTCTTTTGACTAAGCATTGTGTTCAGTGTCAGAGTTTTATCTTGTATCCTGGACAAATTTATGATGAAAGAAAAAAGTTTTTAGTGCATGTAGTATGCAATCTTCCCTTTTTCCTCATTAGAACACCTGATCGTGTGTACAACCTATCGGACCGTTTTCCAGCGAACAAAAGTTTTCAAGCTTGCTTTGAAATCTGTTCGCTGGAAACCTGTCCGTCGGACAGGTTCGATGGTTAGCACACAAGCCATCAGACCAAAATCCCCCGCATGCGCAGAATCAAGTCGCCGCATGCTTGGAAGCAATGAACTTCGTTTTTTCATCTCGTCGTTGTGTTCTACGTCACCGCGTTCTGGTACGAGGGGATTTTGGTGTGTACGCACATCAGACCAACAGACAATTCAGCGTGGTCCGATGAAAACGGTCCGTCGGACATGTTTCCTCGGACATGTCTGATCTTGTGTACAGGGCCTCAGAATCTCTTCTAACAAAGATCTGTAGCATCTTCAAATCCATCTGCCTATTTTCCTTGGCGATTTGTAGCTTACAATGCTGAATCTGTCTTCAGCGCTGGTCTATGCAGCTACATATCATATACTGGGTAATATGATCACCTGCAGCTTTATTGGATAACATAATTATCTACCTAAGCTGGTCACCCTGTTGCTTGATCCAAATGCTGCAAAAGTAAAACAAATCACTGAAATTGGTGTAACATAGACCTTTTATTGACAGCAGTTGATTTTATACCATATAAACTAAAACCATAAAGGGAAGGATTCTGCAGCTTCAACAAAAATGTTTGTGTCTGGTACACAAGGATCTGAGAAAACCTTAGGAAAACACAACAAAAAACAACACGTGTGTTACAGTGCACTGTCCAACACAGTTATAACACACTACATTTTTAAATAAAAATAAAAAGGTAAACAGTGTGATAAGGTAAGCAATGTTCACACCGTTGGTCACTAGAGGATATTGTCACTGATGGAAACAGCCCCAAACAGGGTTTGCCACCTTCATGATCTCAGCTGCTGTTAGTTGCATTAATAAAGCAAAATGAGACAAAAGTAACCAAGATCTATAGTTTGTATAGTTTTACATATAAAACGTAGCAAAAAATAATTACAAGCCTAAAACCTTCTGCCACCCTCTTAACACAGAGAGTCCAGTTGTTGTTCAAGTGCAGATACTGCATCAAGATTGCCCACTAGTGCCTTTAGAGAGGTCACTTCATGATCTATGATCTCCATGATCTATGTTAACCTAATTGATCTATGTTCTATCTTTGTACTCAGGCAACAGAGTTGCACATAATCTGCACCTACACCAATTTATTTGTCTCCGAAACCTTTTCCCAGATTCATCTAATCAGTGACAGCTTACTGTAACATTATCTCATTATCTACTCAATTTGTCATCAGCACCTTTCTCTCAATGAAAAATAAAAAGGAGTTAAAGCCCAGCTTTGGGGATAAAAAAAAAAAAAAAGATCTGGGTGCAATAATTGCCTTCTCTCTGGCACAGTACCTATCCTCCTCTCCCACAAGACAGATTGTGAGTGCAGGGCAATATGGACTTGCCTTTTAAATGGGTTCCACCAAGGCACCCTATGCTCACAGTGTATTGATGCAGAGAGTGGCACTAGCATCATCATGTCAGCACTGCTCTCTGCATTAGCAATGATCATCTATTGCCAAGAGAACATCCAAGAAGAAAGAAGACCCTGTTCTTCACTTGACAGGCCTAAAGAACGTGAATTAAAGAAAGAGCATAATAGTTTGGAGTCAGTGCTTTGAATTTGTCTTTGACCACTCCTTCATTTGTTTCTTTTTACAAATACTGAAGGGACCACCACCAGACTTTGGTCTAACATAGTGCCTCACTGGCGTTACCCATAAAGCAAATCTGATTTATTACAAATTGAATCAATGCAAAAATCACCTTTATGAATTCATTCTGCCACAACCAAGTAAAGAGTAGTGGTTTTGTTGCCTTGAGGTTAAGTCAATCAATTCTGGCTCAAGGCCCAACCAGACTAGACCAATTTGGTTGAGCTGGATTTTTCAAACTTTTAGTGGATTGTGTTATATAGTTTCCCTCCATTCTTACATTGTGGTAATGTTCAACTGTCTAAATGATGCTGCTTTACAGCACTTCCAGCCTCCCTTGTGCATTCAACTTTGACTCACAGCCAACCAGGAGGAGTTGTGTTACCAGACAGAAATTAAATAGTTTGTGCTCAAATGTTTACCACCAAATGGAGAGTGATAATATAAATTGTACATTATCAATTAACACTCTGCAAACTGTTATGGCTTGGTTCTCACTCTCTCCCATTATCATCCTTATTTATCCAGCAGTGCATAGCACAGGCAGCAAATTTTGGTTGGTCCACATTATGGGAATATTAGTCATTGAGGGTAAGAGCAGAAAACAAATTTGGAACGTACAGGGACAGAGTTATAGTGGTCACACATGTTTCAACTTGAATTTCATCACTTGAAATAGGAAGCAATTGAAATGGTTGACATTTTTGTCAGGTTTCCACAGGGCTGCAGTACAGTATGTGCTCTATAATTAAATTGTCTGTTCAATCGTTTATAGCACGGGTGCTCAACCCATATAGCGATCTGTGGCTAGCGATCTCAAACCAAGGAAGTACATGTCCAGGGTCGGCAACTCATTGATCATGATCTGGGTTTGCAGACCCACCATGCCAGAGCAGTGATCCAGCACCAGCAGTGGAGGGAGCAGGCGGCCGTGGAGGGAACAGGAGCCACATTAGCGGATGCTTTCCTCTGCAGCACCTGCTCCTGTCCGAGGCGGAATAATACCCACTGCGTAAGTGCACTCCACTTCTAATGCTTGCTAGCAGCCTAGAGAGCAATGCCAGCAGCAACGGCAAGAGGAAAAGTAGGTCAGTGTATTAAACAACACATATACTGGGCATAAAAGCTTTTGCAAAGGACATATTAGCACCTATAAAAAGGGTTAACAACTATTAGGCTGCTTTCACACTGACTTGCGAGTGCAGTGTAGTGCACCTGTAGTTTTCCAGCAAGTTAGCTGCACTGAGCCATATTATATCCTGTGGGTTAACTGCACTTTCTATAAGATGTGGGTAAAAATCCAACTGGGATTGGTCCCATGTAAAATCATGAACCTGATTGTTATTTGCTATTCAAAATAAAAAATGTGAAATTCTGAAGTATCATTGTGGCCTACAACCAGTTACCAATTCACTTAGATGGCCCTCACTCTTCAAAAGGTTGAACTCCCCTATTTTACAGCATGCAAAAGGAATAGCTTTGGATAAAAAGGTATACAGTTAAGATCATCATTTTTAACTACGCACAAAGGAAGAGCAAACACATCTGTGTAGCATGGCAAGAACCTACTCTAAAATATGATTGAAAATTCTGAATAAATCTAAAAACGTATGCAAAATGTATACTTGTGTGACGATCATTAGGCGAGTCAGCAATAGATTCCTTATTGTCCTCTGTGGACTTGGTAACAAAGGAGCTTCTGGTACAAAAAATTGTAACACTCAAAAGTATAATTACATTTTTTATTGAATAAGAGCATTTGAAGGAACCAACGCGTTTGGGGGAAATGCCGCACCCTTCTTCAAGGCTGAAACTGTGAATATGATTAGATTAGCAGTCTCGTGCAATTAGAATATCTGTAATGAGACTTGACCTAAACTGTCAGATTGGTTACATTTCATTTTCTTTTTGTTTGACTGATCTGACAGTTTAGATCAAGCCTCATTATAGATATTCTAATTGCACCTCACTGCTAATCTAATCATATTTGCGGTTTAAGCCTTAAAGAAGAGATGGAGACATTTCACCTGAAATGGATTCTTCTGATGCTTAGATCAGTTTAGCTCAAGCCCCATTGTGGTTATCTTAATTGCATTGTACTGCTAGTCAGTCATACCCACGTCTTCAGCCCTGAAGATATGGGAGGCATTTCCCCCAAAAGGCGTTGGTTTCTTCTGATGCTGATGCTTATTCAATAAAAATTTGGATTACATTTCTAAGTGTCAAACTTTTGAATTGGGTGCTAACCTTGTGTCAATATCAACCTTTGTCATCTGCTAAACATTCTTTTTGAGGCCATCAGATTTTGAGGCCATCAACATTCACAGTGTATCAGCCCCTATGAAGGAGGAATCGCTCTGTTTCCAAACCTAAAGTACCAATATCTCACTTCTATTTGCCCAGGGCAATCACACACATACCAGCTACTTATTGTCATTTGTGTGATTCAACAACCCAGAGTATGGTAAATTACTGAAAGTTTATTTTTTTTCTCTATCTGTGATCACTGACTTCAGTTGGCAATTTTTTGTTCTATTTGCTGCCAAAGGCTATCATATTAAGTACTGTGAGTCTGATTTACTAAAGGTGTTGAGGATCTTCACTCAATGAATTGTTTGAACATTCACTTCAATTATTCATTCATTTGAAAAGTAAATTCCTGTTTCCTTATTTTATCCGATTCCCTAATTTTCAATGAAAAAAAAAAAAGCTTTAAAAGGGTTGTAAAGGTTTTTTTTTTTTCCTAAATAGGTACCTTTAAGCTAGTCCATTGTTGGTTCACTTACCATTTCCTTCGATTTACCTTCTAAATGTTTGTTTTCTTTGTTTTCTTTGTCTGAATTTCTCACTTCCTGTTCCTCCTCAGTAAGCTGTTCTGGCTGACTATCCACCGCTCGGATGATGGTGGAAAGCTTACTGAAGAGAAACAGGAAGTGAGAAATTCAGACAAAGAAAAAAAACATTTAGAAGGGAAATTGAAGGAAAAGGTAAGTGAACCAACAATGCACTAGCTTAAAGGAACCTATTTAGAAAATGAAAAAAAAAAAACATTACAACCCCTTTAAAGTCCAGGGTGGGAAATGTTTAAATCAAGGTAAAACTAGCCGTTTGAAAAAAATAATCTAATTTTAATAGTTGCTCAAAAAGCACCAGAATGCAAATCATAAGCAACTGTAAAAATGTTAATGTGTATGTGCCATTAAACAGCTTTTTCTACTAACACTATATAGGACACACTTCTGCTTAAAGCCAATGAGGCAGTCACCACAGACCATAAACTAACCATAATGCTATCTCCATGAAGTTAAATATACCGAAACAGGAGGTGGAAAACTAGTTTCTGGTCCATTGCATAAAGACAGTTCAATGCAAGAACATCATATAGACAGAGAGTGTGTAAGCACCATTCAATGATTTATAGGGTCAATAAAATGGAAAGTACATAGAAAGTTTTGCTTTCAGACCAGGAAGCTCATAGAGATGGAAGAGGGGATAACACATAAACAGTTCAATGTCTGAGGAACTGAATAAACAGCGGCGCTTAAAAATCAGCTGTAAAAAAGACATTTTATTCATCTAAAAAAGAAAGAAAACCATACTGACACCATTATAACACATAACTTCATTATGAGCAATGAAGTTAATTTCATAGCATATTTCCTTCCATTAAAAAAGAATAACCATATGGCTCCCAACAGGAGGTAATCACAATACGAGAAAGTGCCAGCAAAATTCTGCTTGGTATCACTATGTACTTTATTTACTATGAGGTTTTATTACACTACTCTCACAGCTGCATGGGTTGGTGCATTTCCATAAGATGCTGAAAAAGTGATCATTAACCGCCTTAAAACTTTCCATCCTATCACTAAAATTCATATTAGCATGGATCTCTTTTGTTTATGTTTTTTTTATTTACTTACCTTTCTTGTGTCCACTTCCTGGCTTCCCTGAAGGCACTGATGACATATCCCTGGCAGCACTAATGCCCCCTGGGAAGGCAACTTTAGCAATACCTAATCTAATGTAATGTCATGCTGTGCATGCATGGGATAGAGCAAATGGAGTCAGGCAGCTCATCTCATACATGCATCATATAAAGTTGCAGTCATCGTCACAAAAAAAAAAGATCTAGGGGAAGGCTTTTTTTTCTAAACAGATTAACCACTAGCCAACCGGCGGCCATCATTATAGTGCGACAGATCGCCTCTCCTGTGCAAAATGCCAAATGTGTATGTCAGTGTTTGCATACGTGATAGCGTGCCTGTGGGTTAGGCAGAATCGATGTCCGCCAGCGACCCGCAATTGCGGTGTACAGAGGCAGAACGGGAAACTACTATGTAAACAATATGATTCCCCATTATGCCAGATGACATGTCAGAGATCTTCTGTTCCCAGTGATTGGGAACAGCTATGTAATTTGGAGTCAGATTTGTCTGCCGCAATGTCGAAGTCCCACTAAAAATCACAGATTGCCGCCATTACCAGTAAAAACAATAAAAAATAAATAAAAGTCCCTCAATCTATCGCATAGTTTATAGACGTGATATCTTTTGCGTAAATCATCAATATACGCCTATTGCAGGTTTTTTTCACCAAAAATATGTAGAAGAATATATATCGGCCTAAACTGATGAATACATTTTTTTATATATATACTGTATATTTTTAGGGATATGTATTATAGCAGAAAGTAAAAAAAATATATATATTTTTAAATTGTTGGTCTTCTTTTGTTTATAGCGCAATAAAAACCGCAGAGGTGATCAAATATCACCAAAAGAAAGCTCTATTTGTAGGGAAAAAAAAGATATCAATTTAATGTGGGTAAAGCATCGCAGGACCACACAATTGTCAGTTAAAGCAACGCAGTGCCGTTGATGTAAAATTTCATCGGACCTGTGAAAAAATCGGACCCGCGTCACTTCCGGTGCTCGTACGTCAGAGCACAGCTGATCACGGGTCCACGGCGCATGCGCTGCACATGCGCAGATGCCATTTGTGTCTATGAAAATTCTCGACTCGGGTGGGCGGCCCTAGGCGGAGCTGGATTCTCAAGTACATCCCTGCCAGCACCGCCTCCAGCCCCGTCCCTAAAGCAGAGGCTTCCTGAGGTCCGAGAAAATCCTCGACTCGGGTGGGCGGGCGGAGGCGGAGCTGCATTCTTAAGTACATCCCTGCCAGCACCGCCTCCAGCCCCAACCCTAAAGCAGAGGCTTAGTTCCTGAGGTCCGAGAAAAACATACACTCGGGTCCCTAAGCACAGGCTTATAATAAAATGTTACATTGATTTTCGTCATTGCGCGGGTGTGCGCAAAATTAAAGACTGTCAAGAAAATATGTGTTTAGGAGGAGAGCTTTAGGTTTGATTTGAGGTTTGAGGGGGGGGGGGGGTTAATCCCTACAGCTAGGAGGATGGTCCCGTGTACATGGAGCCTAAAAAAAAAAAATACAGAAGAGCGGAACTTTAGTTTTTGGGTAACGTTTCAATTCAAAGTTAAATCAAACCTAAAGCTCTCCTCCTAAATACATATTTTCTTGACAGTCTTTAATTTTGCGCACACCCGCGCAACGACGAAAAACAATGTAACATTTTATTATAAGCCTGTGCTTAGGGACCCGAGTGTATGTTTTTCTCGGACCTCAGGAACTAAGCCTCTGCTTTAGGGACGGGGCTGGAGGCGGTGCTGGCAGGGATGTACTTGAGAATGCAGCTCCGCCCGCCCACCCGAGTCGAGGATTTTCTCGGACCTCAGGAAGCCTCTGCTTTAGGGACGTGGCTGGAGGCGGTGCTGGCAGGGATGTACTTGAGAATCCAGCTCCGCCTAGGGCCGCCCACCCGAGTCGAGAATTTTCATAGACACAAATGGCATCTGCGCATGTGCAGCGCATGTGCCGTGGACCCGCGATCAGCTGTGCTCTGACGTACGAGCACCGGAAGTGACGCGGGTCCGATTTTTTCACAGGTCCGATGAAATTTTACATCACCGTATCGAAAAAAATGGCCTGGTCATTAAGGGGGCAAATCTTTCCGGGGCTGAATGGTTAATGTAATGTAAATCGGTGCATGCATGAGATGAGCCACATGATGTCATGCATTCCATCTAGGACTATATTGTAAGCTGATCCTTAAAATATTTTTTTTAAATTATGATGCGGAATGGGGGCACAGGAAACAGAGACACTATAAAAAGAATAACGGCAGAAGGAGAGTGAGTTAGGCCACGTACACACCATGAGATTTATCCAATGAAAACGGTCTGTCAGACCGTTTTAATCGGATATGTCTGCTGGGCTATTTTGGTTTGATCAGTGTACACGCGATCAAACCAAAATCCCCGCCGGCAGACAGCGCGGTGACGTGGCGGTGACGTTGATGCCGCCACGTCACCACTCCAGGAAGTAAAATACTTCCACCCATGCGTCGAATCCATTCAGCGCATGCGGGAGATTTTTGTCCGCTGGTTAGGCGTACTAACCAGCGGACATGTCGGACGGACGGGTTTCAGCAGACAGATTTTAAAGCATGCTTTAAAATTTGTCTGCTGGAAAAACCTGTCTGTTCGCCTGTACACACGATCAAATTTGTCTGCTGAAACGGTCCGTCGGACCGGTTTCAGCAGATAAATTCGATCGTGTGTACGCGGCCTCAGTGTATATTTAGGTTTTAGGTTGTCTTCATGTCTTTTTCTAAAAGAGGTGTCCTCTTAAATCACAGTGTCTTTAACTTCCTTTCTACTCTTTAACCATTAACTTTTATCTGCCTGTAGTAATATATGAGCGATGTAAATTATATGTGAAATTTCAGTTTATTCAATGGCCAACTTAAATTTTATTAATTTAGAAAAATGAATTCTTAAATATACTTTACAGCATACAGGCAGATACTAACAGGTTTCTGACACTAATATGCAATTATACCTGCTTATATATCTAATGATTGTGGCTATTTAGCGGTTTACGGAATAGGGGATCAAGGTACTGGTATTTATTTTGGCTTCAATTATTAAAATTTTTATATAATTTTGATATTTTTTATGCTATTTGTTGATAACTCATTTTAAGGTGTTGTCTAATTTTTCCTCTGTTAGGGGCTTCCTTCTTTGTTCAATATATATTTATAGGACCTAATTCATTTTACAGTCAATAGAAATTCCCCTATTTTTGTGCTAACATAGGGCAATAGTTTAGCATGTGGAAAGACATATACAGGGTTATTCACTAAATGCAAAGCCACTTTGCACTACAAGTGCAAAGTGCACTTGCAAATGCACTGAAAGTGCACTTGGAAGTGCAGTCACTGTAGATCCGAGTGGGACATACAGGGAAAATAAAAAACAGCATTTTAGCTTGCACATGATTGGATGATAACATCAGCAGAGCTTCCCCTCATTTAAGATCTACCCCTCAGATTTACAGCGACTGCACTTCCAAGTCCACTTTCAGTGCAATTTCAGTGTACTTTGCTCTTGTAGTTTGCACTTGTAGTGCAAATTGGATTTTCCTTTCGTAAATAACCCAATTTTCACTAATGCCTTTCAATACAAATGTTTGCAGGAAAACTGTATCCTTTTGCACCCATATATACAATATACAATATGACACACTTTATGCCAGAAAATGCACTATCACTAATGCTCTTGAATAGTTTTATCAGTCTAGCTTGGGGGTCTTCAAATGTTCGAAACAAAGGGCTAGTTTACTGTTCTTTAGACTTTAGGGCGCTGTGCTTTGGCCATTGGAATAAGAAAATGCTCCAGCGCTAGTGGAAGTAAAAATGTCTCAGGTTTGGTAGTCTATTCAGCCACTGTGTGCCAATTGGCATCAATTGATCTGCCTGTACAAGGATGCATGGGTCAGCTGTGCATTTCCATACCGGGAAATGACCCTCCATGTTCATATGCATATGTAGAAAATCTTATACAATCGTAGATCTCACTGAGGAAGTCCTGCCTACATACATAACGTGTATAGTGGGTGGAGCTATGCCATGCCTGCTGCCATTTTGGAGGGTGAATATTGCAATGTGGAGTTTGGCTTGAATAATATAGTTGTAACATAACGCTATTGATAGCACTTTATGTGCTCTTGCCTTGTAAGCATTTTTAACCCTTGCTTAGCATCATTAAACATATTGTACAATGAACAATACTGGTCCCCTTTTTATCTTTGAATGTTTTATGAGTTTGAGCAGTGCTTCTAGTGGAGGAGAGTTGGAAGTGTGTCCATTAGCTCCACCATTAACCCTTTGAGGGAATGAGCGCACTTTGACCTTATTTTTCATTTATAGGTCAAATTTGGAGGTGAGATTCTATATGTTGCATGTGGAGGGGGCACACAAGACACTTTTTGTAGTGTGAATTTGGAGCATCTTATGCATTTTATATACAGTAGTGATTCATAATACTTATAATTAAGAGTCAGTTCACACTGGGGCGACTTGGGATCCGACTTGAAGTCGTCTCAAGTAGTCCCAAGTCGCGATGTCCAGAAAAGCAATGTAAGTGAATGGGAGCGGTGTTAATACACACTACTGAGGTCGGTCCGACTTCAGAAGAGGTTCCTGTACTACTTCAATCAGACTTCTAGGCGATTTGTACCCATTGATTTCAATGAAAGTCGCTTCCAAGTCTGATCACTGTTTTAATTGAAGCTACTTTCCAGGAAGATAACATACATTTCTCAGGCAAACCTCTCCCTCCCCCTCTCTCTCCCAGAGCTGGTTGTTGTTTTATTGGCCACTGGAATGTCTCCTGACCTGAAAAGGACTTCAAGTCGTGTTGTAAATCTCCCCAGATCGCCCTGTGGTTCATGCTCAAGGCGTGTTGAAGTTGCTTCTGAAAGTCGTGCTGGAAGTCGTGTCGCCCTAGTGTGAACCGACTCTGACTATATATGTGTTATGGACATTATTTGTTTGAATTTTATATAAGTTGAGCTACACTATAACTTTGGTTTTATGTTACATTTGGGAGTGTATTTAGATCAATTCATCAGTGTTTGAGTTTGCAACAATACTTTATGTTTATCATCACAGCGAACTGACTGTGCTGACTCAAGTCCTACATATGGAGACTCTGGGCCAGATTCTCTGCGGCGCTACGACGGAGTATCTCAGATACCCCGTCGATATCGCCGTTTTTTTTGCCTCGTATCTATGCGAGTGATGCTTAGCATCACTTAGGCATAGATACGCTTCAACATCCGACAAGTGTAATACCATTAAACTTGCGGATTGTAGTTGTAATGACAACTCCGGCCACTAGGTGGCCTTTACGTTGTTTTTTCATTTGCATATGCAAATGAAGCTAGAACGCCGATTCCCGATCGCTTTTACGCCGCCCCGTCGTCGCGTACGTCGTTTTCGTCCGCGTAAGGTTACCCCTGCTTCTATGAGGAGTAACCTTACGAAGTTCCGTCGGATGCCATCGGGTGCCGTCGGATGCCATGTTAAGTATGGCGTCGGGTCAGCATCGGCTTTTTCCGTCGCTTACGTCGTTTTACTAACTCGTTCGCGAATAGGGCATTGCGTAAGTGACGATCACGTCGTTTTGACGTCGGTTTCAACGACGCTTTCTGACGTGAGCTGGAGCATGCGCACTGGGCTTTTTCCCTGGCTGGCGCATGCGCAGTTCGTTCGACGCGGGGGCGCTCTTAATTTATATACAAGCCGCCCCATTTGAATTACGCGGGCTTACGCTGGGCCATTTTCGCTATGCCAACGCAAACTACGGAGCAAATGCTTAGGGAATACGGCACTTGCTCTAGTACGATGCAGCGGCGTAGTGTAAATGGCTTACGCTACGCCAGCGAATTTCTTAGAGAATCTGGCCCTCTGTTTCTAAATGCATTTGAAGGCTACATTTTTAGTTTTGATTGGAGTGCGCCATAAAGATATATCTCTATTTAACTTTCAGCTTTCATTTTACTGTATACAGTTGTCATACTGTTTTCCATAATCTTTTACAGCTCATAATGTCCAAACATCCTTACATTTTCCAAGAGGGACACAGCACAGCAAGATTAGCAGGTTTACTGTACGTCTGGATTTGTGGCAATCTTCTCTGTGTGAAGTAGATTGGGCTGTTTAGCTGCCGTATTATGAACAGGTGAAAATCTTGAGTTGGCAAATGTCAAAGGGTTGTTTCCAAACACAAAAAAAGAGGCTTGGATTAGTAATGGCTTTAATTTATACCTGAGTGGCTACAGTTGGTATATAGCACTACTATAAAAGATTTGTAAAAGCATAAAAGGGACAAAATGTTACCAATAAGAACCGTCCTTTGACGTGAAATTGATAATCAATAGCTGATTACTGTGGGTTGCCTATTTATTCCTGCCAAAAGCATTATTTTTACATAGTGTTTGAATGTGAATATGAAAAGACTTTCTACTTGGTCCAGAGCTTTTTCACAGTAGGAGTGCTTTTTCGTATTTTATTTTTACCATGGTTACAAAAGGAACAGTTATGATTTTAAAATGGGCTCTTATTTTACAGCTGCTATTCACTTCAAACAGTACGGGACTGAAAGCCGAGATTTCATTAAGATACTGAAAATACTTCAAGGATGGCGATGTCTAGAAACGCCACAGAAGACAATGTACACATCCTGTACATAATTACGAGGAATCCAAAGACAAGAACTCACAGTGTAGTCGTGGTTTTGTCTTTCTTGGAAAAGACAGCAAACACATAAAAATATTTCTCTCAGCACAATGAGGAACATCCCTCATCGTTCATGAAATTTCGGAATCTGTCATCAAGATGTGCGGAATCCTTGTCGCTCAGACATTTAATAAGCATCCTAGGCTTCCACCATTTATACCTTCTAATGAATTATTCCTGGATTGTATTGCTATATTGTATTCTATACAGAACATCTGTGCATTTTTGCAGTCAAGCATTGCTCTGAGACATAGGAAATCTGAATTAAAAGCTTTATTTTTTTATAGGTTCAGTTACATGACTTAGGCAATATACTAGCGGATGTCTGGTCTTCAACAAATTATTGTAAAAGTTAAACATCTGACACCATTTTTTGAGATAGGAAGACAATTTTTTTAAAGAATGATTTCAAGCTTATAAGTGGGAATCAGAACAAAGGGAGGCTGGTGTGGTGTGTATGGTGTGTCGTGAATGACCTCTGTGTCATTCGGTCCTCCAGCCAAGTAAACTAGAACTAAACCCATCTATGCTTTACAACCAAGGAAGCTGCCAGGACAGGAAGTGTGTTACTGACGTGTGAAATATAATTGAACCCTTTAGCACTGACTGTACGCACAAATGCGGCCTCGGCATTAACCACTTCAGCCCCGGACCATATTGCTGGTGAATGACCGGGCCACTTTTTGCAATTCAGCACTGCGTCAATTTAACTGACAATTGCGCGGTCCTGCGACGTGGCTCTCAAACAAAATTTGATATCCTTTTTTTCCCACAAATAGAGCTTTATTTTGGTGGTATTTGATCACCTCTGCGCTTTTTATTTTTTGCGCTATAAACAAAAATAGAGCGGCAGTTTTGAAAAAAAAATTATATTTTTTACTTTTTGCTATAATAAAAATCCCCAAAAATATGTAAAGAGAAAAAATGTTGTAGTCCGAGGCAAAAATATATAAAAAAAACAATTGTTTTCCTTAGTTTAGGCCGATACGTATTCTTCTACATATTTTTCGTAAACAAATCGCAATAAGCGTTTATTGATTGGTTTGCAGAAAAGTTATAGCATCTACAAAATAGGGCATAGTTCAATGGTATTTTTATTAATATTTTTTTTTACTAGTAATGGTGGCGATCAGCGATTTTTATCGGTGCTGCGACCTTATGGCAGACACTTCGGACACCTTTGACACATTTTTGGGACCATTGTCATTTTTATAGCGATCAGTGCTATAAAAATGCATTGATTACTATAAAAATGCCACTGGCAGGGAAGGGGTTAACACTAGGGGGCGCGGAAGGGGTTAAGTATGTTCCCTAGATGTGTTCTAACTGAAAGGGGGGGTGGGACTGACTTGGGGAAATGACAGATCGATGTTCATACATACATACATACATTTGCACGCGCCCCTATTGGCTGCTCGGCAAGATGACACTGCATGATCTCGCGCAGCCGAGCCGACATGCCGCCATATAACTGCGGCGGCTGCTCGGCAAGTAGTTAAGGGGTTGTACCAGGATGATGCCTGCAGCTGCAGGCATCAATCTGGTACCGTTTTTTAGAGTGGGCGGTCAGCTCTTTAGAGATAACAACTGGCTAGAAGCCCGAAAGAGCAGGAGGAACACTCCTCTCTCCCGCTGTCACTTCCCGGTTTACTCGGCTGTCAATGGCGCAAATTTAAAAAAATTACAGTATTCAAAATCACCATTTTTGGCGATCTGAATACTTTGAAGTGAAAAGGAGGTCACCACCTATTACTGTCGCATGGGATATTTACATTCCTTGTGACAACAATAAAAGTGATCAGAGTATATATTTTTTAAAGTGACAAAGTAAAAAAAATACTTAAGATTTTTTTTTAAAGCGCCCCATCCCCGTGAGCTCTTGCAGCAAAGAAAATGCATGCATTAGACGCACCCGCATTTGTAAACGATGTTCAAATTACACATGTGAGGTATCACCCCGATTGTTAGAGTGAGAGCAAAAGACCTCAAACCTGGTAACCGTTATTTTTTTTGCCTATGGAGATTTTCAGGTACTGTAGTTTGTCGCCATTCCATGAGTGTGCGCAATTTCAAAGCATGAAATGTTTGGTATCTATACTCAGAGTAAAGCCGCATACACACGATCGGTTAAACCGATGAGAACGGTCTGAAGGACAGTTGTCTTAGGTTTACCGATGAAGCTGACTGATGGTCTGAAGTGCCTACACACCATCAGTTAAAAAAAAAATGATTGTATCAGAACACGGTAACATAAAACACAATGACGTGCTGATAAAAATGAAGTTTAATGCTTCCAAGAATGCGTCGACATGATTCTGAGCATGCGCTGGTTAAATTTCAAAGCAAGTTTGCTTTTTTTTTAACTGATGGTTAAATAACCTATGGGCCCCACACACGATCGGTTTTGACCGATGAAAACGGTCCTTCAGGCTGTTGTCCTCTGGTTAACCTATCGTGTGTACGCGGCTTTACATCATCTTTCACATTGTACAAAAAAATTTGGCTAACTTTACTGTTTATCTTTTTTTATTCATGAAAGTGTCTTTTCCCAAAAAAGTGCGTTTGAAAGACCGCTGCGCAAATACCCTGTGACATAAAATATTGCAACAATTGCCATTTTATTCACTAGGGTCTCTGCTAAGGAAATATATATATATATATATATATATATATATATATATATATATATATATATATATATATAAATATATATATATATAATGTTTGGGGGTTCTAAGTAATTTTCAAGCAAAAAATACAGATTTGAACTTGTAAGCAACAAATGTCAGAAATAGACTTAGACGTGAAAGGGTTAAAAAAAAAAGCGCACGAAAATGAATGCAGCCACCACATCTAAGGATTGGTAAGCTACAATATATTTCATTTTTGTTTTTGGGTTTAGATATATTTTAATCTTTGTGTGGTTGCTGTAAGCTGAAACATACGCTGACGTTTTATAGTTCTTGGAATCTCCAGTAGTAGGATATGTTCTGGTTTTAGCCAAATCCCACAACTATTACAATAAATGATTGCACCTTTTATGACTTTTTACGTGGGAATAGATTTTAAAGTTATTGCTAGGAATTCTTAAGGTATTAAAAAGCTATTTCAGTTCTGATTAGTGCTGGTCTGCAGGTTACTATTATTAAAAAAATAAAAAATAAACATTCTGAAATTAAAAGAATAGTGTCAAATGGAAAAAAAAACAGTAGCAATATATGAAATCTATTCCTCTGATGTTTATTATACACATCATCCAAGACATTTAAGTCACTGATCTTTGATTTTTATGTATCTTCTAATCAACTTTAAGACAGAACAATTTTCTCTTGATGCCGTACTTTACCCCAAAGGGAGACTAACACAATCTAGCTTCTTTATCTTCTAAACTACATAATGCAGGTCATTTTCTCTTCATTGATTTAAGTTTACAACAAATCGTACATGTAAAATACTTTAGCAAAACAACACAATCAATGTGAATAGATATAGATAAATAAGCTCTTGGATGCTTGACAAATTTTTCCTGCCATGGGGATCATATCTTAACAAAGTACATTTGGCAGAGCACAAGCTATAAAAGAAAGCTCAGCGTGGATTATTTCAGCAATGTTTTATCTCCTATCAGGTCTAAAGACCTAGACAGTACAGAATTATTAAATGCCCATCAGCCTTAAAGGGAAAGGGTGGCCATAAATGGGTAAACAAAAACAAAAATGTGTAACTTGGGGGCATGTTGATGGAGTATCTGTGCAGAGAGTGATTTGTAATCATAGTTATTTTAGTAGAAGGTAGTGGCTGGCCCAATTAGAAAATATTATGGAGGTGTCCATGGTTGGTAACACAAGGACAGGTATAGCCAAGAACCGAGAGAGGGAATGAAACTCTGACCACATGGGCTACTTCCAAATGTCAGCCAAAGGATATCATAGGTTTGGCAATAGCATTAAATCAAAGGGAGCTTTGAGGGGGTGGAGGAGCTTTGGGTTCAACTGGAAGCATTGAATAATAGAGAAGAGAACCTAAAAGAACTAAAACATTTGTACATGTTTCATCTGTTCTGTAGAGTTAAAGTCAATAGTATTGTTCTAGAGGCCCAAGTAGGAACATGCACAAACTAAAGAAGAAGCTGGTGTAAGTCCACCATTGACCACACTTTATTAAAATATACATTCTGGAAGGAACAAAAGTGGGACTGGAATTAAAAGAAAAAACATAACCCAGTAAATACTATGGGGGTTATTTACAAAAGGCAAATCCACTTTGCACTTTCAGTGCAAACTACAAGTGCAAACTACAATGCAAAGTGGACTTGGAAGTGCAGTTGCTGTAAATCTGAGGTGTAGATCTGAAATAAGGGTAAGCGCTGCTGATTTTATTATCCAATCATGTGCAAGCTAAAATGCTGCTTTTTATTTTCCTTGCATGTCCCCCTCGGATCTACAGCGACTGCACTTCCAAGTACACTTTCAGAGCAAATTCAAGTGCAGTTTGCACTTGTAGTGCAAAGTGGATTTGCCTTTTGTAAATAACCCCCTATGTGTATTTTTCCCTGAAAATAATAATTCTGATACAATTTCTATAATGTAATAATATTCATGTGACTCCTTTCCTTTTTTGCCAGTAAGCAACTGTTTTACCTTTGTTTCGCTTAAATTAGTCAGGTTAAGTCAAACCATTAAAGCTGGAACCACATAGGAGATTTTAATATCCAAAATACTGATCAATCACCAACAATGTGACACAAATTACTCTCTATGGTGTAAACTACACAAGTAACAAGTAGTAGAGCTTCGTTTAACAAAATTCTCTAGTTGTGTGTGAATAAATGCTATTACATGGCACTTGTGAAGATTACATCATACAGAGACAAGTGTTCCACCTGGTCAGCAACACACTGCTACTCCTATTGATTAATCAGCTACTAATAGTTCTACTGTTAGGTGAGGATTGGACACCTTGGGCCTGGGGGGTAAACATAACCAACTACCCCTTTCCTAATAGGGGGCAGATTTTTTCAGACTAAAGAAAGTGTACCAGCAAAAGTTAAGCATTGACTAATGGTGAGATTCTCGGCCATTTGAAGAAATTTGGGGGCCCCAAGCATACAAAAAAAAAGTGACTTTTCAAGTTGAGAAGGGGGGGGGGCAGGTTGACGGCTTACCTCTTTCCTCCGTAGAGCCTCACACGCTGGCATATGTTGGTGTCCGCACAGGGGCCCCAGCAGGGAGGGCCCTTGCCGCACCGCTGCTTCCTCCTGCAGTCCGGTCGGCTGTGTGCCATAACCGCGAGATTCAGTTTGCTGTTCCCGGGGCCGGACTGAAAGAAAGTAGACACTCAGTGTGTGCACTTCCTGTCAGTCCGGCCGGGAACAGGAACCTAAATCTCCTAACCACGCGGTTATGGTGCACGGCCAAACGGACTGCAGGAGGAAGCAGCGGTGCGGCAAGGGCCCTCCCTGCTGGGGCCACTGGCCAGCTAGGGGCCCCAGGCAATTGCTTGGTTTGCCTGTCAGGTTCTGACAGGCCTGGGTGAGAGGAAGGTGTACAAACAGGACAGGATTTTTTGCGACACACCTTTCACATCTTCCACTATCAGCTTCCTTTTCAATTAAATTTTCAAAATAATTGCTGGAAAATGTCTCCCTGCTAGGGGTGATCATAGGTCTAAACTGGAAGCAAATATCTATGTAATGAAGCCCATGTGTCACTGAGTGCAGACTGGACTTTGACTGATATCTGAATAGTGAAATATCTTTACAGAGGGCCCCAAGACAAACACATATTAATAAAACTGCTGTAAGGGTAGAAAGCCACATCCAGACCCCCAGCCCTTTCCTGAGCCATTATAACTTATTTATTAAGCTATGATACCCAGTTTCAGCTGCAGGTGGTTTATACCTCAGACAAGAGATTGTGTGGCACTCATGATATCTTGAGGGAAGTATTCGGCAGATGCTGCACAACAGTAAAAGAGCCAAACTGCTTTAACCTGCTTTCAGGGTTGGATCTCAGTGCATGTCCATGACTTAGCATCAACGCTGCTACTCAAAGACCTAAAACTTAAACCATCACATGCAAACCACATCACGTTATGAGCTTTAGCTGCAGATGGTGCTGTATAGGAAATCTAATAATGGGGAAACATACATCTGTTAAACTTGAAACTTGCCTCTTACCTTTCTGTGTAATCACCCAAATGGGTCTTATCTCTCCACCTGGGTGATTACACGGAAAGGCAAGAGGCAAGTTTTGAAGTTTAACAGGTCAGGAAGTTGTGCTTGAATGCTGGTTGGCCACGGAATTGGTTCATATGACCAGGACAGGGACACGGAATGGGGCTGGAGGGGCAGCTGCCTTGGAAACTGTGGCATCATGTGAGGTTGAGGGTAGTGTTGAGCAGAATATGCCATATTCGATTTCGCGATATATCTCAAATATATAGTCGAATATTCGAGATATATTCGCTAAATACGAATATTCGTGATATTTTTTGGAAATGAAATTATTGCGAATTTTCGCTATTGCGAATGCGAATGCGAATTGCGAATGCGAATGCGAAATTTCGAGAAATGCGGAATGGAGCACTCTGATTGGCTCAGAATATTTGTGATATATTACAATACACAATAATTGCGAATATTCGAGAAATGCGGAAGGAGCACTCTGATTGGCTCAGAATATTCGTGATATATTACAATACACAATAATTGCGAATATTCGAGAAATGCGGAAGGAGCACTCTGATTGGCTCAGAATATTCGTGATATATTACAATATAAAATAATTGCGAATATTCGAGAAATGCGGAATGGAGCACTCTGATTGGCTCAGAATATTCGTGATATATTACAATATAAAATAATTGCGAATATTCGAGAAATGCGGAATGGAGCACTCTAATTGGCTCAGAATATTCGTGATATATTACAATATAAAATAATTGCGAATATTCGAGAAATGCGGAATGGAGCACTCTGATTGGCTCAGAATATTTGTGATATATTACAATATAAAATAATTGCGAATATTCGAGAAATGCGGAATGGAGCACTCTGATTGGCTCAGAATATTCGTGATATATTACAATACAAAATAATTGCGAAATTTCGAGAAATGCGGAATGGAGCACTCTGATTGGCTCAGAATATTCGTGATATATTACAATATAAAATAATCGCGCGATATCGCTATTGCCGAATAATCGCATTGCGATTTTTCGGCAATATAAAATGAGCGCTGCAGCTACTCGGCCCAAGGTCTCTAATCATACCAGCAATGCTTTTAGACGTTGATGGGGATCTCTAGGATGTGATCTGTTCTAAAAAAAAAATTGAAAAAATTTGAATATTCGAAATAGCGAATATTCGCCGCGATATTCGTGTTATTCGCGAATACTCGAATATGCAATATTCGTAGCGAATATTCGCAATGCGAATATTCGTGAGCAACACTAGTTGAGGGGACCACTTCAAGGAGATTGGGGGTGATTTGTGTTGGGAGGGAGAATTTGGGGGCAGCAGAGGGCAAGAATTGTTCTAGAAGGGGAAATGTGGGCAGGTATGCCACGAGTGGTGATTTAGGGGGATCTGTGTTAAAAGGTGGGTTTGGTTTTGTGCTGGAAGAGGTAATATGGTAGAAGGGTGAGCGGCATTGCACAAGGTGATTGGGGTGGTTGTGCTTGTAGGGATAATTAGGGGGTATTTGTGCTAAGAGGGGAAATTTGGGGTGAGGATTAGTGTTGCTCACGAATATTCGCATTGCGAATATTCGCTACGAATATTGCATATTCGAGTATTCGCGAATAACGCGAATATCGCGGCGAATATTCGCTATTTTGAATATTCGAATGTTTTACATTTTTTTTTAGAACAGATCACATCCTAGAGATCCCCATCGACGTCTAAAAGCATTGCTGGTATGATTAGAGACCTTGGGCCGAGTAGCTGCAGCGCTCATTTTATATTGCCGAAAAATCGCAATGCGATTATTCGGCAAATAGCGATATCGCGCGATTATTTTATATTGTAATATATCACGAATATTCTGAGCCAATCAGAGTGCTCCATTCCGCATTTCTCGAAATTTCGAAATTATTTTGTATTGTAATATATCACGAATATTCTGAGCCAATCAGAGTGCTCCATTCCGCATTTCTCGAATATTCGCAATTATTGTGTATTGTAATATATCACGAATATTCTGAGCCAATCAGAGTACTCCATTCCGCATTTCTCGAAATTTCGAAATTATTTTGTATTGTAATATATCACGAATATTCTGAGCCAATCAGAGTGCTCCTTCCGCATTTCTCGAATATTCGCAATTATTGTGTATTGTAATATATCACGAATATTCTGAGCCAATCAGAGTGCTCCTTCCGCATTTGCCGAATATTCGCAATTATTGTGTATTGTAATATATCACGAATATTCTGAGCCAATCAGAGTGCTCCTTCCGCATTTCTCGAATATTCGCAATTATTGTGTATTGTAATATATCACGAATATTCTGAGCCAATCAGAGTGCTCCTTCCGCATTTCTCGAATATTCGCATTCGCAATTCGCAATTCGCAATCCCATTCGCATTCGCGATAGCGAAAATTCGCAATCATTTCATTTCGAAAATATATCACGAATATTCGTATTTAGCGAATATCTGTCGAATATTCGACTATATATTCGAGATATATCGCGAATTCGAATATGGCATATTCTGCTCGACACTAGTGAGGATTTGTGCTAGAAGGGGGGGGGGCAGGATGTGTACTTGGAGGGGAAATTTGAAAGATATAAGATTTGTGCTAAGAAGGGTAATTAGGGGGAGGGGGTTGTGCTGAGAGGTGGGAGGATTTGAAGTGGAGGGAGAGGATGTGCACTAGGAGGGGAAATTTGAGTGGTATAGGATTTGTGCTAAAAGCAGTGATTTATTTTTTTAGAGGGGGGTATTTGTGCTGGCAAGGATTTGGAGGATGGGGGGAAAAAATGTGTACTGGGAGGATGGGGTTTCAGCAGGGGCATATTCTTACAGATGGAATGTATGCTTAGGGAGTAGTTATGCAAATTAGCGCTTAGTTTTTTTTGGGGGGGGGGGGGTTTTGCTGGAATACATCTTGAGAGGGGTGCAATTTGGTATGTTCACCCTGGGCTCTAAATAACCTTTCCATTGCACTGCATATGACCCTTTAAAAACACCTAAAATGCACCCTGTACTCAAGCTATTACCATTGTAATGTGACAAAATGGCAACACTTCTGTGCTGTCTACGAGAAGCCTAGCACCATGCTGCCTGACAATAAACCATACCCACCTTACAGAAGCACATATGAAATTTAATTATAGATCATTAATTATGATAATTTCGATGCAAACCAAGCTAGGAAGGATCTGTTATTTCTGACCTCATTAAAGATTTCCGCTCCCTCCTAGAATGCTCTGTTCCTCTACCTTGAGATGATCACACTGGGAAGGAATGCTACATTCGCAAAAAAGAGACATGTAAACGGCATGGACAAGATATTCTATTTGATAGCTAACCAAGAGGATAATTTTCTGTAAATGACCCACAAGACTTCGATGGGGAAACATAAAAGTTCACAGATGGTGCAGAAATGATCATTAGAAAATAAATCAGATTATGAGAAGATAAACTCTTGATGTTATTTGACCCATTTTTTAGAGGTATTAAAACCACGCCAAGTAAATACAATAGCCAGTAACATATTTGAATAAGCAATAAAATATTTAACACATTTGGCCTTATTTATAAAATGCTGAACACCAGATACAAAATAAATCTAACAGTAAATAATTAAAATGGTGCTAAAGCAAAATATATGAACTTACCGTATTTATCGGCGTATAACACGCGCCGGCGTATAACATGCACCCCAATTTAAGAGGGAAGTTTCAGGAAAAAAACATTTTTTTAAAATTTTATGGTCAGTGTCCATCTGCAGCCTAAATGCAGCCTATGTGCCCATCTACAGCCTGTGCCCATCTCCAGCATAAATGCAGCCTATGTGCCCATCTCCAGCCTGTGCCCATCTCCAGCATAAATGCAGCCTATGGGCCAGATTCAGGTAGAGTTAGGCTGGAGTATCAGTGATACTCCAGCCTAACTCTCACTTTGAGCCGGCGTTTCTGTTTTCTTTAGTCAGAAAACAAGAAACGCCGGGTTGGAGTTCCGATACGAGCGGTGTAATTGAATTTCGCCATCGCATCGCAACTGCAATTTAAAAAATGGCGCTGGGGGCTTTCCCGCTGATTAACGCCGAAAATATGTTAATCAGCGGGAATCTGCAATTCACGATCGTATTCGGGCGCGACGCAGTGACTTTCCGACGTTTCCGTAAGCGATACGCGGCGTAAAGATAAAGCAGCCCCCTAGTGGAGTATCCTATGTTAAGTATAGCCGTCGCCATCGCGTCGAAAAAAAATAATTTGCGTCGCTTGCGTAAAACGTCCATGAATAGGGATTTGACGTCATTGACGTTCACTGACAGAATTTGGAGCATGCGCACTGGGATGCATTGACAGTCGACGCATGCGCAGTACGTTCGCCGCGGGATCGCGCCTAGTTATAATAATACACGCCCCCTACCCGCCCAATTTGAATTCCGCCGGCTCATTTTCGATACGCCGCCGCAACTTTAGGAGCAAGTGCTATGTGAATAACAGTACTTGCTGCTAAAGTTTCGCCGGAGTAACGTAAATGAGAAACGTTACTCCACAATAAAGAAGCGCCCATCTACCTGAATCTGGCCCTATGTGCCCATCTCCAGTCTGTGCCCATCTCCAGCCTGTGCCCATCTCCAGTCTGTGTGCCCATCTTCAGCCTAGATGCAGCATATGTGCCAATTTGCAGCCTCGCCATCTCTCGTGGAGTGAGGAAATCACCGAGCCGTCATGCCTCACCATCTCTCATGGAGTGAGGGAATCACCGAGCCATCATGCCTCACCATCTCTCGTGGAGTGAAGGAATCACCGAGCCGTCATGCCTCACCATCTCTCGTGGAGTGAGGGAATCACCGAGCCGTCATCTCCTGTTCACTCAGCGGCAGTCACATACACAGTTCCACCTCCGCCATCAGCATTGAACCAGCTCCTGTGATTGATAGAACACTGGTCCAATGCCAGTGGCGGAAGCGGGACTGTATGTGTGACGTTAGAGTAAACAGGAGATGACGGCACAGAGATGATGGCTCGGTGAATTCCGGCGATGCTCGGCGGCGCTCGTCCCCCTCCTTCCCCTCCTAGCCCAAGGTACACTATCGGCATATAACACGCACCCGTGATTTTCCCCCTATTTTCAGGGAGAAAAATACGGTAGTTTACAATATAGTTTTCAGTACAATTTTCTAATTGTTAAACATTTGCTTCTATGATTCTGTTACGCATTACTTGCTTTTAAAATGTAACAGTGTAGCTGTATAAAGACTACAGCAGTATCATTATCTACTATCTACTAATCATGTACTTGAGTCACTCAGAAACATCCCAGGAGTGGCTCTTTCGGGAGGCGTGACCAAGACTAGATCAGTAGAATGTTGGAGATATGCTCATGAAAAGTTACCATTTTAGTCTGCTCAAAGCAACTGATATTTATCAGCGCAAAGCCTACGTGTGCAAATAACTATATCCATTAACAGTATGCTAGGCAACAAGCTTTGCAGACAATTGGGTTGACTTACTAAAGGCAAATAGTGCAATTATACTCTGCAAATGCAGTTGCTCCAGAGCTTAGTAAATTAGGTACAATTTTACTTTACAAAGAATACCGAATCACATGCAAGAAAAATAAAAAATAAAATTATTTTTGCTTGCACATGAGTGTATGATGGAAGTCAGCAGAACTTTCCCTCATTTAGTAAGCGTTAGGGCAATTGCACTTGCAGAGGACAACTGCACTGGCAAAAGTGCACAGTTTATTTGCCTTTAGTAAATTAACTGCAATATATTTATGTTTAACTTGGAGTTCAATGTAAAAACTAGCCTAAACATTTATAGCATGGACTAGACCAGACTATGACTTTTGGGGGGGGGGGGATTGGGGGTTGGTCATTCTGGTTTATATACATTAACCATATAGGAGATTAGAATTATGCCGTGTACACACGATCGGTTTGTCTGATGAGAACGGTCTGATGGACCATTTTCATCAGACCAAACTGATCGTGTGTGGGCCCCATCGGTTATTTATCCATTGGTTAAAAAAAATGGAACTTGTACCATTGGATACCTAACCGATAGAAAAAAAAATGATTGTCTGTAGGCACGTCCATCGGTTAAAAATCCACGCATGCTCAGACTAAATTAGGGGACGGGAGCGCTCGTTCTGGTAAAAGCTAGCACATTCATCACGCTGTAACAGACAGAAAAGCGTGAATTGTCTGTTACTAACACAAAATCAGCTAAAGCAGCCCCAAGGGTGGCGCCATTGGATTTGAATTTCCCCTTTATAGTGCCGTCGTATGTGGTTTACGTGACTGCATTCTGACACGATCGTTTTTTTTAACTAATGGTGTGTAGACACGACTGACCATCAGTCAGCTTCATTGGATAACTGATGGAAGAATCTATCAGACCATTTAATCGGATCGACCGATCGTGTGTACAGGGCATTACAGAAAAACTGTGGTCACAAGAAAAAAGGTGCATGCCAACAAAATATGTGTATGTGTGAGGGGGCTGGTCTGTTGCAGTCATATCATACAATCCTTACTTAAGGAGATACACAGTACTTACACCAACTATGAAGAAATCCAGCCAACACCAAGCGTTAGTGAAGTACTTCTTAAAGCCGTAGGCCACCCATTTAAGCAGCATTTCAAGGACAAAAACGTAAGTGAACACTTTATCAGCATACTCCAAGATAACTTTCATGACTTTTCTCTGGTCGATGTAAATATCTTCAAATGCCTAGGAAACAAAAAGCTTTCAGGCAAAGTACTTGAGACACAAGGGCACTGTAACACATAGTTATTTTGAATTATGAACTTTCATTGTCATGGCAACACGGACCAGTTTCCTAACTTCGCCCATGCAGCAGATATGTTTGTGACCTCTTTGGGTAAATTATGACCAACTGAGATAACTTTTAGAAGTGAAAACCTGCGCTGATAATTATGTATATTATTGCCGCAGCCACAGAGATGGTTAAAGCTGATATAACTGCTCTTAGTGATGCCATGTTGTAATGATGAAAGACAATCAGTCCTATTATGCATTACACCTGTTGGTACAAATGTGTCATCTTATCAGACACAATGATGTCATCATGTCTAGTGCAACAGCATCTTTGTATTTAAATGAATACACCAAACTGTAACCAACCACATATATATTATTGCTACAGAGTGGAGCTCAATGGACAGCACTTTTACTAGTGTAATGAAAGCTTGGAAAGAGATGACAGGTACATGGCACCAACACAAATACAGACTTGTAGGGATATTGACAGGTTTTTACTGCACACCAATTGAATGGAACAACAAACCAGGCAGCTAGGGGAAAGTCTAGCTCTTTATCACAGAGCATCCTTCATTAATGATATTAAGGACACTCTAGGTCAGCCTTCTCTAAACTTGTCTCCACAAAGGAAACCTTAAAATAATTTTGAGGTCTTGGCGAACCCTTGCTAAGACCACTGGCGGTAAGTGGGAAAAATGTCGCTTTCACTGGTGGCCAGTGGCAATAATGCCCCAATTATAGGCACCATGAGATAGGAAGTCAATCAGCCATTGCTCAACGAACCTCTCGCAAAATTTGGAGGAAAAATGGGGTTTCATAGATCCATGGTCGAGAACGGCTGCTCTAGGTCTTATCAATAGTGCCTGATTTAAAGGATGTAATAACTTTGTACTGCTACTTCACAATTCTCTTGTCAATGCTTTTTCCTATACTAAATATTATACCTTTGTTGGTTTCACAAAGGCTTTTCCAAAACATTTTTGCCTTACTCGAAAAGGGGTCTCTTTTGTAACTTACAGCCCTCAACCTTATTTTACAGAAAAAATATGACAGGCTGCTTGTTAGTAGTACTTGTGCTGCTATAGATTTGTATTCATGTATTGAAGAGTCTATGGCAGAACCTCTGCTTGCAACCAGTCTGTCTTTGCAGAGCTGATTACAAAAAATAATCTCAGCTCTTCCACTGAAATTAATAAACTGAAGACTGAAAAACTCTGAATTTATGGGGTGATTTACTAAAGGCAAATAGACAGTGAAGCAGAAGGTAGTAAATGAGATAAAGCTTTGCTTTACAAAGAATACCCAATCACATGCAAGTCAAAATAAAAATAAAAAACAGTATTTTTGCTTGCACATGATTGGATGATGGCTGTCAGCAGAGCGTCTGGTCATGTACCAAGCTCTGGGGGTGCACAGTCTATCTGACTTTAGTAAATTAACCCCTTTGAGTATAAAACAGTGGTTTAGAACACTAATAAAGAAAATATACCGTATATCACGCACCCTAACTTTAAGAGGGAAGTTCCAGAACAAAATATTTCCACGACCCCCTGCGTATAACAGGCAGGCATAGTTTACCCTCTATTTTCAGGGTAAAAAAGTGAGCGTTATACGCCAATAAATACAGTAGTTGTTTTTTACAGTCCCTGCCTGTTCAGACCATCAGTGAAAAACACATATACCAGTATAAACTGTGCACCAAGCTGTGATTAATCCAACTTGTTACAGTAAACTATCAAATATAATGGCATCATTTTACTGAATGAGATTACATACATGTTATGCAGGAAGGATGTCTAATGTGGTCATTTCTGTGTCACCCTAGGGGACTTTAATAATTATTAATGCAAAGCCATTCAATTTTTCAATTCAAAACAGGAGCATAAGAAACAAAAGTCTTAGCAAAGACAGCAACACAAATGATTTCTTTAAATAACTATTTTGTGAGGCATTTTTATTAGACGGGTAAAATGGATTAAAAGGTAGTCTGGCATATTTTAGTAAGCAAAGCTGTTTCCCAAACGTATAAACTCTTTTACAAGCAACAAGCAATGTGAAACCATAGATTTCAAAGGTTTCATCTGAGATAGCTTTTGGTCTTATTATAATTGGCTGCATACTGTCAACATTTAAATGTGATTTCTATCACGATCATGATAATGGTTTTCAGTAACTGATGGGCAGCGCCATGCCTTAGTACCAATACAGAGCTGTGGCGCAGTGTTTGAATAAAGGTGGGTTTAAAGTGTCACTGAGCAGTTTGCATATTATGTCTGTTTAAATGTCGTTTGGACTTAACGTTTTTTTAACTTTCCATCTATTAAATCTTCTGCCCTTGTTGTTTTAACTTTGGATAGTAAAACATTTATTTTTCTGCCAATACATACCTCATACAGCCCACTTCCTGGTTCTATCCTAGGCTTATGACATCATGCACAGCTCTCTCTCACTCTCGTGAGCGTTTGCCAGGAGGGCCAATGAAAGCTGCAGAGCTGGCGGTGTGTGTCTGTGCAAATCCATGAAGTGAACAGGCAGTGGCTTCAGCTGCCCACAGTTTTAAGTTTTTCAAGTTGGGCATCTAATAATTTCCTACCCCATCCAAGTTATCAAACCCTAATAAAACATCAAAAACACACCAAGGACTGTTTTCTGTGTTGGAATGCATGAAGGAAATGCTGTGTGGCTGGCCAAAAAGCAGTGGGGAATCCTAGCTCAGCAACTCCTTCATGGGGTGTGCTACAAGTGAAATTTATTAACTACCTAAAGTTTTGGAATTCTGTCCAGCCACTTTTGTGATTCCTATATCTCTTCCAGTCTCGGGGATGAAACACCTTTCTCTGTTAGTAAGGGCTCGTTCACACTAGCGGTTAAGGAGTGATAAAACCCACAGTTGAGCAGCATTTTTGCCAACCCCTCCAACTTTAACTGCAGGGGCAGTGGCTGGGAGGGAACACATACTTCTGCCAAGAGGCTTTTCTTTGTTGCCATGGCAGGAGTTATACCTGCTGAGTTCTGTTGCTTTTGGTGGGTGTAGCACCTACCGCATGTGACCCATTCAAGTCAATGGGACCATTGCTTTCCCCCGCAACCACGTGCAATGCATGCGGCTCCAACATGCCAGTTAGAACCAGTGCAAAGATTTTTTTCTACTCAAGTGAAGGTGCATCTTGCCGCCCCCCCCCCCCCCCCCCCCCAATAGCAGTTTTTAATTGGAGGTGGGGCATGCATCCCCTGCTTCTCCTCACTGGCTACAAGAAGCTATCAGGTACAGTAGGAGAGATGGTGCACTGTTAGAGAACGCAAGACAGGTATTTTAACCACTAGAGACATTTTTTAAATGTTTGTGATTACATGTTTTAAAAACAATTTTAGGCCTCAAGATGATGTAAAACTCCCAAAACAAGGAGGACATGCTAAAAAAAAAATATGTTAATCGTCTCATTTTTTCTTAATGTTACACAATATTAGCGCAACGGTTTATGAAATGCAAAATTTCTGTAAAAAAACAGTAAAGTTTATTATTTTGGGCACATCAATGCAATTTATTACCCAATTTTTGGTATAAAATATAAAATATAGAAGATGAGGTTGTGCCGATTAAATAGATACCTAACATGTCAGACCCGAAACGTGAGTGTACCTATGACATTGTGAAAAACATCAGTACCGTATATTTTTTATAGGCAAAGCTTTAACAGCTCCTACAGGTCATCGCTTTAGAGTTACACAGGAGTTCTCAAGCTAAAATGATTGATCTCATTTGGAAGTGTGGAGTGACATGTAACGTGTAGGGCATTTTCCTATGTAGGCACCTAAAGCATACGCCCTTTTATGTGTGTGTGTGGGGGGGGGGGGGTTGCTCTAAAATGTTTTTGTTTTAATTTTTTTTACTATTTTATTTGTTTCTTTAAATATTTAAAACGGGATGTCTCCTCTTGACTCCACTTCAGTGGATGGAACACAGTACGTGTTCCATCAGCCACTTCCCCGGACACTGGTTGACAGCCCATGACCAGGAAGTGATGTCATATGCATTACGTCCTGGTCTGTGCACGGGAGAGAAGCTTAGCAGACAGAGGTCTGCTGAGCTCCTGCTGTCCCTACCAGTGACACCCACCATGACTGCACTGGACCCGCAGGTGGGACGGCGGAGCTTGGTGAACATGGCAGTGGGGGTGTGCAGGGGGGAGCACATCGTGAGGGGAGTTGTGGAAAGTGATAGGCAGCTTCACAGCTGCTTGTATCACTTCCACATGAAAGCCGACAGTACACACACTCACAGCTGGTATAACACATGTCTGCAGATCTGTTAACCACTTAAGGACCGCCGCACGCCTATGTACGTCCACAACATGGCTCGTACAGGCACAAGGGCGTATATATACGGCCTCGCCTTTGTACGGTTCGGGGGTTCCGATCGGGATCCCCTCCACGGCGTGCGGCGGTCCCCCTGGCTCTGGGAGCGATCGCCGACGGGTGGGCGGATGTCCGTTTTTTTCGGCCCCCCCGCGATCGCTCCCAGCCAATGGGAGCGCTCCCCCTTTGTGTCAGTTCCTCCTCCTGTGTTTACACAGGAGGAGGAAATGATGTCATCTCTCATCGCAGCGGTGTTTTCCACCGCTGCTGATGAGAGAAGACATCCACAGTAAGTGTGCATTAACACAACACTGACACACACATAGGCACATTAACCCCTTGTGATCACCCCCCCACCCCCCTGTCACAGTGTCACTGAATGCAGTGATCTAATCGCTGCATTTAGTGTCAGTGTGACAGGCAGTGTGAAAGTTAGTTAGTGTTAGGTTCAGGGTAGCCCCGTACCCCCCCTAATAAAGTTTTAACCCCCTGATCACTGCCCTAGTTAACCCTTTCACTCCCTATTGCCAGCGTCACTAAGCGATCATTTTTCTGATCGCTGTATTAGTGTCGCTGTTCCCGCTAGGTAGCTATTTTTTTTTTTATTGCGATTTTTTTTTTTTTACTAAAGACATGTGGCTGAATTAATGTTGGCCTAAATGTTTTATAAAAATTTGGTTTATTTGATTTTTTTTATAACAAAAAGTAAAAAATAGTGATTTTTTTCAAAATTGTCGCTCTATTTTATGTGGGCCCTATCGGTTTTTTTCCCCATCGGTGAAAAAAAATAGAACTTTTTTTTAATTTTTCTTATGGTTAAAAAAACAGATAGAAAAAAAAGATCGACTGTGGGGAAATCCATCGGTCAAACATCCACGCATGCTCAGAATCAAGTCGACGCATGCTTGGAAGCATTGAACTTCATTTTTCTCAGCATGTCGTTGGGTTTTACGTCACCGCGTTCTGACACGATCGGATTTTTAGACGATGTTGTGTAGGCAAGACTGATGAAAGTCAGCTTCATCGGATATAAGATGAAAAAATCCATCGGCCCGTTTTCATCAGACGAACCGATCGTGTGTACAGGGCATAAGTGAACTTATCTTATTTGGTCCTTTTTTGTCGGTGAAAAATACCATTGAAACCATTTTGTTACATCTGTTAAATAAATTAAAAATGCCTGTTGATCTTTCCAGAACTCTTGTGAGCTGATAACAGTCAGCATAGGCAGAGAGCACAGGATGTTATCAATAACATTGCCATAGGCTAACTGAAGAGTACAGAATCATGCACCACTATGTTATCCATAGGTGAGAGTTGGATGATGTAATCCTATCTTGTTTCTGTTATTCTGATACAGAATGGTGGGTAATGCTGTTATTCTAGGACTGCAAGTGTGTTACTGACAGAATCACCAGGTAAAATAAAGGAAGAAAACAATTAAAGCAACCACATCCAAGGACTGGTTATCTGCAATATATTACATTTTTGTTTTTTCGTTTTGATAGTCATTAAGGAATGCACGAGTGTCAATTTCCCTGCCCACCGCCTGCTGATTGAGTAATGAGGTGTAGTAACACTCCATAATAAGGATCCATTCACATAGTTGGGGACTTTGAAGTGCAACTTTGATTCAACTTCGGATGGGTGCGATTTGGATGTGAGTTTGACTGATAATAATAATAATGATAATGGGCAACTGTTGCACAACTGTCACATTTATAACATCCAGGTGCAACATTCATGCAACTTTTGAGGGTTTACATTGCAGTCTATTGCAGATCAAAGTAGTGCAGGAACCTTTCTAAAGCTGCTGTGACGTTAAATCACACATATTTGAATGGTTGTCATTCAAAAACATGGGGTGTGTCAGGATGGAGAGTGGTGAAGAGGCCGGTAAGTGTGTCATTTACCTGCCCCTTCCTTGTCCAAATGGAGTCAGTGATCTGTCCATTTTCAACTGAAACATAGTAAATATTGCGCTATGCTTCAGTTTGCAAATAAACTGGAAGTTCTGTATTGAGCAATTCCTGTCTATTCATTCAGTGTAGCTGAGGCTGCAGAGAAGGAAATTAAGGCTGCATTCACACCTGAGCGTAGCGTTTTCCGCAATTTTTGTGGCGTTTTTTTACCGCGGTTTTTACAGCGTTTTGCCGCGGTTTTGGACAGGTCTAGGGTCACCAATGTTAAAAGCAAAAAAACGCTCAAATCTGCCTAAAAAAAAAGTCCCAGAACTTGTTTGAGCTTTAGGCTTTTGGAACTTCTGGCTTCAGGCGTTTTGGAGTGGAGATGTGAACATCTAGATTTAGAGTGGAGATGTGAACAGTAGATTTTTTCCCCTCCAGCGTTTTGTAGCTTGAGGTTTCAAGCTACAAAACGCTCAGGTGTGAATGGGGTGTTAGGGCTGTGTCCTCAATCACCTTTCCCTGCCTCGAAGGTGGAACATCAGAGGTCTGTTTAGACACCTGATATTTCACCAAAGCCCCCCCCCCCCAAAAAAAAGTAATAAAAAATAATATTGAAAAAAAGATTAAAAAAAAAGAATACAAAATAAATAAAAATAAAAAACTACTGGCACCAGTGACAGAACTACCAGTGTCACAAAGGTCACTTGTGATCGGGCCCAGGTGTTACACCACTGAGCTCAGAGGTAAGGGCCCTGGCTGGGAGTCAGGGGGGCCCTTCATGGATTCTTGGACCAGGGCCTGAAGGTTCTAGTTACACCCAGTGATGTATTATGGCCTAGGCCGACAAGGCCCAGGCCTAGGGCGGCACTTTGCGGGGGGGCGGCGAAAAAGCGAGCCCCCCCCACACGCAAACCCCGCCACTGCACGTTTCGCCACTGAACTCCGGTAATTGTTCAGACTAGGATACGCTGGCGCAGTCACCTGGGACATCTGCCTCCCAGGGTCCTGCAGCGTCGATCAGCTTTACAGTGCAGCCGCCAGCCGTCCCTCTCTCTCCACTGACTTTGCACAAAGTCTTCGGCTCCTCCCCCCTCTTGGCTCAATGTTCCTGTGTACACAGCCAGAAGGAGGACCCGAGGAGAGACACAACTACAGTCAGTGAGAGAGCCAAGAGAGCCGTGCTGCTGGTATGTGAGAACTTCAGTGAGATGAGAGAGTAACCAGGAGGGAAGGAGGGGGCAGGCAGATAAGAGGTGAACAAATGAACTGATGGGAGAGGATGTGCTGGGGAGTGATTTGAGAGGGAAGAAGGTATGTGCTAGTGGGGTGTCTGATTCCCCCCCCCCCCACAAGCACATATCTTCTTCCCTCTCAAATCACTCCCCAGACCATATCCCCATACCATCCTCTCCCCCAAAATTAGAAGATGCTCTGTCCCTCTGTCCTCATCCCATCCTGTCCTTATCCCATCCTGTCCCTCTGTCCTCATCCCATCCTGTCCCTCTGTCCTCATCCCATGCTGTCCCTCATCCCATCCTGTCCCCCTGTGCTCATCCCATTCTGTCCCCTGTCCTCATCCCATCCTGTCCCCCTGTCCTCATCCCACCCTGTCTCCCTGTCCTCATACCACCCTGTCCCCCTGTCCTCATCCCATCCTGTTCCTCTGTCCTCCTTCCATGAAAATGACAGGGTGGGTCTTAAAAAGGAAGGGGTGCGTCATATATAAAGTAGGGGGTGCGCAAGTTTCATCAGGCCTAGGGCGGCACAAAACCTAAATACACCCCTGGTTACTCCACTGGTAAGAGGAAGAATAAATAAGGGACATTTCTCCTTAATAAATTACTTTACTTGGTGTGCTGCTATCACACTGTGAACTCGCTGTTATATTATTATACAATAGACAATTAATACTTTACTTTCTGTTAAACTGGTGCTTCTTTAATATAAGAAAGAGGTACTCACCAGTGCCCCACTGCTGAGAAGAATCATGAAGATGATAAAAGACTCAAACCAATTGTGTTCAACTATCCTGAAACAGGTCTTCCTTAGCTTCCACCACACTTTGCCAAATCCTTCTGTGATGTCCACTCTGCAGCAGGAGCAGTAATGCATACAGCCTATGGAATGTAAAATGAACAAGGACTAAGAATTCACATTATATTCACATTATTATATACTATAACATTAGAAAATTCTTAAATATATACTGTATATATATATATATATATATATATATATATATATATATAAAATAATTATTTGATCCCCTGCAGATTTGTTAAGTTTGCCCACAAAGAAATGAAGGGCCTATAATTTTTTATCATAGGTGTATTCTAAATGATAGAGACAGAATATCAACTTAAATCCAGAAAAAGTACATGATACAAATGTTATAAATTGAGTTGCAGTTCAGCGAGTAAAATAAGTATTTGAGCCCCAAGCAAAACATGACTTAGTACTTGGTGAAGAAACTCTTGTTGGCAAGCACAGAGGTAAGACGTTTCTTGTACAGTAGTTGGTAAATAGGTTTGCACACATCTTGGGAGGGATTTTGCCCACTCTTCTTTACAGATATTTTCTAAATCCTTAAAGCGGTTGTAAACCCCACTTGGCAATTTTTACCTACAGGTAGACCTATAAACCAGTTAGCCTAAAATCAATAGTATTAAAGCTCTTGGAGGGAATGATAAGGGACTATATACAAGATGTTAGTAATGAAAACAGTATTATTAGCAGTAATCAGCATGGATTCATGAAGAATCGTTCTTGCCAAACAAATCTATTAACCTTCTATGAGGAGGTGAGCTGCCATCTAGATGAAGGATGCCCGTAGACATAGTGTATCTGGATTTTGCAAAGGCATTTGATACGGTTTCCCACAAACTTTTACTATACAAGCCAAGGTCTGTGGGCATGGACCATAGGATGAGTACCTGGATTGAAAACTGGCTACAAGGGCGAGTTCAGAGGGTAGTGATAAATGAGGAGTACTTGGAATGGTCCAATGTGAAAGTTGGGTCCATCAGGGTTCTGTCCTGGGACCAATCCTATTTAATTTATTCATAAATGGCCTAGAGGATAGGATAAACAATAGCTTCTACACAGGAGGTGATAACCTTGCAAAAAGATCCAAACAAATGAATGGGGTGGGCAACTACGTAGCAAATGAGGATTGATGTACAAACATTTAAAATAATGCATTTAGGTGGCAAAAACATGAATGCAATCTACTCACTAGGGGGATAACCTTTGGGGGAATTTAGTATGTAAAGGGACCTGGGGCTCCTAGTAGATGACAGGCTCAGCATCGGCATGCAATGCCAAGCTGCTGCAAGCAAAGCCAATATAATATTGGCATGTGTTAAAAAGGGAATTAACTCCAGAGATAAAATTGATATTTCTCCCACTCTACAAGACTCTGGTCCAGCCGCACCTGGGGTATGCCATGCAGTTCTGGGCACCAGTCCTCAGGAAGCATGTGCTGGAAATGGAGAACAGAATGGAGTACAGAGAAGGGCAACAAAGCTAATAAAGGGACTGGAGGATCTTAGTTATTAGGAAAGATTACAAGCACTGAACTTATTCTCTCTGGAGAAGAGATGCTTGAGAGGGGATATGATTTCAATGTACAAATACAGTACTGGTGACCCCGCAATAGGTATAATTGTTTTCCATGAAAGGGAATTTAAAAAGACTCTCGTCCATTCACTAAAATTAGAGTAAAGGCGATTTAACCGGAAACTGTGTAGAGGGTTCTTTACAGAAAGAGCGGTAAGAATGGGGAATTCTCTTCCACAAGCAGTGGTTTCAATAGGGAGCATAGATGATTTAAAAAAACTATTAGGTAGGCACCTAAACAACCACAACATACAGGGATATGCAATGTAATATTGGCATAAAAGCGCACACACACAGGTTGGGCTTGATGAACTTGTGTCGTTCTTTAACCTTATCAACTATGTAAAGTTGGGTGGAATGTGGCCTACAAACAGTAGGTCTGTTTCTGTATATAGCATTCAGATGCAACATGGGCCAGTATCACATTGTTGTAATATAGGCCAGTGTTTTCCAAAACTCTTATCAGATGTGTAGCACTATTACTTTTACTGACCCCAATCATGATTTGCTCTAATATACTATACCATATGCAACCTATCTACTTTAGCAATACATAACTGACCTATCCACAAAAAATCATTTGAAGGGGGGGCTCTTCCTGTACAGAATTTCCATTCTCATCCCAACAGTTTCTAAATAAACACAATGAAATCCATAAACAGGTCTAGCCTGCTGGTTAAATCTGTATGTTCACAGTAATGCTAGAGATATATTTTACAACAGACTGTAATTTAAATAGGTTCAAGTCCTTTCCACATCTCAACCAGAGAGAAAAAAAAACAGTATATAGAAAAAATGGCCTCACTTATTAGGATTATGCAATGAGCAAAAGTGATATACAAGCTGTTGTAAACCATGTGAGTCAATTGGATTCAACCATCAGGTATGGGTAGACATGTGTGGCTTGTTTCGTTCTGAATTGAAATTCAGACAGATTTTTCATTATTCAGGAAATCTGATGTATTTACATTTTCCGAATTACAATAGCAACAAACTTAAACTAATCCAAAATAACTAAATGAAATTCGGCTGAAATTCAAATGGCATTCGAATCAAATTAGAATCGGATCTGAAATCAAATTTTTAATCAGATTCAAAAACAAGAATATAATAAAATAGAATAGAAAAGAATACAATAGAATAAAATGAACAAGAATATAATATAATAAAATAGAATAGAATAGACAAGAACAGAAAATAAACAAATAGAATAAAATAGACAAGATAATAAATACATTTAGAATATAATAAATTGATTTTTTTTTTTATCTTTTTATTGAGTATAATGCCATACAAACAGCAAACAAACAAGCAAACTTCAGTGAACCCGCCACAGCAGTGGGACTAGCCCCACACAGGAGACCGTGCCAGCCGGCAATGGGCTGTTTCCGTCATTAGTAGCATACTACTGCAGCAAGTCCACAAGAAAAAAAAAAACATACAACCTAGTGTGGCACAGGCTCCTGCTCACTTGAAAGGACTAAGGATCAGATCTTTCAGTCGAGACCCAATGGACAGTAGTAGATAACCAACAAACCCACAATAGAGATTACATTCCTAAAAAAAAGTAGACAAATAAAAAATACTAAACACCCAATGAATCAATATCACATCCACCTGTAGGGTGGCCCTATAAATGTGCTCAATCAGTCTGGGGCTGCCGTGGAGGCCTCCGCTAGCCATTTGGCCCACACTTTGTCATATTTTTTGGGGCATCCTCTATTTTGGTAGGTTTCCTTATAGAGCGGTAGTACTTTGTTGACATGCGCTTTCCATAGCAATATAGACGGCGGGGTACCTTTTTTCCAGAAGAGAGTGATCATTTTCCTGGCATAAAATATCAGGAGCCCTATCAAAGTTCTCTCTGACACCCTAGGGGCCAATTCTTCTACTAAGCCTAGATGGCATATCTGTGGGGTTGGGGCTATATCTATTCCCACCACTTCCTGTATTACCTCTAGACCTTGCGACCAGTAGTTTGCTGGGCAGGACCAGAAGATGTGTATAAAGTCGCCCGGATCCCCGGTACATCTCCAACACTCTAAGGACAAGGAGGAGTTCATTTTATGCATTCTATACGGGGTAAAATACGCTCGATGTAGTATTTTATATTGTATGAGACGGTCTCTAAGGGAGACTAGGATTTTAAATGGGAAGTCCCACATGTCCTCCCAATCCTCAGAGTCCAGTCCCGGGACGTCCCTTGTCCACCGCTGACGGAGCTTTGACAGATCTGGAGAGGAGACCCTAAGGAGATGCGCATAAAGGACCAAGGTCGGCTTCCTGGTGCATTCATATCTAGTGACCCTCTCCAGATCGGATTGTACAATTTGCGTGTCATTGGCCTTCATTTGGGCTTTAAACGCATGAGACAGCTGCATATTGCGAAATAGATGCGAGGGAGGCACATTGTTGTGGGACACTAGATGATTGAAGGTGTACATAGCCGTGCCGGTGGTGAGGTCGGATATCAGCTTAATACCACATTTGGCCCATATTTTAGGGTCCGGTAGCGATAATAAATTGAAATTTGAATAGAAATGCACAGAATAGAAAAGAATATAATGGGGGAAAAGGAAAATAGAATAAACTACAATAGAAAATAATAAAATAGAAAGAATATAACCGTCTTCTAAAATTCTAATAAATTCCAAGTTGATTTGATTAGAGTAGAATAGAATAGAAAAAAAAAGAATAGAGTAAAATAAAAAAAACAATATAATCGTCTTTCGAAAATTTGAATTTTGAATAGAATACATTTGAATGTCAATATGGAATTCGAAAATAATTTGAAAATTAATGAACAAAACTAAATGCATTCTGGAAACAAATGTACTAAACTAAATTATTTAAGTAACAAATCTAAATGAAACTCTTTTTTGTATGGCCGAAATCTAGCTTTGTCTCCTCTAAGGTGATATCTGGAAATCTGTAGGTGGAGGAAACCCTCTTGTGTTAATAAATGGAGGTGAACAATGGATATTCCCTTAATAATAAAAAATAGCAGTATCCAGCACAAACTAGTAGCTTGTAGGCAGTCCTGTCAACATTCCTAAAAGCTGAAATCACTTTAAAGAATCATTTCACATTTCAGTTATAAGTAAAAATCTGATGTGCCAAGCCTCCTACTGGCTCCCTAAATCCCTATGGACTCCAGTGGTGAGATATTCCCATTACAGTTCCTTGCTGGTTCCTACATGCCTTAAGGGGGGTTGCAGGTGCTCTGTATGCACAGAGTGGAAAATTAAAGGTATTAAGGTTCATATACCTTGCGGCGCCTGATCTTATATGAAAGTATTTATCTTTTATTTGATTTCAAATTATTTTTATTAAATTATTATGCACAAAAAAAAGGTATACAAAACATATAAAAAAAAAAAACACATAAACACAAAAATGGATCCATCCTATAGATAGTATTTATCTTTTAGTGTGTATAATTATAGGTTACCTTTGTCTCAAGAAATTGAGCATATGATTTAAAATAATAATGTCTATATTATTTTCACTACAATTCTTACCAAAATATTTTTTTATAAATATATGTGTGGATGCTGCTAAAAGAGGCATCATGATAGCCATAACTTCTAAATCCATATCACTAGTATGCGATGGAATGGTTTCAGTATTTCACAAACAGAAAAGGCTTTACAGTAGAAATGAAGATCTTATCATTCTGTTACATTCAGCAAATGGATTTACACATCAAGTATTATGTGACTGGGATTTCCTGTTTGCTGAAAACAGTAAACGCCAGCCAAGTCTTGCATTGTTTATTTTATTTCCTAATATAAAGGATAAGGATAAAGCTAATAAAACAATCTAACTCAATTGTTTTGCAGCAATAAAAAATTAGGGGCAATTAACAGTGTTTGTTTTATAAACCAGGACTGTATTTATTTAGTAGAAAAATAAAAAACATCTTAATTATAATTTTTTTTATTTTATTTATTGAACTGTTTTATCAAAGGCAGTAAAAAGATGCCACCATTGGGTTTTAAATAGCAGGTCGTGTAAGCAGAGTTTTCGAGTCTTGTGGAACAAGTTCTGTGTTTGCAATACAAAAGCAATAAGAAGCAAAAAAGGTGTAAAATAATACTCACAAACAAAGCAATAGACATGTATAAACAAGAGAAAGCATCTGCCCCTCTTGGCATGTGTGAATGGGGACATCAGATCGTATGTTCTGCGGAACATGGACGAAGCTACTGTCTGACGCACACACGAGAGGTGTGTCTTACCTTTCTATTGCTTTGTGAGGATTATTTTAAATAAATAAATGTCAATAGTTTCTACAGTATTATGCTACATAGAGTTCTTTTCTTTCAATATGGTCATTTAATAAAAAATGCTGCAGCATTTATCTGAGGAATGAAGGAGTATGCCGGAGGGGCTTTAGTACCATAGATCTTGTCCCATTAACCTGGGGAAGCACTTTTGACCTTTTATAATTGAGGAGTCTTATTGTCTGGTACAGGTTATGCTGGTAGAGGAGATTGTCACAGGCTGCACTGCACACAGCGTTAGCTGATACCAGATTTTCACTATTGTTTTCACTATCTATAATTTTTAAAATTATAAAAAAAAATCAAAATTATGTATATATTTTGCACTGTTTTGCCCAATTGCACTGCATTTGCTTTTGATTGATTTAGTCTTAGGATTGTGTACTTAGAGGGATAGTGCAACACCTTTTTTTTTGCTTATTATTGTTTCATGTTTGTCTTCAATAGCTAGTTTTATGTAACACTAAGTGCACAGAATACTAATTTTTCAATAAATTAGCAATGCTCAAACACTGAATCTGTTGTCTGATCTAAACTTTATCACCTGGAAAATCAGAAGTAGTTAGTCACATTTAATGAAGCCTGTTTTGTAAAATTGAAACAGTTTTGCCACTTATCCAAGTAGCTTTATCACAACTGAAACATCTACTTTAAAGTGATTGTCATATAACGTCCTCCCAGATCGCGCCCCACCCCCAACTTAACCATACTAGACCGCATACCCTCAACATGGGGGTGGGTGCTTTGCACCCCCCCCCCCACCCCAAAGCTCCTTGCTCCCATGCTGATGGGGACAAGGGCATCTTCCCGACAACCCTGGCCAGTTAACAAGGGGACCACCAGATCATACCATGTAAATCATACCCCTACCCATTCACCAAAAGAGCAATTTTTTGACAAGTCCTTTATTTATTAACCACTTAAGACCCGGACCAAAATGCAGTTAAAGGACCTTGCCCCTTTTTGCGATTCGGCACTGCGTCATTTTAACTGACAATTGCGCGGTCGTACGACGTGGCTCCCAAACAAAATTGGCGTCCTTTTTTCCCCACAAATAGAGCTTTCTTTTGGTGGTATTTGATCACCTCTGCGGTTTTTATTTTTTGCGCTATAAACAAAAATAGAGCGACAATTTTAAAAAAAATGCAATATTTTTTACTTTTTGCTATAATAAATATCCCCCAAAAATATATAAAAAAACATTTTTTTTTCCTCAGTTTAGGCCGATACGTATTCTTCTACGTATTTTTGGTATAAAAAAATCGCAATAAGCGTTTATCGGTTGGTTTTCGCAAAATGTATAGCGTTTACAAAATAAGGGATAGTTTTATTGCATTTTTATTAATTTTTTTTTTTTACTACTAATAGCGGCGATCAGCGATTTTTTTCGTGACTGCGACAATATGGCGGACACTTCGGACAATTTTGACACATTTTTGGGACAATTGTCATTTTCACAGCAAAAAATGCATTTAAATTGCATTGTTTACTGTGGAAATGACAGTTGCAGTTTGGGAGTTAACCACAGGTGGCGCTGTAGGGGATGTGTGACCTATGTGTTGTGTTTACAACTGTAGGGGGGTGTGGCTGTAGGTGTGACGTCATCGATCACGTCCCCCTATTACAGGGATGACGCGATCGATGCTACGGCCACAGAGAAGCACGGAGAAGCCGTGTGTACACACGGCTCTCCCCGTTCTTCCGCTCCAGGGACGGATCGCCGCACTGCAGCGGCGATTGGGTCCGCGAATCCCGCGGTCCCGGTCCTCGAGCTTCGGACCGGGTCGCGGGCGCGCGCCCCCGCGACCCACGGCTGGGTACTAAAATCAACGTATATATACGTTGATGTGCCCAGCCGTGCCATTCTGCCAATGTAAATGTGCAGTAGGCGGTCCTTAAGTGGTTAAATAGCTCAGAGTTGTCTTCTCCTGAGCTGTCTTCTCCTGCTGCTCTCTCTACCGGTGCCGTCTTCTCCCACAGCCATATCTCCCGATGATGTCTTCTCCCCGAGCCACCTTCTCCCGCCGACCCGTCTCTCCCGCCGCCGTCTTTTCCCACCGCGTCTCTCTTGACGCCATTGGATGGACAAATGCGGCCTGGTATGATTTGGGGGGGGCGCTCGCTCATCCCCTCCCTTACCTGACCTACCGGGCTGCATACTCGTACGAGGGTCTGGTATGGATTTTGGGGGGACCCCATGCAATTTTTGTTTTAAGTTTTTGCTTGGGGGTGTCCCCTCCAAATCCATACCAGACTGAAGGGCAATTTGATGACTCATTGGTTGTTAAGGACATGGCTGCCGGCTTCCCGAAACGCTTCCCGACCTACTTCCCAACCGGATTCCCGACCACACATGGTTACAAAAAGGCAGAAAGCGGAGCAAAAAGCCCTTCAGACTCACTTAAAAGCAACATGCATAGATCTTGCAAAAAAAAAAGTGTCTCAGTTACAAGGCCCGCAGGGAACCTATCAACACATTACATACAGCATTAAAGTCTCCTATCACCAGAAAGGGAACCCCCAGGTTATCGGCAAGTATCATAGCCATTACCTTGATTACCTTGCTGTTATAGGGAGAAGGTACATAAACATTACCTAGTATGCATATCAAATTGTTACTAGAACAAATAAGGAAATCGTATCTCCCGTTTGTGTCTATTATAGCTTGTTGGTAGAAAAACTGTACGTTCGCAGAGATTAGAATACTGACACCTCCAGTGTAAGAGGAGAAAACTGAATGATGTTGTATTGGGTATGTACGAGAACATAGAAGTCAGTGGTGTCTTTGGTCAGATGTGTTTCTTGAATGCAGGCAATGGAGGTACCACAGCGCGATAATGAATCCAGAATTGCCTTATGTTTAAAGTGTTTTAGGCCCCTGATATTCTATGAGGTCAAAATAATCTCCGAAGACATATTGAAAAAAGGACAACAGGGGGGGGGGGGGTTAATGGAATGTAAAGTCAATACTATTGGCAAACTGGTCGCATCAGAATATAAGTGAACAGGTGAGGTATAGTGTTTGTGTCCAAGGACATGCCTGACGAAGGGGCCCTGCAGGGCTCCGAAACATTGCACTTTCCTTTGTGATGTGATCACTTTCATTAAAGGAATCTTTGGATGGAAGTTGTCGATCCATGGTGTGCTGGCGAATATGTATGCTTGCTTGATGTTTCTGTTTCCAGGACCCAACTGGTAATCGCAGCAGGACCCAACTGGTAATCGCTGCAGCACCCACCATTATATGAGCCATATTTGCTGGGACCGTGTGCGATAGGAATATTGACCAGACTGTATCCAAGAAGGACTAGAAAGTCAGAGGGGACTGTATAGTAGCAGCAATAAGTCAGACTGTAGCAAATACATTGTAACGTAATAGGGCTGGTTAAGGAGACAGCCAAAAAAGAAAAAAAAAAGAAGAAACATATAAAAAAAGAACGAGCAACAATTCCTGCAGTATTGTCCATGGGAAAAAAAAAACATGCCGAGGCCTCTTGTGAGCTTAGGTTCTGATCACAGCTCTGTTGGATAAGAGAGAACAAACAGTATCCGCCTTATACAGATTTCCTCTGTCTAGTGGAAGAAAAGCATATCCATTGATCTTCAAGAGGTAGGATTAGCTCTGGGCAGATGCTGCTCAGTGCAATCTAGCCATTGGGTAGCGGATTTAGGGGTGTCAAAGAAGTGGGTTTCCTACTTCGCCACAACCCACAGTTTAGCGAGTTACCACTTTGCTTAAGGGATCTGCAACGTACGAAGTCAACGATTCACTTCATCATATTGAGCTCTAAGCTTTTGTACCATTAATTTTGATTGTGCCTAAGCAAGGATAATATCTCTATCTTTGTGATGAAACATCTTCAAAATGAAAGGTTTAGGGTAACTTCCAGGAGGTAGTGGACAAGTGGGTACAGAAGGGTTGAAATTATTTTTGTCAAAGGTAGCAAGCAACCACTGCTCAAAATATTCTGTCGGATTTCTACTCTCAATTCAGGCAGTCCCAGAATGTGGACATTATTCCTCTGTAGTCTATTGTCCATGTCTTCTATGCGATTGGCGTAGCGTTGAACGACTACATGATTAGCAAGAACATCCCTCTTAACCAGGGCCATTTCATCTTCCACTGAGCCCACTCATTTTGCACGTCATGACGGATGAGGAACATATCTTCTCAAAGATGCTGGAACTGTGCTGTAAGTGTGGCTAATGAGGATGTACAGCTTTGAATTGCCATAATACATCTCTGAGAGTGGGTTCAGAAGAAGATGCTTTCAATATGGCTGGTGTTTGTGCAACCCATTCTGGCTCTGGTATGTCCTGAATAGGGGACTTTTCCTCCCTTAGATTGGCATGTAGGGTAGAGGGAGAGGATTCTGCTGTTGAATCCGGTCGGTCTGTGGAAACTCGGGAGTGAAAGAGCAGGACTGCCTTGACTACTCCTCCTCAGGTGTCAATGCAGATTGCTCCAACCGGGCTGCAGCCTCTCTGTTGCTGGGAGCAGATCAGAGCCATGCGTGTAATATACAAAGACTTTTGGAGTGATTTACTAAAGAAGTACATTTTTCACTTAGGGCTCTTTCACACGGACCATCCGCATGTCCGTTTTTCATCCATCCATTGTCGGATGAAAAACGGACATACATGTATCCCTATGGGATCGCGGATGTCAGCGGAGACATGTCCGCTGACATCCGATCCGCTCCGATCCGTGTTCATCCGATTCCCCATAGGGGAGAGCGGAGATCTGACAGGGCGGTCCCTGTACAGTGTGCGGGGACCACCCTGTCATCCGGCAGCTCAGCGAAGATCAACGGAGCGATCCCCGCTGAGCAAGCGGAGGTGCACGGGGCGGATCATTACTGATCCACCCCGTGTGAAAGAGCCCTTAGCCTGGTATGTTTTATGTTCACTTGCAATACCTAAGCACATGCAGAGAGATTTCCTTTACACATAATAGGATGTTTAAAAGTGAATATAGTTTGACTGAGCTAAGTGCAGAATGTATCCTTTAGTAAATCACCCAATTGACTTGGGAAGAATATTTTGTTCTTCTAAATAAATGTTCAAATGAAAAAGTCAGCAATGATAAAAGATTACCTGGATAGCAATGAAATGGAATCACAGAATAAACATCTGCTATCATAAAGTTCATCTTGCCAAGTATTAGTCAGGTACAATACATGCACATAGGTCAGTGTTTTTCCTAAGGTGCACCAAATGTTACACTCTCACTACTTGTCTCATTATGATTGTGACAATTGCTATTTTTGCACATTGTTTTTGCCATCGTAATTTTTATTTAAAATAAAAAAATTGTCAGTCCTATCTTCACATTATATCATATTGGCCAGAAAATAGAAGTTTCCTGATGAATTGAAATTTAATTGCAATATTCACAATGCGCTGTACAGGCTTTAGAGTCCAAAACATTATTAAATTTCACCTTTCTGCCTCTTGTTAATAAATTTAATAGGTCTGACATTTTCTTTTGGAAATCAACGTTTGAGGCATTCAAAGCAAACTGGAAAGTTAGAAGCAATGTGCAAAAATATCGGGTTTGTGCATTAGCTGTAATGGTGCTATTACGAAGACCAATGCATACTGTTAACAAAAAAAAGAAAATAAGTAATAGGTATACATATGTGTGACTGTTTGGTTACTTCAGAAAAGGTTATGCTCCAAACTGTTATTTTATGCCAAACCGCCTAAAAGTACATTTACCTGAAAGGTCCAGGAAGTTTGCATCTATAAAAGCAACAATTAAATATATAATTATCACCTAAAAAACATTTGCGTATTCTTGTCAGGAATAAATACAAAATGCTTCAAATACTCCTCAAATGATTTAGTACATTATAATTATTGTACAATCATATGGCTTTGTATTGAACTGCCTAGTGCTTTATGGAGTTAGGATTTCGATAAAGGCTTTCTCATGTTATTATCACATCAAAACTGCAGGTAATGCTGACATTTGGTCTTGATATGTTTTCTGGGGCGATGAAAAGAGTCCATCCGGAAAGATTTTATAATGCACCATATGAAACAACATTACATTTTCAGGATGAGGTTTATAATCTATAATCTATATACAATGTATCTATAACAAAAACTTTTTTTGGAAGTTAGAGCTGCTGTCAGGTTTTACAGTTATCCAGGGCTTTGTAGGAGAGATTTCCCCCTTGCTTCTTGTTCTGTAGACAGAAAATTTGGGGAAATCTGCAAGAGGGAAACAGAAAACAATAAAAACCTGACAGAGTTTCTAACATTCTCCTACTTCGTTTAAAAAACAGCATTTTTTTTTCTGGTTTGTGTTGCTGTTGGAGAGATTTCCCATCACTTCCTGTCCTAGGGACAACCTCTTGACCTGACACAAATAGGAAAGGGCTAAATCAAGGTTAGGCAACCTTTCAGAGGTTGATATCTACCTGGACAACATGTAGGAAAATAAAGATCCTTTTAAAAAAAAAAGCCTCCAATAAAAACACAAAGGGGATGATTTACTGAATGCAAATAGACTGTGCACTTTGCAAAGTGCAGTTGTACTCTGTAGGTGCAGATGCTCCAGTGCTTACTAAATTAAGTAAGGTTTCACTTTAAAAAGAATACCCAATCATGTGCAAGATAATAAAAAAAAACAGCATTTTTTCTTGCACATGATTGGGTAAAAGAAGCCAGCAGAGCTCCTGCTCATTTACTAAGTTCCAGAGTAACTGCTTTTGAAGAGGGCAACTCTATTTGCCTTTAGTAAATCAACCCCGCAGTGTATCACAGTAGTGTCTTCTGCCCCGCTTCAAACCACTCCCCTCCAGTATTATGCTATGCCCCCTTACTGTAGTGTCCTCTGCCCTTCTTTCATAGCACTGTCCTCTGCACCATACCCCCCAGTAGTGTCCTCTGCCGCCCCCCCCATCCGTCTGTACTGTGCTCCCCCATAGTTGTGTCCTCTCCTCTGCCCCCCATATAGCACAAACCTCTGCTTTCTCAGCCCCCCTCCCTCCCCCTAGTAGTGTCCTCTGCTCCTCTATAGCTGTTTCCCTTGTTGCTCCCAACACACAGCTGTAGGTAGCTCTCTCCTACTTTACAACACTTGTACATCACAGAGGCAGCACAGTGCTGGATGGAGAGTGGGATCGGGAGCTGCTTTAGTTAATTTTTTATATTAACAAGCTGATGACTGGTTGCTAGGACCACCTAGCAACCAATCACCTGCTAGTTAACTTGCAAAGTTAATTAAAGCAGCTCCTGGTCTCGCCCTCCATCCTGCATGGTTTTGCCTCTCACTCCTCTCTGCTAGTGAAGGGAGAGCAACACCGGCAGAGCCTGGGGGAAGCATTTTGCACACAGCCTGTATCTTGGTCTACCTGTCGACTTCGGACCCAAGGGTTAGATGATGCTGGATTATTCTGCAGTCAGGAGTTGGGCTCTACATGACTTGCTGTGCTTTAATTGCACACTGTGAGAACCTCACAGCTTGTAGTGAAATTAGAGTAAGCGGAAGTCTGTACAACTGTGAAAGACTAAAAGGAAGGCTGGAGTTCAGCTTTAATGAAATTCCTATTCATCTTATTATAAAGCAACTTATTGTTCAATTTTCTTTTCATCAAATGTCTCTTGTCAAATATTCCAGAGAAAACAACAGGTAAAACTGCTAAGTAAATGTTCTATCAGCATTACCTTAAGGCCAGGGGAGGACTCTGTTTGGCTTTTCTTTAATACAAAATTGAAGTGTTTTCTCCCTTAAGAGCTTTTCAAGTCATGAATCAAATATCATTGAGCAAGTAGAGGAAAATTGCATTAGTCTATGAGGCATGTATTTCCATTACTGGAATTTACACTGCACCAAATTATCTTATTACTACACAACCTAAAATGGAAGTGTGGCGCCAAACCGCTATCAACCTAATTTGTAATGACCCTGATGCTTTTTGTGTGTAAAGGGGGAGGGTAAATTGTTAAAGAACTGAGAAATGTCAGTACAAGGTCATCATCCAGACGTACTTATTGTAAACCGTGTACCTATATAGTGATATAAAATAATTCTGAGTGAACAAAATAGCAGCGTTTCATTACGTTCGGACCACCGACCATCAAGTGTGCAGTGTTTTGAAGTGAAGAGGAGAACAATCGGAGCGGGGGGTGAGACCTATGGTTAAACATTCTGTCCGCCGAGACCATAATACATCAAGGTTTTCCCGCACATTTGTCTCTGGTTTTGGAGTTCACTGCTGAGTTTACTGTTGAAGTGCCTCTGTTTGTTTTAATAGATGTGAGTGCAATGTGTGAAGGCCTCTTGTGCTGTTTTTAAATAAATAGTTTTGATATACTTCATTATTGGAGCCATTTTTATTTTTACATGTGTAATAACATTGAGGTGCTGGAGCACTGGTGGAGTCGTTTGATGCTTTTGGAGATTCTGCGATATTGCCAAGCATGTGAATGTGAGGCATGTCCTATTGGTAAGCGCAATTCCTTAGGGTGTGGAGTCACTGAGCACTTATGGTGTGGTGGAAGGTTTTAAAGAAGATTGTTCAAGAGTAGGGTTGAGCGAACCCGAACTGTAAAGTTCGGTTCGGTACGGACTTTGTTTTTTTTTGTACCCGAACCCAAACCCGAATAATTGGAAAAAGTTTGGGTTCGGAGTTCGGCTATGTTACGGCACGCTGCACGGCAGCCAATCGCCATTTGTTTTACTACTGTGACTAGGAAGCCATCACAGCCATGCCTACTAATGGCATGGCTGTGATTGGCCAGTGCAGCATGTGACCCAGCATGTGACCAGCCTCTATATCAGATAGAGGCACACAGCACAGCTCGCCACTTTGCTTTAGCTAGGGTAGGGACAGGCTGCTGCTGATTGAGGGACAGAGTTAAATAGGATTCCCCTGCTTGAGAAATCTACACCAGCACTGTTTCTTTCTGTGAGATCTGCATCTTATCATTTAGGGACTGTGCATTACATCGTTTAGGGCTCGTCAGTCTGCTTTAGCTAGGGTAGGGACAGGTTTGCTGCTGATTGAGGGAGAGTGTTAGATAGGATTCTCCTGCTTGAGAAATCTACACCACCAGCACTGTTTCTTTCTGTGAGATCTGCATCAGGTTCCTGCTATTTCCTATAGGGACAGAAATATATAGGTGACGCTCTGCATATTTCACCAGCACTGCACCTGTCACCTGTGATATACTGTGTGTGTCCAGTACATTCCTCAGGGACAGGTTCCTGCTATTTCCTATAGGGACAGATATATATAGGTGACTCTCTGCATATTTCACCAGCACTGCACCTGCCACCTGTGATATACTGTGTGTGTCCAGTACATTGCTTAGGGACAGGTTCCTTCTATTTCCTATAGGGACAGAAATACATAGGTGACTCTCTGCATATTTCACCAGCACTGCACCTGTCACCTGTGATATACCGTGTGTGTCCAGTACATTGCTTAGGGACAGGTTCCTGCTATTTCATATAGGGACAGAAATATATAGGTGACTCTCTGCATATTTAACCAGCACTGCACATGTCACCTGTGATATACTGTGTGTGTGTCCAGTACATTGCTTAGGGACAGGTTCCTGCTATTTCATATAGGGACAGAAATATATAGGTGACTCTCTGCATATTTTACCAGCACTGCACCTGTCACCTGTGATATACTGTGTGTGTCCAGTACATTGCTTAGGGACAGGTTCCTGCTATTTCCTATAGGGACAGAAATATATAGGTGACTCTCTGCATATTTCACCAGCACTGCACCTGTCACCTGTGATATACATTGTGTGTCCAGTATATTGCTTAGGGACAGGTTCCTGCTATTTCCTATAGTGACAGAAATATATAGGTGACTCTCTGCATATTTCACCAGCACTGCACCTGTCATCTGTGATTTACTGTGTGTGTCCAGTACATTGCTTAGGGACAGGTTCCTGCTATTTCCTATAGGGACAGAAATACATAGGTGACTCTCTGCATATTTCACCAGCACTGCACCTGTCACCTGTGATATACCGTGTGTGTCCAGTACATTGCTTAGGGACAGGTTCCTGTTATTTCATATAGTGACAGAAATATATAGGTGACTCTCTGCATATTTCACCAGCACTGCACCTGTCACCTGTGATATACTGTTTGTGTCCAGTACATTGTTTAGGGACAGGTTCCTGCTATTTCCTATAGGGACAGAAATATATAGGTGACTCTCTGCATATTTCACCAGCACTGCACCTGTCACCTGTGATATACTTTGTGTGTCCAGTACATTGCTTAGGGACAGGTTCCTGCTATTTCCTATAGTGACAGAAATATATAGGTGACTTTCTGCATATTTCACCAGCACTGCACCTGTCACCTGTGATTTACTGTGTGTGTCCAGTACATTGCTTAGGGACATGTTCCTGCTATTTCCTATAGGGACAGAAATACATAGGTGACTCTCTGCATATTTCACCAGCACTGCACCTGTCACCTGTGATATACCGTGTGTGTCCAGTACATTGCTTAGGGACAGGTTCCTGCTATTTCCTATAGTGACAGAAATATATAGGTGACTCTCTGCATATTTCACCAGCACTGCACCTGTCACCTGTGATATACTGTGTGTGTCCAGTACATTGTTTAGGGACAGGTTCCTGCTATTTCCTATAGGGACAGAAATATATAGGTGAATCTCTGCATATTACACCATATTACACTATTGTTGTATTTAAAAAACACCCATTTAGGGCAAGATACTACATTTGAGAAATATGAGGAAAACTTCAAATAAGGGACGTGGCTGCGGTCGTGGTGCTGCTGGTGGAGCTCCTGTTACAGGGAGAGGACGTGGTCGATCTGTGCCAGCTACACGCACAAGTGAAACACCTTTCTCAGGTGTGAGTAGGCGACAGAGCCTGCAGCGGTATTTGGTTGGGCCTAATCCAGCTCTATGAATGTTGAGGCCAGGAGCAGAACAGGCGGTAGTAGATTGGGTTGCTGACAGTGCCTCCATTTCCTTCACATTGTCTCTCTGAGCCCCAAATCATGCAGCAGTCTTCTGCTTTTTGATGAGTCTGTTAGCATGTGTTCCCAGGGCCATCCACCTAGCCCAGCCCCAGAAGTGGAAGAGATTGAGTGCACGGATGCCCAACCACTTATATTTTAAGATCAGTACATGGGGGGACTATCACAGCACGTCTTGGATGATGATGAAACACAGTTGCCAACTGCTGGTGCTTTTGCAATTGTGCAGACCGACAAGGAGGGCAGTGGTGAAGACTGGGTGGAAGATGATGTGGATGTCGACCCGACATGGAATCAACCTCATGCAGGTGACCCATGTAGTTCGGAGGAAGAGGCGGTGGTCGCACAGAGCCACCAGCACAGCAGAAGAGGGGGCAGGGTGCCAAAGCAGAGCATCCGTCCCTAGACACTACGCCTGCTACTGCCCAACGCAGCAAGGGACCGAGCACACCAATGCCAGGTCCAAGGAGTTCCCTAGCGTGGCAGTTCTTCACAATGTGCTGATGACAAGACACAAGTGGTTTGCACGTTGTGCAATCAGAGCCTGAAGCGAGGCATAAACATTCTCAACCTGAGCACAACCTGCATGACCAGGCATCTAAGTGCAAAGCACGAGCTGCAGTGGAGTAGACACCTCAAAAACCAAGAAAGGACTCTGGCTCCTCCTGCGTCCTCTTCTGCATCAGTCGCAGGCCTCTCGGCCTCTTCATCCACCTCTGTAGTGACAGTGCTACCTGCCACCCCTCAATTAGAGGACCGGCAAGCAACACTACCACCTGGGTCACCAAACATCTCCAGAATGTCCCATGGAAGCATTCAGCTCTCTATCTCCCAAACACTGGAGCGGAAGAGGAAGTAACCCCCTACCCACCCACGATCCCTGGCCCTAAATGCCAGCATTTCAAAATGACTGGCCTTTGAAATGCTGTCATTCCGTCTGGTGGAGACGCAGAGTTTTAAAAGGCTGATGGCATTGGCTGTCCCACAGTACGTCGTGCCCAGCCGCCACTACTTTTCCAGGCGAGCCATCCCTTCCCTGCACAACCAGGTGGGGGACAAAATCAGGTGTGCACTGCGCAACGCCATCTGTGCCAAGGTCCACCTAACTACGGATACGTGGACCAGTAAGCACGGTCAGGGACGTTATATCTCCCTAACATGCATGGATGGATAAATGCAGTGGCGGCTGGGCCTGAGGCGGATAGCAGTTTGGCGCATGTCCTTCCACCACCGAGGATTGCAGGGCGCTTCAGTTTGCCTCCTGTTCCTAACTCCTCCTACCACGCTTCCTCATCCTCTACCGCATCCTCATCCAGTCAGCGTAACAAATTCACCACCAACTTCAGCACAGCCATGGGTAAACGCCAGCAGGCAGTTTTAAAACTTTCCTGTTTGGGGGAAAAACCACACACCGCGCAGGAGTTGTTGAGGGACATGGAACAACAGACCGATGAGTGGTTGGCGTCACTGAGCCTCAAGCCAGGCCTGGTGGTGTGCGATAACGGGCGAAATCTCGTAGCAGCTCTGGGCCTAGCCGGTTTGACGCACATCCCTTGCCTGGCACATGTGCTGAATTTGGTGGTGCAGAGGTTCCTGAAAACTTACCCCGATATGCCATAGCTGCTGCAGAAAGTGCGGGCCGTCTGTGCGCATTTTTCGGCATTCTCACCCTGCTGCTGCTCGCCTTGCAGCGCTGCAGCGTAACTTAGGCCTTCCCGCTCACTGCCTCGTATGTGATGTGCCCACAAGGTGGAACTCCACCTTGCACATGCTGGCCAGACTATGCGAGCAGCAGCAGGCGATAGTGGAGATTTAGCTGCAGCATGCACGCGTGAGTCGCTCTGCGGAACAGAACCACTTCACCACCAATAACTGAGCTTCCATGCGAGACCTGTGTGCCTTGTTGCCCTGTTTCGAGTACTCCACCAACATGGCCAGTGCCGATGACACTGCTCTCAGTGTGACTATCCCAGTTCTATGCCTCCTTGAAAAAATGCTACGGGCGATGATGGAAGAGGATGTGGCACAGGAGGAGGAGGAGGAGGAGGAATCGGGATCATTTTCAAGGCTTTCAGGGCAGTCATTCACAAGTGGCTCCGAGGGTGGGTTCCTGCACCAACAAAGGTCAGGTACACAATTGTCCAGCAAGGGCACAGTTCTGGAGGATGACGCGGTGGAGGATGAGGAGGAGAAGGACATGGAGAAGGAGGAGGAACCATGTTCACAGCAGGGTGGCACCCAGACAAGCTCATGGCCATCACTGGTGCGTGGCTGGGGGGACACAGAGGACACAGATGATACACCTCCCACAGAGGACAGCTTTTCGTTGCCTCTGGGCAGCCTGGCGATTACATGCTGCAGTGTCTCTGCAACGACCGGCGTGTTTCGCACATTTTAACAGGTGCTGATTACTGGGTGGCCACGCTGCTGGATCCCCGTTACAAGGACAATGTACCGTCCTTAATTCCCTCACTGGAGCGTGATCGCAAGATGCGCGAGTACAAGCGCACGCTGGTAGACGCGCTGCTGGTGCAATTCCCACCTGGCAGCGGGGGCACAGTGGAAGCACAAGGCGAAGGCAGAGGGGGAGGAAGAGGTCGCCAACGCAGCAGGGGCACCGCCAGCACCTCAGAAGGCAGGGTTAGCATGGCCGAAATGTGGAAAAGCTTTGTCAGCACACCACAACAAACAGCACCACCAGCTGATATGGAACGTTTTAGCATGAGGCAGCATTTCAGCAACATGGTGGAGCAGTATGTGTGCACACGCCTACACATACTGAATGACCGCTATGCCCCCTTAAACTTCTGGGTCTCCAAAGTGGGCACATGGCCTGAACTTGCCCTTTACGCCTTGGAGGCGCTGGCCTGCCCTGCGGCCAGTGTATTGTCTGAATGTGTATTTAGCACGGCAGGGGGCGTTATCACAGACAAGCGCAGCCGCCTGTCCAGAGCCAATGTGGACAAGCTCACGTTCATTAAAATGAACCAGGCATGGATCCCAGAGGACTTGTCCGTACCTTGTGCAGAATAGACACAGGGCCGGCCTTACCCAGCCATTGTTTTTTTTCTGATCTTTCTAGGGTTGCCATCTCATCCCTTTAAAAGCAAAAACGTATTAATTACACAGGTTCTCTGGCTGATTAAGGTGCTGATAATTAAACTCACTTGGTGCCCTATCAACAGTAAATTAGCCCCAGAACCTGTGTAATTACTCTGTGTTCAGGTTTAAAGGGATGAGGTAGCAACCCTAGATCTTTCTCAGTCTTTTGGGGTTTACCCTCATTTAAAAAATAAATCAATTAAAAACCAAAACCTGCTGTGTTGGCTACCTCCTCCTCCTCCATCGCCGCTTCCACCTACACCACCACATTCACCTCAACCTCCTACTACATATGGACCTCGTCCTCCTAGGTCAAAATGATTTTATTTTTTATTTTTATGTTATTTTAAATTATTTCCCTATCAACATTTATTTTCAGAGTACTTGCCATGCTCTTCTCGACATTTTGCTGCCATTTGCAGCCCTCCAGACCTTTTCCGTTTTTTAGAGACATTTTAGTAGTCAAAAGTTCGGGTCCCCATTGACTTCAATGGGGTTCGGGTTCGGGTCAAAGTTCGGGTCAAGTTCGGGTCCCGAACCCAAAGTTTTTTTTCACCGAACCCGAACATCCAGGTGTACGCTCAACTCTATTCAAGAGGACTAAGTGGACACCTGAAAGTTTAATCACTTGAAATTGAATCACTTTTAGACTTGGCTTGTTACAATTTATTTTTGACCACTGGATGAACGTTTTGAACATTTAATCACAATTATTCAGTTCACTTTATGTGTATGTTTATTTTTATATATATATATTGTGACAGGAAGTCAGGTAAATCTGTGTGTGTTGTCACAGACGGGAGAAACTTTTCTGCCTTGTTTAGACAATACACCAATTACTATTGGGCCTCGGCTGCAGAAAATGGCCAGAGAGCTTTAGGGCATTGGAAGGCTTTAGCTGTTCAGAATTAAGCAATTAAAGCCCCTATAAAGATAGCCTAAGGATGACGACTGATTGCTGCATCCTGAGGCTGTGTGAGTGAAGGAGTAGTCACAAACCCTACTGAAGAGGTGAGGTGCTGATGAATATTTCTGTGTGAGAAATATCAAAGAGACTTTTTGTTTTCTGCTGTAGGACCAGCAGTGTCTGTCCAGCAGCAGGCTGTGCCAGACTCCATAGGTAGGTTCCTGTGTTGGGAAGGTAGACGCCCCAAGTGGGAAGGGTTTATTTTATGTTTTGTTTTGGTTATGCTGTTTTGATGCTTGCACGCGTATCCAGCAATATGGAAAAATAAACCATATCATTTGTTTTCAATCATCCTCAACTGCCTTTTTGTACAGTTTAGCGTGTAGCGAACCCATCCAGGGGTCACACACACCCGCTACCGAGCTTAATACCTCACACATGGTGGAGTGCCGCAGGCAGTTAAAGTAAACCCAAAATGGAGGAGATGCTAAAACAGATGGTTTTAGCAAATGCAAATCAACAGCAAGCAAATGCAAAACACCAGCAGGCCAATGCAAGTTTTGAAGCTCAGCAACAGGCTTACCAGCGGAGCATTGCAGCTCAACTACAGGCTCACCGAGAGAGCATGGCAGGTTGGAAACAGAGACACCAGCAGCAAATGGAGGCCATCGTGAAATAATTTGAGATAACAGAAGAAAAAGGATGGCAAGCCCTCTCTGACTGAGAATCCAGAGGACCATAATGCTATGGAGGTTACCACGTCTGTTGTTGAGACGGAGTCATCACCGGAGTGTAGTATTTCACCAGAGGAACAAGAAGTGGAGCCAATGGAGTGTGCCCTGGCAGAGCCTGAAACTCCCGAAGTAAAGGAGCCGCCATTAGTAGTAGAAAAGTCTGTAGAGCCTGTTGAATCCAATGTTGTGAATGGCGTTCCAGAGGTCAAACCAGACGAGACCAAACCAGAAGAGAAAGACCCTCATGTACAAAAAGATGCTGAGGAGGTCCCGGCTGTCCCCGCAGTAGCAGCTCCTATGAAGCTGAATCGACGGTCTGACAGTTCTGCTAAATACAGTAGAGAACCTTCAGCAAATACTTTGAAGAAACTTGATGATCCAGCTACCAAAGCTGTTACCTTGGAACTGGAACCCAACAAGTTTAAAGGCAAGATTTTGGATTGCTCCAGATCTTTTTTCGCAAAGCCAAATTGCTGCATTACCATATGAAGTATTTCCCTGGCGTTGACAAGTCAGAGCAGGATCAGAGTCCTGTCACGAGGCATATGCAGACAAGAGGCTCTTTAGCTCACGAAAAGGCCAGTCAGCAAAGCTCAAAGAGAAGACGCACCAAAAACAGTTCAAATTCCCACAGACCGTCCCTAAAAGACAAAAGCAAGGAGAAACAAATCCAGAAGTCTCATCGCAAGCCAGACAAGCTGTCTGAAAGTGTTAAAGAAAAAGTAAGAGAAAAGTTCAAAGATTTCTTGAGTCTGAAGTAAAAGAAAAAAAAGAAGAAAAAGAAAGCAAAGTCAGAGCTGTCTGGTAGTGAAGAGAACATAGAGGTTTCTAAGGAGCTCTCACCAAAAAAATTACAACCTTCAAAGATCAACAGTGATTATAAGGCCCCGTGTTCCGGTAAAAGCAGCGATCATGGATGCCGTCCATATACAAGACTAAGTGATGAGGAGACGCTCAGCGATTCTTGCACGGAAAGCTTACTTTGGAGTGATGAGGATTACAACGAAGAAATCGTTGTCACGCAAGCTGATGATTTTCTAAATGTTGGCCGCAACAGGAGCAAGTACAGCTCTGCCAAGCAAAGACTTGTGATGGACAATATGAATAAGTCGCTGGGACTCTGCTCTGGAAAATTTATCTCTCAAGATGATGGTTCAAATCAAGAATCTTTTAGTTGTACAAAGGCTCATGCTGAAAATTAGAAAAATGACCTAATGTCTGAAGCAGTTGCTCTCTGTTCCGGTTCTTTCACCAACAGAGAAAATGAAGAAAATGAGGCTGGGCTTGAGGATTTCCATCTTCTACCATGTGATGATTCTGACAGCGAAGAGCTTGCAGAAATTGAAAGTGGTGCAGAAAATGAAGAGGAGGAAGTGAAGGAGGAAGTAAAGGTGGAAATGGCAGTGAAGGAGGAGGATGACGCCCTGCAGGATGAGGCATCTGCTGTACTGACGGGGAGCGATTCCGAAAAGTGCTCCTACCCCCTGGGTTATGTGAAGAGACAAGCGCTGTACGCCTGCAGTACCTGCACCCTGGATAAAAAGGAGCCTGCTGGGATATGTCTGGCCTGTACATACAAGTGTCATGAAGGCCATGACCTGTTTGAGCTCTACACCAAGAGGAACTTTCGCTGCGATTGTGGAAATGCCAAATTTAAACAGCTGGAGTGCAAGTTATATCCGGATAAAGAGAAGAAAAACCTGGCTAATAATTACAATGACAATTTCTTTGGCCTGTACTGCACATGTAAGAGACCGTACCCCGATCCTGAGGATGAGACCCCAGATGAGATGATCCAGTGTGTGGTGTGTGAGGACTGGTTTCATGGTCGGCACCTAGGGGCAGTTCCATCGGAGCACGTTGAGTTTCATGAGATGGTGTGCCAGGGCTGTATGGATCACTGTTCATTTATTTGGGCCTACTCTGCCAAGTTAGGAGTTCCTGGTGTCACCAAGATTACCAAAGCAGAAACGGAACATGAAGATGTTAAAGTTGATGATTGTCCTACAGAAACAGCCAACACTCAGAATGGACTAACAATAAATAATGAAGAATGTGTGGAAGATAAGGACGATGAGGAGGAGGCAATTCTTAGAAAGCTAAATCTGAAGGACTTTATGGAAAATGAAGCTGAACTTTCTGGAAGTAATGTTGAAAGTGAAATTCCTGACCGCTTCAGGGCAAATGAAGTGGCTGAAGTGCAGGAAGTAGGGGTTTGGCCATCTTCAGTTCTCAGTCAGTTGCTTGATGGAAATAAAGCCGAAAAATTAATTCTGACACTGCACTAAATGATGTAGAAAAAGTGTGTCCAATATCCACTGAGCCTTGTGAATGTAGTAAGGCAGGTGATATTCATGACTTTCCCATAATTGATGATCAGCAGAGCAGGGTCATTGAGGAATCTGAATTGCAAGAAATATGCACCCAGACTGAAGCTATTTTTGCCTCTGTGAATTATTTGCATGTTAAAGAGCAGTGTGTTAATTTTTATGTTAATGAAATCGGACTTGAATATAAAGGTAATGTCACGTCCTGTGAAACCCAGTCTTTAGAAAGTGTTCTGTCAGAGAAAGTAACGCAGGATAATACTTTGAACTTGACTACCAAGATTCCTCGGGAAGTAAAATCTATTTTTCAAAGTGTAGAATCTGTAATGGCAGATGAGCCCTCTGAACGTTGTGAAACCTCCATCACTGAAGTGGTCAGAGAGGCTAAATGTACTAATTTAATTGATGCTTTTTCCAAATGTATTGAAAGGAATGAAGAATATGAGAATTTGTGTCCAATAGTCAATGGTTTCAAAGAAACAAATACTAAAACATTTTTGGGAGACTATGAGGCAAAGATAGCTGAACAACTAGCCATAAACATAAGTTCAAAAGTGATTGTAGCTGCTAGACAAGAAAAGTTGTCTAGCTCAGTTAACCACTTCAATACCCGCCCATTGACAATTGACGACCAGAGATGGGATCTCCCATCCTAAGTGGCCATCAATTGACGGCCTGGACTTTGCGGGTGGATATCTGAATGATGCCTGCATCCAGATATCCAGATATCCTCTTCTTCTGCACGACATAAGAACGATCATAGCGGCGGTTCCGCCGCTTGATCGTTCTTACAGGACTTCCCCCCCTCCCGCCGCCATCCGGTGCTTCTCCGGGCTCTCCCGTGCCTTCTGGGGCCCGGAGAATAAATCGTCCGGCGTCGGCAGGAAGCATAGAGATGACTGGTGACCAGATGGTCACCAGTCATCTCTATGACCGTCGGAGAACCCGGGCGCGATGTGATGACGTCACGCCTGGGTAAACAAAGCCGCGAAGCAACCATTCATGAGATCGGTGAATTTTTTTTCACTGATCTCATGGTTTCCAGCCTGGAGGAGAGATATGAGTTCTTATTAAACCCGCATCTCTCCTTAAAGAGGACCTGTCACACACATTTCCTATTACAAGTGATGTTTACATTCCTTGTAATAGGAATAAAAATGGAAAAAAAAATTAAAAAAAGTGTAAAAATAAATAAAAAATAAGTAAAAAAAATAAATAAAAGATAAAAAAAAATTAAAACGCCTCTGTCCCCGATAGCTCGCGTGCAGAAACGAACGCACACGTAAGTCCCGCCGACATATGTAAACGCCGTTTAAACCACATACAGTGACTGCCGTCGAGAATGTGTTTTTAGCACGACAGCATAGCGATGACTCTCGGCGACAGGGTGCCGACATCTCGCACTCGCTGGAATAGTAAAAGCACATTCTAGCGAGCGCGTCATAGAACCGATGGGGATCCGACGTGGATTCCCGCCAATTCCACACGTGGGCGGCGTTTGTTATGAATCCTGAAGGGGAGGGCCCTTAGGTCTGTTATGGGGTGTAAGGAGACCCCCCTACGCTGAAAAAACAGCGTGGGGGTCCCCCCACAATCCATACCAGACCCATATCCAAAGCACGCCAGCCGGCCGGCCAGTCAGGAGGGGAGTGGGGGCGAGCGAGCGCCCCCCCCTCCTGAGCCGTACCGGGCCTCATGCCCTCAACATGGGGGGGTCAGGTGCTCTGGGGGAGGGGGGCACACTGCGGCCCCCCCACCCCAGAGCACCCTGTCCCCATGTTGATGAGGACAGGGCCCCTTCCCGACAACCCTGGCCGTTGGTTGTCAGTGTATGCAGGTGGGAGGCTTATAGGAATCTGGGAGCCCCCTTTAATAAGGGGGCCCCCAGATACCGGCCCCCCACCCTAAGTGAATGAGTATGGGGTAATCGTACCCCTACCCATTCACCTGCAAGAAAAGTGTAAACACAAATAAACCACACAGGGTATTGAAATATTTTATTAGTTGGCCACCGGGGGGGGGGGGTGTATGGTCGCTTCTATAAAAGCGCCCCCCCTCGGCGGGCTTCTTCCAACATCTTCGGCGGGGGGGGTCGTCTCCGATCTCCGGGGGTCTTCTCCGCTCTCCGGGGGGTCTTCTCCGCTCTCCGGGGGGTCTTCTCCCGCTCTCCGGGGGGTCTTCTCCCGCTCTCCGGGGATCTTCTCCCACTCTCCGGGGGGTCTTCTCCACTCTCCGGGGTCTTCTCCCGCTCTCCGCTCTTGATTCGGCGTTCTCCGGTGCCTTCTTTCTGTTCAGGACTGGCCGCCGCTTCTGTCACGTCATCTTCTTCTTCTTCTTCTTCTTTTCTCCAGATGTTGATGCGACGCTTCCTCCCACTGTTATGCCGGGCGCGCGGCTCCCAGTGACTTATATAGGCCTATCTTGTGACGTCGCAGTCCCATCATGCTCCGGTAGGTACCACGTGGTACCTACCCACGTGCTACCTACCCACGTGGTACCTACCGGAGCATGATGGGACTGCGACGTGACAAGATAGGCCTATATAAGTCACTGGGAGCCACGCGCCCCGGCATAACAGCGGGAGGAAGCGTCGCGTCAACATCTGGAGAAGAGAAGGGAAGAAGAAGAAGACGACGTGACAGAAGCGGCGGCCAGTCCTGAACAGAAAGAAGGCATCCACATGGATTATGCATTGCAGAGCACAGTGTTATCAGCTCTTGGTATTGGTTATGACTCGCTGAGTTCTTCAGGGATTGAGCTATCGAGGGAAACCTTTGTGTCCATTGAAAAACCAATTAAGGTTTTGCATGGTTTACAACTGAAAATGAATTTATTACAGAGCAAGGAACACCCTCTTATGTACCTCAGCCGAAATTTGAAGACCAATAGGAGAATAAATAGGTGGTTCCTGGGCCTTCAGGAATTTAGTTTTGTCGTAACGCATCGCCCTGGTGTTAAAATGGGGAATGCAGATGGTTTGTCCCGAGTGCATGCGTGCCTGGCAACCTGTGTCCCAACCCTAGGGTTGAAACCAAGGGGGGGGGTATGTGACAGGAAGTCAGGTAAATCTGTGTGTGTTGTCACAGACGGGAGAAACTTTTCTGCCTTGTTTAGACAATACACCAATTACTATTGGGCGTCGGCTGCAGAAAATTGCCAGAGAGCTTTAGGGCGTTGGAAGGCTTCAGCTGTTCAGAATTAAGCAATTAAAGCCCCTATAAAGATAGCCTAAGGCTGACGACTGATTGCTGCATCCTGAGGCTGTGTGAGTGAAAGAGCAGTCACAAACCCTACTGAAGAGTTGAGGTGCTGATGGATATTTCTGAGAAATATCAAAGAGACTTTTTGTTTTTTGCTGTAGGACCAGCAGTGTCTGTCCACCAGTAGGCTGTGCCAGACTCCATAGGTAGGTTCCTGTGTTGGGAAGGTAGACGCCCCAAGTAGCAAAGGGTTTATTTTATGTTTTGTTTTGGTTATGCTGTTTTGATGCTTGCACGTGTATCCAGCAATATGGAAAAATAAACCATATCATTTGTTTTCAATCATCCTCAACTGCCTTTTTGGACAGTTCAGCGTGTAGTGAACCCATCCAGGGGGACACACACACCCGCTACCAAGCTTAATACCTCACAATATATATATATATATATATATATATATATATATATATATATATATATATATATGCACTTTTTTTAGTATATGTATGATACACTCTTTCACAGGGGTATATTTATTTATTTTCGTTCAGTCACTGAACTTAGCGCTGCTATTTTGTTCACTCAGAATTATTTTATATCACTATTTATTTATTTATTTATTTAAAGTAGCTGCTTTATGGTCTCTTTTTTTGTTTATTCTTTGGCGCAATGGGGTGTGAGAAGGTGGAAGGGGGCCTTTATATTGCTTTTTTGACCATTTTTTATTATCGTGTACCTATATAACTGTGACTGTGGCAAACGTGTCATATTTTTTTTTTTTATATTGTGTTCTTCTAGTTGTATAAAAAGCTTGCGTAATTAACTGCCCTCCATTTGCTGATGTCTATCAGATCTACCAAACCTAGGATGTCTGCCTGCAGGGCTGCTGTTTGAAATCACGGGCCCAATTCAGCCTTACTCCCCTTCCCGGCCAAAAGTGACTAAGGACATAGACTTATCAGTCCCTTTCTTTGCAGCCTCAGCAGCACATATTAATGAATAGGAAATGCTTTGAGGCTTCCTGTTCATTCACAAATGGAAGCATAGTAAAACTGTGTTTACTATGCTTCAGTGATGAATGAACACAGGAGTGATTAGTACCGATCACTCACTGTGTTCACTCATGGAAGGAAGGGGGCCAGTAAATTACATATTTAGTGGCCCCTTCCCCCGCTCTCAATCTTGAAACGTATTCTTTTGTTGCCCACAGTAGATGCCAGTGGGAGAGGAGGAAAAGGGAAAAACGGGGGGCCCGGACAGCAGATGGAAGGGGTGCATGTCCTAGGACCAATTCCCCTGCAGTGCACCCAGAGCGAGAAAGAGATAGAGAAGCTGGTAGTGCTGCAGGGGGAGGCAGAAGAGGATCAGTGACTGCAAGAAACACAGTACAGCCAGCCTTCAAGCTCAACAGGTGCCTGGGGCACCCTTTTGAACTGGTGGTGCCCAGGCCCAGTACAGGGGGACTGGCTGTACTGCCTTATCAGCAGCCCTGTCTGCCAGGGGGAGTCCATTCAAAATTGATATTATAAATCAGGATGACCCACCCGGGATAAAAACAAACAACAATCATTGCTATGAGCTTTTGGATGTAAATAGATGATTTATACGTACCAGGTACTTACGTTGACAGTAGAGGTATAGTCCAGGTCAAGGGACTATACCTCTACTTGAGCTGCCTTTGGGCTGTATTGGGTTCTGGTGTGTCTCTGCACCTTTAGGATCCATTCACATGGGGCACGTAGTCAAGTGCCCTCTCTAGGTCTGCACCTTCCCAACACGGGATGCACAGGTGTTGCATGCATCCCCGTGCTGGCAGTCTATAGAACTCTATTGGGACATGTGGCTGCATGGACAGAGCTGCTGCACACCACTATGACATGCAAGAGGGTGTGGGTCCCTGAACTTAACTTGTGTGCATTCAGGAACCAGCACCAGTATGTCATGTTGGGACATAGCGACTCTGTATGGGCAGTTACATACAGAGGCATATCTAGTGAAAATAGCGCCTATGGCAAGCACTGAAACTATGCCCCTGTCAAAACATTTGAAACCCATCTTTCAGATAACCTTAACAAAAAAAACAGCTAACAAAACTAGTGATATTTATCATCCCTTGTGATACCTTGAGTAGTGACATATCCCCTTTATGGAGAAATCTGGGGTTTATTAGACCCCTGATCCCTCTTCTGCCCCCCAATGCCAGGTAAATGCAGAACCAATACTGGAAGTGATGAAATCTTCCTTTTTCACAGAGGAGAGAGAGAAACTGATGTCCCTCTGTCTTCTTTGTGCGCTGCCAATCCGACCAGATGGAATGGGAGAGCCTGGGAGAACAGGGGAGGGCTGTGGCTGAAAGCAGCAGGGATAGCGCTGCCATTGTCCATTAGCAAAGGTGTTGAAAAGGAGATCCTGCCTTATGCTCGGGAGGAGGGAAGAAGAGACCCTCAGACCCTGGTAAGTGCCTTGCTGCCCAGCCACTCATTAGCGCCCCCTTCATATGGTGCCCATGGCACATGCCATGGCTGCCATACCCTATATACGCCACTGGTTACATATCCCAATAGACTTCTGTGGACTGTACAACACCTGTGCATCCCCATGTTTGGAAAACACAGACCTGCACAGAGCATGCAGTCAAGGACCCCATGTACATGGATCCTTAGAAGGAACTAGTTATCTCCAGGCACACCTGCCTTTAATCGATTTATTGCTGTGTACAGTGCCTTGAAAAAGCATTCACACCCCTTGAAATTTTCCACATTTTGTCATGTTACAACCAAAAACATGAATGTATATTTTTTTTAGCATTTTTAGTGATAGACCAACACAAAGTGGCAAAAGATTGTGAAGTAAAAGGCAAATGATAAATGGATTTCAATTTTTTTTACAAATAAATATGTGAAAAGTGTGGCGTGCATTTGTAAATACTTTGTAGAACCACCTTTCACTGTAATTACAGCTGCAAGTCTTTTTGGGTATATCTCTACCAGCTTTGCACATCTAGAGAATGACATTCTTACCCATTATTCTTTTCACAATAGCTCAAGCTCTGTCAGATTGGATGGAGAGCACCTGTAAATAGCATTTTTCAAGTTTTGCCACAGATTCTCAATTGGATTTAGGTCTGGACTTTGACTGGGCCATTCTAACATATGAATATGCTTTTAACCATTCCTTTGTAGCTATGGCTGTATGTTTGGGGTCGTTGTCTTGCTCACCTGACCAGCGCACCTTCAATATGTTTGCGGTCTTCTTGCAAATGGCAAACAATGGCTTTCTTCTTGCCACTCTTCCATAAAGGCCAGATTTGTGGAGTGCACAACTAATAATTGTCCTGTGGACAGATTCTCCCACCTGACCTGTGGATCTCTGCAGTTCCTCCAGAGTTACCATAGGCCTCTTGGCTGCTTCTCTGATTAATTCTCTCCTTGCCTGGCCTGTCAGTTTAGGTGGACGGCCATGTCTTGGTAGCATTGCAGTTGTGCCATACTCTTTCCATTTTCAGATGATGGATTGAACAGTGCTCTGTGAGATGTTCAAAGCTTGGGATATTTTTGTATCACCTATCACTGCTTTAAACTTCTCTACAACTTTATCCCTCACCAGTCAGATGTGCTCCATGGCCTTCATGATGCGGTTTGTTCCCTAAGGTTCTCTGACAAACCTCTGAGTGTTCCACAGAACAGTTGTATACTGAGATTAAATTACACACAGGTAGACTCTATGGGCCAGATTCAGGTAGAGTTACGCTGGAGTATCAGTGATTCGCCAGCATAACTCACACTTTGAGCCGGCTTATCTGTTTTCTGTAGTCATAAAACAAGATAAGCCGGGATTGAGTTCATATACGAGCGGCGTAATTGTATTTCGCCGTCGTATCGGAACTGCAATTTTAAAATGGGCGCTCGGGGCGTTCCCGCTGATTTACGCCAAGAATATGTAAATCAGCGAGAGACGGAAATTCACGATCGTACGCGGGCCCGACGCAGTGACTTTCCGACATTTCCGTAAGCGATACGCGGCATAAAGAAAAACATGCCCCCTAGGTGGAGTATCCTATGTTAAGTATGGCCGTCGTCATCGCGTCAAATTTAAAAAGTTTAGCGTTGTTTGCGTAAAACGTCCGTGAATGGGGATTGACGTCATTGACGTTCACTGACAGAATTTGGAGCATGCGCACTGACAGTCGATGCCTGCGCAGTACGTTCGCCGCGGGATCGCGCCTAGTTTAAATAATACACGCCCCCCTACCCGCCCAATTTGAATTCCGCTGGCTCATTTTCGCTACGCCGCCGCAACTTTAGGAGCAAGTGCTATGTGAATAACAGTACTTGCTCATAAAGTTTCGGCGGAGTAACGTAAATGACAAACGTTACTCCAAAATAAAGATTCGCCCATCTACCTGAATCTGGCCCCGTGAATACTTTTTCAAGGCAATGTTAGATTAGAGTTTCACCCGGTTCAATGAAAACTGGCCGACATTCGGCCCATGTGTAAGACAGCCAGTCCGACAGAATCTGGCTGTTGTGTTGTCTTCTGTCGGACAAGCATGTTAGAAAGCCAGCAGCTGGGGGCGTGGCCGGACCTTGAAGGAAGATGGACGCTTGATCTCTCAGCTCCTGCTACCCCAGAACAACTTTTGCTAGAAAGAGAGCACCCAGCTCACCACAGCCTTAGCTACAAACATGGGCACCGCATCTAGAGCCTCCTCCGCCTCACGGTCCAGGTCCCCCAGGGGAAGTTCAGACACTTTGGCTCATAACATCCCGGATATGTTCCGGGCCCAGAGAGGAAACATGGTGTCCTCCCGCCAGGGACTCGTACCAGGCCTAGCGACACCTCCTCAACAGAACCACTCAGAAATCATTCTCAGACCGCCACAAGCGGTTCCACAACCGAACCTTTTGCCGAGTGACTCGGGGGCTCGCAGCCCCGCACAGCAACGAGCTCTCACCATCGAGGATTTACGGAATGTGGCCACCGACATTAAGGACACTTTAGCTGCAGCCATCTCTGAACTCCGGCTGGAGGTTCGCTCCCTCAATGACAGGGTCGCCCGCACGGAAAGCGCGGTGGAGGACCACAAGCTTATCCTGCAACGATCAACCAGGAAGGTGGACGACTATACCCTTCAGTTGAGGGATATAAACCGCCATTTGGAAGACCTGGACAACAGGGGACGCAAACACAACTTGAGGGTCCGGGGTCTGCCTGAATCGATCGAAGGGGACCACCTCATGCCAGCAGTGGTGGAGCTGTTTAACTCCTCTGCCCTCGGTAGGCCCCCTCAGGCACGCATCGACAGAATCGACAGAATCCACCGAGCCTTACGCCCCAAGGGAAGGGAAACGGATCCCCCTCGGGACATAATCTGCATAATCTGCTGTCTTAATGACTTCAGGCTGAAGGAAGACATCTTAAGAATGGCCAGAGGCAAACACTTGGCATACCGAGATTCGCCGGTCCAGATCTTTCAGGACCTGTCCGGAATCTCGCTTCAACATCGCAGGGACCTTAGACCCCTGCTGGAGGTCCTCCGTGCCAAAAACATTGGGTATAAGTGGAAGTTTCCATTTTGCCTGTCGGCCTCCCACCAGGGCCGCACTGCGTTGCTGAAGGTTCCGGAGGACTTACCATGCTTCTGTGATACCCTGGGAATATCCCTCGTCGCGGTTCTGGATTTGTATTCTGCCTACCGTCAATCAGTGCATCGGTGGCCCGCCACACAAACGGAACCGATCGAGACACAGGCTACCAGACACCGCCATCGTCGCTCCCCATCAGGCTCCCGGATTCACCCCGGCCCTCAGGCCACTAGGATGGATCGTATGGCCTCCCCTCCACCGGCTGCTCGGAGAGCCCGGCGAGACCACTGAGGCCCCCCGGAAACTACATCCAGTCACCGTTGTGCACTATGTGCTGTTCAAGATGCTATCCAGTGCCAGTTATCCCAAGTTAATATGTTGGACTGTTCGGTTAAGTAAGCCTCTCTGTTTATTTTTTCTCTCGTTAACCTAGTTCTCAAGTTCTCAAATGTACAACTTATACACCAGGGACACTGTGTCGGGAGATTTTACTTGATTTTATTTGACTGCCTCGGTCAGTGATGTACTGAGACTCGTCTATTGAGGCCTTCTAAGTGACTGTATTGCTGTACAGCCTGAACGAGACACGTATCACGCAGGGCGCCCAGTCTGCTATTGTCCCCACCTACTGCTGTGACTCTCAGGACAAGCTGTGCAGTGACCGCGGCCTGGCGTACTCTATCCCGCCTACACGCTCAAAACTACACGGCCAAGAATGCTGAGCGGCGGGAATATTCGCCCAAACTACGCATCCCAGAATGCAGACCGGCAGGAAGTTTGCTTTAACCTGGAAGCTCCTTGGTCTCCACCCGTATTTGTTTTCCACCCCGGTGGACGGACGAAACGAACAGCATCCTGTGTCAAGCCCCTCTGCATCTGCCCCTAAGCACCAATAGACTTCCTCTGCCTGCTGGTAAACACGAAACTCTACTGCCCGATGATTCCGGGACTGGACTGTCGCATGCTGGTTAGCTCCCTCCGGGTACCCAGGCTCCTGCACTATCCAGGTACTAGATATTGTTTGATTGGGGCCAGAGCTCCGACCCGCAAGTGCGCCGAGAGGTGAAGAAGCCTGGATGCGAACCCGGCAGGGCTGACACCCCCGAGACTGCAATCCGGTGTGCGTTCCCTGCTCGGATTCTACCGGAGGCTCCGATAGGGACTGACCCCTGAGTTGCTCCTGAGGGGTTCTGGGCCCTTACTAACAGCCCTACTACCAGCCCACCCCCTCGGGAGCTCGGTCTACAATACGCTACGGAAATGGTCTCCCCGGGGAGCGGTAAAGCTTAACATCTGGGTATCAGTTTATGGACGCATTAAAAGCCCTGTCCTGGGGGGATGCCACCTCTGTCGTGGCCGACTATGGTGACGTGGCGGCTCCCGGCCGGACCTGCTCTACCCTGGTTGAGCGGTCGGGAGTTGGGCCCACACTCCCCCGATAGTCGGAGGGAGCGCACCCTTTCGGCCCGACAGGGGGGGCATATAATGCCGTGGGTTGAGGGGGCGGGCCACGTGCCGGGGAGGGGGGGTGTCCCCGTTCCCTGGGGGGCCCCATGCCGTAGGTCCGGGGCTCACCAGGGGGGATGGGGTGGGCCCGCTCCTCGTTTAGATAATGTTACAGCCCCTCTTCCTCTGCGGCTGGGTATAGGCCTCGCTGTAATTTAAGGTTGTTCTGGGGTGGTATGTGACCATCTCTGTGTTTTTCCACTCTGTTAGTTTGGTTTAAATTTGTACTTTGAGCAGTTCATTTTCCCGACAGATCCCGTCCAACCCCCCGAGCGGCTGTACCCGAGGACTTGTATGCCAGTTCGACTGGCGTGCCTGTCTGGGATACTCTGTACCCACCTAAGTTAGGTCCCTATTTCCAGGCTAATGACTTAGCTCTGCTTTCTGATACGAATACCACACCCTGTACTGACGGTGTGATCCAGTATCTCCCTCCCCCCTCCCCTATTCTGTTCCCGTCTCACCCTCGTCCTGCCCGCCTCACCTCCCCTCCTTCCTTCGGGGACAATGACTGACATACGGGACCGGGTCGACCCATCCCCGGACCCGGGACCACCCTCCCTAAAACTGAAACTATACTCCCTGAACGTCCGTGGCCTCAACACGCCTGAAAAGCGCTCCCAACTTCTTACCTCGATACACAGAGAAAAACCACAAATAGTCCTGTTGCAGGAAACTCATTTCAGGTCAGACAGCATCCCCACCCTGAGGAGCCAACACTTCCCAACAGTATTCCATGCCACCAATGACATCTCAAAGTCCAAAGGGGTCTCCATATTGCTCGCAAAACATTGTCCCCTCCAAGTGGAGGATGTTCTTAGGGACCCAGACGGGAGATTTCTCTTCCTTAAGGGGAGAATTCTCGACACACCTGTAACCATTGCTAACATCTACGCCCCAAACTCACAACACGTCCCGTTCTTTAGGAACACTATTCAACGTCTCATAGCCTTCCAATCTGGTATGCTGATACTGGGAGGGGATTTCCACGTCCCTCTGACCCCCCTCCTTGACACCTCAAACGGGTCCTCGTGTTTAACATATCGCGCTCTCCGAGCTATCAAAACACAGTTGCATTTACTAACTCTACACGACTTGTGGCACACGCTGTTCCCGACGGTCAAGGACTACACGTTCTACTCGCCCCTGCACACTAAATATTCGCGCATTGACTTTTTTTTCCCTCACACAAGCGGACCTGTTCCGCCTGACTGACGCTACTATAGAACCCATGGTGCTCTCGGACCACCACCCGATCACCATGACGCTTACCTGGCAGGGAAGACGACCGGGTCGGTCCGTATGGAGGATGGATGACTCTCTCCTCCTCGATCCGGGGGATTCTGCCGCCATATCTGCTAGTATTGCGCAATACTTCTCCGTCAATTCACTTATGTTGAAGCGTCGCAAATTACGGTCAGCCCGCATCAACGAACTATCTGACAAAGTTAAGACCCTTGAACTAGCCCATAAACGATCCCTGGCAACGGATTCCCTCGAAGCCTTACTAAAGGCCAGAAACGACTTACGAGCAGAACTCCATTCCAGATTGACACGCAAATTTGCCCTAACGCAGAAACTGTATTACAAATTTGGCAACAAGTCAGGAAAAATTATTGGCTGCTGCCCTACAAAAAAAAAGAAAGTGGCCAATACAATCCACTCTATTACTACCCCTACGGGGGTGAGCCTGCGCAGGACTGACCTTATCGCTAAACAATTTATATCGTATCTGTCCTCCCTATACAATCTTCCTGCCCCATCGGACACAGGATCCCCCCAGTCTCGAGAACAGCTCATTGAAACCTTCCTCTGACAGTATGGGTCCCCTCCCGCCCAAGTTCCTGACTTCACACATTTAGACGCACAGGTGACGGTGGACGAAGCACTTAGAGCACTACAACAATTGAAACCGGGTAAAAGCCCTGGCCCAGATTGTCTCACCTCTGGTTACTACAAGGCGTTCTCGTCCCTATTAATCCCCCATTTTGTCAGAGCATTCAATGATATCCCTTTCTCGCCTACTACTGGCACCGACCTGTTAGAAGCACATATCACTCTAATTCCCAAACCAGGGAAGGACGCCACGTTAGTCCCCAACTACCGGCCCATCGCACTGCTAAATGTGGATGTGAAGCTATACGCTAAAGTGCTGGCCAACAGACTTATTCCCTACATACCGACCCTGATCTCTACCGACTAGGTGGGTTTTGTCCCTGGCAGGGAGGCCAGGGATAACACCACAAAGGCAATAAATATCCACCACTGGATGTCCACGTCTAACACCCAAGGCTTCATGCTTTCTCTTGATGCCGAGAAGGCGTTTGATAGGGTGGCCTGGGACTATATTGAGGCGGCCCTACGCAAAACGGGCCTACCCGCTCAATTTCTCTGTATGATTATGGCCCTTTACTCAGTCCCTTCGGCTAGGGTTCGGGTGAACGGCAGAATCTCAGACGCCTTCTCGGTACACAATGGCACTAGGCAGGGATGCCCCCTCTCACCCCTGATTTTCATCCTGTCCTTGGAACCCCTCCTTAGACGGCTACGAGACAGCCAGCACATTAAGGGCGTCACGATACAACGTAAGCAATACAAGGTAGCCGCTTACGCCGACGACGTTCTGCTCTTTTTGACGAATCCCCTAGTCACATTGCCGAATTTGCTTAAAGACTTTCGCCTTTTTAAAACGCTTTCCAACCTACAAATTAATTTCGGTAAATCCTCCGCACTAAACGTTTCTCTCCCACAGATTCTGGTATCCCTCTGTAGACAAAACTTCCCCTTTAAATGGGAGCCCAACGAAGTAACCTATTTAGGGATCAAGCTACCCGTAAGGCTCTCCGATTTGTACGCTAGGAATTTTTTACCCACCCTACATAGGGTAAAGGAGGATCTAGCTGAATGGAACAAAGGAACATTCTCCTGGTTCGGTAGGGCGGCCATTTTAAAAATGAATATCCTCCCGAGGCTCCTATATCTATTACAGGCAGTCCCTATCAAACTCCCAACTGCTTTTTTGGCTCCATGGAACGGACAAGGATTGTGTGGCACTTGAGGAAGCCTTTGTCGGTTTCCGAATCTCCCACCTCCCTTGGATAGATCCAGCCCTCACTCCCAAGTCCTGCTCCATCCATCCTCTGATTAATCCCATCCTTTCCTGCCTAAAGGTCACAAATGAAGGCCCGGACGTGGCCCGTTTCCCTGGTCCTATGACGCCGCTTAACCATAACCCAGGTTTTCCACACAGTATCGGCACTATCGACCCACAGTCGTCACGGACTGCAGGCGTTTCAGTTTTTCGATTCCGGTATACTCCTCTCTGAATCCGCCATGGCTCTGAAACTCCCTGACTTTTACATACCCCGATTCAAATTCTTCCAGCTAAGGCACTTTCTCCAAAGCACACCGACGCCAGCCCAATGGTACAGGGCCCTCACACCGTTTGAAAAGCTATGCCAATCCGCTGAGCCGCAACGCCATCTGATCTCCGTCTTATACTCTGCACTCACACCTCAATCAACTTCCAATGCCGACATTCACGGAAAGTGGGAAACCGATCTTGGGTTCCCCATTTCCGAGGATGACTGGAACTCGATCTGGGCTAATGCTCACAAGGGTTCTATAAATGTATCAGCTCAGGAGAACAGGTATAAGATATACTCAAGATGGTACAGGACCCCCAGCAAACTACACAAGTTCCTCCCCACAGTTCCCCCCACTTGTTGGAGATGTGCTGCAGCCGAGGGTACTCTTATACACATTTGGTGGGAATGCCCCAAACTTCGACCATTCTGGGAGGGGGTTCACGCCCTTATTACCAGAATCACCACGTACACTCCGGACTACACCCCGGCGCAATACCTATTACATCAAACTTCCCTACCTAAATCGGTTTACCGAAAATCCCTAGTGCTCCACTTGATAAATGCCGCCACACAGTGTATTCCACTACGCTGAAAGGATCCCCATCCACCCACCATTGATGATTGGCAGAATAGGGTTAACAAAATTGAAGAGATGGAAAGGATTATACATCAAGCTCGGGATGCCTCTGAGAAATATAGATTTACCTGGGGTTGCTGGACACACTACAGGGAATCTCTCCTCCCATGCTCTCTAACGACCCCCTCTGACACCCCCCCCCCGTATTGTCCAGTCCCCTTCCCCTCCACTACCACCTTCTACTAAGGTTCAATCGCCTTGGCATGAAGAGGCACTGATGGGATGGCATACCCGGATATGTTACCCCGGTGATCGTTGGGGTGTTTAACCTCCTTTGCCGAACGGTTAAAACGTAGACACGGGTCTCAACCCAGATGGCTGGAACACAGCAACTGCCAGGACCACACTGATCTGCCCCTATTTTTGGACCTCCTTGTATACCCTCCCGCCCACAGTTATGTTCCCTATAGGGGTGGGCGGGGGTTGGGTATGTGCATAATGGTCCCCCTTCTGTCGGTTTCTTCCCAACCTGTTCCCATGCCACGGGTGCCTCCTATGAGTTGTGCAACATGTACCTACTCCGCTAACTTGTTGATTACTGTTTCATGCTTACTCTTCATGTGTTAATCAATTGTAACCTCTGATTAAGAGCGATGTACTACGCTAACGTGATTGCTGTATCCTTTTGTTTTCTTTAATAAAATAAAAAAACATTTTGAAAAAAAAAAAGAAAGCCAGCAGCTGACCAGCTCCTGATTAGCGCTCTCAGTCATTGGCCATTGACTGGGGTGTTCTGGCGGGGGGTCACCCCCTGTCAGAACACAACGGCTCAGCAGGGGAGATTGCTCCAGTAATGTCAGATTGTTGGTACAGCAGCTCTGACCAGAGCTGTCAGTTTTGTGTGTGCACCAGGCTTTAGGGGCAACACTATACAAAGGGCCTTTGAGGAAGTAGTGTAGCTTACATAAAGATTTGCAAATATATGAAACCGGTCCATCTGTTTTTAATACATATCATTTATAGAGTTCTGGCTATTTCTTTCACCACTTCAATACGGGACACTTTCAGCCCCTTCCTATTCTGGCAAGGAATACATTTTTCTTGTTTCTGTCATAAAACTTTGCAAAACAAAACATATTTTTTCATAAATTTAGGCCAAAATGTTTGCTGCTTTAAAGGGGTTGTAAAGGAACAATTTGTTTTCCCAATGCAGTCCTCCTTCACTTACCTCATCCTTCGATTTTGCTTTTAAATGTCCTCATCTCTTCTGAGAAATCCTCACTTCCTGTTCTTCTGTCTGTAACTCCACACAGTAATGCAAGACTTTCTCCCTGGTGTGGAGTGTTGTGCTTGCCCCTCCCTTGGACTAAAGGAGAGTCAGGTTGCCCACTAACACACAGCTCCTTTCTTGATCTGCAAAGTAGAGAGCATCCTGACTCTCCTGTAGATTCAAGGGAGGGGGCGAGCACGACACTCCACCCCAGGGAGAAAGCCTTGCATTACTGTGTGGAGTTACAGACAGAAGAACAGGAAGTGAGGATTTCTCAGAAGAAATAAGGACATTTAAAAGCAAAATTGAAGGATGAGGTAAGTGAAGGAGGACTGCACTAAGGTAAAGAAAGCTATTTAGGGGAAAAAAAATTGTACTTTTACAACCCCTTTAATTCTTTGGTAACCTGATCAGAACAGCATCACCATATGACCGGGACACTAAGGCTGCATTCACACTACAGCGTTTTGAATCGCAGGCTGGAACTTGCATTTGAAATGCCATTTATTTGAATGATACCTCAAATTGCGCTACGGGTCTGCTGTGATTGTCGCGCGATAAAACGCGTTGCAATCAAGGCTGTGGAGAATGGCATCCATTCATGCACCATTGAAAGTCTGGTTGTTAGCTGGGACTAGCCACAACTATCACATAAGACAGATCCATATGATCACTGTGATCAATCACAGAGATCTCAATAGTACACAATGAATGGCTAGGAATTACAGGTGATTGTGTGCAACTGACATATCATCGCTGTGAATGGTCACAGCGATCACATGGTACCAGGGCTGTAAAGATTATTCACAGAGAAGCTTGCGCTAGGTTGGGCCTTGTTGGTCTCCTCACAGGGTCTTATGCCGCGTACACACGATCATTTTTCAGCATGTCCAAAAAACAAAGTTTTTCCAACTTCATCATTAAAAACGACGTTGCCCATACACCATCATTTAAAAAAAATGATGAACAAAGCACGGTGACGTACAACACGTACAACGGCACTATAAAGGGGAAGTTCTATTTGCCTTGGGGCTGCTTTAGCTGATTCCTTGTTAGTAAAAGACAATTTGCGCTTTTCTGTCTGTTACAGCGTGATGAATGTGCTTACTCCATTATGAACGGTAGTTTTACCAGAACGAGCGCTCCTGTCTCATAACTTGCTTCTGAGCATGCGTGGGTTTTTAACGTAGTTTTAGCCCACACGATCATTTTTTACAACCTGAAAAAGGACATTGTTTAAAACGACGTTAAAAAATGCAGCATGTTCGAAAAAAAGAAAATTGTTGTTTTTCAGAACCTGAAAAATGATGTGAAGCCCACACACGATCATTTTAAATGAAGTTTTTCAAAAACTACAGTTTTTTAATGCCGAAAAATGATCGCATTTACGTGGCATTAGTCTAAGTGCATGTTGTTATAACTTCAAAAGGCAACACAGTCATTGTTTCCTTTCAGAAACATTATTTTCTTGAGTTCTTGTTATTTTGAACTATATAGAATTTGTAAAAGTAATAGCAAAGTTCTGAAAGAGCAGGAAAACCTATCATTTTTTCAAGAACTTATTTTCAGATGTATACTCTCATTTTTGATGTTTTCTTATTTTACAGTGGCTAAATTCTTGAAATCATCACCATGGTGTTTTGTTACAGTAACAACACCAGTGCTAGAGAGATTTAGAAACCAATTATAAGCTATCAAATTGTTACAGGAACTATTATTAGCAGTTGTTCAAACACAATAGTACAAGGTTCTTTTTTGCCGGAATAACAACTTGTCAGACCACACACTAAATTTTTTAGCTTATTCTCAGATTTTTTTATTCTTTCTCCAAAACAAGATTGTCCATCTCAGAACATAGCATGCTATAGTCTGAACCAGCAATACAATAGTTAATGGCCATTTGAGATTAATGTTTGTTTATTGTGCAAATAGTGGTATAATGTAGATGTGTTGTCTTCAAAGAGCACATATAAAAGCAGAGGCGTATCTAGTGAAAATGGCACCTATGGCAAGCACTGAAACTGCGCCCCTGTCAAAACATTTGAAACCCATCTTTCAGATAACCAGGGGCATGGCGGGGACAGAGAAGGACACTGGGGATCACTGGCGTCTGGTGCTGAAAGTTTTTGGGGGGGCTCAATCGCACATCATGACTTAAAAGTTTTAAATCATTATCATGTGCGATTGTGTGTGTGTGCCAGGCATCAAATATAGTGCTCAATATGGAATAAATAAATTATAAATATGCATAGCCGTTGATATCCTTAATAAAGTGTAATAACGTTATTTGTGCAACAGCTGTTCACAAATCACTTTATTACAATTTATGATATGGCTATGCATATTTATTTAATCCACTGAGCATTATATTTTGCTGCTTGCTTTTGGTTGGCAGTTGGCACACATGAATATGATGACGAGGATCAAGTGGTACCTGGCTACTATCCTTGGTGCTGCTGCTGGGGCCAGGGTTCTCCATCGGGCCGCCATACATTCCTTCTCTCCTGTCCTCTCTTTTCCCCACCTCACGTCCCATTCCCCACTCTGGGGATAAGATGATAGGGTAGGCAGAGCATTAGGCTCCACCCAGGGCTGTCTTAATGAGAGGGCACACATGGGCACTGCCCAGGGGCCCTATGTGCATGGGGGGCCCCTGCACTTTCCCCAAAGCTACTGGTCCTTGCTGCCCTGAAATTGGGGCCCCAATATGGCACTGAGAGTGAAAGATACACAGGGGAGGCAGTCTCCTACCTACTTGATGTCCGTTTACCTGCACTGTCATCATTGTAGGGACCCCAGAGCATTACTTTGCCCAGGGGCCCATGATGCTATTAAGACGGCCCTGGCTCCACCTCCGCCACTGTACGTAGATCCGGTCTGGCCAATCATCGACTGTCATGGGGGAACCTGTCACTCCCCTTTCCAAGCAGAAGGAGAAACATTAGCAATTGCTATGCCGGCACCTCGCTCCAGCAGGGCGGCCGCAGCACCAGAAGATTAGTGCAGGAGGCTTTTTGCTACCCCCTCCCCATGGCACTTGCCATGGCTGCCATACCCTATATACGCCACTGTATAAAAGTGGACATGGAATGTGCTAAAAATACTGCAGCTGCTGACTTTTAAAACAAGGACACTTACCTGTCCAGGGCGCCCGCAATGTCGGCACCCAAAGCCGAGCTGTCGCTCGGCTCTCGGGTGCTATCGCAGCCATCTTTGGTAAGGGAATCAGGAAACGAAGCCTTGCGGCTTCTCTTCCTGGTTCCCTACTGTGCATGCGCTACTCGAGCTGCGCGATAAAGCTCACCCACTTTTCCACCGCACATATGCATTACAGCACAGATTTGGAGGAAAGCAATCAGAGACTGTTTAAATTCTGATAGCAACCAATTCCCTGGTATAGGTAATATTTTTTCTCTTTAACTTAGTTTAACTAACATATAACAATATTCTGTCATTTGTTTCATTTAAACAGTACAAACTGGAATTACCCTTTAACACTGACCAGCTATATGATGTATTTCAACAAAAGGAATCATTTGCCCTTTGTTAAAGCTGCAACAGATAAACACTTTATTCTTCAGTAGTATTTATTTTAGTGTCCCCTGACTTTACACAGACGGCTGCCCCTGCTAATCAGGCATCTACACTTTGCTGTGCCGTTACCAACATCCACACTTATAATCACCGATTTAACACCTAGATTTTTTTTTTTTGATTATTGCTACTGATGATTGCTGATTTGCAGCCTGTGAACTTATGAAAGGTTTATTTACAGTTTAAAGCATTGGCTCCCTGCCACTCAATTGCTGATCTCGTGCCAGCAGGATATAGTAAAGATACCTTTATTTACTAGCAAAGGATTCATGGGATAAATGTGAAGGACTCATGTCATTGCAAAAAAAAAAAAAAGAAAACTATTGCATATGTGTACCCTAAGGGTACTTACACTTGCAGTTAACCTTACCAGAGCAAGGTTCACCCCTTGGTTCAGCTGGTTTGTGTAGTTTGAGTGCTCAAACCATGATAGAGTGATTGATAGATTGTATTCTTGAGCACAGTTCAACCAGCCTCGTATAGTATGGCAAAAACATTTTGCTGACAAGGAGGATGAAAAACCACACCCTACTTATATTTCACACATACAAGTGGCCACTTTAGAAGGTGCACATTTTTTTTCCTTCAGAACAGGTAGTATAGGTTTAAAAACATGCAGGAAATGTCCTTTAGGAATTTTCGACTCTTGGATGCTGTGAACTTCCCCTTTGCGGTAAACTAAAATGTCTGCCATCTTCACAAACCTAGCTTGACAGGATGTCTCTGGTATTTTTGACACCTTGGCAAAACGTCATTTTGCGACCCCCCATTGGCTCCACTCATCCACTCCACCCATCAACAGGAGATTGAGAAAGACAGTGGGGTGAGAAAGAGTGGGGAGCTGAGAGAAAGAGAGGGGCTGAGAGAAATAGTGGGGCTAAGGGAGAGAGAGGGGCTCAGTGAGGGGGGCTAAGAGAGGAGAGGAGGGCTATAAGAAAGAGGGGAGTTGAGAGCGAGGGAGCTGGGAGAAACAGTGGGGGTGAGAGAGGGGGTCTAGAGAGAGAAGGGGGATGAGAAAGTGAGAGGGGGCTAGAATGAAAGGGGGTGAGAGAGAGGGGGATGAGAGAGACAGTGGGGGTGAGAAAGGGGGGGTAGACAGAGAGAGGGGGGATGAGAGAGACAATGGGGGTGAGAGGGAGGGGTTAATGAGAGATAGAGGGGATGAGAGAGAGATGGGCTGAGAGAGGGGGCTGAGAGAGAAGGGGATTGAGGAGGGGGGCTGAGAGAGAGAAAGGGCTGAGAGAGGGAGGACTGAGAGATGGAGGGCTGAGTGAGGGAGGGCTGAGTGAGGGAGGGCTGAGTGAGGGAGGGCTGAGGGAGGGCTGAGAGAAGGGGGCTGAGAGAAGGAGGGCTGAGAGAGAGGGAGGACTAAGAGAAGGGGAGGGGCTGAAAGAGGGATGGCTGAGAGAATGAGGGCTGAGGTGGGATTGAGTGAGGGGGCTAATGGAGGGGTGATTGAAGAGGGGGGTTGAGATAGATAGATAGATAGATAGATAGATAGATAGATAGATAGATAGATAGATAGATAGATAGATAGATAGATAGATAGATAGATAGATAGAGAGATAAATAATAGGGAGAGAGAAAGAAAGGTGAAGAGAGAGAGAAGGGAATGAAGGGCACCCCTACATCAGTGTACAGTACTCACTCAGTAGGTAGGAGGGACTGACTGGATGGATATCAGACTCCATCTTTTATTTTTGTTTGTCTTTAGCTTGAATATTCCTGCCCACACTTTAGTTCTGCTTTAACTTTGTTTTGCAAGTGGTCAGTAACAGGGGCTGACAACGTGGAGGATATGCTCCTACCTGCAGTGCCTCATACTCATACTCTGTGTTGCTACTGGCTGCTGCTGCTGCTGCAAAAAAAGAAAAAAAATCTGCCCTTTGTGTCACTTACTATTGATCTGTCACTTACTATTTACCTCTGGCCCCTATATTACTACTGACCTCTGCATCACTTATTTCTGAACTCTGAAATCTGCCTCACTTCACTATTGACCTTTAAACTCAGCATCACTTACTACTGAACTCTGCCCCGTGTGTCATTTTACTACTGGCCTCTGAACTCGGACAAGCAGGAGTTGTAGAAGCAGCTCCTCTCCTCTAACTGGTCGTGCGGGCAGCAAGGGGAGAGGAGAAATGGCAGAGCAGCTCATCTATCTCTCTATCTCTATCTGGCTGCTGTGTTGGTGGGGTGGGGGATCTCTGCTACTAGGCAAACTGGGCGTCCCCACTCGGCCTGCAACCCCAGACATGACATGCAGACCGTGGGCCGCCGAGGGCCGTTCGCGGGCCACAACCGACGAGCGGGCCACCGGGGGCCATTCACGGCCCACGGGCTGCTGCGGCCCACCGGGCATATGCCCGGTATGCCCTATGGCCAGTCCGGGCCTGCTCTGTACCCCCTTCCCCCATCAGCCTGTCCTTTGAGCCTACCATTGGAGCACAGAGGAAGTTGGAGGAGTCCGTGCTCTGGAGGTGCGGAGTATGCTGGATGGATGCCCAGCTGTCTGCACCCCAAGGATGCTGCTGATTGCTGTGTATGATTTTGAGCAAAATTGGCTTCTGTTCCAGCCATGGCTGTGCTGTGAGTGACCACTATTGTTTGCCTGGGGTGTAGTTGTTACTTCAGGCCAAGGGTGGCACCAACTAGGTCAAGGTGATTTAAGTATTTTCCCTTGGTAGCCAATCAGTGGGGGTTGATCATCCTGCTGTGCATGCTGGGGAGGGGTACTTAAGGAACAGACATCACTGATCTGGGGTCGTTGCCAATCCTGGGTCTGTCGTCCCACCACCCACGTGTGGGGCCCTCCTGGCCGGGGGTGCATGTTCCTGTAATCCTGGCTTCGGATCACGTTGGTCCGGGGTTGTGATCCTCTAGGAGGCCCAGTAATCAGATTGGGTTTACGCTCTTAAGGATGATCATGTGCTGTCCATCCTGAGGGAGGAAGCCACTTGATGAAGGACCTATCTTGGAGAGGACCGAGCACGAGGCTGGTATCTCAGGGGAGGCCTTGAACTTCATTGAAGTATGCCCTGTTAACTGAAAGGCTTGATGGTGATTGCCCGTCAGTTCCAAGTTTTACAAGAAGTTGTTCTGGAGAGATCTGGGTGCTGAATCCTGTGCTGTGGGGATTCCGGACCAAAAAGTATCTTCATCTATGGAAAGGTCTGTGGCAGAGACTTTACCATGTTCCGTGTGACATTCTGGCTGCTAGGCTAGTGAGAGAAACCTATCCAGGTGCGCAATACCCACTCTGGCTAGAGTAGCGCCGAAAGCTGTGTCGCAGGAAGCAGGAGTGCTTCCTGATTAAAATACCGCACCTGAACCTATTTACCTGTTACCCTTCCACCTTTTTAACCACACTTCTTTTATTCTTCTACCAAGTTCAGCAAATAAATCTTTAATAAGGAAGTATAAAGTGTGGACATTTCTCTACTCTCTTCCATCACCCTGGACGGCGAGGAAATAGAGGTAATATGCCGCCCAAAATTATCCAACAGCTCCTTGGGGGTAGTGCTACACACATTTTTGTGCTCACCTGTCTGACACCTTCAAACATCTGCTTCACTATATGCTAAAAAGTATGTGTTGTCTCCAACAGCCAACCACGTATAAATGTGCAGGTTCATTCAGGACAAGTTGAACGAATTGGTCGCAAGGGCAGCAAAAACAGTTCTTATACCTTGTATTTATTTATTTATTTATTTATGTATGTATTTATTTATTTTAATAACAGTGTATGACCATGCATGGTTTGATTCAGATTTTCCTGTACTTTGAACAAAGTAGTTTTTTTTTTATATATGACAATTTTGGGATGCCCAGTATATGGGCAGTCCACATAAACATAGGCTGCAATGCAAAGAAATTATTCAGGAACAAAAGAGCAGTTGCCTAGGCTACTGACATATACACAGGACAAAAAAAATACCACTTTGTACAAATTGTACAAAAACAAGTCAGCATTTAACATTTTCTAGTCTTTGAACAGTAGGTGGCAGTGCAGACAGAACATTAATGGTCCTATACCCTTGTTTTACACATCAATTTGCCATCGATAAGTAGGATTGCAATTCTTTTTCTTGTCACATAATTAGTCCTGTAACTTTGCTGTCTCTCACCTTCTTGAAATCTGACTCTGACCTGGATACAGCAAAGTGCTCAAAACTTCAGTAAATCTTAAAAGAAATCTGTGCTGAGAGAAGTATGTGATCTGGCAAAGCTGACCTGTCCTTCTAAAAATACTAGCTGCCTGGCTGTCTTGGCTTTATTATTTTTTTATTTTGTGACTTTTGTGTCACTAACAATATGAAAATCAGAAGTTAATGACTGTACTGTGATTTCACTGGCTGCATGCTTGTTCCTGGTTTAGAAAGTATTTTAAGTGGTTGTAAACCTCAGACATGAAATATGAACAAAGCTTAACTCTCTATAGTGTGTACTGATCTCAATTAAGAGCACTAAGTGTAATTTCTGTCTGCTGCGTCGTCCCTCTGGTATCAGCATGAATAACTTCTGGCAAGTTTTCCTGACACCAAGAAAAAAAGGTGACAGGGGAGGGACCTGCAGCTGATTGACAGCCCCAGCCATTGGTGTGCACAGCCTATTGCATTAGGGTGTGCACCCCAGAGCACAAACACACCTGTGTGTATATGAGCAGAACAGTGGACGGTGTCAGTAGAGCAGAGATTGGTGTTGGTAGGGCAGTGGACAGTGTCCGTAGTTTATTATTTTTTTACAATATTAATTTATATTGGTAACAAATTTATTTTTTAAGCAGCCCTGTTGGGGGGCTTTGGTGAAATATTAAGAGTCTAATTGGACCCCTGATGATTCCCATTTGAAACAGAGATGCTCTACATCCATTTAAGGCCATAATTTATAAAGCTTGTCTGAGCTGTCAGAAAAAAAAGGCAAAATGACAAACTGCAGACAAGAGAAGACTGCAGAAAAACAGGGCCAACTTATGTAGGAAGATGTGTTTCATCTCTGTGAGGCCAATCACTTCACTGGGTATATGTACGGGTTTACAGACACTTTAAGCCAGTGATAGCCAGAGAGCATGCTTTTTAGAAGGAGATTAGCAATGACAGTCTACAATTCCTTTCAATACATCTCTCCTTTGAAGACCAACTGAACTTTAAGTTAAAATAAACTAAAATATATTTTAGTTGATTCAAAACAAAAGTTCTGCAAGGTCTAAAGCTGGATGTACGTTGTATGAATTGCGTCTGGTTCAGCAGGAACTGTCCAAAATGTAGTGGGCGACCCTGCTGACCCCACTCCATTCAACGTAAGTCAATCATACAATTTATACAATAGACACAGCAGACAATTTGTTCATCCACACAGTATAGCGTGGATGGAGGATTTCGATTTTTTAAAGTTAAGCCCATAGGATGAATTTAAAAAAAATCACCAGTGAAAACAAATCAGTGCATGGCCAGCTTTGAAATTCATTCTCTTTGAAAGCAGCCAAACTCCACATCCTGAGTAAAAAGGCCTGTCCCCTGCCAGTATGGTGTAGGGGAAAACTCTTGATCTGCTGTGTGTGGAAGCAGTGGTCTCTCTGAAAAGATAGAACATCCCCGTGCTGAGTCAGACCTATAGTGTAGGAATCAGCAAAACCCATGCTGATTGGTGAACTCAAGACTCAGCGGGGAGCATGTCAGACATCTGTAGAGAGGTTGCTGCTTCCACAGAGAGGAAGGGTCCTTCGTGCTGAGGTTGCTTTCCAAAACTATACTTTGCACACCTTAACCACTTCAGCCCCGGACCATATTGCTGGTTTATTGACCGGGTCACTTTTTGCGATTCGGCACTGCGTCGCTTTAACTGACAATTGCGCGGTCATGCGACGTGGCTCCCAAAAAAATTGGCATCCTTTTTTTCCCACAAATAGAGCTTTCTTTTGGTGGTATTTGATCACCTCTGCGACAATTTTGAAAAAATAATAATATTTTTAACTTTTTGCTGTAATAAATATCCCCAAATATATATAAAAAAACAATGTTTTTCCTCAGTTTAAGCCGATACGTATTCTTCTACATATTTTTCGTTAAAAAAAAAACACAATAAGCGTTTATTGATTGATTTGCGCAAAAGTTATAGCGTCTACAAAAAAGGGGATAGTTTTATGGCATTTTTATTAATATTTTTTTTTTACTAGTAATGGCGGCGATCAGTGATTTTTATCGGTACTGCGACCTTATGGCGGACACTTTTGACACATTTTTGGTACCAATGCCATTTTTATAGCGATCAGTAGGGTTGTCCCGATACCACTTTTTTAGGACCGAGTATAAGTACTGATACTTTTTTTCATGTACTCGCCGATACCAAATACCGATACTTTTTTTAAATGTGTCCCCAAATGCAGCCATGTCCCCCCACAAATGCAGCCATGTCCCCCCACAAATGCAGCCATGTCCCCCACAGATGCAGCCATGTCCCCCACAGATGCAGCCATGTCCCCCACAGATGCAGCCATGTCCCCCACAGATGCAGCCATGTCCCCCACAGATGCAGCCATGTCCCCCACAGATGCAGCCATGTCCCCCACAAATGCAGCCATGTCCCCCACAGATGCAGCCATGTCCCCCACAGATGCAGCAATGTCCCCCATAGATGCAGCAATGTCCCCCACAGATGCAGCCATGTCCCCCCATAGATAAAGCCATGTCTCCCCCATACAGTATATGCAGCCGCCGCCTTTGCCGCCTAGTTAATCAGCGTGGGAAACATTACAGCTTTCATTTGAATAGCTGTGTGTTCCCCGCCGCGCCGCGTATAGACACTCCCCCTTGCTCGGGCACTTTGATAGACAGATCACCCGTCCAATCCTGGGGAAAAGTGCCCGAGCAAGGGGGAGTGTCTATACGCGGCGCGGCAGGGAACACACAGATATTCAAATGAAAGCTGTAATGTTCCCCACGCTGAGTAACTAGGCAGCAAAGGCGGCGGCGTTGCTGTATGCGGATGATTCAGTGGCGTTGCGGCGGTGGTGGCGGCGGGGGGGGTGGTGTATCGCATCTGGCATCGGGAGCATTTGCGTGAGTACAAGTACCCCCACAAATGCTCAGTATCGGTCCCGATACCGATACTGGTATCGGTATCGGGACAACCCTAGCGATCAGTGCTATAAAAATGCATTGATTACTATAAAAATGCTACTGGCAGGGAAGGGGATAACACTAGGGGGCAAGGAAGGGGTTAATTATGTTCCATGTGTGTGTTTTAACTGAAGGGGGGTGGGACTGACTTGGGGAAATGACAGATCGCTGTTCATACATTGTATGAACAGATAATCAGGCATTTCTCCTCTAACAAGACCGGTTCTCGCTCTGTAACGAGCGATCGTGGGTGCCCGGCTGTGATCGCGAGAGGGGCCGCGCGTGCGCCTCAGGCGGCGCGCACACGCCCCGATTAGCTAAATCGCCAGATGACGTATAGCTACGTGATCTCGCACAGCCGAGCCGACCTGCCGCCGTATAACTGTGGTGGCTGGTCGGCAAGCGGTTAAAGTGGTTGTAAACCCCGCTTGATTATTTTTGCCTACAGGTAGGCCTATAATGAGGCTCATCTGTAGGTAACATGAATATCTCCTAAACGTGCACCATTTAGGAGAAATTCACCCTGGATGCAGACAGTGACATCACTGGGGCATGCACTCTAAAGGTCCGGCATACCTTGCCAGAACTTCAGAGCTTTGTGCCTGAACCGAGGACTCCCGTGCGCATGCGAGGGAGTGACATCATCGTGGCTCTGACCAATCACATAGCCGGAGCTTGCGAACCTGGAAGAAAGGCAAGTGGAACATGTCAGCCCTCTCAGCGATGACTTTACAGCACTGGAGGGCTTTATTCCAAGGTGAGTATTTCATAATGGGCTAGTACACAATGCATACTAGCCCATTATGCCATTGCCTTGCAGGGTTTTATTTTTTTTAACATCTGCAATTTACAACCGCTTTAACTGAATGGAAATATTTTAACTATAAAAGTTATTTTGAAAACTGACACTACATTGGGGTGATTTTCTAGTAGCTCTTATGAATACAATGTAATATCATGGGTACAAACAGTAATGTTCAAAAACCTTCTGTGGTCAGCAGCCCCCCTTAGCCCCCCCCCAACATTTACCAGAGCCCCATCTCAATCCAGCAATGTTACACGAGAGCTATCCAGGACTCTCCCTCCTCATTGGCTGAGACAGCCGGACACCATTGGCTCCCACTGCTGTCAATCAAAGTCAGTGAGCCAATGGGGAAAGAAAGGGACGGGACTGGGCAACAGCTTGGCATCTGAATAGACACACAGAGCAGCAACTTGGTTTGGGTGCCCCCATAACAAGCTGCTTGCTGTGAGAACACACGGCATGAGGGAGTTACATAGTAGGTAAGGCTGAAAAAATACAATAGTCCATCCAGTTCAACCTGTGTAGGTGTATGTGTTTCAGTTTCTATAATCATTTCCTATATCCCTGTATGTTGTGTTTTTTAAGATGTACATCCATACTCCCTGCAGCCACCACCAATTGTGGAAGAGCGTTCTACATCCTTATTGCCCTGACAGTGAATAACCCCCTGCGCAGTTTAAGGTTAAATCGCTTCTCCTCCAGAGGGGAGGGGCCAGGAGCACCAGCAAGGGACCCAATAAGAGGAGGATCGGGGCTGTTCTGTGCAAAACCCCTTAACAGAGCAGGTAAGTATAACATGTTTGTTATTAAAAAAACAAACAAAAAAAACAAGACTTTAATATGACATTAAGACAGGAAGTGTGTTACTGGCCAGATCACCAGGTGAACATAAAGGAGAAAATCTTAACAAAGAAATCAAATGCAGCCACCACATCTAAGTATCAGTAAGCTGCAAAATATTCCTATTTAAAATATTTTATCGAATTTTATAATTATCAACACAATTCCATTAACAGCGCATGTACAATAATATAATAGAAACAGACATCCATTAACAGAACATGTACAATAGTATAGTAGAAACAGATGTAATCATTCAGGAAAGTAACTATTATAAATGTAAATGAAAATAAATAACCTAGTGGATTGTAAAATAAGATTATGTAACATGAAATGTCATAATCATAGCTTCATGGCAGCTATTTGATGACAAGAGCTGCAAAATATTCAATCTTTGTTTTAAAAAAGAAAATTAAATACATAGTGGGCGCTAGGTATCTTTCATTTTTTCTAATACTGTGATGCTCCGCTCTATATAAAATTTCAATCTTATATAGACCACCACAACAATTACTTACGATTCATAATATCCATACAAATAATTTAGATTAACCCTTTCCTTACTGAGTCATTGTGAAATGACTTCAGCAGGATATGATGTCCTGGGCTTCCCGGGGCGGCTCAGAACCCGGTGTGCATGCCCAGCGTCCGCGATGTCCGCCGGGCACCCGCGATTGCCCTCAATCATGGCAGAACCATAGATCTGTGTGTGTAAACACACAGATCCATGTCCCGTCAGAGGTGAGGAGACGGATGTGTGTTCCCAGTACAGAGGAACACACATCGGTCTCCTCCACTTGTGAGTCCCCCCCCCTCTACAGTTAGAATCACTCATAGGGAAGATATTTAACCTCTTGATTGCCCCCCTAGTGTTAACCCCTTCCCTGCCAGTCACATTTATACAGTAATCAGTGCAGTTTTATATCACTAATCGGTATATAAATGTGAATGTTCCCAAAAACGTGTCAAAAGTGTCCGGTCTGTCGCAATGTCACAGTCACAATAAAAATCGCAGATTGCCGCCATTACTAGTAAGAAAATAAGAATAAAAATGCCATAAATCTATGCCTTATTTTGTAGATGCTATAACTTTTGCGCAAACCAATCGATAAACGCTTATTGCAATTTTTTTTTACCAAAAATATGTAGAAGAATACGTATCGGTCCAAACTGAGCAAATGTATTATTTTTTTTTTTTTTTAAATTGTCGCTATTCTTTTGTTTAATAGCGCAAAAAATAAAAACCGCAGAGGTGCTCAAATACCACTAAACGAAAGCTCTATTTGTGGGGAAAAAAAAAACCAAAGATTTAATTTGGGTACAGTGTTGCATGACCGCGCAATTGTCATTGCGACAGCACTGAAAACGAAAAATTGGTCTGGGCAGGAAGGGGGTGAAAATGCCCTGTATTGAAGCAGTTAATATCGTTATTTTATGGAAAAAATAAGTGTATTCACTATACCTTCTGTAAAGCATTCCTCTGGTTCCATGGACTCTTCAGAAGAGTCAGGCTGCTGTTCAATAAATTCCCGAGACTTCCTCAGATCCACAGTGCTGCATTCAGAAATGCTATCATCTGATTTCTACAAGAAATGAACATAATATTAGAGAGTGGGTGGAAAGAAGTCCTTCTTATAACTTTTGTGCATACGTTCATAGTATGCAAGCCATAAAGTTGCCCATTGTATGGTGATTCATTTATGAAGGGAGCACATTTTTCACGTACTTCAGTCCGGCAGACATTAATGCGGCAGGCAGTACACGTGTACGTCCTATTTTAATCCTTTTAGAGTAAGCTATTTCGGATATGTCTACCTAAAAAGCAGGCTACCATTATGATAAAACAACTGTTGTGTTTTTCTGTTTGCTGGCATGTCTCTTCTATTTGTACACTATAGTTTATTTAAAGGTAGCTGAGGAAGTGGGGATTACAATGACATTACTATGCCATGTAATATTAGAAAAGGAATGTTCCATCCCTTTCAAGGCTCATGTTTGCGCACTGTATGGTCTGAAATTTTCCCCCGTGGATCAGTCATTAATCCAATCCGATTAAAGAATTACAATTTGTCTTCTTCAGTTTTACAATATCTGCAGGATGTACACATACAGCCAAATATTTCATCTCGAGTAATTAGCGATAATCAGGACATGTCAGGATAAATCAGGGCTGATTCCATAACAGTGGAAAGAGTGGTAGTTTCCTGTAACATCAAAGTAGTGGTAAGACTAACCAAAAAGGAAGTTGTTAGTAAAATGTCTATCTTACCGCATATGTGACTTCTTTAAAATGAACACCCCCCCCCACCACCACCACCACCACCACCACCACAAAAGTATCTGGCAGATCATATTTTGTTAACAACATACTGCCCCCGTTATAGCTTCCACACTCCTCTCCACACATGCTGCCTGTTGTCAAACCTCCAACACTTCTCTGTACATTATGTCTGCCATTATACCCTCCCCACTCCTCCCTGAATTTGCTATCATACTCTCCACACTCCTCTTTGCACACTGTTTGCGGCCATATCCTCTGCTCTCCTCTCCGCACATACAGTATTACCCACTGATTAGTTCCACTGGCTATAGCCGGCAACACCGATCATTGTATTCTGCCAGTGGTGAGCCTTCCTACAATAAGGTGACCAGATTTTAAAAATGAAATCGGGGGACATATTTTTTTTTTACGTGTAATGGCGGAAATCAGCGACTCTCTGCCCGACGCAGCCTGCCTCACAGCCTGTCAAGTCTCACTCCCTGGGCCCCGGCTACTACTGGATGGGGTGCAGAGGATGATCCCTCCACCAGGGAAGGCAAGAAGATAAGCAGGCAGACGGCTGGCCGGGACTTGAGCCAAGGCAGAAGAACATGCCAGTGGAGCTGAATGGGCATGCGCCCGAAACTGAAGAAATATTTCCTCCGCTCCGACCAGCACATGAAAATCAGAAAGGGGCACAGATAATGGAAAAAAATACACACCCCAGCGGAGTGGAGGTGTGTAATTCTGATTTTTATTTTTTATTCTGCACTGACTGTCCTTGAAATTGCCCCAGCCCCTGTTCAAATCCAATCCGGGTCCAAAACCGGGGACAGACTTGGTCGGGGGACAGTGTCCTCAATCTGGGGACTGTCCCCTGAAACGGGGGATGTCTGGTCACCCTATCCTACAAGCCTTCCTTCCTACAATAGCTTAGTGGGAGGATTCTTCCATTCACCTCTAATGTGTGGATGGGGGAATCGGCTTTTATTTTTTTTTTAAACCCCCTGGTTTAATAAAATCAAATAAATCATGTGTGGCCTGCCTTAAATTTTCTGTAAGAGACATGCATTTGCTAGCCATTAAAAACCTAGGGGTATCATGAATAAAAGCATGCACTGAGAATAAACAAGTGGATTGCTTCATTCAGATACTATGATACGTGATTGTATAAAGGGAGCCTCTATGCACACTACTGCCAATTACATCTAAGAGAAAACATTAAGGGGTGATTAAAAAACGCATAGGAGAACTTGCCAAACATTACAGTACAAAACATCTTTATGCCTTTGGCTGCCTTTCTGCTAAACAGATAGTAGACTGTGATTTGTGAATGAAAACTGTGTGCCAAAGTATACATCCCTGCTTAGCACCAACCTCATATCACTGTTGTAATAACTGCACCGTCATGCCTTTTATCAACATACAAATCACGTATTACACAGTAAGATTTAATAAAGAGGAAAAAACAGATGCAACACGGAGATAACTAACAGCAGGGCAGACTGTCTGAAAAGGAATTATGTTGTAACATATAAAAATACGGGGAAACAGACAGAAACCTCCACGTATTGCAATACTGTGTTTAATGCCGAAGTGATATGGCTGGAAATTATTATTTTTTTCAAGCAATGTCTAGCTGAAATAAAACAACGAGGTTGACTCATAACACAAGACTCCATATTCTATGAAGTTTAAATCTGATTTTGAATACAAAGCACCATAAATAAATACACAGTATGCAAAATGGTAGTAGCTGTGGGATTCCAGATGCATAGGCCTGAATCTGTAAGAAGATGACATAGGAGGAAATGTACTATAGAAAAAGTTTAAGGAGACAAGGGAACAGACTGCTGCTTGATGCATATGGCCTAATTTATTAAAGTGTAAAGGTAGGTGAAGAGAAATAAAGTAAGCAGGGACGAGGGGGTGGGCAGTAGGGTTGGCAGTTCGGAACGCAATGGTTTTGCAGAGATGAGGGTGCCCTGACCCTAACCCTAAGGCCGCGTACACACCACTAAACAAATCTGATCAAATCAGACCGTTTTGATCGGATTTGTCTCCTGGGATATATTGGTTTGATCGTGTACACACGATCAAACCAAAATCCCCGCCGGCAGACAGCACGGTGACGTGGCGGTGACGTTGATGCCGCCACGTCACCGAACCGGGAAGTAAAATACTCCCACGCATGCGTCAAATCCATTTGACGCATGTGCGGACAGATATGTCTGTTGGTTAGTGTACTAACCAGTGGACATGTCGGACGGACGGTTTTCCAGCAGACAGATTTTAAAGCATGCTTTAAAATTTGTCTGCTGAAAAAACCTGTCTGCTCGCCTGTACACACGATCGAATTTGTCTGCTGAAACGGTCCGTCGGACCGGTTTCAGCAGATAAATTTGATCGTGTGTACGCGGCCTCAGAGGGGGGGCAGTGTGGCACCTTTCTCCTGGGCACTGGATGACCTTGTCCTGGCACTGAGCAAGGCTGTGTTTACTTCAAACATCTACTTATGTGTAATGAATTTTAAAAAAATATATATTTTCCATTGCACCTCTGTTTTCCTATTATACATCTGTCTTTTGTATGAACACAGGGCCAAACCCATGTTCTGTGACAGAAAAACACAATTTACAAGTAAGTACTCATGCAAACAGGGTGTCTATTTTAGGCCATCTGACCACCAGAACTCCTGGCGGTAAAAAGCTATTAAAAAAACACGCCCAAACGTTGGGTACGTCTGACATATGTGCATTAAAACATTCAATTGGCGAGAATATTAATTTATTCTGGCCTGCTGAACTGCATTAACGCACCTTAATGCATTGTGTTTCCTGCAAGAAAGCCACAGGCGCACAGCACCTGCAGATCAGTGTAAAAGTGACCTAATACACTGACATCATTCTCTTCTTCCAGCTTCTGCTGACATTGCTTTCCAGGTTGCAATTATCTCAAGCAATGTGCACTTGGTATCACTTCACCCGGGACAGGAGTTGGTGTCTCAGAGGAAGCATTGACTCATGCGGCTCATGCTCCCTCCACAGCTTCATACTTACTCTGCTGCAAGTGCTTGCTCCATGCCATTTGATGTTCCTGGAAGGAGTTTTGGTGACCAGTTGATTGTGAACTGGGCTTGCTGACCCACCATCCCAGAACATGGGCTTCCCTGGTTTGAGGTCACGGGTCACATCAGAGGGCACCCCTAGTCTAGACTTCTTTAGGCGCATCTAGCCATTTTTCTGCTCTTCAACTCCTCTACTGAACATGGCTTTGGTGGGGTTTTTAGCCTGTAAACGCTCCCCTTCCAATATGCCTGTTAATGCCAACGTGTCGACTAACATAGAGGTGCTTTCACAGGCTAAAAATGCCAAATACCTGTAAAAGCACAGTTTTTGGACCCTAAAATAATTGAATTTATCATTAAAAACAGTAGGCATGTGACTATAGGCAACAGTGGCAAAGATAATGCCGCTGTTTTACCTGCCAAAGAATGTTTATTTCTGACTATCTAGTTCTAAGATGTACACAGCTCAGCCCTGTGTGGCAGGAAAGAAGGCCTGAATTCCTCTTCCACTTCAATCTCTCAATCAACATTGACTTTGAATCCTCATGCTGCTAGCATTAGTAAATTGACAGGAAAGTATATTATATTTACTTGATTTATCTTAATAGAATGCATTAAGTTTAAAAAAAAAAAATTCTGCCTTTACAATCACTTTAACCACTTGCCGACCGGCTCATGTACATATACGTTGGCAAAGTGGTTTGTTCCCGCAAAACGCTGTACCTGTACTTTGGCTCCTTTCAGGCTGCGTACACACGATCAGACCGGTCCGATGAAACTGGCCTTAAGACCAGTTTCATCGGACCAAATTGATCGTGTGTACGGCCCATCGGACCGTTGTCCATCGGACCAAAGTTTTAAAACTTGCTTTAAAATCTGTCCGACGGACACCTGACCGTCGGACCAAAACGATGGTTAGTACACAAAAGCATCGGACCAAAAACCTGTGCATGCTCAGAATCAAGTCGACGCATGCTTGGAAGCATTGAACTTTGTTTTTTCAGCACGTCGTTGTGTTCTACATCACCGCATTCTGGCCCGATGGGATTTTGGACTGATGGTTTGTACGCACATCAGACCACTTCAGCGGTGACCCGATGAAAACGGTCCGTCGGACCATTCTCATCGGACCGGTCTAGTCGTGTGTACAGGGCCTTAGAGCCTGGTGTCCTGCCAGTAAGTCTCCAGGAAATGTTTCCATTAGACAGTTGAGACAAACCATTTATTACTGAAAATTGTGTTTACGATGGTCACATTTTTTTTGTGTAAAATGTTTATCCCAAAAGGAAATAAATATGTTTCTGTAAGGGCTAGTTTACACTTGCTTCAAAAAAAGGCTTTGTATATGCTTTATTAAAGCTCTCTGAACACCAGTCAAAGCTCCTGTCACAAAATAAAATGGTTAGCTTACAGTCCTGTGTACACCTACTGTAGCTTTTGCTTGGTGCTTTGATGAGGCTTTGGATGAGCTTCGACGGGGCTTCAATGAGCCTTTGGTGGGGCTTTGATGAAACTTTGGTTGGGCTTTGATGAAGCTTTGGTGAGGCTTCGTGGGGCTTCGATAAGGCTTTGGTGGGCTTTCAGTGGGCTTTCAGTGGGCTTCAAGCAAGCTTTGCCATAGACTTCTATGGAGGCTTTAAAGACAAATTGAAGCACTACTAAAGCGAAATGGGGTATAATGTTTGAAGCGAATCTGAAACAAAGCAAGGTTACAGGGGCTTTGACTGGCATTCAGAGCTTTAACAAAGCATGTCCGAAGCCAAGTTCTGAAGCAAGTGTAAACTAGCCGCTAATGTGTGTTGGAGCCGAAGCAAGTGTAAATGAGCCCTAACTGTTTAAAAAAGTGTTAGCTGGAGATTTGCTTTAGTTTGTTACTCAAGTCTGTATAGTCATAATTTAAATCTGTTAATGCATCTAATTCCCTGTACACATGAGCGGAATTTCCGTCGGAAAAAAGTTGGATGTTTTTTCTGACGGAATTCCGCTCAAGCTTGGCTTGCATACACACGGTCATACAAAAGTTCTCTGAACTTTTGAGCGTTTAGAATGTGGTGACATACAACACTACGACAAGGCGAAAAAAATGAAATTCAATGCTTCTGAGTTTGCGTCAAATTGTTTCTGAGCATGCATGTTTTTTTCCCCATCAGAATTTCATACAGACGAACAGTTGAGAACCTGCTCTCTATCTATGTTTGTCGGAAATTCCGATGGAAAATGTCAGATGAGGCGTAAATACAGCTGCCCCTCTGTTCAAAAGTCCAAAGAACCCTAAAATACATTGACAAACTTACAATAAGATGATGTAAGGAAACCTTTGTCTGCACCAATGTGACACAGCAATGCATAATACATGTACAGTGGTCTATAAGTCTATAAGAAGATCTTCTGCCTGTATAAAACCTCCCATACTGTAAGATTCCATACAACATAGAACAAATACTGGACATACCTTTTTAAGTACATCATCCGACTGCTTTGAGTCATTATCAGCCAAGGGCAGCGTAAGCAAAGATAAACACAAAAAGGTATTACAATCATTATTACATAGCAAGAGCAGCAGAAAGAAATACTTGATAAAATAAACCTCTATATAATTTCAGACCATAGAAGACAGAGGTATGAAAGCACTTGGTTTAATCATTTACATAGTGTCAGAGCTACAAGGAGACCAGAAACATTGTATTAAAACCTTAATACAAGTGACAACATGTGGGTCATCTTTAGCACAGTCACACTGTATTGCTGTCAAGTTGTCATAGCAGATGAGGCACATAGCAATCAGATTCATTTTAAAAACAAACATTTCCCTGTATTTGTTTGTTTTTGTTCTGTGTGTCTCTTTACTTCACAGAAACATGAAACCATTTTTTAAAACGAAACTAAACTGCAGGCACATTATATGATTGATTTTTATCTGTTTTTAATCATTTTTAAAAGGAATCAGTTAAGTATTATGTCTCTATACCTTGTAAACAGTCATTTTAGCAAAAATTTCAGCATGCTCCCCTATGGGAGCGGATCCGTTAGCGGATGATGCATCCGCTAACGTCCGCAAAAGATCCGCATCCGTTTTTTCGGACGGAAGAATGTCCTATTTTTCTTCCGTCCGGCAAAACGGATCGGATGCAAATGGACAGACGGTCCGTTTCCATCCGATTCCCCATAGGGGAGAGCGGAGCAGAGACAGGGCGGTCCCTGCACAGTGTGCGGGGACCGCCCTGTCCGCCTGACAGCTCAGCGGGGATCCCCCACTGAGCTGACGGACACACGGAGCGGACCGAAAAATGGACCGATCCGTGTGAAAGGAGCCTAAGCCCCATACACACGGCCGGGATTCCTGGCCAAAGCTCTCCCTGCAGTTTTTCCGCTGGGAATCCCGGCCGTGGGTACAGGGCTTAAGACTCATGCCGAAACGTGTCGTATTTTTTGTTTTATTTTCACTCCTTTGTAACCAGTCACCAATAAATTGTTATATGAACTACAGTGTTGCTGGCTCAATCCACCCATTGGACACTTAAGTCTATCCACAGTGCTGCGACATCAAAGTGCAGCAAATTTAACTTGTAACATCACATTTGGCAGGTGATGCCGATTGCCAAACCTACCCATTGAAGTCAACTGTGTGTCAACCGTTGGGCATGCCGCTGCAATATGTTATTGCAATGCTAAATAACCCTTGGGATTAAAAATAAATAAAAAGAGGCATTCAGGAGACAACTGTGTTGTCTTTTGAATGCCTCCAAACCACTTCTGAAAAGTGATCCACCACAGATTGTGGAGCCGCACTTGTAAATGAGGCCTTACTGTGGCCTTTTCATTATATTAGACAGTATAAATACACACCTAGGATCAAGATATAGCCCAGGTTCACACTGGGCTACGGGAGTGAAGCCGTGCGAGTTCAGCTGAACTCTCACGATTTCACTCCCACTTGTAAGTCCCGAGTTCGGACGTGATTTCAGAGACATCTGTGCAGGTTTCTGCACAAATGTCAATGTAAATCACGGCCCGAAATCGCAAAAAGTAGTACAGGAACTACTTTTGAAATCGGTGCAGCGCCACAGATGCGGCGTCGCTCTGATTAGGACGGTGCCATTGCCGACAAATGTTGCTGATTTGAGATGCGATTTGACATGTCAAATCGCATCTCAAATCGTACCAATGTGAACCAAGGCAAAAGTAAGTTCCTTACTGACTTCACTGGCTGAATGCAACAGGCAAAAGGTGACTTCCTTTTGAAAATTTGAATGATCTGACTGTGATGTGCAAGAACTATGCAAATCAGGAAAGTCTGATAAAAGTCTGCTTATTTGTTCCAGATCAGTGCCTCACAGTGTTAGGGCTAATCTACATTTGTATTGCCCTTTGGAGAGTTATCCGTGGTGGAAGTATTTTGGCAACTGGTGAGGAGGCCTGTTTTAACTTCTAAAAACACCAGTCACCACAACATTCAGTTGAATGGATCAGTTCAGCAGGACGGTATTGCCCGCCAGGTGCAACAGTAGGAATACATTTTGCTGCACCACAAGCTAAATCATTGAGGCTGTGAAATATGCACAACACCTGTTCGCTGCCTTTCCAGCTTCAGGGGTGGGGGGGCAGTAAAAACACACCCCATCAGTAAACAAGGCTTTAAAGCCTGATAGCCTAGCAGAAAAAAAAAATCCAGAAGTAGAGCTCAGCTGGACACATTTCCTAATTCCAGGATGGCCCTTAATCCAGTGATGCCGATTTACTAAACAAGTTGTCAATCTTCACTCAAACAATTGTGTGAATATTCACATCAATTATCCAGTTGTGAGAAAAGCAAACACCTGTTCACTTTGTATACCCAATCATGTGCAGATTTTAATATGACTGGATAATAACTGACAATTTACAAAAAAATTTAAGTGAAGCTTTTCAACTCCTTTAGTAAATCAGCCAACAAGTTGTTTACAAACATGTATAAAATTAGTCATTTATTAGGTGTATTAACTTTAAATTTCCAATATATTTCTTTTTTTTTTTTCTATTCCAAATTATTTTTTTACTTTAAAAGTGCATAAAATAAAATGCAATGCTGAGAATACAAAAGATCACACTGTTACTACAGCAAATATTAAATGAAGTCATCAGGCAATGTGGAGAGTGAGTGGCATAAACAAGTAGGTGATGGAAGGGGACCTATCATCACTGTCAAAGGACTTCAGCACTGCACTCACATCCCGCAGTAACATCTCTAATGGAGCAGATAGTAAAGTGTTGGAATGGAGAAACATGAGCAGCTGCAAGGAAGCTGCCAGGCAGGTGTGTTGAAAGAACTCTACAGCACATTACAGGTAATCTACTAAAAAAAGATCCAAGAGGTGACAAAGAGTGAAGTCACTTTAAAAACATGTCTTCATTTCCTCCATCACTAGTGACACTTTTCCATGCCCTCTGAACACATCTATATTGACTATACATGTTACTAAACTTAACTGATTAGAGAGGCACTTTTTATTATCTTGCCTAAAATGAATGGCTACACACACCAAAACCTGTACAAAAAACTGTTCTTACATGTGGCATTATAAATTGGTCCCTAATGCCGCGTACACACAATCTGATTTTCCATCGGAAAAAACATTCCGCTCAAGCTTGGCTTGCATACACACGGTCACACAAAAGTTCTCTGAACTTTCGACCATCAAGAACACAGTGACGTACAATATTATGGGCAAGCCGAAATAATGATTTTCAATGCTTCCAAGAATGCGTCGAATTGTTTCCGAGCATTCGTCGGAATTTTGCACGTCGGAATTGCTACAGATGATGCGATTTTCCGATAGGAATTTTTTCCGAAATTCCGACACCAAAAGTCCGATGGAGCACACACACGGAATCTCACATTGGACCTTTGCCGTCAGAATTTCCGATCGTGTGTACGGGGCATTAAATAACATATTAACATATAGCCAGTAAATTTAGGAGCAAATAAGAAAGCAAAAACCCAGAAAAGAAGACAGATCTTAAACACATATTTTAGAGGTGTATTTATACAGCTACTAAGATTAAGAATAAGACCTCTTCAATAAAGTTTATCAAAAGCCAAAATTTAAATGCAATTAAAACCTCTGGCAATTCTTTTTCCTGTCTTTGTCACATTAGGGAGATTTTGGATGACTTTCTACCTTGAAGATAGAACATGAAGCAAGAGGAAATCTTTCCTAAATGAGGGGAATGGCCCTCATAGACAGCTGTCATGAATGTTCCCATATGAAAAAATTCCCCTCTATTTCTATTTTCGTGGCAAAACATGTAGGGCCAGATCCACAGAGAGAGTACGCCTTCGGATCGTAGATGCAATACTTCGGCGTCCGCTGGGTGGAGTTCTCATCGTTTTCCGCGTCGGGTATGCAAATTAGCTATTTCTGACGATCCACGAACGTATGCGCGGTCGTCACATTCTCTTACGTCGTCTCTAGTCTGCTTTTTCCGGCGTAAAGTTAAAGCTGGTATTTTGCGGAGTATAGTTAGACTTGCCATGTTAAGTATGGCCGTCGTTCCCGCGTCGAAATTTGAATTTTTTTTTTTTTGCATAAGTCGTCCGTGAATAGGGATGGACGTAATTCACGTCTAAGTTAAAAAAATTACGTTGTTGCAACGTCATTTAGCACAATGCACGGCGGGAAATTTCGGAACGGAGCATGCGCAGTTCGATCGGCGCTGGGACGCGCTTCATTTAAATGAAACACGCCCCTACTGGCTGATTTGAATTACGCGCCGAGAGATAAACTACGCCGCCGTAACTTACGGCGCAAATTCTTTGAGGATTGAAAGATTTAAAAAGTATGTTACAGCGGCGTAGCGTATCTCACATACGCTGCGCCCATCTATTTGTATGTGGATCTGGCCCATAGTTTGTACTATTCACTTTCTATCTCAGTGTCAATAGTCACAAGGATAAATAGTGCATCTACCTAGCTGGGACATAGGCAGCTGAAAACCTGAACGTAGAGAAAAGCCAGTGCTCCAACATAGTTCCAAGTCTACAGGTAGAGAAAAGCAAACACTCCAACAATGTTCGAGAAATTAGAAACCTTGGTGTGGGACTTTTGTTAATAGTTTTTACTATTAACAAAAGTCGCGCACCAAGGTTTCTAATTTCTTGCGCATTGTTGGAGTGCTTGCTTTTCTCTACCTTTGACTTGTGCAATATCACGGCTTAGCCAAGCACCCATCCCTTAAAAAGGGTTACATGAGGTCAGAGTGGTGTAGTCTGATGTATTACAAGCTTGAAAAACCTGACATGGGACATATAAGTGATAGGAGACTTCTTGTGCTGAGGAGTCAAGGAGATAAGCAGCACTGTCACTATAAATCCAGGACCACAATAGGGGTAGTGTAGTCTTTAGGATAAGCCAAAATGATGTCAATCTGTAACGCATGCACAGTAGCGGCAGAAAGGTACTAGCACTGTGTCATTACAAGTCAGGCACAGCAGCATTGACATTTAAAGGTAGGCCAGTGGGATCCAATTAGACATATTGCAATGGGACATGACCTAATTTCTGTCCCCATCAGTTCACACCACCTCTGTAGCCTCTAGTGTCTGCTGTGACATACACAGGCACTGTAATCCCTGACCTAGGAGCTTACACCACCAACCACTGAAGCTGGCTAGGGGGACTGCATCCAGAGTACAGCTGACAGTTCCCTACACAGGCACTACTTGCTACTGCACCTGCAACCACCGCTCTCGTCACCACAAGCTCCACCTGAAACCCACTTGTGCCTGTATTCCTAATCTCAGCAACAAGCCTGAAACCTGCCCACCACTGTGCCTTCATGCCCACCATTACCCCACAGTCTTTATACCACAGTTGACCCATTCTTCTTTAACTGCATCATACCTGCACACATATGCGTGCGCAGCCTATTTTATTAGGGTGTGCACCCCAAGGATCAAACACATAGTACCGATCACTCACTATGAAAGGGAAGGGGCCAGTAAGTTACATATTTACCAGCCCCTTCCCCCACTCATCCTAAAACATCCCTGCAGCAACAGCTGGAGGGAGATGAGAATAGTGAACCTGGAAGAGCTGCGGGGGGAAGGAGGGGGAACCAGAGCAGTAGGGAAAATCTGTGCTGCACAGGGTGATTAGGGTGTGCCTGGGCACACCTGGCACACCCCATGCGCATGCCTATGCCTGCACACCAACCCTCACTCTTACCTCTATGCTTGACCCCCCCATTCCCTTCTCCTGCTTTCACCACCTCTGTCCTACAAGCCCCCACTTTACTCGCCACTGCACCAATGACTACCTCTGCTTTTGCTGCCACCCTTGTGCGTTCCAAAACAGGCAAACTTTTGTTAGCAGAAAAATAAAGAAACTTGCAAACATACAATAATTTAAAAGTTCCTGTAACTAATTTTATATTTAGTCTATTTGCAAAGGCAGGCACTCTAAAACACAGGAGTAGGGATTAAACAGTATTATTAAACATCTGTGTGAGCTCCAGCTTGGTACCCTATCCTAATGCTGAGTCATGCTGCTGAAAAGCCCAGGACGCAGAGAACGGAACTTCTCCCAGCATCAGAAGGCCTGCGTGTGTGCATAGCAAAAGGACAAGCATCATTGTCTGCTGTGACTCATCCAAACAATATTGTCTTTAAAAATGAAGGCGGTAATGATAAAGTCAGAGATGGCAGGCACACAGCTGTTCATTCATTCTTCTACATAGGTATAATTAAATGCTATAGTACATCCTGATTTCAAGTAGGAGTCTCTGCTTTATAAGATAAGCTAACAAGATAACATATCGAATCATTGTTGTCCTTAAAGTACCTGTTGCAAGGCTTAATTGCATCTGAAACTTAGATTTCAAACCAAAAAGTCAATGCATGTACCTACCAGTAATGTGTAAAGCAACAAGAGGAGTTAGTTTAATTTACTACATGTTAATTGTCAGAATTACCAAACTGACTATGTGGTTAGCATCCCAAAAAGTGAATCACAGCTGGCAGTTGATAATGCTGTTAAGAGATGCCAGTCCATATCAAGCCCTGAAATAGGTCTTCTATTACATCTCATTGGGATTCTAATAACATCCACTACTCAAGTTCTGAAGAAGGGGGAGGCCTTTCCCCCGAAACACGTTGGATGTTTTTGTTGCTCCTAATCAATAAACATTTTAAAAATATCTTTAAGTGATATGAGAATTTGTACTATACGATCCTTAATACTAGGGTTGTCCCGATACCACAAGTACCGATGCTTTTTTTCATGTACTCGCCGATACCAAATACCGATACTTTTTTTTAAATGTCATGTGACAGTTTTCAAACCACAATACAGACTAAGGATATTTTCTTTAGAATTGTAAAGAACTCTAACTCAAGACATTATAAAAATGAGTAAAAATGAATAAAAAAAATGTATTTGCTTGTCACGCAGTAGTAAAAAACTCAAAGAATTTTCACAGAACATGTTGATAAATACAAAGAAAGTATCGGCAGAAGCATCGGGAGCATTTCCGCAAGTCCAAGTATTCCTGCAAATACTCGGTATCGGTCCCGATACCGATACTAGTATTGGTATCGGGACAACCCTACTTAATACCCATCCCAGGGCAGAAACTGGATGTAGCATAAAGGGATTGTTCACACAGGAACTTCTGCTGTGCATCTTCATTGGGATTCATCACAAAAGGACCAAAGAATTTTTTATAGTCTATAAAGCATGTTTATTAAAATATGCTAGTCTCTAAGTTTTTTTTTAATAAAAAGTGACCCATAGCCTGACTGTAAATCTCATAAATTGGGACAGTTACAAACATCATTGCTAAGTGCTTAAAAAAACAAGATGACAAGCTATAGTGTGTCTGTTATGGTAATCACACTTCCTAATTAGCTTCCTCGCTAATCTGTGGGATCTTTATTTCTGATTGCTTTTAGTAATGACAATATGTTATGAAGGAAAACTTCACAAGTATGCATGCTAGGTTGGGATGGGCTGTCTTTTTGGAACTGCAAAGCATTTACACCAACACCAGTCTACTGTATGTTAAATAATTCCAGAGTGTATTTGTAAAAATTCAACTTAGTTCTCCTAAATCTATCAGATCTGAAAATAAATGTTATAAAGAGGTGGAACTGCGCTTAGGATAGTGTAAATGAAGGTAGTAGGATAAAATGAAATGAAATATGCGACTGCAGCCCCCCCTAAATATAGCTCCCTGATGGGGTATATAAGAAAATAAACAAGATGTTGGGGGTCGTGGCGCTGTCACTAATATGTTGTATTACTGAGCCAGTGATAAACCCTGACCGGTTTGTGAGTAGGCTCTATTAGGGCAACATTCCCTGTGTTGAATAATAGTGTAAGGGTGGCAGTATATGCCTAATAAGTGAAAAAAGTAAAACAAGTAAGTCTGTGTATAAGAGGATAATACAAATAAATAAAATAAATTTGTTTGCATCTTGGAGATAAGCTTTATTTAAGACTGTAAGCTCTAAAGAGCAGGGCCCTCTGATTCCTCTTGTATCGAATTGTATTGTAACGGTACTGTCTGCCTTTATTTTGTAAAGCGTTGTGCAAACTGTTGGCGCTATATAAATCCTGTATAATATTAATAATACAGGCGTAACCTTTGGGCCTTGGAGCAACATTTGACCTGTGCCACTTCATGTAAAATCATTTAAAATGGAACTAAACTCTAATATTAAAGAGTTGTGAGCAGGCAGGCTCTTTACTGTAGAAGAGACATGCAATGTCTCTTGTGTAATAAAATAAATCTACCCACCTGCTCACAGTGTTCTGTAGTGCGTAGCTAAGCTTACATTTTGACACAGTTCCTGTGTACCTGGATGGCTTCACTCCTGAATATGTGTAGGAGTGACGTCAATCCACACCGGCCAAGCAAGATGGCCAAAGACCTACACCTGAAAGAAGATGGGGAGAAGATGCCAACACCGGCAAAGGACCAGCGAAGGTAAGCTCTGCCAAGTTTAATTTCACTTTAACTGCTTTCCGACCGCCCACCGTCATATTACTGTGGGAGGGTGGCGCGGTCTCGCGGGAGCACGTGGCTCTACGTCCTCTACTTTTCGGCCACTAGGGGGCGCGCGCGCGCCGCTGCCGCCGGCGCACACGCCCCCCGCACGCCCCCGAGTCCCGCGCGCATGCCCGGCGGGTACGATAGCCGCCGGGCACCCGCGATTGCTCGTTACAGAGCGGGGAACGGGAGGTATGTGTGTAAACACATACCTTTCGTTCCTGTCAGCGGGGGAAACGCTGATTTTCTGTTCATACAATGTATGAACAGAAGATCAGCGAGTCCACCCCCCCATACAGTTAGAACACAAATAGGAACACACTTAACCCCTTCCCTGCCCCCTAGTGTTAACCCCTTCACTGCCAATGGCATTTTTATAGTAATCCAATGCATTTTTATAGCATTGATCGCTAGAAAAATGCCAATGGTCCCAAAAATGTGTCAAAAGTGTCCGATGTGTCCGCCATAATATCGCAGTACCGAAAAAAAACGCTGATCGCCGCCATTACTAGTAAAAAAAAAATATTAATAAAAATGCCATAAAACTACCCCCTTTTTTGTAAGCGCTATAAATTTTGCGCTAACCAATCAATAAATGCTAATTGCGTTTTTTTTTTACGAAAAATATGTAGAAGAATACGTATCGCCCTAAACTGAGGAAAAAAAATGTTTTTTTATATCTTTTTTGGGGATATTTATTATAGCAAAATGTAAAAAATATTGCATTTTTTTCAAAATAGTCACTCTATTTTTGTTTATAGCGCAAAAAATAAAAACCGCAGAAATGATCAAATACCACCAAAAGAAAGCTCTATTTGTGAGGAAAAAAGGACGCCAATTTTGTTTGGGAGCCACGTCGCACGACTGCGCAATTGTCAGTTAAAGCGACGCAGTGCCGAATCACAAAAAGTGCTCTGGTCTTTAGACAGCAATATGGTCCGGGGCTAAAGTGGTTAAGTATATTTACCTTCAAAAGTTTTTTTAATATTTTAAAATCTAAAGATTATATTTTAACATATTACGAGGTGATCCCGCCACCCAATTATGCTTCTACATTGTGTCACCCTGGGCTTCTGATTAGGACTACAAGCGGCTGTTTTACCATGCTAGCATGGTCCATTGATGTCACTTTCAGAAAACCCACCAAAAGAAAAGTGTCATATAGCCATCCCCTTCATGTAGATACAAGTGACTGCAAATAAGCTGCAGAAGATCAACAGCACTGAGAAGAAAAATAGAATAACAGACATGCTTTTTTGGTCAAAAAAAAAAAAAGAAGCAAACTGAAATGTTACTTCCTCCCCCATCTCAGAAGAGCAGAACTTAGCTACTACTGTGACAGGGTGTCCTAACTCTCCTGCTCACCCCCTCCCCCCTCAAGGGAGGGGGCGAGCACGACATGCCACACCAAGGAGAAAGCCTTGCATTACTGTGTGGAGTTACAGACAGTGAGGATTTCTCAGAAGAAATAAGGACATTTAAAAGCAAAATCGAAGGATGAGGTAAGTGGAGGACTGCACTATAGTAAAAGAAGCTATTTTGGGGAAAAAATATTTACCTTTACAACCCCTTTAAGGAAACTTAACCAGAAAATTGTATGCAATCAGACAGGACCTTGGACTACACAGTCAAAGGTAAATCTAAAGGAAACTGAACCAGAAAATGATATAATTATACGGCCAGCTATAAGGGGAGCAGCAATTATACTGGAACCTCATGGACCAAAATCCGTTGCATTCTTTAAATCCCCAATATCTATAAATTGCAGGACAAGCTGTACTTGTTCTATTATTAACACATAAATCAATATGTAAAGGGTGAAATTACACCTTTTATTTGTTGTGTAGTGGCATACGGTTGTAAACCTTCAGTAACTATAAGCCGATTTCCGAATCCCCAAGAAAGTGATCGTCTCATGTCTTCATTGAGCGGCTATTAAACCCCCCATGAAGCCTGTTTACTCGCATTTGTTTTAGCTACACAAAGTAAAGCAGCTGACAGGATGCATCATAGATGAAATAGCACACCTGCTGTAAGAAACACAAGAGACTCTCAAGCAGCCAAATCAGGAAATAGTCAGCTCGCCTCTTGTTCCATGATGAGAGAATATGCTGGGTGATACTGAAACATAGCTTTATTTTCTATCACGTACTGGTCAAGGTCACAGGAGAAATCTGCTTACACACTTATCCACTGCTGTCTCCTACTCCTAGGTATATCCCGAGATTCAGATTTCTATGTGGGAAAACTGTTTTAATGAACTGAGTTTCCACATCAGACATGAAAAGATAACATGACTGCTACAGGATCACAAATAGGAAATCTTGAGATTTGGCAGGAATAATCCTCTGATGATATTGATCTAATGTGATTATTTGTCTGCCAACACTGTAAGGAAATCAACAGTTGGAACAGCCAAAAAGTATCACAGTAGAATAAAACGATACTGAGCTTAGACAGATAAAACAGATTAGCCATCTCCCACACCTGGCTAAGCATTTCACACTTTTAAACAGAAGCATTTGCAAGTAGAACGACCTGCATGAAGATTGTTAAGGGGCCAGTCCACCAGTTTAGTTATAGGTCGAACATTGTAGTTGGATTTAGGCACTGGCTTTTTATGTCTTGGACAGAGGTGTCCTCTAAACTCATCTCTAGCCAGACTCATTCCTGCCCCACAGCCTGTCTCTCTGTTTACGCAAGATGCAAAGTGAGAAGGACCTTGCCCTCAGCTCATTAAAGTATAAAAAGAAAGAGCACAAGTTCAGAGTTCTGGTAGAGATTAGAGTTGAGCGAACCCGAACTGTAAAGTTCGTGTTCGGTACAGACTTTGGGTTTTTTCCCGAACCCAAATAATTGCTGAAAGTTCGGGTTCGGGTTTGGAGTAGTTTTCAGGAAAAAAAACACACACACCGTAGAACAAATTACTTTATTAATTAATAATTAAACCAAATAAAAATCCAGTGGTGAAAATGGACGATCGATGCTGCTCCCTGCTCCAACGTTGTCTTCTATCCAGCGCCGGGTGATCTCTCCAGCGACGGCTCGGTTGGTCCAGCGTTGAGAAGATCCATCCATTCAGAGCACAGCTCAGCGAATTACGCGCCGGAGCTTTGACATTTCTTTTATAGGGGAGGCGGGCCACGCATCACGTGACCCCGTCCCCCTCTGACGCACACTCTGCTACGTCACTGTGACAGCCCAGACATGCCCCTTGCGTCAGAGCGGGACGGGGTCACGTGACGCGTGGCCCACCTCCCCTATAAAAGAAATGTCAAAGCTCCGGCGCGTCATTCGCTGAGCTGTGCACTGAATGGATGGATCTTCTCATCCCTGGACTGATCACCCGTCGCTGGAGAGATCACCCGGCGCTGGATAAAAGACAACGTTGGAGCAGGGAGCAACATCGATCGTCTATTTTCACCGCTGGATTTTTATTTGGTTTAATTAATAAAGTAATTTGTTCTACGGTGTGTGTGGTTTTTTTCCTGAAAACTACTATTTACACTTCCTTTGTGAAATGGTAGGGGTACAGTGTACCCCATTACCATTTCACACAGGGGGGGCAGGATCTGGGGGTCGCCTTTGTTAAAGGGGTCTTCCAGATTCTGATAAGCCCCCTGCCCGCATACCCCCACAACCAACGGGCAAGGGTTGTGGGGATGAGACCCTTGTCCCCATCAACATGGGGACAAGGTGCTTTGGGGGGCACCCCAAAGCACCCTCCCAATGTTGAGGGCATGTGGCCTGGTGCGGTTCAGGAGAGGGGGGGACGCACTCTGTTCCCCCTCTTTTCTGCGGCCGGCCAGGTCAACGTGCTCGGATAAGGGGTCTGGTGTGGATTTTAGGGCGAACTCCACGCCATTTTTTTTTAATTTGGGGTGGAGTTCCCCTTAAAATTCACACCAGACCTTAAGGGTCTGGTTATGGATATTTGGGGGGAACCCCACGTAATTTTTTTTTAAATTGACGTTGGGGTTCCCCTTAATATCCATAGCAGACCTAAAGGGTCTGGTTATTGAATTTGGGGGACCCCCACGCATTTTTTTTTCTTTTACTAAAAGTCCGTGTCCCATTGACTTTAATGGGGTTCGGAGTCCGGGTTCGGGTTCCCGAACTAGAACTTTTTTTTTAAAGTTCGGGTTCAGGTCTGAACCCGAACCTCCAGGTGTCCGCTCAACTCTAGTAGAGATGAGTTTGGAGGACTCAAAAACACTTGGTAAATATGACAAAACAGGAGTAAAAAAAGATGCATGCTGTAAAAAAGTTGTGTGAAATTGAAGGAAATCGGCAGCTGCCGGCATCCTTAACAACTAGTAAACAACCTGGTTGTTAAGAAACATGCAGTCGCCATGCCCTAAAAACGGAGTCATCAGCTGGCATCAGGGTTCCCCACTGACAGCTGAATGTAAAATAAAAAACATGCTAGCAATAAACATTAAGAAAAAAACAGCGTTGGGTCCCCCTTAATCTATACCAGGTCATTTGGATCTGGTATGGATTTCTGAGGGGAACCCCCAGGCCAACATTTAAAAAAAAAAAATCATACCAGACCCTTAGCCGAGCGTGCAGTCTGGCAGCTCAGGAAAGGGAGTGGATGAGCGAGTGCCCCCCCTCCTGATACCATACCAGGCCACATGCCCTCAACATGCCAGGCTGACCTGCCAGGCTGCATGCTCGTATAAGGATTTTCTATGGATTTTCGGAAGATCCCTCGCCATTTAAAAATAAATTCTTGCGTTGCCCTTCTGATGACTCATCGATTGTTAAGGACACGTCGGCCACCCAATTTTTAACAACCAGCTAGTGACAGCCTGTGGTAGGTGTAAGGACGCCAGTGGTAAGGTTTTCACTACTAAAATACAGTATGAGTTCATAAAATAACTAATGCTGTAAGATACCACGGAACTCAAAATCAAAAAAGTCCAACAAGAAAAGTAAGAACTCTGTTTAAAGTGGGACAAAAAGCCTAATATTAAGAGAAACAAAGGCTTAAAAAAAATTATACAGATTTAAGTGGATGGAGCATCGATTTAATGCTGCATCTGTCCCCCACCACCTCTGAAAGTAAGAACTGAGTGATTGAATTGGTTGTAAACCCTTAAAAAAAAAAAAAAATTAATAAATAAAAACCTGCAAAACAAAGGCATAACGAGCTCATTATATATAACTTAACTTAGCTTGAAGCCCCCACAGCCATCCTCGATCCCCCCTCCGGTCACAGACATCTCTTCTGGAGCTTACTTCTGGGTGTCGCGGGTCTGGCGATTGGCCGCAGCCACGATGACGTCACTCCCGCACAATGAGCGCAGGAGCCGCCGGTAACGGCACAGCTAACTGAAGCAGCGACAAGACGTGCCATTGCTTCAGTGCGCATGTGCTGATCAGTTTGGCACATGCAGACACAGGGGGATATTTCCTTAACCGTGCAATAGCCAAAGTGACACTCGGCTATTTACGGCGCTATATGGCGCCTGTGGTGTAGAGCTGACTACGCAGGCGCCGTAAATTGCCGAGCGTCACTTCGGCTATTTTCGGAAGGCGTGACGCGCTATCCAAGCCCGTCAATCAACTACGCTTGCCTTAAGAACGCCTATACCCGGAAGGAATCCCCACTCGGTGCCAGATAAGAAAGGCTGCTAAAACGATAAGTACAAAAAAATGTCAGATGTCAGCAGTATGCTGGGTCTAATGGCAGAAAGTTGATTTTTGGGTGAATCTCCGCTTTAAATAATAAATCTGGAGCAGACTTTTCAAAGACATATATACAAAATTTCATAAAATATCACTTGGATGGGAGCTTACCTCTTTACTGATCTCAACATCTGTGAAAATACTCTGTTCATCTTCTTCATGATATTCTCCATCAGATTCGCCAAGAGCGATGGGAACACACACTGAGAGACGAGGGTTGGCCATGTAATCATCACTTTCACTAACAACATACTTTTCCCCATTTTTTGCAATGCCTCCATTGGTATTATTCCCTTCCCTGTAATCCTTTTCTTTCTCTGTGCTGCTCATATTAATGTGATTGTGCAGATTGATGTTGTTGATGTTCCTGTTCTTCCTTGAAAGGTTGGTAATGAATGTGTCCCCAGGTTTTTTGGGCTTGGTAAACAAGTTGCGGAAAAAATCGATAACAGTTTGTTTGGCAAAGGAAATACCCTTGTGAATCCTTGCAATCGCTATCTGAAGGTTGTTCATTTCACCATCCTCATCCGGTGCACTCAAGTTATCCGCGCTGAACGAGCTAAGCAGGAGAGCCAAGAAGAGGTTCAGAACCTGTGAAGACATAAAAATACAGTAAATACAAAAATAGACACATTAACTAAAATAATAATGTACTTATAAATATAGGGGTTGACATTGCTGAAGCCGAATTTCTTACCATATATATTATGACAAGGGATTTGTAATTTTGAACAGTCTAATGACTTACAGAGATTTAAACCATACTGAACAGCCAGGCAGATGAAGCCACCCTAATGCCGCCTACACACGATTGGTCATTTTGACAACAAAACCATGGATTTTTTTCCAACGGAATGTTTGCTCAAACTTGTCTTGCATAGACACGGTCACACAAATGTTGTTGGAAATTCCGATCACCAAGAACACGGTGACGTACAACACGTACAACGGCACTATTAAAGGGAAGTTCAATACCAGTCTTGTTAGTAAAAGTTTGGTGAGAGACAATTCACGCTCTTCAGCCTCATGATTTTCAGTTCTTTACAACGTGACGAATGTGCTATCTCCATTACGAATGCTAGTTTTACCAGACCGAGCGCTTCCGTCTCATACTTGATTCAGAGCATTGGATAGAAGAAAATCCTGGACTGCCGCACTCCTTAAAACAATGTCTTTATTGTACAAATAAAATCCAAAAAACAATCAAAATTATGCAGTCAAAAGGAAGTGAACAACAGGAAAAAGGTGGCTGACATGTTTCACGTCATGCTGCTACTCAGCTACGAGTAAGCATCACATGATGTGAAACACGTCAGCCACCTTTTTCCTGTTGTTCACTTAATTTTGACTGCATAATTTTGGTTGTTTTTTGGATTTTTTTTGTACAATAAAGACATCATTTTAACCACTTGAGACCCGAGCCTGTTTTTCAGATTCGGTGTTTACGAGACTAAAACATTTTTTTTTGCTAGAAAATTACTTAAAACCCCCAAACATTATATATATTTTTTTTCGAACACCCTAGAGAATAAAATGGCAGTCATTGCAATACTTTTTTTCACACCGTATTTGCGCAGCGGTCTTACAAGCGCACTTTTTTTGGAAAAAAATCACTTTCTTGAATTAAAAAATAAGACAACAATAAATTTGGCCCAATTTTTTTATACATTGTGAAAGATAATGTTACGCCGAGTAAAATGATACCCAACATGTCACGCTTAAAAATTGCGCCCGCTCGTGGCATGGCGTCAAACTTTTACCCTTAAAAATCTCGATAGGCGATGTTTAAAAAATTCTACAGGTTGCATTTTTTTAGATACAGAGGAGGTCTAGGGCTAGAATTATTGCCCTCGCTCTAACGATCGCGGCGATACCTCACTTGTGCGGATTGAACACCGTTTTCATATGCGGGCGATACTCGCATATGCGTTCGCTTCTGCGCGCAAGCTCGTCGGGACAGGGCGTTTTAAAAAAAAAAATTTTTTGTTTTCTTATTCGTTTTAATTTATTTTTACATTTTTTACACTGAAATAAAAAAAAAAATTGATCACTTTTATTCCTAATACAAGGAATGTAAACATCCCTTGTAATAGAAAAAAGCATGACAGGTCCTCTTAAATATGAGATCTGGGGTCAAAAAGACCTCACACCTCATATTTAGACTTAAATGCAAAAGAAAAAAAAAAGAAAAAAAAAAAAAAAAAGACAAAAAGTAAATAAAAAATATGTCTCTTTAAGACGCTGTGCGGGACTGACGTTTTGACGTCACTTTCGCCCAGCAGAGGTATGGGGACGGCGGCAACGGTAAGCGGCGGAGGGCGCGGGAGAGCGGCGGAGGGGGGGCACCCTCTCCCGCCACCGATAACGGCGATCTCGCGGCGAATCCGCCGCGGAGACCGCCATTATCGTGTAGAGATCCGCCCCATGAAGAGATGGATATCTCGGATGTGGCAGCAGCTGCTGCCGTTACCGAGATATCCATATTTAAAAAAATGACGTATTTTGACGATGGGGTGGATCTGAAGTGGTTAAGGAGTGCGGCAGTCTAGGATTTTCTTCTATCCAATGCACTTGTTTGGTTCAGTGGGACGGAAGCAAAGCCAAGGGATCAGCAGTTTTTAGAGCGGTATCATTTATCACTTGCTTCAGAGCATGCATGGAATTTTGTGCTTCGGAATTGTCTACACACGATTGGAATTTCCGACAAGAACCCATGGCGGTTCGTCCATAGAGGGCGCTGGAGCGCCGCCCCCTCTGGCTCTCACCGCCACTGAGTCTAATAACATAGATTCATGCATTGCACTAATCTATGTCTATGTCTCCTGGTTCTGTTGGACCTAAGTGCAGCTTTCGACACTGTAGACCACAAACTGTTACTGACTCGGCTTGCTGAAGTAGCCAGAGTCGCAGAAAGCGATTTATCTTGGTTCTCCTCTTTTTTGGAAAACCGATCGCAAACAGTGAAGTTAGGACCTTTTACGTCGGAAAAACGCACAGTAACATGCGGAGTCCCTCAAGGATCGCCTCTGTCACCAGTGCTGTTTAACATATATCTTCGTCCTCTTTTTGAGATTATCAGCAGCCAAAAACTGCTCTACCACTCATATGCAGATGATACGCAACTGTATTTCCGTATCTGCAACAGACAGGATCACCACCTCAATCTAGAGACATGTCTCTCTTTGATAGAGGACTGGATGACAAAGAGTTACCTTAAACTCAATGGAGCAAAAACAGAACTTCTTCTGTTTCACGCCAAGCGCAGGAATCAACTTTCAACAGCGTGGACCCCCCCGCCTATTTTGGGCAGAATCATCACCCCTAGCGCCAAAGTCAAAAGCCTAGGGGTCATTTTTGACTCCTTTATGACAATGGACGCTCAAATAGGGTCAGTAGTCAGCGGATCTCACCATCTACTGCGCCTACTACGCAGACTCACTCCGTTCATCCCTAAAGAAGATTTAGCGGTCGTGGTGGGAGCAATTGTAAACTCCAGGCTGGATTATGCAAATGCCCTTTACCTCGGCCTCCCCAAGTACCAAATCGCTCGTCTGCAAGTCGTTCAGAATACGGCCGCCAGACTTGTGACTGGGAAAAAACCGTGGGAATCCATCTCACCTTCTCTGAGAGCCCTTCATTGGCTGCCAGTTAAAGACAGAATTGCTTTTAAAGCTCTCTGTCTTACGCATAGATGTGTCCATGGGAATGCCCCCCTTTATTTATGCGAAATAATAAAAGCGCATAATCCCAATCGCGTTTTGCGATCCACGAATCAGAACCTGCTCCAGGTTCCGAAAGCCAACTTCAAGTCCAAAGGAGAAAGAAGATTCGCGATCCAAGGTCCCAGACTATGGAACGCTTTACCAACCACCATTCGGTTGGAGGAGAACCACCTAGCATTTAGGAAAAAGGTCAAGACTTTTCTCTTTTGATATCAAAGGAGACAGGAACAACAAGCGCCCAGAGGCGATTCAGTTCGCATGTGCCGCGCTATACAAGTTCATTCATTCATTCATTCATTCATTCATTCATATGTTATTATCTCCGCTGCCGCTGTTATTCAGATGGTCGGCACAGTGGCTGGTTTAATGGCATGGACCAGTGGTGACAATGGATGGCACAGTGGCTGGTTTAATGGCATGGGACAGTGGTGACAATGGATGGCACAGTGGCTGGTTTAATGGCATGGAACAGTGGTGACAATGGATGGCACAGTGGCTGGTTTAATGGCATGGCACAGTGGTGCAAATTGATGGAACAGTGGCTGGATTTGATGGCATGGCACAGTGGCTGCGTTTGGGCACAGTGAGACTGCAATTTTTTTTTCCTTTGCGCCCCCCAAAAATTTTGAGCACCAGCCGCCACTGACAAGAACTTTTGTTGTCGGAAAAATTGAGAACCAGCTCTCAAATTTTTGTAAACCAGCTCTCAAATGTCCGATGGAGCCTACACACGGTCGGAATTTCTGACAACATTGAACATTTGTTGTTGGAAATTCCAACCGTGTGTAGGCGGTATTGGGCTCCATTTACACTTGTAAGATTCCAAAGTTGCACTGACTTTAGAGTGCAACTTTGATGAAACTGTGGATGGGTGAGACTTGGATACGACTTTGGCTTTGACCTGACCAGTGATAATGGACAACTTTTGCACAACTTGCATAACATTCAGGTCCGACTTTCATGCAACTTTTGAGTGTTAGCATTGAAGTCTATGGCCCTAAAGTTGCATGAAAGTCGGACCAAAGTATTGCATGAACTACTTTGAAGTCTCTGCAACTTTAAGGCCTCGTACACACGAGCAGACATATTTGTTCAAATCTGTCTGTCCGACAGATTAGAACAAATCTGTCTGCTGTCATTTTGGTTTGCTCGCGTGTACACACGAGCAAACCAAAATCCCCGCCAGCAGACGGCGCGCTGACGTGGCGGTGACGTGGCGGTGACGTTGACGCCGCCACGTCACCGCACCAGGAAGTAAAACACTTCCGCGCATGCGCCGAATCCATTCGGTGGCGGTGCGGGACGACATGTCTGCTGGTAAGTGTACTAACCAGCAGACATGTTGGGCGGACGGATTCCCACCTGATAGATTTCAAAGCATGCTTTGAAATCTGTCGGGTGGCCAAATCCGTCGGCTCGGCCGTACACACGATCGAATCTGTCTGCTGAAACGGTCCAGCAGACCGTTTCCAGCAGACAGATTTGATCGTGTGTACGAGGCCTAAGTCACAATTATATATATGGTTATAATTGGAAAACATGGGGAAAACTTGCCATGAAAAATTGATGTCCATGACAAGCATGAATGGAGCCAAAGGGAGGATATCAGACCAGCACTGGGGGGACAAGCTCTTTCATAGGAACTTGAAGATGTAAAATAATAAGCAGCAGAAAATATTAAAAGTGATTGCAAGAGCATCTGAAATTGCTTTAGAAATGTGAAGCTCTCTAATCCATTTAAGCTTCACTGCTAACTGTTAGGTTGAGTTATATGAAGCCTATGCTTCAGAGGATTTGGGTTGTCTACACTGACCTCCTTCTGAAAATGTACGTTTTTTTTTGTTCCTTTCTTCAGCCGCCTTGCTGAAGTATTATATATTGAAAACGAACATACCATTTAAAAAACCTTCAACCCCAAACTTTAAACCTATCCATGTACATTTACTATCTCTGCGACAAGTAGACTGACCAAAAAGAACAAATGTACTACAAAAGCTTTCAAAACATTCCTTACAGCTGAGCTCACCCATTACAGAGGAGTGAGACACATATATCTGACCATATATGATCTAATTATGACACATTAGATAAAAAGAAACTCACATCTTTGAGAACTGCCCTTCACCTTTATTTTATTATAAATTTTCTGTGATTTCAGTATAACAACTACCGAATAATGTAGCTATATGGATTTTGGTTTTTAGATATACAGTATAAGTGCACTTGGTAAATATCAGGTACAAGCTCATAGTTTACAAGAACAGATGGAACTAGTGTAGAAATTACGCTTACTTTTTCTTTCCTTTTTTTATTTTTTTATTTGTATGGAATTTAGAAGGGTTAGGGCCCCTACACACGAGCAAATAGATCTGTTCAAATCGGTCGGACAGACCGATTTGAACAGATCTGTCTGCTGGGATGTATTGGTTTGATCGTGTACACACGATCAAACCAAAATCACCGCCGGCAGACAGTGCGCTGACGTGTCGGTGACGTGGCGGTGACGTTGACGCCGCCACGCTACCGCACCAGGAAGTAAAACCCTTCCGCGCATGCGTCTAATCCATTTGACGCATGTGCAAGCGGATATGTCTGCTGGTTAGCGTACTAACCAGCAGACATATCGGCCTGACGGGATCCCAGCCGACAGATTTCAAAGCATGCTTTGAAATCTGTCAGGTGGCCAAATCCGCCTGTTTGCCCCGTACACACGATCGAATCTGTCTGCTGAAACGGTCTGGCAGACCGTTTCCAGCAGACAGATTTGATCGTGTGTACGCAGCCTTACAGATTTGTTAGAAGTTTAGTATTATGATGGTGAGTATATCCGTTGGAGTAATTAATTTCCCATTACATTTTGTCTAATGAATGCTGGAAATTAGGTGATATCTCTCCAACACAGACACAGACAGGTATAAAAACAATTTTTAGTAGTAGTGTAGGGAAGGGCTTACTAATGGCATATAACAAGAGAGGAAGTGAGGAGAAATCTCCTAAATGGTTACACATATAGCAATAAAAGAATGCCATAAATTCTCTACCTCCCACCCCCTTCCTCACATTATCCAACACTGAAATACAAGTTTTATAGTTCTACTTGCAGTCACATTGGATGGGGGCATTGAATGGTTTTCTCCCATTCAGTCTATGGGCCAAACAAGAGAAATCTAAATGTGCATTGCTAGCCTAAGTTTAACAGAAAAAGCTGATAATCAGAAAATCCATTAGCTACTTATACCAATGAAGCTTCCTTCACAGTTTGCTATTTAGTGATACTAAACACACATGGTTTAATTTACATTATTCCTTTCTATTTCTGTATGTGGATGATGACACTGTAATTATTTTAATAAAAACATCCAAGTACCTTTTTCCTAATCAATTTAAGGCTGTCACATGACTCAGCTCTTTCCGAGCCTGTCTGCAGGGAAACATAAGCAGGAGGAGCTTCTATTAGTGGTAAAACACTAAAGGAGTTTAGTTCCACTTCAATGCTTCACTACCATCACTAACATAGTCTCAAAATATCAACCAAACCGCTCCATTCAGTCCTCCCAAGACCTCCTGCTCTCTAGCTCCTTGTACCCTATTTCCATGTTTTCCTCCAGGACTTCACCAAGCTTCTCCCATCCTTTGGAACTCCCTACCCCAATCTGTCTGACTATCTCCTAATCTATGCATATTTAGACGATCCCTGAAAAACCTAGGGGCAGATTCACAGAGAATTAGATTCTCGTAGAGTATCAGAAATACACTACGCTGCCGTTTTTTACCTGGCTCTACGTGGAATTCAGGTAGATTTTGTCCAGTAAACGACGGCGGCGTAGTGTATTTCTCCCGTCGCAATCCATCTGCGCGAGTAGGGGGCGTGAAGCATTTAAAATAGGCGCGTTCCCGCGGCGATCGAACTGCGCATGCTCCGTTCCCAAATTTCCCGCCGTGCATTGCGCGTAAACACGTCGTCACGTCGTAGTAGCGTCGTTTACGTACATTCCTATTCCCGAACGAGTTACGTTAAAAAAAAATATATATTTTTAAATCGACGCGGGAACAACGGCCATACTTTACATGGGTTACGCACTGTTAGACCAGCAAAAAGCTCCTCTAACATTACGTAGCCAAAAAATGACGTAGGCGATTGTGAGGGACACTCGTACCTTCGTGGATCGCCGTAAAAAGTCATTTGCATATCCCGACGCATGAAAACGACGCGAACTCCTCCCAGCGGCCGCAAATATATCGCAGCGTAGATCCGAAGGCTTATGAGGATGTAAGCCTCTTGGATCGAAGCCCGAAGCCGCCGTATCATGGTTTGAGGATTCAAACTAGTGATACGGCGCGCAAAATTTGAAATTACTCCTGTCTAACACCAGTTAGACAGGCGTAATTGCTCTGTGAATCTGGGCCCTACTCTTTAAAGAAGCCGATCCTACTTCTAACTAATGCACTTTTTTTTTACTTTCTCCATCAGCTCATCCCCCACAGTTATTAACTTTTGTATCACTTGATCCTCCCTTTTACATTGTAAGCTCTAATGAGCAGAGCCGTCTGATTCCTTTTGTACTAAATTGTATTGTAACTATAATGTCTGTCTTCATTTTGTAAAGCGCTGTGGTAACTGTTAGCGCTACATAAATCCTGTTTAATAATAATATTATATCCAAAACTAAAATAAGATGTTTTGGTTGTACATACATTTTAATACAACTAAACAAATATGACCAAGCAAGTAAAAATAGGCAGTGATTAGCACTTCTGCCTTGCAGCACTGGAGTCCTTGGTTAAAATCACAGCTAACACTAAGGAGTTGATTTACTAAAAGCAAAAACACTGTGCACTTTGCAAAGTGCAATTGCACTGTGCAAGTGCAGTTGCTCCAGAGCTTAGTAAATGAGGGAAAGAATACCCAATCACAAGCAAGGAAAATGAAAAGAAACAGCATTTTTGCTTGCACACGAATGGATGATGGAGAGCTTCTTCTCATTTACTAAGCTCTGGATCAAGTCCTCTTGCAGCGTGCAACTGCACTTTGAAAAGTGCATAGTCTGTTTGCCTTTAGAAAAACAACCCCAGAGTACATGGAGTTTGCATGGGCTTCCTCCAGGTACTCCGGTTTCCTCCCACACTCCAAAAACATGCTGATAGGTTAACTGACCTTAGTTCGCATGTCAGATAGGGACCTTAGATTGCAAGCTTCTTGATGGCAGGAACTGATATAAATGCTTCATAAATTGTTGGTGCTATAAAAATACCTATAATAAATAATAAACTCTAAATACATCCTCACTGAAAATGCTCTATATTATGCACTATACTTCTAAATATCCCTTTCAATACGTGTTTAGCGCCTGGTTACTATATAGTACCGGTGCTATTTAAATTTAAAGGTAGATCAGAGTGTAGTTAAACTCTAAACCAAATTGTTATGTTTAAAACAGGGTCTCTGTCTCAGCTTGGCTGTGCTGTGGGCTCATTCTGTTGTGCTGGGGTGTTCTTCCCACACCAGTGCAGTAGGTGGCAGCAGTGGAGTCAAGGTTTGGATGCTCTTCCCCAGCAGCCAATCAGGAGGGTTGGGCTCGCTGTGCATGCTGGGGGAGGGTATTTGTGGGGCAGATGCTATTGGTTCTGGGTCTGTCTTTCTTCTTCGTCCAGTGTGGCACCCACCTTTAGGGTGGCCACATCACAGCGCCCCGGCGTTATGGCCTACCTGGCCAGGGCATGCGTGCCACTCAGTGTTCCTGAGTCCGGGGACTCATGTTGGCCTGGAACATCTGAGCAGTGACGGGGACCCAGTGAGCGACTGGGTTCCCACCTTTGAGGATCCCAAGCGTTAGTGCTATTCGGTGGGGAGTCCATCTGAGGAGCGCCATTGAGATTCTGGCGGTCCAATAGGATTTAGACAAACCACTGGGGATCAAGGTAGCCGGACACTGAACGATTGATCACCTGTCAGTCGGTACCTGGGTGACATGAAGAAGGAGATCCAGGTGTAATTCACCTAAGGAGGATTACCTTCGTAACTACAATCAGGGAGGGCCTGTGGCAGAGTTGTCTCCCTGATGTTCACCAAGGAGGGTCTGTGGCAGAGACTTGTCCTCAAGTTCAAGTTCACTAAGGAGGGTCTGTGGCAGGGACTTTATCCTACAAATGTTTGAGAGATGCTCCGGCTGCCAGGTCAGTGAGAGAGGCCTGTCTGGGTACACTAAACCCACTCAGGCAGGAGTAGTACAGAAAGTGTTACATATGGGAACAGGACTGTTCCAAATACTACGCCTGAATCTGCTGTTCTCCTTCTTACAAATGATATCCCTTTCATCACCAGTTCATTGTTTTTACCCGGCTGGGTAATATAGAGCACAGCAAAGACACTTGTTGGGGACATTCTTTTACTATTGCTATATGCACCATTCACCCCTAAGAATTCGGAAGGGCCACAAGGTAAATGTGCCACCCAAAACAACCAGCAGCTCCTCCGCGGGTAGTGCTACACTTGCTTCAATATATTTGATTAGTTAATATTACTTGCTGAATTTTAAATAAAAAATTCTAGCACACCAGTGAAATTATCATTTTGAATTCTCTTAAATGCTAAATTTTTCTCTCAGAGCTACTTGAATTGACAAACACTCTGTTCGCGCTTTCCTGGGGAACAATACAAGCAAAACACTAGGTATAATTACAGCTAGCATGGGTAACCTTTATTGCAAAGTGTAGCTGGAAAAATTACAATTGTGCTAAAACTGAATGTTATAGAATCTCTTTATAGCTCCAATAACATGTTCATACAAAACGCCATTTTAGCTGGCCACCAGCCCTGACATGTGACTAGGTAAGTGTTCTGACTACTATTCAAGAACCCGGAGGAGCAAAGCCTTCAAAAATAGATTTGGACAGAAATAGAAGCACAAGAGGGAAAAAAAAAAATACATATATTTAATGTCACATATGTTCGTATTCTGCACGAGGAAACAAATAACAAGACTAAGAACATATTTTCGTGGTACCACTGAGTGAGTGGGAGTCAGTATTCAGACTGAACAAATGGTAATAAGAGAAATGTTTCAAAATGGAGGCTGCATGCTGCTTTCTTTGATCCATAATGCACTGTACCCTGTGAAGCCTTAATCTGCGGTATTGTGCAATAAATTGCTGGGGTGCAGCATGGGGCTCCTGACCAAAATGTAAGCATGACTACATTTTTGCAGCTTGATACTCGGACTAAATGAGATTTTTTTTTTTTTTTTTTATGAGCTTAAAAAAGGTGAAAATCAAGAAGCATACTATTAAAATCAGCTCAGAATTTGGATTTGGTGAAAACAATTTTAATGCTGAACTCAATTTTAAGCAAATATTGTCTACTTACAAGGGCTTGTATATTCTTACTTGAAACTTAGTGTGCTTGAAATTTTTCAGATCTGAAAATAAATCCAGCACTAAACATTACCTCTTGGCTGCAGCTTCCTGTAATAAAGACTGGCTACTGCCAATTTCGGGCCTTGTGCAGGGTGACTGGTCTTGTATCCTCTCCCCTGTAGTTTTATGCAGGCAGCCTGTAGTGCAGGGGTGTCAAACTCAATTTCATCGTGGGCCGCATCAGCATAATGATTGCCCTCAAAAGGGCCGGTTATATCTGTAAGATTAGATGTCCAACCCCTTAGCTTACATTAGATGTCAAGAGTCACCCCACCATCAGAAGTTGAGTTCCCCACTCCCCCTTACATCACAGTGCACACCCCCTTCCCTATGCTGCTGCTGCTGCTGCTGGGAAATAAGCTGAATGCATTGCTTGAAAGCAGAAAGTAAGGACCAGAGGAGGGCTGGAGCTCTTCTGCAGCTGCAGAAGAGGTGTGAGGGCCACATGTATTGGCCTGGAGGGCCGGATTTGGCCCGCGGGCCTTGTGTTTGACACCTGTGCTGTAGTGGGTGGACCTCTGCACAGTTATCTACGTGCAGTGATAATGTCACTGCTAATTTTACATGGGAATAACTGGGTTTGTGTTATTTGACTGCTATGCTAATTCTGCAATAAAATTTAATTTAAATCCCCTCAAATGTGCATGATTGCCCTTGTATGAAATAAATATATATATATGTGTGTGTATATATATATATATATATATATATATATATATATATATATATATATATATATATATATATATAAAAATTACACATACATACATATACAGAGAGAGAGAGAGAGAGAGAGAGAGAGGGTGAGTGCTCAGCATAAATTAATATACCCCCTTTGAAAGGTAAGATTTTAATCAATGCCTCATTAACACATTAACAATTTCCAAAATGTTGACAAAGCTGAGTTTTATAGAACATTTGATTAGCTCATTACAATAAAGTAAGTTTAATAATATAACTAAGGCTGGCCATACATTATACAATTGTCTTCTATAGATTTCCTTTAGATTTACCAAAACCTTATAAAATGAGGTAAAATCTAAGCACTTTGTGTGTAATCAGGCAGGCCCTTGTACTACACAGTTGAAGGTAAATCCAAAGGAAATTGAATAAGAAAATTGTACGGTGTATGACCAGCTTTAGATTATAAATGTGTAGGTTAAAACAGAAACAACTGTGTTGGAGAATTAAAACTGGGCGAGGAACAGCCAAACTCTGCTACTAAGGTGAGGTTGTGGAACACAGTTTCATGCCACAGGTAGTTATAGTGCATCAGCAGGCAAAGATCTTAAAGCAGACTGGGATTGTAAGATGTGCTGTTCAAGCTCTTTTGAAGAAGCACAAAGATAAAGGCACCATTGAGGAGAATTATACTAAGCAGGTGAAACTAAGCTTTGCCCTTTAACACGGCCACAGATTTCCACAGGACTCTCCAAATGTATTTACAGATCTCTCCTCCACAGAAGGACCTCCACAATCCAAGTACACTGGCCAGCCTTTACCGTACTTCATATTGCTCAGAAAAAATAAAAAGCCATCATCGTGTAATCTGTTTTGACATCATACACTTTATTTGCCAAAAAGCAATAAAACCTAATGAAAATATACTTAAAAATACAGCGCACAATTCCTGTGCACTGGGAGTAGTTTGGCACTTTAACCTCTTTTTCAGATGTGTTTTTTTTTTTGCTAGAAAATTACGTAGAACCCCCAAACATTATACATTTTTTTCTAGAGAATAAAATGGTGGTCATTGCAATACTTTTTGTCACACCGTATTTGCACAGTGGTCTTACAAGCGCACATTATTTGGAAAAAATACACTTTTTTTAATAAAAAAAATAAAACAACAGTAAAGTTAGCCCAAGTTCTTTTATATTGTGAAAGAAAATGTTACGCCAAGTAAATTAATACCCAACATGTCACGCTTCAAAATTGCGTCTGCTCGTGGAATGGCGACAAACTTTTACCCTTAATCTCCATAGGCGATGCCCTATAATAGAAAAAAGCATGCCAGGTCCTCTTAAATATAAGATCTGGGGTCAAAAAGATCTCCGATCTCATATTTACACTAAAATGCAATAAAAAATATATAATTTTTTTGTCATTTGAAAAAATGGCCCTTTAACCACTTCCATACTGGGCATGTAAACCCCCTTCCTGACCAGGTGAAATTTCAGCTTGCGGCACTGCGTCGCTTTAACTGACAATTGCGCGGTCGTGCGATATGGCTCCCAAACAAAATTGGCGTCCTTTTTTCCCCACAAGTAGAGATTTCTTTTGGTGGTATTTGGTCACCTCTGCGATTTTTATTTTTTGCGCTATAAACAAAAAAGGACGACAATTTTGAAAAAAAATACAATATTTTTTACTTGTTGCTATAAAAAATAGCCCAATTTAAAAAAAAAATTCAGTTTAGGGCGATACGTATTCTTCTACATATTTTTGGTTAAAAAATAAAATAAAAAAAAATCGCAATAAGCGACTGGTTTGCGCAAAAGTTATAGCGCCTACAAAATAAGGGACAGAATTGTTATTTTTTATTTATTTTTTTTACTAGTAATTGCGGCGATCTGCGATTTTTATTGCGACTGCGACGTTATGGCGGACATATCGGACACTTTTGACACATTTTTGGCACCATTCACATTTATACTGCAATCAGTGCTATAAATATGCACTAATTACTGTATAAATGTGACTGGCAGGGAAGGGGTTAACACTAGGGGGTGAGGAAGGGGTTAATGTGTTTCCTGCATTGTGTTCTAACTGTAGGGGGAGGGGGGGTGACCGATCTGTGTCCCTATGTACTAGGAACACAGATCGGTATGCTCTCTCTATGACAGGACGCTGTCATTGTGAGAGCAGGCAATGAGAGATGATCTCATATGTTTACATATGAGATCATCTCTCATTGGCCCATCAGATCGCACCGCAAACGGCCACTCTGATTGGCCGTTCGCGGTGATCTGTGATTGGCTGTGTCCGAGGGACACGGCCAGTACACTAGTTCCCCGCTGCGCGCTCTGGAGCGCGCGCTGGGAACGAGGAAAGGGGCTGCCGTGAAAACACGGCAGCCCGGAGATTTAGAGCCACCCTGCGGCCGTATATACTCGTACGGCCGTAGGGAAGTGGTTAAGAGCTATGGGCAGAAGTGACGTTTTGACGTTGCTTTCGCCCTGCTATGGTATGGAGACGGGTTGGTGCCATCTTAACTTTCAACCGTCTCCATACCCAGCCACAGAAAGGACCCGATCACCTCCACCGCTACCGACGGCTCCAGTAAGTGGCGGAGGGCCATGGGAGAGAGGTGGGAGGGGGCCCTCTCCTGCCACTGATAACGGTGGTCTGGCGGTGAATCGGCCGCAGAGACCACTATAATCATAAACCGGACCACCGGTTGAAGAGATGGATACCTGTGTTATGGCAGCTAGCTACTGCCATAACAGAGATATCCCTCTTCAAAGTGCTGACGTATATAGTCGTGGGGCATTTCGGAAGTGGTTAAAACATAATTTCTCTCTTATGACACAACCTCTTTATCACATCCACATAGATAAACCTTTTACTTTTGGTTTCCAGGTACAACGTGATGACGTCAGGTAGCTCTGCCCCAACACATTTCATCATGCCCCTCGTGACATTTTTCCCCATAAGCCACAAGAGGCGTGAAGAAATGGGTTTGGGATTACATAAGGGGCCCACATCCATGGAAGATCTCTGGTTAGTTCACCAAGATGTTTGGAACAACCTACCTGCTGAGTTCCTTCAAAAACTGGGTGCAAGCGTACCTAAAATAATTGATGCTGTTTTGAAGGCAAAGGGTGGTCACATCACATAGTGATTTGATTTGGATTTCTCTTCTGTTCATTTACTTTCCATTTTGGTAATTGATAAATATAAACTAGTTTACTACATTTTTTTTATGATTACTGAAATCATTCTTAATTTACAGCATTTTTTCACACCTGCCTAAAACTTTTGCACAGCAGTGTATATACAGTATATAAATATATATATATATATATATATATAATTGAATTTTTTTCAAAAGCACAAGCTCTCTAGTAGAATTTATCATTTACGTGGATGAGACCACCCATTAAACACCGGCAGGGGTTATTAAAATGATAAGCTTTTATTTATTCATATAAAACCTTTATTCCAAAAAGGAAAAAAAGGAAAAAAACTGAAACGAATTATGAAGTGTAAGTTGGAGTTTGGCTGAAATGTGTAATGCCGCGTACACACGATCACTTTTCGGCATGAAATTTTTTTAAATTTTTCAGCATGTCCAAAAAATTACGTTTTTCCAACTTCATCATTAAAAACGATGTTGCCCACACACCATCGTTTTTGAAAAATGATGAACAGAGCGGTGACGTACAACACGTACGATGGCACTCTAAAGTGGAAGTTCTATTCGCCTTTGGGCTGCTTTTAGCTGATTCCTTGTTAGTAAAAGACGATTCACGCTTTTCTGTCTGTTACAGCGTGATGAATGTGCTTACTCCATTATGAATGGTAGTTTTACCAGAACGAGCGCTCCCGTCTCATAACTTGCTTCTGAGCATGCGTGGGTTTAAAACGTTGTTTTAGCCCACACACGATAATTTTTTACAACACAAAAAACGATTTTTTTTTCAGAAGACAAAAAACGATGTGAAGCCCACACACGATCATTTTAAATTACGTTTTTAAAAATGTCATTTTATTTTATCACAAAAAAATGACCGTGTGTACACGGCATTAGTGTATTTAAATATGCTAGTACATTTAACACTACCCTCTCCCATAGACGGACACAGCTGCTGCTTGCCATGCCTCCTCTACTCATTTATCCAGAGTTATGTCTCACTAACACTGGAGGTGTGTTACTGGCCAGATCATCAGGTAAAAGCAGAGTAAAAAAAAAGGCAAACAAATGCAACCATCAAATCTAGTGATTGGTAAGCTGTTATATCATTTTGGGTTTAATATCGCTTTAAAGCGGAGGTTCACCCCCAAATCAACTTTCTGGCATTAGTTCCAGCATACTGCTAACATGTGCAGTATGCTGTTTTTTTTTTTTTTTTTTTTTACGGTGCTTATTGTTTTATGAAGCCTTGTTATCCGGCTCTGAGCGGGTAATCCTGCGGGGGAATAGGCGTTCCTAATTGAAGAGGAGTTGATTGACGGTCGGCTAAAGCACGTCACGGCTTCCGAAAATACCCAAAGTGACGCTCGGGTGTTTATGGCGCCTGCGCCTGCCGTGTAGAGCTGACTGCGCATGCGCCGTAAACACCCGAGCGTCACTTCGGGTATTTTCGGAAGGCGTGACGTGCTTTAGCAGCCCGTCAATCAATGCCTCTTCATTTAGGAACGCCTATACGCGGAAGTAATACCCCCCGCTCGGAGCCGGATAACAAAGCGTCATAAAAAGATAAGTACCGGGAAAAAAAAAACAGCATACTGCACATGTTAGCAGTATGCTGGAAGCCGGGAGCTAATGAAAAAAAGTTTATTTTTGGGTGAACCCCCGCTTTAAGTTTGATACAGGATTAATGCAGCACTTAAATTACACAGTACCATTTATCATATATCAGGATATTGTGCAGGAGGCTTTTGCAGGTTAAAAGGTATATTACATGAGCATGGATCTATGAGTTCTTTCAATAACTGGGTTTGTAAAGGCATTTGGCACATGCAAAGTGAAGTTATAGTCTTTGGGCCGGATTCAGATACATTTTCGTATCTTTCCGGCTGCGTAGTGTATCTCATTTACACTACGCTGCGTAACTAAGAGCGGCAGGTCCCGTATTCAGAAAGAACTTGCGCTCTAAGTTACGGCGGCGTAGTGTAAATGGGCCAGCGTAACCGCGCATAATTCAAAATAGGCAGGTAGGGGGCGTGATCCATGTAAATGAATCATGACCCCATGTAATTGATGCTTTTTACGAACGGCGCATGCACCGTCCATGGACGTATCCCAGTGCGCATGCTCGAAATCACGTCGCAAATACTCAATGCTTTTGACGTAAACGTAACTTACGCACAGCCCTATTCGCAAACAACTTACGCAAACAACTGAAAATTTGACGCTGTGCTGACGTCCATACTTAACATTGGCTAGGCCTCCTATAGCAGGGGTAACTTTACACCGAAAAAAGCCTTAAGTAAATGACGCAAATAGATACACCGGGCGCAACTACGTTTCTGAATCGGCATATCTACCCAATTTGCATATTCGACGCATAAATCGACAGAAGCGCCACCTAGCGGCCAGCGTAAATATGCAACTTAGATACAACGGTGTAAGAGACTTACGCCGCTCGTATCTTAGCAAAATTCCGGCGTATCTTGATTTCTGAATACAGAAAAAAAGATACATCCTAGAACTTACACGGCGTATCAACAGATACGCCAAAGTAAGTTCTTTCTGAATCCGGTGACGTGTCATATTCCGCTCCCCATCACAGACTGCTGCGGAAGTGCTGTGGCGCTAAACTGCGCATTCGTGATGCGTTCCAAACGCAATTGTGATGCGTTCCAATGGATTTACGACAGTGCACACCAGCGAAGCCGTCATTCTTGGCGACGTGGACTTAGAGGTAAGTGGCCAGTCGCTGCGCTCGCTCGGCCTCCTGGCTCTTTTTTTAACATCCTCCAATCCACGGGGATGTTAAGGAAAGAGCCTGGATGCCGAACGAGGTTTTGCTGGTGTGCACTGTCGTAAATGCCTTGGAACGCATTGCAGATGCGTTTGGAACGCATCGCGCATGCGCAGTTTGCCGCCACAGCACTTCTGCAGCAGTCTGTGATGGGGAGCGGAGCATGACGGTGCACCGGCCCTTTGTGTTTATTAAATAATGAAATATATTTAAATGCTGTGTCCTCCTATGCTAGGAAAATGTTTCACACAAATCGCAGTACTATAGTAAAAAGGTCTAGCTAAAATGCTCTTTGAATAGCTTAACATCCTTATCAAAGTCACATCTTTCCACAGTAATTGCTTTAGGGAGGGAAGGTCCTTTCTGCCAGGTCCTCATTTCCAATACTGACCATCTGGTCCATCCACAGGGATACAAAATTAATAATTTATTATGTTTATATCACACCACCATAATAGACACTGTTTCACAGAGTACATGTTCACCATTCAAAGTATTCTCCGACAAGAGATGCTTAGATGTCTAATGTCCCTATGATATTCCTAAAAAGGCCCTCCCCCCACACACACCCATGTAGATAGCATTCATGGTGGTAACTAAATTACGCACTACAGTGTGGCAAAGCAAGCGTGTTTTGCACTAAACTAATGTGCTATTCATCTGTGGTGGCTTTCTTTTTAACTTTTAATCCTCAGGAGCACAATTTATTTTATTTATTTTTTGCATGCTAGCCTCCATATGTCAATGATGGCCTTCTGGACAGCAGTCAGGTCGGCAGTCTTACCCATGATTGCGGTTTGGAGTAATGAACCAGGCTGGGAGTTTTTAAAAGCCTCAGGAATCTTTTGCAGGTGTTTAGAGTTATTTAGTTGATTCAGATGATTAGGTTAAGAGCTTTTTTAGAGAACCTTTTCATGATATGCTAATTTTTTGAGATATGAATTTTGGGTTTTCATGAGCTGTATGCCAAAATCATCAATATTAAAACAATAAAAGGCTTGAACTACTTCAGTTGTGTGTAATGAATCTAAAATATATGAAAGTCTAATGTTTATCAGTACATTACAGAAAATAATGAACTTTATCACAATATGCTAATTTTTTGAGAACGACCTGTAAAGTATGAAAATTCTTGTATGACAGAATAAGAATTTGGGAGCGATGTAATGTATTGTATTGTATTCGTATTGTATTTTTGGAAACAAAATTGTACTGAGTAAATTGAAATTGTACAATTTGGTATCGTACGAGAAGATTTTTCGTGTTTCTTTCATGATAATTTTGGAAAAAAGCTGTGTATTAATGATCAGATTATCGTCTGATCGCTTCGGAAGTGTTTTTTTTTTTTTGTACGATTTTCTGATTGTGTGTACGGGCCTTTAGATTTGTAACTCCATAAGTTCTAACGTTGCTCTAAACTACAGCCCACTTACTATAAATTTATTATCAATCAGGCTTCCATTCAATATATTGAGAGCAATATAAAACCACGGGGCAATACTGCACAGCAACACACTATGAATTAGGCCTATTTCACACTGGGGCGGGAGGTATTGCACACTGGGGTGGCGCTATTTTTATTGGTGCTATACTGTCGGAATAGCAGCGGAATTGTGGCGGTATTCACCTGCTAGTGGATCGGTTTTAACCCCAGCTAGCAGCCAAAAAAGGGTTAATACAGCCGGCAATGCGCCTATAGCTGTGGTGTCCCATTGTTTTCAATGGGGAGGAGCGGTGGAGGAGCGGTAAACACACCGCTCCTCTCACCGCTCCAAAGATGCTGCCAGCAGGGCTTTTGTAGCGGTCCCGCCAGCGCTTAGCTTCAGTGTGAAAGCACCCAGGCTTTCACACTGAGAATGCAGGGCAGGAGGTTTTCAGGCAGTATTTAGGCGCTATTTTTAGCGATAAAACGAGAGGCGTCTTAAAGTTCCTGCAGTGGTCACATTTTTGTATAAAGAACGTCCATTTCTCCAGGAAATGCCTTTTTATGATGATCCATTGTTACTATTGATACAATATTTTATGACTATGATTGTTGTTACGATTTATCTTTTGCCATTCACTACTAATTACAGGAAACATGTTACAAAAACTTGGGTAGACGATCAAAAGCAGATATTGTACTTCTCCTCTCTATGTCAGTCTATCAATCACCCTCTTCTGGTCACTTGCAAAGATGTAAATGGTGTTATAAATAGCATATAATTATTGTGTAGGATCAGACAGAAATGATTTAATAGAGGTTAAAAACTTTCACTCCGCCATTTACTTTTTTGAATGTAATTGCTTTTCAATAAAATGTAGGACAAAATTGCTTCCTCTTAGCGCTTTTTGTCAAAGCGATACAATTAATGCAATCTTCCAAATGTCACTAATTTTAGGATGTGCATTTACCTATTCAGTGGGTGACTCACCTATTGTTACAATGCAGACAGACACCGGTATCAAACAAGTTACAAGATTTCACTTAGAAAACTAATAAATCTACTTGATCATTAACCACTTCATGTTTCCCCACAGCAGATCTGTGCCATTAAAAAGACTTAACGGCATTCCCAAGAATCCATATGAAGCTTGCGTTAAAGTGTTACTAAACCCAGGAGCCTGCATTCACTATATCTGGCCTCCCACAGAACGTGGAAATGCAAGCATTTTAGTTAATATTGGTATAAGCAGAAAATGTGAATCAGACTCACATAGAGTCTGGTCAAAAGTCCTGCAGCAGCGCTGCAAACTGCAAGTTTGCTGTATTCAATGACCAGGTAAACAGTTTTTCTAGTATACTGTATGTGCTCCAATCACCAGGAATATTCACCACATGGGGGGATATGGGGTCCACTTGGGGGGAAACACTCACCAGATGGTAAATTCAAAACAGCATATCAATACGACTCCTTAATCTCCGTCTGTGGCTTATCACTCTCCCAGTATTTAGATCTAATATCCGCAAGTATATAGGAAAAAGAAAAGTCCATATAGAGCAGTATCGTTTGTTGATAAGTTTAATAAAACCCCAAATAGATACCCCCTTACAAATACATGCGTACCATAAATGATAAGCAACCACGCATAAAATGTGTGTGTAATAGTCTCACTGGTTCTCAGAAGAAGTCCGGAATTGACGAAACGTCAGGGCGTGACTATCCAGCACCGATACCGGAAGTGATGTGTGCGTTCCACGGGGTATGAACCAGGAAATCGCTGGAGGAAGTGTTCCAAAGCGGTCTTTAGGGTCCAGAACCAGTGAGACTATTACACACACATTGTATGCCTGGTTGCTTATAATTTATGGTACGCATGTATTTGTAAGGGCGTATCTATTTGGGGATTTATTAAACTTATCAAAACGATACTGCTCTATATGGACTTTTCTTTTTCCTATAAACTTGCGGATATTACATCTAAATACTGGGAGAGTGATAAGCCACAGACGGAGATTAAGGAGGTGTATTGATATGCTGTTTTGAATTTACCATCTGGTGAGTGTTTCCCCCGAACGGGACCCCATATCCCCCCACGTGGTGAATATTCCTGGTGATTGGAGCACATATACTAGAAACACTCTTTATCTGGTCATTCAACACTAACTGTGAATACAGAAAACGTGCAGTTTGCAGCGCTGCTGCAGGACTTTTGACTAGACACTATGTGGGTCTAAATTACATTTTCTGCTTATACCAATAGTTATCTTTTTGTTTTAGCAGCTGCTCTATACATTGGATTTTATCGTCTGTAGATTATTTATATGCTTTTATTTGAACATCATCCTAAGCGCAGAGTGGTACTACAATACCAGTTACTAGTGCTTTTATAAATACCTTTTCTCATCAGTATATAGCAGTCTTGTGACTTCTATCAGTGTCTGGTTAAAGCTTGTAGGAGGTGTTGCCATACTGCACTAGCTGTCCTATCAGGATGCAGGACCCCTGACCCTCTGTCTAGACAGTGGTGATTGGCCCTGTGCTGGTCATGTGCACTCTCCCAAGAAAAAAAAATCTCTAGAAATATACACCAAACTGAGCATGTGCAGCCAGACTCCAGTAACTCTGTCTTATGCTGACATGTTTTGGAAACAGTTCAAGAAAGGAAGGTTCTGTGCATACAGGATCAAACAGCATTTTTACACAATGCAGTGGATTAACCACGTAGGTTCCACAGTGAGTATAACAAGCATGCTTTATTGCATATACAGACTAATTTTACTGTTGTGGGTTTAGTAACACTTTAACCTCCAATCAGTGGGCTGAACTGCAATCTCACAGAAGTGGAAACATTAAACTTTTTAACCTGTTTAGTAGGCATATGTGACTCGTTTAGTTAGGAATTGAAATTCGAACATTTTCGTTATTCGGAGATTTGGATGTATCCGAATCACAATTTCAACAAATCCAAAATTAATTATAATGAAACTATTAATTCATTTGTATCCATTTTTTTCATTTGGATGTGATGGTCTGGGACTTATGGGTAATGTCTGAAGCATCTGAAATAATGTAACGACATAATGAATGATCCAAAGTGATTCATATACATTTTGTTTTAAATTCTTATTAAAAAAATGCACTACATAATATAATGGAAACAACAGTGCAATAAATACAGTGAAATAAGATTATGATTTCTACTTATTGTATTTGGGTTGGAAGGAGGTGGATCCATCAAAATGTTTAAATCATATCATAACAAACTAATCTAAAATACATTTTGTTCTGTTCATTCTCTCAGATGCGTGCGCCCTAAGTCGATATTGTCCAATCAGCTTTATTTTCTCATTGTGGATTGGACTAGCAGGAATCACTCAGAGTGCATAACAAATTAACCAACAAATAAATGGAATATAGCCAATCTACTAAATTACTTCTAAAAATACGAATCAATTTAGAACAATGAAAACAGGTGAAACTCTAAAAATTTGAATATCGTGCAAAGTTAATTTATTTCACTAATGCAACTGTGTTTATGTATGCATATATATATATATATATATATATATATATATATATATATATATATATATATATATATATTCAAATTAGGGACTTTTTATAAGCCAAAAAATATGTCATGTGTATTTGAAAGAAGAAAGCTTAAAAGCCCACAGCACCCTCAAAGTCAACAAGAATTGCATTAAAGTGGTTCTAAAGGCTGAAGTTTTTTTGGCTGTTCGGGGACTATCCCTCCTCATTGTCATGTGTCATTGTCATGTTTCATGTGTCATGTGTATTTGAAAGAAGTAAGCTTAACCACTTGATACCCACACGCCGTCATATGACGTCCAAAACTGTGACCTGTTATCCCGGGTGGGCGTCATATGACGGCCTGGGCTTTGCGGGGGAATATCTCAATGATGCTTGCACCCAGAGGCATCATTGAGATATCATTTTTTTAGCGGCGATCGTGCACACCGTAAAAACGATAATAGCGGCGCCGCTAGATCGTTCTTACAGCCCCTCCCGTCGCCATCTGGTGCTTCTCCGGGATCTCCCGTCCCATCGGGGGCCCGGAGAGATGATCGCCATCCACCAGATGTTTGCCATAGAGATGACTGGTGACCACATGGTCACCAGTCATCTCTATGACCGTCGGAGGCCCGGGCGCGATGTGATGATGTCACGCCCGGGTCCCGTAAGTAAACAAACTGCAATTGCGGCTAGTTTAAATGAGATCTGTGAATTTTTTTTCACAATCTCATTCTTTCCAGAGAGATGTGAGGTCTTATTGACTCCGCATCTCTCCTTAAAGAGGACCTGTCACACACATTCCTATTACAAGGGATGTTTACATTCCTTGTAATAGGAATAAAAGCGATTGAAAAAAAAAATGTAAAAAAAAAAAGCGTAAAAAATAAATAAATAAGTAAAATAAAAAATAAATAATAATAATAAAAAAATTAAAATGCCCCTGTCCCCGGTAGCTCGCGCTCAGAAGCGTACGCACACGTAAGTCCCGCCCACGTATGTAAACGTCGTTCAAACCACACATGTGAGGTGTCGCCGCGTGCGTTAGAGTGTGTGCAACAATTCTAGCACTAGACCTCCTCTGTAACTCTAAACTGGTAACCTGTAAACATGTTAAAGTGTTGCTTATGGAGATTTTTAACTAACAAAGTTTGGCGCCATTCCATGAGTGTACGCAATTTTGTACGCAATTTTAAAGCATGACATGTTAGGTTTCTAGTTACTCGGCGTAACATCATCTTTCATATTTTACCAAAAAATTGGGCTAACGTTACTGTTTTGTTATTTTTTAATTTATGAAACCATTTTTTTTACAAAAAAAAGCCGTTTGAAAAATGATTGCGCAAATACGGTGCGAGATAAAAAGTTGCAATAAACCGCCATTTTATTCCCTAGGGTGTCTGCTAAAAAACATATATAATGTTTGGGGGTTCTGAGTAATTTTCTAGCAAAAGAATGATGATTTGTAAATGTAGGAGAGAAGTGCCAGAATAGGCCCAGGAAGGAGGTGGGTTTTAAAGCCCGGTATTGAAGTGGTTAAAAGCCCACAGCACCCTCAAAGTCAACAAGAAATGCATTAAAGTGATTCTAAAGGCTGAAGGTTTTTTGGCTGTTCCAGGACTCTCCCTCCTTCTTGGCTGAGACAAGCAGGAGCCCATTGGCTCCCACTGCTGTCAATCACAGGAGAGAATGGGGGTGGGGCCGAGCCGCAGCTCTATGTGTCTTATGGACAAAATATCAGCTCCCAGTTTTTTTTAGTTTTGCATTTTGTGAAAGCTTAATTGAACAAGCTGAAGTTAGAAGCTGACTGGTTACCATGCCCCGCTGCCCCAGATTTTGCACTCCCTAGTTTTAGCAAATAAACCCTAATATCTTGATACACACACCAATCAATGCTAACACTTGCTAAACACCTGCTGAGTCAGCCAAATGCTTGTTTAGATCTACAATTTCATGGAAAAATTCTGAAGAATCAAAATGTGGTAGTGCCCATGCCAATGTGAAAGCAATAGAAACATTGACAGAAGTTCAAATCCTAACTTGTGTCACTCAGTCTGGGTTCACACTGGTCCACTGTGTGAGATCGCATGTGATTAGCACTGCACTGCAAAAAAGGGTCCTGTGCATGTTTGGTCCGAATGCGGTGCGATATCAGCCATACTATGTGTATGGATGAAATCACATTGCATGGATATTGCATGTGATTTGCACTGCAGTGTGGTGTGAATCACATGCAATCTCGCTCAGCGCACCAGTGTGAACCCAGCCTAATGCCGCGTACACACGATCACTTTTTGTGATGAAAATAACGATGTTTTAAAAAATGTCATTTAACCCCTTAAGGACCGCCGCATGTACATTTACGTCGGCAGAATGGCACAGACAGGCACATCAACGTATATATATACGTTGCTGCCTTAACGTGGTCCGATCGGGACCCCCCTCCCCCCGGTACATGCGGCGGTCTGGTTTGCTGTACGAGCGATCCGGGACAAAGGGGCGGCGGTTCGTTTTTGTCCGCCCCCTCCGGATCGCTCCCAGCCAAAGCGCGCGCTCCCCGCCGTGTCACTTCCTCCTCCTGTGTAAACACAGGAAGAGGGAAGTGATGTTTTTTCAACCGCCGCTGAGGAGAGATCACATCACACAGTAAGTCTGCACAACACTACACTGACACCAGTACACGCAGGCACACTTAACCCCTTTGCGATCACCCCCCCCTCCCCCTGTCACAGTGTCACTGAATGCAGTAATCATACATGTATGATTACTGTATTTAGTGTCAGTGTGACAGTCAGTTAGTATTAGGTTCCCCCGTACCCCCCCTAATAAAGTTTTAACCCCTTGATCACCGCCCTAGTTAACCCTTTTACTCCCTATTGCCAGCGTCACTAAGCGATCATTTTTCTGATCGCTGTATTAGTGTCGCTGTTCCCGCTAGGTAGCTATTTTCTTTTTTATTGCGATTTTTTTTTTACTAAAGACATGTGGCTAAATACATTTTGGCCTAAATGTTTGACTAAAATTTAGTTTATTTGATTTTTCTTATAACAAAAAGTAAAAAATATTGTTTTGTTTTTTTCAAAAATGTCGCTATATTTTGTATATAGCGCAAAAAATAATTAAGCACAGAGGCGATCAAATACCATCAAAAGAAAGCTCTATTTGTGGGAAGAAAAGGACGCAAATTTTGTTTGGGAGTCACGTCACACGACCGCGCAATTGTCAGTTAAAGCGACGCAGTGCCGAATCGCAAAAAGGGGCCTGGTCCTTTCCCTGCATTTTGGTCCGGGTCTTAAGTGGTTAAAATGATCGTGTGTGGGCAAAACGTCGTTTTATGTCTTCTGAAAGCGACAAAAAAAATGTTGAACATGCTTGAATTTTTTATGTCGTTTTTCAAAATGTCATTTACTTGTGTCATAAAAAATGATCGTGTGTGGGCAAAACGACATTTAAAACAACGTTTTTAAACCCGCGCATGGTCAGAAGCAAGTTATGAGACGGAGCTTCAATGGAACAGAGTGCCGTCGAAGGTGGTGTACGTAACCGCACTTTGCAAGAGCATTTTCAGAAAACGATGGTGTGTAGGCAACGTCGTTTTTTTAAAATGACGTTTAAAAAACGTTGTTTTCTAAAATGACGTTTGAAAAACGTCGTTTTGTTTCGTGAGATAAAATTACGTTTTTTTTCATCACAAAAAGTGAGGAAAAGTGATAAAAACTAGGCAAAGGCTTTAATCCTTTTCCACTATATCCCAAGTTTAATAAAATGTTTTGTATAGAATTGAGATTTGTGTTACTGTTTTTTAAATACTTGTTGAACATAATGCTATTTTGACAAACATCTGCAAGTTTAAGTGTGTCTTAAGCCGCATACACACGATCGGTCAAAACCGATGAAAACGGACTGAAGGACCATTTCATTGGTCCAAACCGATCGTGTGTGGGCCCCATCGGTCAGTTATCCTTCGGTAAAAAAAAAAGAGAACTTGCTTTAAAATTTGACCGATGGACGCCTGACCGATGGGTCAAAACCGATCGTCAGTATGCAAAAGCATCGGTTAAAAGGCCACACATGCTCAGAATCAAGTCGACGCATGCTTGGAAGCATTGAACTTTGTTTTTTTCAGAACGTCGTTGTGTTAAAACATGTAAACGTCACCGCGTTCTAACGCGATCGTTTTTTTAACCGATGGTATGTAGGCACATCATACCATCAGTCAGCTTCTTCGGTTAACCGATGAGAACGGTCTCATCGGATGGACTGATCGTGTGAACGTGGCATAAAACTTTAAATAATAAAAAAAAATTAGGGTAGAGAGAGGTTAGAACCTTTTCTTTTCCATCTGTTTCCCCACGACAGGAGTTTACTTTTACTATTCAAAAGATTCTGAGTTGCCACCAGAACAGCAAGTCATGGCAAAACTTCCAATAGGGACACCTAGTAATAGGATTTACATTTATTTGGAGATATTTAATCTCTAAATGAATCTAAATCATTTATCCAAACTGCAAAAAATATTTTCAGCTATAGATATACTACAGGATTAAAAATCAGCCTTGTGCCTTAGGTTTTATTCACCTGGCCAGGTCCTTACAAAGAGTACAATCAGCAGAAAATAAAGTAAATTCCTTTTACCTATTATCGCATATAGGTTGCTTGCATCACTACATGTGACATTGAAATAAAGTTGTAATAACAGAAACTGAGTTCCCAAAGTAAATGTCAATACCTTCCTGCACAAAAATCTTTAAAGCTCTAAGCCTCACAAAAGATCCCCCTATACTATTGTGAGCAATGTTAATATAGGAAAACATACAACACAGCAGTAATAGGATGTCATCCAACGTACCTTGTGGGGGGCTAATCTGAATTTTCTAATTAACTGCAAATGAATTTCTGCTCTGCGTGCAACAAAATTAATTTGGATTGTGGCTAAAGCCAAATTTAGGAATAAAATAAATGTAAAGTATGGGGGAAGAAATGTAGGAGTGTTCATCAACAGATAAGCTTACACTGGTAACGCAGGAAGTCACATTATAAAAGCTACCAATATAATGTGGCTTTTCACTGGTACGTCCAGCAGGCTTATCAATAGGGGTTTGTTTAGTGGGAAGCAATAAATAATTAAATTGATCGCTGGCCTTCTTAAGTGCAGTAGAACCATCTGTATTTACCAGCTGCCAGGTGAAGTTAATCTGCAAAAAAAGTGATAAAATGGAACTCCCAAGAGGTAAGCCTACTTTTCTATTCATTTACAATGTGCTTACCAGCTGTGATTGGCAGCTCTGTTGGTTTTATATTTAAGGACTCATTATTTCTATTGTGCTATAAAAATCCATTGGATCCAAGAGTCATGGGTATTGTAAATTAATTATTAAACAAGGAGTTAAAACACAGCCAAATTGTGTGTCAGGCCAACAAACTTTTTTCTAGTTTTGGATAGAACATGCAGGCTTTTTAAACTCCTGCAAGGTTTTTACTGTTATTTGGCACTCCTTTGGACTTTCTGTCCTGGTGATAACAACAGTTTCAGTGAAGAACAGAGGAGAAGTGTGGAAAAAGCTGCAACAAAAACACACACAGAAATAAAAATCTGATAGGGGTTTAAGCCTTTCCATATTCTACTAAGGAAAAACATTTTTATTTCTATCTGTGTTGCTACTGGGGAATTCCCCTCACTTCTGGTTTGGTAAAACAAAGATAAACAAGTGCAGCACCCTTTTATTTAAAAAATAATATGTATGTGTATGTAGCTCTACCCCTGAAGGAGCCGCTGGTTGATTGTTGGTTCCGGCACATTACGTAGCTCTAGCGTTGTCTAGGGGTGTGATGCATGAACAAAGTAGTGAGCAGAGGTCCAGACATTCAATAAAGTTTTCCAAGGCTTTATTTCCAGGCCAACATAGCCAACATCAACTTCAGTTAGGAGAGAAAAGATTGATGAGAGTAAAGGGATGAACTTGCAGTGTCAGGCCTGGATGTGAATAGGTAATCCAGCCCTTAGTAACAGCGGTCCGCAATGGATGAATATAAGGGGCGAATCCTTCCAATGGACTCCAGCCCGGGTCACCGGGAGACAGTAATGCGTACCTGTAATATCCCGGTCACCAGATCCCCGATTAGTGTGGCACTCAGCCTGAGATCCGTTTCAATGGAACCTGGAACCCAGTGGCTTACTAGGGTCCTCTTTCGCCTCCGTTTCAGGCTCAATGAAGCCTGCAAGCTTGGCCAGGAGGGCCACGCTGGCGGGGCCCACAGGTGCACACACCCTGAAGGTGGATGCAGCACCCAGCACCAGGACCCCGCAAAGATTTTAGAACACATGACACCTGTCACAGATATAACCTCCCCAGCATGCCCTGCGAGGGAGGAACTCCTCTAATTGGCTGCCGGGGAAGACTTGCTCTGCCAGAAACCCCGCTGGCGCCAACTGCTGGCCAGAAATGATACCACATCCCTAGAATGCAGAATGCAGGTCCAGGAGACCTTTCTGGACCGACAGGGGTCATCATTTAAATAAATCACGAATGGCAGCAACGTAGCTCTCCCATTCTAGATAACTTTAGCGTAGTGTCCATACTGAAAGGGGCGCTACATATATATATATATATATATATATATATACATATATACAGTATATATATATATATATATATATATACATATACACACATACACACAGGTGATACTCGAAAAATGTGAATATCGTGCAAAAGTTAATTTCACTAATTCAACTTAAAAGGTGAAACTAATATATGAGATAGACTCATTACATACAAAGCAAGATAGTTCAAGCCGTGATTTGTCATAATTTTGATGATTATGGCTTACAGCTCAAGAAAACCCCAAATCCACGATCTCAGAAAATTAGACTATTGTGAAAAGGTGCAATATTCTAGGCTCAAAGTGTCCCACTCCAATCAGCTAATTAAGCCATAACACCTGCAAAGGGTCCACTGTGCTTCATTAAGTCCAGGGTCAACAAAGCCGTCTACCAGGAGATTTTGGAGCACTTCATGCTTTCTTCCGCAGATGAGCTCTATGGGGATGCTGACTTCATTTTCCAGCAGGACTTAGCACCTGCCCACTCTGCCAAAAGCACCAAAACCTGGTTCAATGACCGTGGGATTACTGTGCTTGATTGGCCAGCAAACTCGCCTGACCTAAACCCCATAGAGAATCTATGGGGCATTGCCAAGAGAAATATGAGAGACATGAGATCGAACAATGCAGAAGAGCTGATATTCAAGCATCCTGGTCTTCCATAACACCTTAGCAGTGCCACAGGCTAATAGCTTCCATGCCACGCCGCATTGAGGCAGTAACCAAGTACTGAATACATATGCATGCTTATATTTTTCAGAGGTCCTTGTTTTATCGAATACAATAATATAGTAATATTCAAATTTTCTGAGATTATGGATTTTGGGATTTCATGAGCTGTAAGCCATAATCATCACAATTAGGACAAATCACGTCTTAAACTATCTTGGTTTGCATGTAATGAGTCTATCTCATATTAGTTTCACCTTTTAAGTTGTATTAGTGAAATAAATTTACTTTTGCACAATATTCAAATTTTTCAAGTATCACCTGTACATACACACACACACACACACACAGTGCTGTGAAAAAGTGGAGATCTACCTTGACAACATAGAAAAGATCAAAGATCAACAAGGGCAGCACCCTTTTATTAAAAAAATAGTATTTACAAAGTTTACATTTTAATATCTGATTTTAAGGGTGGAAGTACTCGGATATGTTTATCAGAGCCCATAGAGGTCCATACAAAGTTAAGAGAGCAATTTCCAGGGAGGGCTCAAGCCCTCTGGTGCTCCGCCGGCGGCTTCAGAGGACAAGCTACTGTTAGCCCAAAAGCTTTGAGTTAATTCAAGTTTATTTTTCATCATACAGTAGTGAGTCCACTACCTGATTTCATTAAATGTGACAAGTAGGACAGACTTTGGCGGATGCTAGAATTCTGAGCTGTTGCATCTAAGCAGTTATTTTGCATGTACATTTATGCCCTGTACACACGATCGTGTCTGGGCCCCATCGTTTTTTTTTCCATCGGTGAAAAAAAAAAAAAATAGAACCTGTTTTAAAATGTTCTGATGGTTAAAAAAAACAATAGGAAAAAAACGATCATCTGTGGGGAAATCCATCGGTCAAAAATCCATGCATGCTCAGAATCAAGTCGACGCATGCTCGGAAGCATTGAACCTAATTTTTCTCTGCACGTCGTAGTGTTTTTCGTCACCGCGTTGGACGCGATAGGATTTTTAAATGATGGTGTGTAGGCAAGACTGATAAATGTCAGCTCCACCGGTCCGTTTTCATCGGATAAACAGATCGTGTGTACAAGGCATTAGAGACACATCCAATAGGACTGCTGTGACTTAGATGCTACTTGACCAGAGGCGGACTGACAACTCATGGGGCCCCTGGGCAATAGAAGATTATGGGGCCCCTGCGCTTACAGATGGCCACCACGCCAGGAGGTGGGGAAGCTAAAATCTTTTCACTTCAAAAGCATGTCTGTTTCAGGCATATCAGGGACAGATGTAAAAAAAAAAAAAACATAGATTTTTACATACTGTCCCTGGTTTTACTGAGCCTGGCATCCCTGATGGGGCCCCTAGTGGCATGTGGCCGAGTGACTCAATGGTCAGTCCGCCCCTGTACTTGACTGACTATTTATACTGTGTGTGATGATGGACTTCTACAGTGCTGCACACAGGGGTCTCAAGAAGACCACTGGAAACATTTATTGGCAGATATGTGCATACCGAGCTGTTGCATTTAATTGCCACTTATCTGTGCAATAGCAAACTTACTTGATATGCCTGCAATGTCACAGAAAGGTGATTATATTTACATGGATGTCAAACCCTATTTGAAGGGTCCAGTGAGATCTTTTGTATTAATATACCATTTGTTAGGGGATGTGCTCATGAGCACAGTATAGTTTCTGAAATTGCAGTATATTTACAAATGTTTACCACAAGACTTTCAGAATCTGACAACTGTTAATTCCATTAGCATTGCATAGATCACCTGAGGATAGAACACAGGAAGTATTTTAATTATCTTTGCTATGGTTTTTGTATTATGTGTGAATAATAAGTTATGTATATTATGCAAGATGCACGTTCCTATATATTTTTATATATTTTTGTTATATTTCTGTAGTGACAAAAAATATGTTTAACAGTGGGTACTTGTGCCCACGTATTAGGAGTTTCTTCATTTTGTTTTATACTTTTGAGTACCGGAGAACTCCACTGGTAGCCTCACTTAGATAATATTTAGAACCATGACACAGAACTGTTCCTTGTTAACTTCACTCTTAATGGCACATATGCCTGAACACCAAATATACTGAGAACAAAAATCAAGCCTGTTTTTAAAGAAAACTATTCCAAATTTGTGTTTGCAAACAACATCCCATGAATATCCACTGAAACACACTTCCATGAAAAAGCCAGTCTTAGCACTCTGGGCCTGAATTATATGACACTACTTCTAGCAACTTGATCCCCTGCTAGTTATTGAGTGTCAAATACAATCCTAGAACTTCTTGTGCGTAGTATTTCAAGGAGAGAACTTGAAGTGGTGCGGTTTGACAACTAATATAGGGATTATCACTATTTAAGTATTTTCTTTCTATTCTATATTTGTGTATTTATTGACCAGATTTGATTGTCTGTGTTATATTGTTTTAATACTGTTGTGCATCTATATGGGCAGCATGAAAATATGATCTAAAAACCCTAATAATTATATATGTTGGGTTTGAATGTTTTAGTTAATTGGACTGCGGTGATTGTTATTTATATTTACATTTTTATTTATTTTTTAGCTTTTATTGTTAAAGATTATTTGAACAAGCTGAAGTTAGCAGCTGATTGGCTACCATGCACAGCGGTACCAGATTTTGCACTCTCCAGTTTTAGTAAATCAACCACATAGTGTTTGAATGAATGAGCACTGTTATTACCCTAGCACAGGTAATTATTTAAAAATAATGACCCCCCCCCCCTTTGTTTCAGTGTTAGATATGCAGCCCAAAAAGAAGCATTAAGCGAAGTTTAATGCTAGGGTTTACTTACACTTTAATAGAGGAAGCAGTCCTATTTAGTCCCCTTTCACACTGGGGCATTTTTCAGGTGCTTTTGGGCTAAAAATAGCGCCTGTAAAGTGCCTGAAAAATGCCTACCCTGCCCTACCCTACCAATTTCTGTAAGCAGCGTCTTTCAGGTGGTGCAGGCGCAGTGTATACACCATTCATCCACTGCCCTTAAATCATTAGCCATCGCTGCCGAAGTGCCTGAAAAGTGCTTTGGCGCTTTAAACCCTTTATTCGCCCACTATCGGGGGTTAAAAGCGGCCCACTAGCGGACAAAAAGTGCCGCAATAACAGCATTAAAGCGCTTCTAAAATAAGTGGCTCTTTACTACTAACGCCCGCCCCAGTGTGAAAGTAGCCTACAAAAATACTTGGAAGCAGCATCTTTCGGGCGGTGCAGGAACCTAGTATACACCGCTTCTTCACCACTTCTGCCCATTGAAATCAATGGGCACCACTGCCAAAGCGCCTGCAAATTGCTTCCGCAGCGACGCTTTGCAGGCGCTTTTAACCCTTTTTTCGGCCATTAGCGGGGGTTAAAAACACCATACATTTAGAAAAAAAACAACTGCCTTATATACATGCACACCCAAAAATACACAAGCTGAAAAAGTTTCATGCTGTGAGCATCCTTTCCTCCACATATTGCTATCTACATATACTCCAACTCCTCTGAGCCCAGTTTCACCCAGTGATAAAAGAATCCCACACATGCACACCCAGTTCAATGAAGCACATTAACCTTCTAACTTAAGCTTATGCGTGAATGGCAGTGCATGTACATCAAACAAGCACCTAACAACATAACTATCATGAGGGATACAGCAAGCCTTTACCCAAGGAAAACGGGGTAATATGTTATTAATATGTTATTATAGAGCTCATATTAAACTGCTATGTTAATAAAAATATACTTTGGAAACTAACGATCCACTTTAAGTGGGCCATTTATTTTATCATTTATCCCAATTGTAGATGATCATTTCCTATTTATTTGTATTTTCTGATTTGTGCAAAACCATACATTTATAGGACAAATTCAGCATAATACATTGAGCCATCATCACCTAAATAATGCTGTTTAATGCCTGAAATATTGCAGCGCTGCTAGATATCAAACATGATTTATATGGTGAAGAGCTAGAAGCAGACCCATAAAAGAACAAAAAATAAATAAGAAATATGAAGACATTGTGACTTACCACTAGATTTCCTATTACCATGACTAGCATGAAGACAAGGATGCACAAGGGTTGGCCACTAACTTCCATACAATCCCACATGGTCTCAATCCATTCTCCACACAAAACCCGGAACACAATGAGAAATGAGTGGAAGAAATCACTCATGTGCCATCGAGGTAACTTGCAATCCTCATTAATCTTGCAGACACAGTCCAGGTAGTTCCGTCCAAAAAGTTGCACTCCCACAACAGCAAAAATAAAGACGATGATCGCTAAAACAAGGGTAAGGTTCCCAAGAGCCCCAACAGAATTGCCAATAATTTTGATGAGGGTATTTAATGTTGGCCATGATTTTGCCAGTTTGAAAACACGAAGCTGTAATAAAGATAAAAATGAATTACATAGTTTTAGTACACGTGTGTATAAACTGCTAAGGCATGTAATTATTATCATGGTTTGACTTTGATTTTCAAATTTTAATCAATATCTCAAGGTTTATATCCACAATCTCAAGGTCAGCTTTGTTAACCTCTGCATTCTGTTTTTACACTGCAATAACTGTATTGTTACATATTACATGTTTATAATACCAGTCTGTCATATATTCATATCACAATTTCCAAAAGATAGCAATCATTAGGTATTAGGGTTATATATGGTACAGATACCTACAGAGAATTGGTATCCAAGAAGTCTCAAATGAGAGTATGTTAACAATGCTGAGCACTTTCTCAGTTAATGTGAAAAGCAATTGGGATCAGATTTAAGCCAACAGAGTATGTGGTCCAGGGCTTCACACAGCCATAGACACATCAGGCTGCTGACTGAGTCGGTACACTTAAAACACAGACTTCTAGCAAAGTAGTATGACCGTTTTCCCTAATTTGTAAGTTCTAGGTGTACTGGTGAAGAGTCATAAAGTTGTCTCTTTCATGTGCAACTATGACATATTTTCCTGTTAGTTGTGTACTAGGGCTAGCCACAATTGAAGAGTACAAGTAAATATCTGGCCCTTGGAGCACTACTACTAAATCTCCTACCAGGTTTACATGATATGTTCAAACCCAAAAATCCTCCTATACCACTAAAGAGACTGTAACAAAGAGACTGTAACAAATCTCAAAATTACCTATATAAAAAAATAAAGAACTATACTAAATATCAAACAGTCAGTTGTGTCTTTTAGGCCATTTATTCCAAAGGTAGCATATAAAATTACCCTTTTAACATGATTCAACAAACCCCATTAAAAGCAAAAACTACTATTCCTCCCCTGTGGTACATACAAATTATGTTACTCCTAAAGCTAATAGACACTTGATTCAAGACAAAACTTCAAACTGACTGGACACCTTTAGCTTAGATATAGAATATCAATTTATTATAAATGAATATAGTCCCAAATGTCTGCTCCTTATCTATGAGCCCAAAGAAAATAACTTGAATTGGTCGAACTGCTAATGGTCCTATAATTCACCCATACAAAAATTATTGTTGTCCAGGTATAGAACATGGATGGAGTTTAACACTGAATGCCATTAGGGAAATTAATGTAATACTGGTAAGATATATAAAGAGACAGAGATTGCTGCTCCAGGCAGGTCTTGTTGGGTGCAAATCTTCTTCTCAGGAACTGAGGGTGCTAGCAATGCACATGGCAATTAAGAACAAAAGATGATCAGGGCAGCCGCACTTTAATCCAACATAACTTTATTGTAAAAAACTGAAACAGGCACTACAAGTGACAACAAAGAAACCTAGGACTAGCTGTCCTAGGTTTCGTTGCTGTGACTTGTAGTGCCTGTTTCCAGTTTCTTACATTAAAGTTACGTTGGATTGGAGTGCGGCTGTCCTGATCATCTTTTGTTCTTAAATACTGGTAAGATACCAAGTCTTTAGAGGTTGACCCAAAGAATCGACTCTAATTGTGCAAATGGAATCCTTGTTCTTTATATTACAGTGATTCAATAGAAAGAAGATACGTTATTGCCTTAATTATCAGTACTAGTGCACTAGTGTTGCTATACAAAAGAAGGATTGTCTTTTTTTTCCCTATCATAAATTATGTATATGGAAATACCTTGAGGAAGGCTGTAATATCGGTGTTAAGGCATAGTATTGTCAGCTTTAACTTAAATTTAGAGTAAGAATCTCATCATTATGGCCTGAAGAATCTCTAATGCTGCATACACACAATCAGTCAAACCGATGAGAATGGTCTGATGGAGCGTTTTCATCGGTCAAAACCGATCGTGTGTGGGCGCCATCGGTTATTTAACCATCGGTTAAAAAAAAGCCAACTTGTTTTAAATTTAACCAATGGATTCCTAATGGATAGAACAAAACCGATCATTAGTAGGCACGACCATCGGTTAAAAATCCACGCATTGTCAGAACCAAGTCGACGTATGCTTGGAAGCATTGAACTTCGTTTTTTTTAGCACGTCGTTGTGTTTTACGTCACCGGGTTCTGACAAGATCGTTTTTTTAACCGATGGTGTGTAGGCGGTTTAACCGATGAAAACGGTCCATCAGACCGTTCTTTTTTTTTTTATTATTCTTTTTTTTATTCTTTATTTTGTTTTTCAATAATCATCATTTTTTGGGCTCATATATAAGATGCAGACATTTGGGACCACATTCATTATATCCAGTTTATATATTTAAGCTTTAGAGGCCAGGTTCTTTTGAAGATCTATATTGAATAAATCATCAAGTGTCCTTTGGCTTTAGGAGTAACATAATTTGTATGATCCAAAGGGGAGGAATTGTGTTTTTTTGCTTTTGATGGAGTTTGTTGAATCGTGGTGAACGGATAATTTTATTTTTATTTTTTCTATGCAGTACATGCCCTAAAATATTGCATAACTTATATTTTGTTGTTTAGTATATCTCTTTACTTTTTTATAAAGGTAATTTTTGAGAATTGTTGCAGTCTTTTTAGTGGTATAAGTTTAGTATATTGCAAATCACCACGGACTCTGGGATAGGTGGGGAATTTGGTAGGCATTTATTTTTTCTATGGTGGTGTTTGTACATGATATGTTTATATATATTTTTTTTTATTTACTTTATGGTTGAACTAAATGAACTTGTGTATTTTTTCAACCTGACTAACTATGTAACTATATATGTGCCCAGCTATACATGTTCAGGTCTTTCAAAAAAACACAACAATGGAAGATGAGAAATCTGCTTATGTTGGTTCAGAACAACACATAACCAGGACCTGGTGGGCGTTGGGTTACAAGAAAAAATTTCAACTTTCAAGCCCTTTTTGAGTACGACCAATGATTTTATACCTATAATTAAGTCCTGGTTCACACTGATGCTACTTTGAAATCGTGCTACTTTACTTGAAGTAGCGCGATTTCAGGTGCTACTTGATAGACATATGTGGCTTCATACACAAATGTCTATAGAAATCGCACCTGAAATCGGCAAAAGTACTGTAGTGCAGGAACTACTTTTGCAAATCCGTGCGGTGCCGCAAAATTGGTGTCACTCCGATTGGAACAGTGCCATTGCCGCCAATAGGCTGTGACCTGTCAATAGGCTGTGACCTGTGACCTTTCTCAAATCGCATGACAAATCGCTCCAATGTGAACCTAGGCTAAATGTAAAGTTTTAAATTGCACTAGATATGTGTGATTCTTTCTCTTTCTTTTCACCTTGCTAGTGCTTTGGATAATCTGCTGGTCTGAAGCAGGAGGATCTCCCTGCAATCTCAGATTGCTGTAAACTTTAACCAATATACATTACACCGGTTGATATTTAAAAAAAAAAAAAAGGGTTGCTTATTCAGTGATTCCTGAAACCCAAGAGGAATAGATATTTCTTTCATTGTTTTTTTTATTTCGATCATGTTACAGTTATGTTTTGAAGCTCTAAGGCGGCGTACACACAACCGAGGTTCTCGCTAGAAACCAGCGAGAACCTCGCTGGAAGCTGCATTCCAGCGAGAACCTCGCCCTAGTGTACGCTCTTGGCGAGCATCCCGTCGGGAAGGCCGTCGAGCAGAAATAGAGAGCATGTTCTCTATTTGCTCGACGGCCCGCCTGGATGAATGGCTGGTTGCCATTCCCGACGGGCAGGTCGCCAAATCTGACGGCCGGCAGAGAACCTCGACGGGCGGAACGATGTGTTCTGCCCGTCGAGGTTCTCTGCCGTGTGTACGCGGCTTCACAGATAATGGGCTAACATATGTGATCGATGCAAGGCATGGGATTTTTGCCACCCAAAAAAAAGTTATCTTTTGTGTGCAGTACTTAGATTTACTTTATGTCATAACGAGCAACGCACAAGCAATGATTTAATTGGTATTAGGTTTTTGAAGATACCGAGGCATGTCTATCCTTGAACAAATTCTTCAACAAGCAACTGGAAATGTAATCTTACCAGTCGGAAGGAACGGAGCACAGATAAGTTTCCCATGCTGGAGAGACATAACTCAATTAAACTTAAATTCACGATAAGGCTGTCAAAAATATTCCATCCCTGCTGGAAATAGTAATAGGGATCTAAGGCAATCATTTTAAGGACCATTTCAGCAGTAAAAATACCAGTGAACACCTGTGGAAATAGAAGCAAGATAACACAAGAATGAAGAGATCAATATTGAACATGACGCTGCAACCATGCGACTAATTTCTGCATTTAGCACCTCCACTCCCACTCCATTTTGTACCCTCAGTTATACCCAAATCTCTCCACATTGTTGGCTGGATTTTCTCATGCATTATATCAGGAGCAGTAGATCTGAACCTTAAAGCATTTTCAAACCGTTTTTTTTTTTTTTGTTCTACATGAAAAGGTAAAAACCTTTTTGATGGGCCTTAGGTCTAGATTTTTTTTTTTTTTTTAAAAGGCGGAAATGTTTATCTCTTGCAATTATTCAGATTTTTATTTTATAACTTAAAATCGGATAAATATCAGCTCAAAGTTAATTGTCTGCAGTTGGAAAATACACAGTATTCTGTAAATATATTCTCAAAATAACAGTTTTTATTTACATAAGAAACCATATTTGAATGCTTTATGGCTTACTTTTATGATTATCTGTTTGCGCAAGACTATTTTTATGAACTAGGAAGGTGATGTAAGAGTTACATTTTGGTAAAAAATAGGTGTATTAATTGAACAGCTATATATATGGAACATTTTGGGTTCTCTTTCAAAGCGTTGTATGGTAGTGCTAAGTGCACAGTTCTGAAAATTAGGGAAGGTCTCCAATCAATTACTATTAAACTTATAAAATGTCAAGTTGTGGTATTTTTTCTTTATTATGAGCTACAATATTAGCTATGTAAAATCTTACAGATCCACGCATGGGGATAAGTTTCCACTCAATGCATTTTGTGGATGGGAGAGGGGCCAATTCTTGGAACTGCAATGTACAAAGTTTGTGGTAGCCAGATGTTGCCAAGCACTTACACAGACAGAACAAAAATTAATACAGGACAAAAATTAATACAGGCTTTATTGACCACTACATTTCATGAAACCTGATGAAACAATTGTATAATAAATAATCGTATTTTCTTCCAAACATCATATGCAAAAACAAAGCAAAGACAGATAACTAATGTTTCACCTTACATAATCATTGTACATACAAATATGAATTACATAAAACAGTGTCAAAAGTATTGGGACACCTGCCTTTACATGCACATGAACTTTATTGGCAACCCAGCCTTAGTCCGTAGGGTTCAATATTGAGCTGGCCCACTCTTTGCAGCTATAACCGCTTCAGGACCTCTGAAAAGGCTTCCCACAAGGTTTAGGAGTGGGAATGACCATTATTTCATTAGCTCATTTGTAGGGTCAGGCACTGATGTGGACAAGACGGCCTGGCTCACAGCCTCCACTCCAATTCATCCCAAAGGTGTTCTATCGGGTTAAAGTCAGAATTCTGTGCAGTCAAGTTCCCCCACCCCAAACTCGCTCATCCATCTTTCATAGTTTCATAGTAGGTAAGGTTGAATAAATACCATAATCTATCTAGTTCAGGTGTAGGTGCACATGTGTTAGTGTCTAAAATTATTTCCCATATCCCTGTATGTTGTGTTCTTTAAGCTGCACGTCCAAGAGTCTCTTAAAAATATCCATACTCCCAGCAGCTACCACCAATTTGTAAGAGCATTTTACATCCTTATTGCCCTGACAGTGAAAAACCCCCTGTGCAGTTTAAGGTTAAACCGCTTTTCCTCCAATCTCATTGTGTGGGTCCATGTCCTCTTACACTCCTTGAGACTGAATCGTTTTTTTTCTATGCTGGGTTCGCCTGTCTTTATAGACCTTGCTTTGTGCACTGGTAGAAATCATTTGGTGAAGGGGGGATTATGGTGTGGGTTTGTTTATGAGGGGTTTGGCTTGGCCCCTTCGTTTCAGTGAAGGGAACTCTTATTGCGTCAGCATACCAAGTGGCTCTGGGTGGTATTGAACCCGGGGTCTCTCTGTTGCTGCTTCGGTTCTTTACTTCTGAGCCACTCCTCAGTTTGGTATTCTGCTTGATTTCCAGCTAAGGTGGTTCTGAATGATGTGCTGATCGATCCGGATTTCTTTGAAATCTGCATCTGTCTCTCCCGGTCCAGCTGAGGCGGGTTACCCAATCAACTAGGGTATAAAACACTGCCTCACTCAGAGGGATTTGTCAGTTCATTGTGATTGTCCTGTCATTGCCAAAGGTTCCTGTATTCCTGTGCTGTGTTTCAGCTACAAGACTGACTCCAGCTTCTGACCCTGGCTACATTTATCGTTTGCTCTGAATTCTGGAATCCTTGACCACGGCTTAACTTTTATTATCCTTTGGCAAATCCCTATCAAGCCCCCGTGCACAGACTCACAGCCCAGGTAGCTTCTTACTTGTTACTGTGGGCTGTGTGTATTTGTAAAGGTGAGCATACAACTCTGCAATATGGACTCCAGCCAAGGTAAGCCCTTACAAACACTCTTAAACTTTGTAGACTTCCCAGAAAAGTCAAAGCTGCTATAGCTGCAAATGGTGGGCCAACTCAATATTGAACCCTACGGACTAAGACTGGGATGCCATTAAAGTTCATGTGCGTGTAAAGGCAGGTGTCCCAATACTTTTGACAATATAGTGTATTTACCTGCCCAAAGATTTACGTTCATTTTCATGAATTCCTGAGATTTACTCAGCCCTATTTCTTTTGTTACAATCGAAGACTGTAGAAGGAATACATCAATGTCTTTTCCACTCCCAGCCTACTGACTGGAGACTGAACCAGCAGCAGCAGACTGATAACGTTTCCCTGCTCACTCTGTTCTCTCTCTTCTCCTATTAACACGTCCCTTATTTCTTGATTTATTATTGAAGAAACAGCTATATTAATGTGAAAAAAAAACACAGATGGAAGGAAACAAGTCCAATGAGAAGACAAGATCCAGGGTTCTTCCACCTTCACCAAAGAAGAAAGGAGGGGAAGAAGAGATGTAAAGGAGTCCCCAATTGAAGATAAAGCCTTTCCGGTCAGAGAGTGAGACCCCCAGATTGGAGTTTCAACTCCCCCTCTACTGAGCACAATGGAGATCTGAATACAACACAGAGATTCCGGTGGCACAGGAGATCCATCTGTCCCTGCAGAGGGCTGAATCTGCTTGCGCATAAGACATTGCTATTCAGGGGGTCCACCGTCTCTGATAAGGGCATTCAAATACGGAGTGGGATTTATCTTCAATTGGGGGCGTTTCATCTCTTCTTCCCCCTCCTTTCTTCTTTGGTGAAGGTAGACAAACCCTGAATTGTTTCCTTCCATCAGTGTTTTTTCCTTAAACCTGTGTATGGACTCAATTTATTTTATTTTCTCACCAATCAAGTTTTCTTATCATTAGAAGTCACTTTTTGAGTGTTGATATTATAAGCGCAACTTATGTTTTTTTACAATTGTGGTTCACCATAGAGATATTTGATGGTTTTTGTTGCAGCTGTATTTTAGATTTTTGATCTCTAGCGTGGTATTAACTCCCTTACACTTTAGCTATATTAATGTGTCTCTTTTATATCTCCTGGAGCTCAATTACATTTAGAATATGGATGCATGATAGAATCAAACCATAAATTAAATGCTTAATCACCTGTGCAGACCCAATATGGTTCAGAAACTAAAAGCAGCATGTCGTTCACCGTATTCTACAATACTCAGAAAACTTTCTTGACTGCCTTATTTAACCTCTAACCCTAAACCCATTGCATAGGAGTCTGGGTGAATATAGTATTGACTTATTATAATGAGGGCACAAATGGGTTCAAATATTGGTTTGCCTTTCTCGTGTGTATTAACCTGACTGTTCATCTGCCAGGATATGATGTAATTCCAGGCAACATCACAGATATGGCAGCTCCCCGGGGACAGTAGAGATGCTTCCAAGGTCTAAATATAGCTGCCGGAGCCATTCTGTTGCCTAAGAGCTACTCCTCACTATGTGAACTTTTGAAATGTTGCCTGGAACAAGTTAAGTGGTGTGTTCTTCTACGCTTTTTATTCTCCTTCATTTAGATAATGCATTGTCAATAACAAGTCTGCCCTTCGATCGCCCATGTTTTAAATGCAGTTTACTATTACTGTAAACAAGCAATAGCCTCTGGGAACACAGGGCCTCCAGGGGGCTTGTAGCCTAACTTCCCTGGCACCGCGTTAGTATTGTGTAGGTACAAAAATATGCCTGCACACAGTCATTTCAGATTTCTCTTATTGTATACACCTAGGAATAAATGAAAATCACTTTGTCTGGACATGTATCTGATCCTGGTGAAAGTTTGATTGTCTGAATTTATTTTCTATTATGTAAGCCCATAGGAGATTACTTATATCAACTGTCTGCCTGCCTATCTCCTCTGCAAGAATGGAATGGCTTTGTTAACCTGAATATAGATTCATTTTACTTGCATTGTATAGTTTATTTTATTTTCTCTTTCATATGCAACTATTACTTTTGATGCATGGGTATTAATACTGACATTCTTTTATTGTGTCACTTGAATCATTATTCTCTCTCTGAAAAGCATTTCTTGCCTGGTATTTTGGGCAAAGATCAATTATAGCCCAAAAAGGACATTAAACCGTAGCAGCCAATTTGATTTTACATTTCTTAGACCCTTTTAACACTGAGGCATGGTTCGATTTTCGAAAATAATTTCTAAGAATTTTCGTACGGATTTCCCACCATTGATGGGCTGCAGCAACCGTCGATTTTCGTGCGGAAATCAAATTAGAGGAATTGGACATGTTGGAAATTTTTTGAAAAACAATAGATTTTATAATCAATGATAGGAGAATCGTGCGAGAAATGTAATAGAAAAAAAATGCGCATGCGCAAGAAAAGAAAACTCCCGGAGAGAAAAAAAGATTCCCGGCCACAAAAAATATTTTCTGAAGCAACATGAAGGCTTGGTCGACCAAATTTCGAAAATCAATGGTGGCATCATCGGATCACAGAAAAAAAAATTCTGATTTCAAAAAGAAAATTTGTTTGCAAATTCGAACGTGTATGGCCTGCTTTAGACCCCTTTCACACTGAGCCGCCCATAGCGTCCGTGGTAAAATGCTGCTATTTTTACCGCTGACGCTATGGACGGAGTTCTGTCACATTTTGGCCGATAGCGGGGCGCATTTAGCTCCCGCTAGCGGCCGAGAAAGGGTTAAAACTGGTATAGCCACGCTGTCTCATTGATTTCAATGGGCAGCAGCTGTGGAGTAGCGGTATACACACCACTCCTTCACTGCTTCAAAGATGCGGCTAGCAGGACTTTTTTTACTGTCCTGCTAGCGCATCGCTCCAGTGTGAAAGCCCTCAGGCTTTCACACTGGAGACAATAAAGCAGTACTATTAGGGCGGATTGCAGGCGCTATTTTTAACGCTATAGCGCCTGCAATACGCCCTCAGTGTGAAAGGGGCCTTATGGCATTTTAGCACTAGAAATAGCCTCTAAATAGCGCCTGAAAACTGCCTCCCATTCATTTCAGTGTGTCTTTTCAAACTGGGGCAGTGCGCCTGTGGGACGTTAGGGAAAGGCTTGCAAAAAGTAGCATCTTTGGGACGGTTTGGGAGCACTCCCAAAACGCCCTGCCCATTTTAATTAATAGGCAGCACTTCATGAAAAGCAGCAACACAGGCTCTTTTAACCCTAAAAAAGGTGTTAAAAGCGCCTGTGTTGCGGCGCTTCCTGAACTGCTGCCGCTTTTAACCCCTTTTTTAGAGTTAAAAGCGCCACACTAGAAGCCGAAATCGCTAACGTGGCCGATGCCCCAGTGTGAAAGGGGTCTTAGATTCAGATCAGGAATACTTGACTGCTAAATGGCTGCTAAGGGTTACAACAAAATGTGCTTGTGGTAATCCAGACTTTACCTAAATCAGCACTTTACAAACATGAAAATGTCTCTCATTAGTAACCACCACACTGCATCTCACTCTATTTCAGAACAGAGTTGGAATTATATATTTTTTTTAAATATATGCACATGGAAGGGAGAACTGGGTCAGATTTTCTTAAAGACATTTTTATAAAGGATTTCCAAGGTTTCAGAAATATACACAAAAAAACAGTACAGCATGATGAGGTGTACTTTTCCCTATCTACTTTGCAGCACTTAGGGAACTCCTCCAGTGGACTTTATAATCCAAATCCATTTAAGCTAAAATATATATATATATATATAAAGTTTTGGCTATAGATACACTTTAAAAAAAAAATCACTTAGAAAATAAATAACTTTGCCTTTTTAAATTCAATGTTAAAAACGTGAGCAGCTTCACATTATTCAGTAGGTAAAGCGTTTGTTACCCCCCCAAAAATAATCCTTCTCCTTTAAAGCATGTTATATGACACAGTGCTTGTCTTGTGTTATTTGGCCCCCTGTAACACCTAAAAAAACCTGGCTGATCCTGCCTGTTTCTCCCCACCCCTCTGTAAACTGACCATGGTGTATCATGGCTGCTGGGACCAGACGCCGTGGTCAGTTTACGTAGCTCTGTCATCAGCAGTAGGGATGAGCCGAACACCCCTGGGTTCGGTTCGCGCCAGAACCTGCGAACAGACCAAAAGTTTGTGTGAACTTTAGAACCCTATTAAAGTCTATGGGACTCGAACATTTGAAATCTAAAGTGCTAATTTTAAAGGTGAATATGCAAGTTATTGTTTGGGGACCTGGGTCCTGCCCCAGGGGACATGTATCAATGCAAAAAAAAGTTTTAAAAACTAAAGTTTTTTCGGGAGCAGTGATTTTAATAATGCTTAAAGTGAAACAATAAAAGTGAAATATTCCTTTAAATTTCGTACCTGGGGGGGGGGGGGGTATAGTATGCCTGTAAAGTAGCACTCGTTTCCTGTGCTTAGAACTGTCCCTGCACAAAATGTAATTTCTGAAGGAAAAAAGTAATTTAAAATCACTCGTGGCTATACTGAATTGTCGGCTCCCGGCAATACAGAGAAAAGTCATTCATAAAAAAAAATTGCGTGAGGGTCCCCCCAAATTCAATTACCAGGCCCTTCTGGCAGGACCCAGGTCCCCAAACACTTGTTAGGACAATAACTTGCATATTAGCCTTTAAAATTAGCACTTTAGATTTCAAATGTTCAAGTCCCATAGACTTTAACAGGGTTCTAAAGTTCACACGAACTTGCTGCGAACACCCCAAAATGTTCGCTGTTCGGCGAACAGGCAATGTTCGAGTCGAACATGAGTTTGACTCGAACTCGAAGCTCATCCCTAATCAGCAGCCTGCTATCTGCTCTTCTCTCTGCTCCTGTGTGAGCTCCCCCTCCCCTCTCTGTCTGTGTGTGAGCCACCCCTCCCCCTCCTGCTTCTCTTATAACAGTAACCTGTATACACCGTCAGCACTGCCTCTTATTGCAGTGTCCGCCTCTGTGAATGATTTATAAATATAAATGCTGTAAATACCTAATTTAAGAGCCGAGATTGAGATCACATGACCAGCCAGCTCTCTCCTCCTCTCCAGACTGACATCATTAGAGGAATCTCAGCCCCGCCCACTGCATCTCTCAGAGGAGGAAAAGAGAAAGCTTGCTGGTCATTTGATCGCGATCTCGGCAGTAAATTTAGGTATTTGCAGCATTTATTTTTATAAATCACACACAGAGAGGGATACTACCGTAGGAGGCATTGCTGATGGTGTATACAGGTTAGAGTGGCTTAAAGCGGAGATCCGCTGTTAAAAAAAATATTAAAAGCCAGCAGCTACAAATACTGCAGCTGCTGTCTTTTAATATATGGTCACTTACCTGTCCAGGAGTCCAGCGACATCGGCAACAGAAGACGAGCAATCGCTTGTCTATCTGCTGCACCCACCGCCATCCTTGGTGAGGGAATCAGGAAGTGAAGAGTTCCAGCTTCACTGCCTGATTTCCTACGACACATGCGCAAGTCACGCTGCGCTGTCCTCATTGGTCCCCGTTGTGTTCTGGGAGCCAAGTGTTTCCCAGAACACAATGGGCGGATGCGGGAAGTAACGAACTACCCACAGAATACCCGCAAGAGAATTCCCGGAAGTGGGTGCAAATACCTGTCTTAGACAGGTATCTTCCATCCCTCCCCCCTGAAAGGTGTCAAATGTAACACCGGAGGGGGGGAGGATTCCGATGAGCCGAAGTTCCACTTTAGGGTGGAGTTTCGCTTTAACAACCACTTTAAGTGAATATTCACTACTCTTCTTTTAGTTACTCAAACTCACAAGCCTCGTACACACGATCAGATGGGAACTCAAGCCTCGTACACACGATCAGTTTTCCCTACAGGAAATCTGTGAGGAGAGCTTTTGGCCAGGAATCCCGGTCATGTGTATGCTCCTCGCATTTTTTCCGACGGGAAAACAGTCCAAAATCCGCCAGACAAATCCGGCTGACGTTTGTCCGGAGGTTTTTGGTAGTTTCCCTTTGGAAAAAACTGCGATGGAGCATACACACGGACGGGATTCCTGGCCAAAGCTCCATCGCAGTTTTCCTGTCGGGGAAAACAGCCATGCGTAGGGGAAAGACTGAACCGAGCAGGTTCTTGGCTTTCCCCTCTGGTTTCTCGGCGGTAAAATGTCTGCCGGGAAACCCGATTGTGTGGCTATACGAGGCTATAGAGGCTGATTTACTGCAGGAGCTGGGAATCTTCACTTAATAAACTGTGTAAATGTTAAATGCTCACTTCAATTATCCAATTGTTTGAAAAGCAGGTAAAATAAAACAGGAATTTGTTTTTCACAAGATTCAATAATTGAAGTGAATATTCACATAATTTATTTAGTGAAGATTCTCAACTTTTTATTAAATCAACTATATGCAAGCCCTGATGGAACAAATGAAGATGATACCCATCTTTCTTTTGTTTTTTGCAATGTCAGACATTTTTTACTATTACACATTACTTACATAGTTGCCAGTTGTCAGCATTTTTTCAAATTCTTCTGTCATTTTATAATGTTCCAAGGCCATGAATAAAGTGTTTAATACAATGCAAATAGTGATAGCCAGGTCAGTAAAAGGGTCCATGACTACAAATTTCACCCCATTCTTGATATATAACCATGAATCGCAGCACTCCCATATCAAGAACCTCTGAGCAAAGTGAGTCCAGCATGGAGGACATTTCTGACGAGATTCTTCTAGTTCTGAAATAAAATAAAAAAATACCACATTAAGATTTATTAGATTTTTTTGTACATTGACCCTAATGAGAAAGCCTATGCTAAAGCAGGTGTAATTTTAAAACATCCGTTTTAACACACTTTAATTAAAATAGCATCTAGGGTCAAATAAGAGGAATCAAACGTACATTAACTGTGGAGTTATCGGGGCAATATGATAGCCTTGTTGTCTGTCAGACTGTTTATACTACAAATTAGTAAGTCTGACTGCACATCAATAAAACTTGCCTAAAATCAATGTCACTTGTTGGCAGGGCTACAAATGGTGCCTTTTAGGTAGATAGCATAACAGTAATTAAATTCTCAACATTCAAACTCCAACTTGGCACCATTTCTTTTATTGTACTGGAGTGACAATATACATGTTGCTGGAGAACACCCTTTGCAGCTATAACTATATATATATATATATATATATATATATACTGTATATGTGTGTGTGTGTGTGTATATATATATATATATATATATAAACAACTCTTCTGGGAAGGCTGTCCACAAGGTTTAGGAGTGTCTATGGGAATGTTTAAGTACATTGGGTACGTTGGGTACGTTGGGTACTTCCGGGTACCGTCATTCCCGCAGCACTGGACCGTCTATACGATACCCTATACAGTAATTACTTTAGGGTTTGTTTACCTTATCTACCGGTTTATATCCCTTTTTAACGCCAGTGACCTTTTGTATATTTATGGGAATGTTTAACCATTCTTCCAGAAGCACATTTGTGAGGTCAGGCACTGATGTTGGATGAGAAGGCCTGGCTAGCATTCTCTACTATGATTCATCCCAAATGTGTTCTATCGGGTTGAGGTCAGGACTCTGTGCAGGCCAGTCAAGTTCCTCCACACCAAACGTGCTCATTCATGTCTTTATGGACCTTGCTTTGTGTACTGGTCCAAATAATTTGCTTGAGGGGGGATTATGGTGTGGGGTTTGTGTTTCAGGGTTGGGCTTGGCCCCTTAGTTCCATTGAAGGGAACCCTTAAAGTGCCAGCATACAAAGACATTTTGGGCAATTTCATGCTCTCAAGTTTGTGGGAACAGTTTGGGGATGTCTCCTTCCTGTTCCAACATGACTGCGCACCAGTGCACAAAGCAAGATCCATAAAGACATGGATGAGTGAGTTTGGGGTGGAGGAATTTAACTGGCCTGCACCTTTGGGATGAATTAGAGTGCAGACTGCAAGCCAGGCCTTCTTGTCCACATCAGTGCCTGACATCACAAATGCACTTCTTAAATCGGAATCTGGGTGTAGACCTCACTGTCAGATTGTTTTGTCTAACTACTGTATTTTCTGGCGTATAAGACTACCTTTTACACTTAAAATAAACGCCCAAAAATCAGGGGTCGTCTTATACGCCGGGTATAAAATGCCGCACACCGGATGTCTGCTGGATGTGCGGTAATACTGTATGTAGCTATGGCTACATACAGTATACACTGCTGAGCCAATTCCAGCGAGCGATGTATTCTATTAGTGAATATAGAGCTTGCCAATCTGAGCAGGCTACACACAGTAGCCTTCTCGGATTGGCTTTGAGAGTCAGGGATTAGAGGGCTGATGATGTTACAGCCTCTGCCAATCCGAGCAGGCTCTGTATTCATTAATAGAATACCGGGATTGGCTCAGCGGTGTAAACTGTATGTAGCTTTGGCTACCACACATCCAGCGTAACTGGATAGGAAATAGTGGAAGTGGGCAACTATGTAGTAGGTGTCATGGAGAACAATGTTGATTGAGGAATTGGCTACGACAATGCCGGTGTGTCCCCCTGAATGTAAATAAGAATCCGAGGACTCATAGTATTGGGACCTCTCATTTGGGACCTCTCATTTAATAACTCCCTGTGCATTGTGGTCAGTCAACTAAAGACTTTAACGCCTGTTGGAGTAGCGATGATTATTGTGTATGCTCATGTGCCTACACTTAGGTCGGTGGCGAATATGTGGTGGAATCCATGTTTTTTTTAAATGATTTTGCCTTGGAAGTCTTATAAGGCGAGTATAGTCCAAAAGCCATGTTTTCAATTGAAAAATAGGGGGTCGTCTTATACGCCCAGTCGCCTTATACGCCGGCAAATACGGTAGCTTGCGCGCACTGTGAGGTCCACTATGTTGTTATTCCTAGTGTGAAAACCTTATGTTAGGTTGTAGTGTATTTACGGTTGTTCATTATACCATGTTCCTAGACTTGCTTGTCACGTACTATCCTTGATGGTTGATGTACCTTCCCATGCTGACCTTGTATTTTATGTTGATACACTGTTCTTTCTTTCTATTTTTAATAAAAACTTATTGAACAAAAAAACAAATGCACTTCTGGAAACATAGTCAAATATTTCTATAGACACACTCTTAAACCTTGTGGACAGCCTTCCCAGAAGAGCTAAAGCTGTTATAGCTGCAAAGGGTGGGATATCTCAATATTGAACCCTATGGACTAAGACTGGGTTGCCATTAAGGTTGCCACATCATCCCTTTAGGCTGCATTCACACATTTGCGTAGACGATTTGCTGCGTTTTGTCCCTCGAATTGTGGCGACAAATTGCGGCGTTTTGTACCACGATTTGCGGCGACAAAACACGTTGTTTTTAATCGCGTTTTTTACAGTCATTGTCGGCTATGCCGAACGCCGAAGCCGCCCAATACGCGCGTCGAAAAAGGGTCCGGGACTTGTTTGAAATTCGGCTATCTTTCGACGTACGGCGTTCTGCGTTAGGAGATGTGAACAGTCTCCATAGAGAATAATGTAATTTCGACCCTCCGGCATATTGTAGCGTCGCGCTTCAGGTGTTAAAAAGCCTAGGTGTGAATGGAGCCTTAATCCAGGACACATATGAATTACACAGGCTATGAGGCTGATTTAATGCAGTTAAAGCACCAAGTGAGTTTAATTGCCACCTTAAAGCGGGGGTTCACCCTAAAACTACTCTGTCCCATAGCATCCAGCTTTTTTTTTTTTTTTTATCCCTCTACTTAACCACTTCTGACCGGCCCCACGTCCAAAGACGTCATTTTTTTGAAGATGGATATCTCGATAACGGCAGCAGCTGCTGCCACAACCGAGGTATCCATCTCTTCGTGGGGCGGTCCTGTTAACGATAACGGCGGTCATCGCGGCGGATTCGCCGCAAGATCGCCGTTACCGGCGGCGGGAGAGGGTGCCCCCCCCCTTCCGCCGCTTACCGTAGCCGTCGGTAGCGGCGGAGGCGATCGGGTCCTCTTTCTGGCTGTCCGGGGATGCGACTGAGGGAAAAAATGTCCCTCAGCTGTCCCCATACCTCTGCTGGGCGGAAGTGACGTCAAAACGTCATTTCCGCCCAGCCTCTTAAAGAGACATTTAATTTGTTTACATTTTGACTTTTTTTTTTTCTTTTTTTTTTTTTGCATTTAAGCCTGAATATGAGATCTGAGGTCTTTTTGACCCCAGATCTCATATATAAGAGGACCTGTCATGCTTTTTTCTATAACAAGGGAGGTTTACATTCCTTGTAATAGGAATAAAAGTGATATTTTTTTTTTTTTTTTCAGTGTTAAACATTATAAAATAAATAGAAATAAAAACGAAAAAAATTTTTTTTTAAAGCGCCCCGTCCCGACGAGCTCGCGCGCAGAAGCAAATGCATACGCGAGTAGCGCCCGCATATGAAAACGGTGTTCAAACCACACAAGTGAGGTATCGCCGCGATCGTTAGAGCGAGAGCAATAATTCTAGCCCTAGACCTCCTCTGCATCTCAAAAAATGCAACCTGTAGAATTTTTTAAACGTCGCCTATTGAGATTTTTAAGGGTAAAAGTTTGACGCCATGCCACGAGCGGGCGCAATTTTTAAGCGTGACATGTTGGGTATCATTTTACTAGGCGTAACATCATCTTTCACAATATATAAAAAAATTGGGCCAAATATATTGTTGTCTTATTTTTTAATTCAAGAAAGTGAATTTTTTCCAAAAAAAGTGCGCTTGTAAGACCGCTGCGCAAATACGGTGTGAGAAAAAGTATTGCAATGACCGCCATTTTATTCTCTAGGGTGTTAGAAAAAATATATATATATAATGTTTGGGGGTTTTAAATAATTTTCTAGCAAAAAAAACTGTTTTAGTCTCGTAAGCACCGAATCTGAAAAACAGGCTCGGGGCTGAAGTGGTTAATGTTAGATGAAAAAATTTCTATTCTATCCACCGTGGATGAATGGCGCGGCTATGTCGCGTCACGCCTTTCTGAAAATAGCCGATTTAGGACTTGGCTCTTTCCGGCGCTATACGGCGCCTGCGCACAGACCTAGGAGCTGACTGCGCAGGCGCCGTATATAGCCCAGTTATATGGCTATGGCGCGTCACGCCCTCCAAAAAAAGCCGAAATAGAACTCGGCTATATACGGCGCCTGCGCAGTCAGCTCCTAGGTATGTGCGCAGGCGCCGTATAGCGCCGGAAAGAGCCGAGTCCTAAATCGGCTATTTTTGGAAGGCGTGACGCGACATAGCCGCGCCATTCACCCGCGGTGGATAGAAAAGAAAATTCTTCATTTAACAGTAAGTAGAGCGATTAAAAAAAAAAAAAAAAGCATACTGGCGCTGACGCCAGTATGCTGGATGCTATGGGACAGAGTAGTTTTAGGTTGAACCACCTCTTTAATCAGCCTATACAGAACCTGCGTAATTAATATGTGTCCTGGATTAAAGGGATGATGTGGCAACCTTAGATGCCATTGAAGTTCATGTGCATGTAAAGGCAGGGGTCCCAATACTTTTGACAATATAGTGTATGTGATTATTAATTGTTTCACCTTGTACTTACCTTCCTAAGATTTATACATTATCTATTCGAAAAAATTGTGATGACCTATTTATGTCTATATAATTTATATAAAAAAAAAAATGTAAAATAATTTAAAAAAAATGCCATGCTGGCATATAAACCTGTTAAATTGGTATGGCTAGCTACTAGACATGTGCTGAACGGAAACATTTGTTTTGTTTCATTTTGTTTTTTACATAAATTAGTTTACTTAAATTTGTTAAATCCGTTTAATTCGTTTTCAGAATTTGTTGCATTTATACGTATTCAAATTAATTTGAATTTTCTAATTCTGATCAATTCGAAAAGTTGTCAAATAGTTTTACTATTTCTAAAGAGAATAAAATGGAAAATAAAGAAATAGAATAGAAAAAATAGAATGGAATAGAAAAGAATATAACAGAAAATAAAAGAATATAATATAATAGAGTAAAATAGAACAACAAAGGATAGAAAATAATAGAACAGTCTATAATGGAATAGAATAGAAAGGAATACAATAAAAAATATTAGAATTTAAATAGAAAGAATATAACCATCATCTGAAATCCAAAATAGAATAGAAAAGAATAAAATGAAAAAAACAATAGAATAGAAATAATATAACCATTTTCCAAAATTCAAATAGAATCAATTTGAATTTGAATAGAATAGAAAATAATAGAGTACAATAGAATATAAATCAACACAATAGTATAGAAAAGAACATAATGAATATAGCCATCTTCCTATTCTAATCTATTATTTTCTATTCCATTTAAATTTGAATTGATTCTTTTATTTTTTTTATTTTTAAATGGTTATATTCTTTCTATTCTATTGGGTTTTTTTTTTATGATATTTTTTTCTGTTTCTTTATTCTGTTATTCTCTATTCTATTATTTATTTTCTATTCTTTACTATTTTATTATTTTCTATTAAAATTCAAATTTAGGAAGATGGTTATATTCTTTGTATTCTATTCTACTGATTATTTTCTATACTATTATGTTTTTTTCTACTCTATTCAAATCTATTATTTTCTATTCAAATTCTATTTGAATTTTGGGAAATGGTTATATTCTTTCTATTCATTTTTTTTTCTTTTCTATTCTATTATAGTCTATTCTATTATATTCTTTTTTTTCTATTTTGTTCTTTTCCATTCTATTTGAAATTAGAATTTCAGAAGATGGTTATACCTTTTCTATGTTATTATTTTCTATTCTATTTGTTTCTATTATATTCTAGTCTATTCTGTTCTATTTTCTATTATATTTTATTGTATTTTACTGTATTATATTAGATTATTTTATGTTCTGTTATATTCTATTCTCTTAATTGTTTTTCCAGTCTATTCCTTTATTTTCTATTCTATTTAATTCTATTTGGAAATTGGAAAACTATTCAAATTCGGAAAAAAAAAATCGAATTCGTAATCTATTCGAATTGGAACCTTTTTGGAATTCGACAAGATTTCTAATTCAAATTGTTTTCCAATTTCCAAAGAGTATAAAAAAGAATAGAAAACATTTCGAATTAGAACATTTTTTTCGAATTAGAGCATTTTTCCAATTTAAAAATTATTTGAATTAGAAAATTATTCAAAAACGATTTGAATTTTGTCTGAATTTTTTATTTTTATTTGTTTATTTCTATTCATTGAAATTCAGGTACTATTGTAATTCGGAAATTCAGATACATCCAAATTTAAATTCAGAACAAAATGAACCGCACGTGTCTACTGGCTACTATGATATGTTTTCCCATGACCCCCTGATGTAATAATGTAACTAATACAACACCATCACTAGCCACTATGGCAGATTGGTGTAGAATAACTCCACCGCCAGGAAGGATGATCTCCTCACAAAAAAAAGTCATTTGAAATTGAATATTTAATATTTGCATGCCTGTTTTTCTTTTAATAAGCAGGACTTTGTAAATTGACAATGAACAGTAATTCTGAACAATCTGCACTAATCCAGGAAATAAAAAAGGACTTTGAAAAACAGAGGGGAAGCTCCATCAAAAAGAAATGTCCTTCTAATAGCTTGTATTTTACAGAAATCCGTGTGTTTCTTTTTCTAATTCATTACACAGACTCAATAGTCCTTGTTTGAAAACAGCCTAGAAAGATGTCTAGACTTTTGGTTTATAAAGTCCTTACCAATGCAGAGACCTGTTGGGTTTTAACCAGCACCAGATAAAATAGCCGTGCCAATCATCGCTGGGATACACTTAAGTCTTTATTACGTAAACTGCCCAAATATCAGTGAGTCGCCCAGTGCCTTTACAGAATAAAGACTGAGCATTCTGAAGACTGCATTTTGAGAGAATGAATTTAGATTAACCCTTAAAAAGTATGCCTAATCAACTGAGCGACATCCCCATGGAGCAAAAAAATTAAATAAAAATTCTGTGCTTTTTAAAATGCTAAGATCTTTTTCAATATGTCATTGATATATATTGATCAGTACTACCTGTCCAAAGCTGATATTTTGCTCTATTAAGCCGCGTACACACGATCGGTTCAAACCGATGGAAACGGACTGAAGTTCGTTTTCATCGGTCCAAACCGATCGTGTGTAGGCCCCATCGGTCCGTTATTCTTCGGTCCAAAAACAGATGGCTTGCTTTAAACCGATCGTTAGTACGCACGAGCATCAGTTAAAAATCCACGCATACTCAGAATCAAGTTGATGCATGCTTAGAAGCATTCAAGTTTGTTTTTTTCACCACGTCGTTGTGTTTAACGTCACTGCGTTCTGACACCATCGGTTCATGAACCGATGGTGTGTAGGCACATCAGTCCATCAGTCAGCTTCATCGGTGAACCGATGAAAACGGTCCGCCGGACCGTTCCCATCGGATGGACCGATCGTGTGTACAGGGCTTTAGAGTTAAATCCCTCATTAGCAACGTATGCCTTTCAGGTACAAAATCTCTCCACCTCAGTTCAAAGGTCAAGCTACCTGCCACGATTGTCACAAGGGTCTCTCACTTCTATTTTGAATTCTTTTAACTTTAGCTAAAGATAAAATGCCAACCAAGTAAGATATGTGGTGTTTATACTGCTAGAGTGTAGATGTTACAATTTCCAGTTGTTACATCTATAATACTTTCTATACTCATTACAAGTAAGTTCTAGTTCCTGTTCCTGTTCCTGTCATGATATACTCATGGATGCCATAACTTGTTAATAATGCACCATATAACTACTCTGGTTCCCAGACTACAGAACAAAATGAGGATGTCTCTCTATCTCTACAGTAGTCTGTACCTTTTCTTCTACTGTCACGGTCTGGAGTCAGGCTCAGAGGCCAGTAGCTATAGCAGCAGAGCGGATATTCACACAGGTCACCCTGGCTGATGACAAGGGTTCATCTGAGGTGCGGGGTCTAAGCACTAATCGATATTCACCAGAGCTCCTGATGGTGGAAATGGGCTTTGCTGTGTGTTAGTGCCAGGTCGCGGTCCTCAGGATCGCCCCACCAGGAGGTGAGCAAGCCGGGGTCCGGAAGCAGATATAAGAGGTAGGGCTCAAGCAGAAGCGGAGTCGGGGAACGAGCCAAAAGTCGGTAAAAGATAGTTGCAGGTTGGGATTCAGCAGAAGCATAGTGGGGGGGGGGGCGAGCCAAAAGTCGGTAGCGAATGGTAGCAAAGATTGGTTGGCAGCAAGAGAGACAGAAACAAGATATTGGCTGGTGAAGGGACAATATTCTGGCAACCAGGAAGTGCAGGGACATGGCTTTTATAGGAAGTTCATGGAGGAGCAAAGGGTTGAAGGTTCAAGGCAAACAAGATTCAAGGCCACATTCAAGGAACTATCCGAAGAACTGTCCAAGGAGCTGTCCAGCATTCCAGGTGGTTCAGCAAGCAGAGTCACTAGCAGACACACCAGAGGTCCCAGGTTCAAGCCCAGGTCCTAACATCTACACCCTGGTGAACAGTGGCAGCTGGTGCTAAACTTTTTTTGGGGGGGGGGGCGACAACCCCCCCAGATCCCCACTCTCCCCTCCACAGTCACGTCTCCTCAGGTTCTCCTCCCAGCCAACCCGACCTGCCTCCTGTCCCGATTGGCCGGGAGGAAAACCTGGAAGACAATAGTGAATATATTGCTAATGTCACAAGTGGCTGGGCTCGGGGGACGATGCTCTGAACACTAAGCCCAACCTTTTTTAAGCCAATTAGAGCCTCATGCCACGTACACACGATCACTTTTTGTGATGAAAAAAAATGACGTTTTCAAAAACTTTTTATGTCTTTTAAAAAAACGACCAAAAAAAAATTCGAACATGTTTGAATTTTTTGTGTCGCTTTTCAAAACGTTGTTTTTTGTGTCATAAAAAGTGATGGTGTGTGGGCAAAACGATGTTGAAAACGACGTTTTTAAACCTGCGCATGCTCAGAGGCAAATTATGAGACAGAGCTTCAATGGAACAGAGTGCCGTCGAACGTGGTGTACGTCACCACGCTTTGCTAGAGCATTTTGGAAAAACGATGCTGTGTATGCAACGTCGTTTTGGAAAATGAAGTTTGAAAAACTTTGTTTTGTTTCATCACATGAAACGTCGTTTTTTTTCATCACAAAAAGTGATCATATGTACGCGGCATTAGGCTCTATTCACATGGCTTAAAAAAACTCAAAGTAACCTATGAGTCCGGCAACCCTGCATGCATCCTCGCATGCAAACTATTCAAGAATTGTATACTTGCTATTGGTGTGCATCCTAAAGCTCAAACACGTGTGTGTGTCTACATATATATGACCCTGGCACCTCATTGATCTCCCTGCCAGTACAGTGAAAGAAAAGTGTGTAAACAGTTTTCTTATGGCACAGATGGTAAAAGGGAGATCTTTCTCATCTTCTTGGGGGCACACAGAGTGATAATCAGTGTAAAACCGACTAAAACTTTTTTGTCGACTAACTTAATACCATTTTAATCTACTAAATTACGACTAAAACAATTGAGATGACTAAAATACGACTAAAACGCCATTTTAAACAAAAGACTAAAATGGGACTAAAACTAAAATGTGCTTTTAGTCAAAAGACTGAGGCCGCGTACACACGACCGAGAAACTTGACGGGCGAAACACATCGTTTTCCCCGTCGAGTTCCTTGTTCGGCTGTCAAAAAACTCGTCGAGCCAAATTTTCCCATTGCCCGTCGAGGAAATAGAGAACATGCTCTCTTTTTGGCTCGACGAGTTCCTCGACAGTTTTCTCGGCGAAAAGTGTACACACGACTGGTTTTCTCGACAGAATACGTCTTCCATCGAGTTTCTTGCTGAATTCTGCCGAGAAAACCGGTCGTGTGTACGCAGCCTAAGACTAAAACTAAATTGAAATTTGACGTCAAAATTAACACTGGTCTGTAGTGCATGTTCATACCTCAATACCATAAATAATAGCATATTAGATTTTTCACTCCAGCAGTATATATTGAGTTTGCAAATTGTAGAGAAATGCTTAAATACTTCATTACAATTGAACTACACCCATTCGATTTTAAAAGACTAAAATTAGTTTTAGGGCGCGTACACACAACCAAATATATCTGTTCAAATCGGTCTGACAGACTGATTTGAACAGATATGTCTGCTGGCTATTTTGGTTTGATCGCTGTACACATGATCAAACCAAAATCCCCGCCGGGAGACAGCGCGGTGACGTGGCGGTGACGTTGACGCCGCCATGTCACCGCACCAGGAAGTAAATTACTTCCACGCATGCGTCGGATCTATTCGACGCATGTGCGAGCAGATATGTCTGCTGGTTAGCGTACTTACCAGCAGACATATCGGTCCGACTGGTTCCCAGCAGACAGATTTCAAAGCATGCTTTAAAATCTGTCGGCTGGCCAAATCCGTCGGCTTGCCCGTACACACGATCGAATCTGTCTGCTGAGACGGTCTGTCAGATAGATTTGATCGTGTGTATGCGGCCTTAGTCGACTAAAATGTCTTGGAGGTTCAGTCGATCAAATACGACTAAAACTAAAACAATTGCAGAAGTGGGCTAAAATGGGCTAAAACTAAAATGCCATGTAAGTCCTAAGGCTAAGACTACAACTATGGAGAGTGTGTGTTACTGGCGCAAAAAAAATACAAATAATTAATCACCAATCTTGTTTGTTGCAATCAATACATGTCACCTTCGAGTGAGATTTAAAAAAATATAAACAATAAGTGGATTGCGTTAACCTCTAAATAAATACATTTATGTCTAGCCAATTTTATCACTACCATAAAAAATTATCAGGAAAAATATATAATATGCTATACTATAATATATAATTTTTCATGGTAAGGCTAAATCTAAATCTAAATTTGCTGCCAAAATTTACACTGGTGATAATGATTAGGGTGATTAGAGTGTGCCCAGGCACACCCAGCACACCCCCTGTGCATGCCTATGCTACTTGCTGCTAATCACGTGGCCTTACCTACTGCTTGAAAGTGTGCTCTACTTATTCACTACCTGGGAGCACTGCTCACACACCTAACTGGGCTGTGCAAAGCACTTTGTACAGAAAATTAAATTGTCATCAATGTGAAACCAGTGTGTCCAAAAGTGATATGCTTACTCATGTAAGAGAAGCAGTTTCCCAGAAAATGTGGTTTTCGACCCAAATTATTATTTTTTTTTAATCGAATTGCTGCTTAACAGTTTTTAAATGGGGTGGCTCCATTCGTTTTTTTTTTTAGGCTTTTTTTCTTTTATTTTTATGAGGTGATCCTGCCAAGAAGTTTGTTATTTTTCAGCTAACCAAACAGACCAAGATGTGCAGACAAAGCAGCAGTTAATGGATTTAAACAAATCAATTAACACTGACAGGAATGCTTACAGTGGTCAGCTTTTATTAATTTATGTAAAGCTTTCCCAAAAGCAAGGCGCTTTCCCGACTTGTTAATTCTCCGACTTTGTTGGAGTAGTTGGTACACGTTGGTGGGGGTGAGTCAGCCACGCCCTGTGACCTTTGACCTCTGAGAACCCACCTTCTGACCTTTGACCTCTGGGGGAGGTCCCTGTTCCAATTCCTGAGTCCTAGCCTTATTCTTCAATGGGAAAGCCTAACCATAAGGCCGCATACAGACGAGGAGACATGTCCACTTAAACATGTCCGACGGACCGTTTCCAGCGGTCACACATCATCGGACCAAAATCCCCTCTGACTGAGGACGCGGTGACGTGGCGGTGACGTTGACGCCGCCACGTCACCACTCCAGGAAGTAAAATACTTCCACGCATGCGTCGAATCCATTCCACGCATGCGGGAGATTTATGTCCGCTGGTTAGGCGTACTAACCAGCGGACATGTCCGACGGACAGGTTTCCAGCGGACAAATTTCAAAGCATGCTTTGAAATTTGTCCGCTGGAAAAACCTGTCTGCTAGCCTGTACACACGATCGAATCTGTCCGCTGAAACTGGTCTGCGGACCAGTTTCAGCAGATATATTCGATTGTGTGTACGTGGCCTAACCCCAAACCCCTGCTGGAACTACTTATAAAAGGGTCAATTCACAAAGCTTTATTTTCAGATTGCGGGTGTTATTTTAACGATTTTGCACGTTATTGAAGCTAGTTCAATTCACTAAACGATTTAACGCTTTGAAAAATCATCAAATAACGTTTCCCTACACAGAACCGATATTTTAAGGTGTGGATCCTTATTAAAGAGTCAAATCGTTATTTTAAAGATTCAAATCGTTATTTTAAAGAGTCAAATCGTTAAATATGTACAGAAGTGCAATTCACAAAGATTTTTTGGACAGTTATCAATCGTTAAGCAATCGGTAAATTAACACCTCCCTCAGGGTGGTGTTATTACATTTCCCAGGCGATATTTTGTTGTTAGAGGAAGCTTTTGGCGATTTTTGTAGTGTAGTGAAGTGTTGGGCAAGCTAGAACCGTGCTCTATTTGAACTTAAAATTATCCAGAGGCGAAGAAGAACATGTTAGAATGTTGTTCAGATTTATAAACGTGTATTCCCTTCACATACTATTTTGGATGACTTTTCTGAAACCCAGGTGATAGCTAAATTCCGATTATCATCTCCCATGATTTATTCTCTGTATGAGGAAATACACATGGCTTTAGAAAAGCACACAATAGAAGTTTTGCACATCACATGCTCAATCTCCATGTATTGCTTGTGTCTGTCTGTCTGTCTCTCTTTCTCTCTGTATCTGCTCTTTTCCACATGCAGCTGTTCTCCTCCCCTTCTGCTCCCAGAATGCATCTCTCCAGCATTATTTAACGATCTTAAGAGTTATTTTAACGTCCCGAATCTTAATAATAACGTCTGATTAGTTAGCATAACGTTTGGATAAAGAGTCAGTTGAAAACCATAATGACTATGTTAAATAACGATTATAGCTTTCGTGAATACCATGTTTGCTAGCGTTAAATCAGGAGTGCTAATTTAACACCTGAAGAAAACCAATAACGTTTCTCTTTGTGAATTGACCCCAAAGTGTTAGCTGGAGTTCAGCTTCCGTTTGTCAGTCAATCTGCTAGTCTAAGGCCTCGTACACACGATTAAATGTGTCTGTTCAAATCGGTCGGACCGACTGATTTGAACAGATCTGTCTGCTGGGATTTTGGTTTGCTCGCGTGTACACACGAGCAAACCAAAATCCCCGCCAGCAGACAGCGCACTGACGTGTCGGTGACGTGGTGGTGACGTTGACGCCGCCACATCACCGCACCAGGAAGTAAAACACTTCTGCGCATGCGTCGAAACCATTTGGAGCGTGTGCGAGAAGACATGTCTGCTGGTTAGCGTACTAACCAGCAGACATGTCGGGCGGACGGGATCCCAGCCGACAGATTTCAAAGCATGCTTTGAAATCTGTCGGGTGGCCAAATCCGTCTGTTTGCCCGTACACACGATCGAATCTGTCTGCTGAAACGATCTAGCAGACCGTTTCCAGCAGACAGATTTGATCGTGTGTACGAGGCCTAAGGCCGCGTACACACGGAGGGACATGTCCGCTGAAACTGTCCGACGGACCGTTTCCAGTGGACATGTCTCCTCCGGATTTTCATCCGGCGGCGTGTACACACTATCAGATCTAAATCCCTGCCGGCAGACAGCACGGTGACGTGGTGGTGACGTTGACGCCGCCACGTCACCACACCAGGAAGTAAAAAACTTCCATGCATGCGTCGAATCCATTTGACGCATGTGCGGGCAGATATGTCCGCTGGTTAGTGTACTAACCAGCGGACATATCCGACGGACATGTCTCTGGTGGACAAATTTTAAAGCCTGCTTTAAAATTTGGCCGCCGGTCAGACATGTCCACTAGCCCATACACACGATCGGATTTGTCTGCTGAAAACGGTCCGTCGGACCAGTTTCAGCGGACAAATTCGATCGTGTGTACGCAGCCTAACACTACCCTCTTCCCAGACTGACAATGCTGCTGTCCAAAGGTGTGTTTTACTGCTTCATCCTAAATCCAGAGATCCTAAGACCTCTTTAACACTGAGGAGTTTTTCAGGCGGTTAAGCGCTAGAAATAGCGCCTAAATACTGCCTGAAAAACTCCTGCCCTGCAGTCTCAGTGTAAAGATAGCGGCGCTATGCCGCCACCGCACCTCACACCCCGGTGTGAAAGGGGCCTTATCTAAGAAGTGTGTTACTGGCCAGATCATCAGGTGAAATAAAGGGGAAAAAGCCGTAAGAAAGAAAACAAATGCAGCCACCACATCTAAGGATCGGTAAGCTGCAATATATTATATTTTGTCTTTGGGTTTAATACTGCTTTAAGATATTTTTACACAAACACTTTGTTGCATGTCCAGGACAAGTACAACTATGGGATAATCTACAAAACAAATGGCCCAAATCAGAAAATAAATTGAGCTGTTATGATATACTCATGGATGCCTGAACACACCAGACCGTACCAGTCAAATGTATCACAATGATTTATAGCTCGTCAAAATGAACCTATAGTAGATGAAACCCCTAAATGGTGTTTAATGTACTAAAAACTATAGGGGGGCTTTTAGCAATAATGTCGCTGTCATAGATCTGCTGCATTTTGCATATCTTTTAGGGGCACAACATTGTCCCCCCGTGGCAGAAGATGACCTTCATGGCAGGATGATTTATGTGAGGGTTGTAGATTTATTAAAGCACTTTTTAAAGTTTGTAATATAGAGAGGAAATATTAAAGCCCGTTTGGAGTTTTTATTTCTGACTGCATTTCTGTAACAGAAAGTGAAGGGAAATCTCTCTGACGGGACACAGATAGCAAAAATACTTATTAAAGTGATACTAAAAGTGATATTATACTTACCTGCTCTGTGCAACGACATCACGCGGAGCAGTCTCTTACCTTCTCTTCGACTGTCCCACCTCCCCCCCCCCCCGACACTGTCTGCTCCTCCTTTCACTGGGTACCTCCCTAGCAAGTTTACTATGGGGGCACTCATGCACGCGTTGTTCCGAACTGGGCTGTGTGTATCCATAGACCCCTGCCCCGCTCCCTTCTCACAAGAGCTTGACTGGCAGCAGTCATGGCAGTCTTTCTGCCCTCACTGTCTCATATGAGACCAAGAAGTAAGAGGAATGGTGCTGCAGCCCGAACAGCGCTGGAGTGGTGAGGAGTCAGATAAAAACTTAAGAATGGGGGTGGATAAGATAGGTAGTGGGTTTTTCACTTTAATGCAGAAAATGTCTTAAAGGGGTTGTAAAGGTTTGTTTTTTTATTTTCTAAATAGGTTCCTTTAAGCTAGTGCATTGTTGGTTCACTTACATTTTGCTTTGATTTCCCTTCTAAATGTTTTTTTTCTTTGTCTGGATTTCTCACTTCCTGTTTCTCCTCAGTAAACTTGCCACCATCATCCGAGCGGTGGATAGTCAGCCAGAACAGCTTACTGAACAGCTTACTGAGGAGGAACAGGAAGTGAGAAATTTAGACAAAGAAAACAAAGTAAAACAAATATTTAGAATGGAAATGGAAGGAAAAGGTAAGTGAACCAACAATGCACTAGCTTAATGGAACCTATAAAGAAAATAAAAAACAAACCTTTACAACCCCTTTAAGGAAAAAAAAAAATGTTGGCTTTAGAACCACTTTAGCTATTCCCTAAAATGCTTAATTAATTTTTTGATTTACATACGTATACAATCTTATATAAGAATTAACTGATGGGGTTTATACATGCTCTAATTAATAAAGTTTTCACTTTATACATTATCTCCAGTATTTTTGGCAACTACTTTACATATTTTTTTCCTTTGTTTGCATTTCAAGACTTAATTATTGTACTGGTTATGCCTCTGAAGATGCTTCCCTGTGTGTTTCTGATTAGGGGAGGATTAGGAGAAAAAGCCATGCTGTTTAGTTTGGTATACAATCATCTAAACCGTACTAGGATATGAATTGTTACATTTTATATTTAGGTTAATATTGGTCCATAAAATGTTTGTGGTTTAATATAGAACTTAAAGGGATTGTAAAGTCTTGTTTAAAAAAAAAAAATACCAAATATGTCATACTTACCTCCTCTGTGCAGTTGGTTTTGCACAGAGCAGCCCGAATCCTCCTCTTCTTGGGTCCCACTTTGCAGCTCCTGGCTCCTCTCTCCTATCGAGGGACCCCTCAGCCAGCAGCTCTCTATTGGGGCACCCGAACCGAGTCAGAGGTCAGCCCCCTTTCTACCTGATTGGCTGGCTGACTTTGATTGACAGCCGTGGGAGCCAATGCTGCCCCTGCTGTGTCTCAGCCAATCAGGAGGAGATGGCCTGAGGGACTCGTGGACATCACTAGAGAGAGAAGGGGCTCAGGTAAGTAATTAGAGGGTTCTGCGGGGGCTGCTACATACAGAAGTTTTTTTTATGTTATTGCATAGAATGCATTAAGATAAAAAGGTGATTGTAAAGGATTGTTTTTTTTTAAATACTTACCTCCTCTGTGCAGTTGGTTTTGCACAGAGCAGCCTTGATCCTCCTCTTCTCGGGTGCCTCTTCGCTGCTCCTAGCTCCTCCCTTCTTTGAGTGCCCCTCAGCCAGCAGCTTGCTACAGGGGGCACCCAAGCCAAGTCAGAGCTCCGTGTATCCATTCAGACACGGAGCTCCACTCCTCCCCACTGACTGACTGACTGACTTTGATTGACAGCCGCATGAGCCAATGGCACCATGCTCTGTGTCAGCCAATAAGGAGGAGTGTCCTGGATGGCTAAGGGGATCGCCATAATCGTTGGAGAGGGAAGGGGCTCAGGTAGGTAAATAGGGGGGTCCTGGGGGGGCTGCTACACATGGAAGTTTTTTTTCATCTTAATTAATAGAATGCATTAAGATTTTGCCTTTACAACACCATTAAGTTTTATTAACAAATTATATATGCTACAGCTGCATTAAAACACACTTGTTGTGCACCTCTTTGTTTTGTAAAAAACAACTTTCAAACTTTTGTCCAAAGTTTCAGCTTCAGGGTTTAGTTTGCAGGGTTTTCTTGTGCTTTCTGTACATTCTGGAAGCCAATTGGGAAACTACATTTCCCAGCATGCATTGGGACATTTCTGAGTAGGGCAGTTTGGTGGGGCAGTTCTGAGTGGGAAATCCTGTGGGACTGTCAAGCTTAGTTATTGGTGCTGGGTAGGGTTAGGCAGGAAGGAGCATCCTTTGTAGAAGAGGGCAGTTTGTGCTTCTCTGAAAGATTGGATCTAGTAACTACTAGTGTTGCCAACTGATTTTACTGTCAGCCAGTAAAAACTGACACTTCTCTCCTGCCAGCAAAAATTTGTAAAAAATAGGTTGCTAGTAAATATGATGGCTGTGACACTCGGCTCCAACTGTACATGAGCAGTTCTGGTCCAAGGCCAGCAGAGACCATCCGAGTGCCTGCTACAGTGTGTTTGAGCAGCACCGATTGGGGGCGGGTCTGGAGGAGGCGGTGCCTGAGCATGTCATGTGAAGTCATATACAAGGGAGCAGAGCAGAGCCTAGCGGAGCCTGTGGGACAGGGGCAAGGCAAGACCGGAGAGGGACTATCAGTGCTGCTTGGACTGGGGAGGACTGAAATGACGACGTGACATGGAGAGAGACTGTCACTGTGATTCAGGAGGGGACGTGTCGTGTTGGTGTCATCATCATCTGTGCTCTTGCACACTACTGTCAGTGTCACTGTAAAGCCTGGTGCACGCGATCGGATTTTCCGCGGGCAAAGTGTAGGACTTTTGTCCGAAGGACGTTAGCCAGGAACTTGTATTACATACAAACAGCAAAGAATTGTCAGACAACAAACACAAAACTACGTGTTTTTTCAGCTCTTTAGCACCACCCTTTGGGCAACTTTTGCTAATGTTGTGTTATGGTTAGCATTGCTCAGCATGCGTGTTTGGATTTTTTTCTGAAGGACTTCTGTACACACAATAGGATAATCTGACAACACACATTTGTTGTCGGAAAAATTTAAAGGATGCTATCCAACATTTGTTGTCTGAAAATCCGACATCAATTGTCCGATGGAGCATATAAACGGTTGGGTTTTCCAACAGCCTGTCATCACACAATTCCCGTCGGAAAATCCGATTGTGTGTACAGGCCTTAAGAGTCAATTTCATGTGTGTGTGTGCCTGACCATTCTAATTTCCCTAAGATACTTACTATATTAAAAAAATATATATATATGTTTTTTGCCTTAATATCTATTTCCATTCCATGGCCCATTACATTTTTTTTTTTAAAAGCCAGCAGCTACAAATACTGCAGCTGCTGACTTTTAAAAATAGGACACTCACCTGTCCTGGAGTCCGTCTCTCTGCTGCTCCCCCCTCCATCCACGGTGAGGGAACCAGGAAGTGAAGCGCTGCGGCTTCACTGCCCGGTTCCCTACGGCGCATGCGCGAGTTGCGCTGCGCCCGCCGATTGGCTCCCGCTGTGTGCTGGGAGCCGAGAGTTCCCAGCACACAATGGGAAAAACCCGTCTTTTGCCCGAGACTGCGGGCCGGAAGTGGGTGCAGATACCTGTCTTTAGACAGGTATCCCCCCTCCTCCCCCTGAAAGGTGTCAAATGTGACACCGGAGGGGGGGAGGGTTCCAATCAGCAGGTCTTCACTTTAGGGTGGAGATCCGCTTTAAACCGCATGTCTAATTGCATATTGTACTTGTTTGTAGCCAAAATACTGTAACTTTAAAAAATGCCAGTAAAAACTTGACTATGCTGGTAAATTTTGGACCATACCAAGACATTTTGGACAATTTCATGCTGACACGATGAATGAAGTACGTTATCAAAAAATACTGGAGGAACATTTGCATTCATCAACCAGGAAGCTGTAATTGAACATTCCAACATGATAATGTTTCAAAACACAAGACCAAGTCGACCTGTCATTGGCTACAGCAGAATAAAGTGAAGGTTCTGGAGTGGCCATCTCGGTCTCCTGACCTCAATATCATTGAGCCACTCTGGGGAGATCTCAAACGTGCAGTTCATGCCAGACAGCCCAATAATTTACAGGAACTGGAGGCTTTTTGCCAAGAGGAATGGGCAGCTTTACCATCTGAGAAGATAGAGAGCCTCATCCACAAATAACACAAAAGACTTCAAGCTGTAATTGATGTTAAAGGGGCAATACACGGTATTAAGAACTGGGGTATGTAAACTTTTGATCAGGGTCATTTGGGTAGTTTCTATTCCCAATTATGATTTAAAAAGCGTAAACACAGTTAATGTTAATGGTTAGCATTGGCTCGGAGCATGCATGTTTGTACTTTGGAATTTAGTCCGACGCATTTGTGTACACACGATCGGACAATCCGACGGAACACATTTGTTGTCAGAAATTCATACAGCAATGTCCGATGGAGCATACAGACGGTCAGATTATCCGACAAAAACACGTCCATCGGACAATTGTTGTTGGAATATCCAACCGTGTGTACAGGCCTTAACAGTTTGGCATTCTCTGATAGCAGAACTTTATCACCAGCCAAGAAAAGGTTAAGCCCTTTAGAAACTAGAAACATCCACTGAAACATTTTAACTTCCCAATATGTTAAAGCTAAGTTATTTAAAAGCATAAACCCCTTTTTAAAGGTAAAAAGTTAGCATGTAGTATGGGTTACACTGTGAGCAGAAATCAACAGTAGCCTCTCTATGCTTAGAAATGTTGCACAAAACAAGTACAATGAGATCATGACATAGTAAAGCCCTGTACACACAGGCAGAATGTTGGGAGACAATTGCTAGTACAAAAAATACTGGCCGACATTCTTCTGTGTGTATGCCAGTTTGTCGGACATGCATGCTAGAAAACCAGCAGCTGACTGACTCCTGATCAGCGCTCTCAGCCTGTCAGAATACAACTCACTGTACTAACCCCATATGGTTAGTACAGTGTCTCCGAGCAGAGCTGACAATTTTTTTTTCGTGCAACCAGCTGGGTTGCATGAATAAAAACTGATAGGGCCAGATTCTCTAAGATCCTGCGGCGGCGTCGCGTAAGCTATTTACACTACGCCGCCACAACTTTTCTGGAGCAAGTGCCGTATTCTCCAAGCACTTGCTCCGTAATTTGCGGCGGCATAGTCTAAATGGCCCGGCGTATGGCCGCATAATTCAAAGGGGGCGGCTTGTATTTAAATTAAGTGCACCCCCGCGCCGATCAAACTGCGCATGCGCCGGCCGTACAAATAGCACAGTGCGCATTCTCCACCTCACGCCGGAAAACGTCAATGAAGCCGACGTGAGTGTCATTGACGTAAAGCCCTATTCGCGAACGACTTATTAAAACGACGTAAACGACGGAAAAAGACAACGCTGTCCGACGCCATACTAAACATGGCATACGATGGACCTTCAGAAACTTACCCCTCATATAGCAGGGGTAGGTTTGTGCTTACGGAAACTACGTAAACGACGAGGAGAAGGCGCAAAAATGTTCGGGAATCGGCGTATCAGGCTCATTTGCATAGTCAGATGAGAAAACAATGTAAATGCCACCTAGCGGCCAGAGAAGAATTACATCTAAGATCCGACGGTGTAAGTGTCTTACACCTGTCGGATCTACGCTGTATCTATGCATAAGTGATTCTAGGAATCACACGCATAGATACCCGGGCCAAAAAACAGAGATACGACGGTGTATCTTGAGATACATCGTCAGATCTCTTTTGAGAATCTGGGCCTCAGTGTGTACCTGGCTTTAAGGCGGCCATGCACAGTTCGAATTTCGAAAAATAATTTTCTTTCGAAAATCGTATCAAAGAATTTTTGTACGAATTTCGCACCGTTAGTGGGCTGCAGCAACAGCTGATTTTTGTGCGGCAAACAAATTTGAGGAATGATGGGAGAATCGTGCGAGAAATGTAATAGAAAAAAAATGCGCATGTGCAAGAAAATAATATTCCCGGAGAGAAACGAAATCTCCCGGCAACATGAAGGTTTGGTCGGCCGAATTTCGAAAATCAATGGTGGCATCATCGGATCACAAAAAAAAAAAAAACTTTCTGATTTTGAAAAGAAAATTTGTTCGAAATTCGACCATTCATGGCCTGCTTAAGGCCCCTTTTACATTGAGGAGTTTTTCAGGCGGTACAGCGCTAAAAATAGCGCTGCTATACCGCCTGAAAAACTCCTGCCAAGCAACCTCAATGTGAAAGCCCGAGGGCTTTCACACTGAAGCGATGCGCTGGTGGAAGAGAAAAAAAATCTCCTGTCAGCAGCATCTTTGGAACGGTGAGAGGAGCGGCATGTATACCGCCCTTTACCGCTCCTTCCCATTGAAAACAATGGGACAGTGCGGCAATACCGCCCGCAATGCATCTCTATAGAGGCACATTGCGGGCGGTATTAACCCTTTTACGCACCGCTGGCGGGCGCAACTCGCAGCAAATCTGACGGTATAGCGCCGCTATTTTTAGCGGCGCTATACCGCCAGCGCGGCTTCAGCCCGAATGTGAAAGGGGCCTTAGGGTGGCGCACTAAAAGAGTTAACGCAAAAAACTGTGTGAATATTCACTTCAATTATCCAATCATGTGAAAAGCATCTGCACATAATTGGGTATACAAAATAAAAAGGAATTTGCTTTCACATGACAATCAGAGAAAGCCAACACTCCAGTGCAGAATGCTTCTGAAATTCTGCTATTATTCAATTTAATAGCCAATTGTGATTTTTTGGATTTTTAAAAGTATTATATACATAGTCATATTGAAAACAACCATTTTCTAAAAACATTTTTAACATTTGTCCTTGGAAGCCTTACTATTTTTTTTCCCCATTTAACTAATGTTCAAGAAATTTAAGCAGGATGTAATTACAATTGGTATAGTATTCCTAGTTCACAAAACTGAAGGACGACGTTACCGCACATTACCCGTGAATGTAAAGGCAAAACAAACAAAAGAGGATATCACTATTTAGCATTCCGTAGCACACGGTAACTTTTCGTGCTTTTGTTTCATGTGTGTAATTTTGTGTATCCTTGTGAAAAAAAAATGATATACAGTACATTATTATGTTCCTGTCCCCTCAGTTTATTTGCATGATAAAAAAAAGCAATTTAAATGTTGCTATCTATAAAGGATATGTACAACAAGAGTGGCGCATTTACAATAAAAGGCACATTCTGTTTAAAGTTAGAAATTAAGCCTTACAATGCATATGTAGTATACAGCCCAAAGCCTATTTTTTTTTTTTTCATTATATTAGAGTACTTTTTATGATAAATTTGTATTTTTCCTATTGCTGTCCACCCTATTCAGTATTCTGAATCCTCTTTTCTTTTCTGCTTGTAATAAACCCACTGTAGCCTCTTTTCTTTTCTTTCAAATAGAAAAAGCCAGATGTATGAAAGTGTTATGCCCCATACACACGATCGGTTTTCCTGTTGGAAAAGTCTGATGAGAGATTTTGGTCGGGAATCCCAAACAGTGTGTATGGAAAAACTGCTGGAAAAATAGAGAGCAGGATCTCTTTTTTCCCATCAGGAGAATCAGGAGATTGGAATTTCCTATCGTGTGTACAAATCCCAACACGCAAAATTCCGAGGCATGCTTGGAATCAAATCGACGCATGCTCAGAAGCATAGAACTTCATTTCCTCGGCTCGTCGTAGTCTTTTATATCACCACGTTCTTGGCAGTCAAAAGTTCACCGAACTTTTGTGTGACCGTGTGTATGTAAGGTAGGCTTGAGCGGAATTCGTCGGAAAAAACATAATTTTTTTTCTGACGGGAAAACCGATCGTGTGTACGGGCATTAGTACTAGGAAATGTGTCACAACCACAATATTCAAGCCGCCTGCCCTGAAAGTTTAAAAAAGAGAAGCTGTACAGCACATGGTTGAAGAACTAAGGGGGCTTAAAGCAGAACATTAGGGGAATTAAAAAAGCTACCCTTGTGCAGTTGCTTTTGTTTTCAATGAGAGCAGATCTGTGACTATTCCAATCAAAATGATTTGGACTCTATTGGTATTGTCTTGAACTGCATTTTCTCAGTGTAAGCTTAAAGCAGACCTTCGGTACTTTTTTAAACTTTCCAGCAATTAAATCTTCTGTCCTTGTTGTTTTAGCTTTGGATAGTAAAGCATGTTTTTCCTGCCAATGAATACTTATACAGCCCACTTCCAGTTTCTTGTCTGGTCATTAGCCTAGGCCAGTGGTTCTCAACCTTCTAGTGCTGTGACCCCTTGATAAAATTTCCCAAGTTGTGGGGACCCCTAACAGTAAATTTTCATAGCGTGGGTTGAAAGCACCCAAGGCAAGACAAGTAATTTGCGCCCCTAACTCGCGGACATTTAGTGCTCCCTGAGTGCCTTCCACTTAGTATTAAAACCCCTTATGGTACATTTTAGGATGTACCACTCTTTATCTTTGTTCTCCTTTTTTTCCGTTTTATCTCTCTATCCTAATTCCTTTTTTTTTCCCCCGCATCTGTCAGGAATAATCCCCCCTGCTGGTAAATATGCCTGTTATTCTGGCTGCAGTACTGGCCTCCACCAGCGGGGGGTTCTTGGTCTTTTGGAGCTCACAGCCTTTCCTGCGTTCAGGTGTGACCTGAACGTAATTAACACACCCCCTATTTATACCCGGCGAGCTCAAGCAGAGCTCGCCCTGGTATCTTCATACCTTCTGGACCTAAGCCTGTACCCTGACCCGTCTTCTGATCCTGATTTGGTACCTCGATCCTGTTCTATGATCCTGATCCCTGATCCCGCCTGGACTTGTCTGCCCTGCTTCCTGATCCCTGTCTCCCCTTAGTCCGTATCCTGCAGCTAGTCCATCCATCCGACCCCTGCTCCGTCCTGTCCCATCTGCTGATATCCCTTGTGTATGACCTCGGCCTGGCTTGACCTATGTGTACGGTATTCCCTTTTTGATTATATACATATTGTTTGCTGTTTTCACTGGTTGTCCTCATTTACTTATAATTAAACACCTTTTACTTCACTAATCATATTGTCTGGTCTCTCTGTGCAGTCACACGGGTCTGATCTATCATCCCTCCTGACAGCATCTTTCCCTTTTACTTTGTTCCTCCCCCTCTTATCCTCTCCCTTCCTGGGAGAACAGTGCAGGCTTCAGGAACAGCCCAGGATTTGGTGACCCCTGGCAAATCATCATTTGACCCCCAGGTTGAGAACCACTGGCCTAGGCTTATAACATCATGCACAGTTCTCTCTTTCACTCTTGTGAGAGTTTCCCAGGAAGAGAGGGGGTGAATCATAAGAGGGTCAATCAGAACTGTAGAGCTGGAGGTGTGCCTCTGTGTGTCTGTGTAAATCCAGGAAGTGAACAGGCAGCAGCTTCAGCTGCCCACAGTTAAAATGGCTTTAGCCAGACATAGTGGAGGGAGGTTTCTGCAGCATATTTGGCAAGTACAGAATCACAGTATATATAAAATAATATGCAAAGTGGTTAAAGGGAAACTTCAGAATGGCAAAGATGTTAGCAGACTTCAGTCCCTCTTTAAAATCTAAACGCAATAGAATGAATGTTCGTCTTACTACCCTGAAGGAGGGCATGCAAGTGTAGGTATGAACAAAAAAAGTAATTTCTCCTGCGCTTGTGCAGGCGATATTGATGTAGAGTGGTAGTAATTTCGGATGGTGGGCTGTGTAGGAAAAACCATGCGTGTCCCCCTGTCTAAACTGACCAGGGGTGGTCCAAAGAGAGCCAAGTGAGAAGAGAGGAGAAAGGCGTGTGATCTAACGCATGGATAAAATTGATACAGTTTATTCTTAAACAAAGTAGCTGAATAAATAAATAAAAGGAATTTAGCCTACCACTGAGCTTAGCCTACCACTGAGCATTTGCCCTACCATTAATTTTAAAATAACACTTTGTATCCTAGTTTCTATGAATACATAATAATTTCCTTTTATTTATTAATCTACTTTGTTTAAGAATAAACTGTATCAATTTTATCCATGCGTTAGACCACGGGCCTTTCTCCTCTCTTCCCACTTGGAGGGCATGCAAGCCCTGAGGCAATGGGGCATTCTTCCAGACCCGCCGCACAATGACCTCCATCGAAACTGCCCTGACACCCTACAGTCGGATTGGCAGGTAGTCTCCCACAAGAGATCCTCAAACCAAAACAACTTTGGAGGTACCTGATTCCTTCTCATCTATGCCATAACGCACACTATTTTTTTCAGTTGTTTCCTTACTAATGCTAATGCAGTGTCATATGTCCCTGTGTACGGTCCACTCATTAGATACATTTTTTAGACTGTTCTGTATTTTTATTCCATTCTAAGGGTCTTGGACCATATTAGTTTCCTGGCTCTCCATTGCAAGCAAAGCTGCCGCATGTGTCACATTTGATTCTACACCATCTCCCCTTATGCATCCCTATCACTCCAGCAAGCTCCTCCCTGAGCCAAATTGTATTCATTGCCAAACAAATGTTTAAGAATGCTACTAAAGGGTCTCTCAATACCAAAGGCCTCAACCACCCTGCTAAAGGGTTCTCCCTTTGGAAAGAAGCATCAAAAGCCAAGGCAGATATTCTTTGTGCCCAAGAAACACACTTTCATATAGAAGCAACTTCTAAATGAACACAGGGACTATCCACACATCTTCCTGGTCTCCTTACAGGAGTCATTAACTACGAACCATATACCATTGCTTCCATCTACGCCCCCAATTCGCATCAGCTCAGATTCTTATGAAAAATCTTCAAACCTGTATCCTCTATCAGGGAAGGCCAGCTGCTGATATGTGGGGACTTCAACATAACTGTAGACCCACACTTGGACTCCAGCCCCACCACAAAAGGAAGACATTTGTCCCCAAGGGACCTTTTTAACAGAGAGTACGGTGTCTGCGGTGTCAACACTGTGAACAAGACTACACCTTCTTTTCCGCCAGGCATCAATTATACTCCCACATAGACCTATTCATGACAGACAATTTGCTTCTTTAGAAGGTCTCCTCCTCCACTACCCATGACATTACATGGTCAGATCATGCGGCAATCTCTATACGTAGTGATAGAGGAGCAGGAAGCACTCCCTATGGCATCTCCGGGACTATTTAACTAACAATGTAAATCAGGATCAGATCCCTATATTCTGTGGACTGCCCAACAGGCTTTTATATGGGGGATCTGTATACAAGGGGCCAGGGTTAAAAGACAATACAACTTAAAACTATCAAATCTGCTCTCGGAAATCCACTCGCTTGAATCTAGAAAGAAAAAACCTACCCTACCCACTCCGTCTTGACCTCTCTTGCTAACCTTTGAGGGGAACTGAGGGCCCTCCTAGCAGACAAGTATGAACGACACCTAAGGGCTCTTCCACGTACCCACTATGCCAACGCTAATAAATCAAGAAAGCACCTAGCTAATAGACTAAAAGCCATTCAGGCTAAAACTAGAATCTCCCATTTATCACACCCTACACTCAACTGCAATATAACTAATCCACAAGCCATAGCAGATGAGTTTGCCAACTACTATAGCGCACTAAATAACCTCCGGGAAAACTCTAACACTCCCCTACCCTCCTTGCCTGACATACAGAGCTTTCTAACTAGACTTCACCTCCATTCCCTCACTGATGAGCAGCTCCAAATGCTCAATTCCCCTTTCACTGACATGGAGATATCTAAATCCATCAATTTGATACGAACCGGCAAAGCCCCTGGACCCAATGGTATTTGAATACTACAAATTATTTGCCAATACTTTGGCCCCACACTTAAAGCTAGTATTCACCAAAGCTATGCACACCTCAAGCTTTCCCCCAAAGATGCTGAGAGCACAAGTGGTGACATTGCCCAAACCGCGTAAAGACCCCACCACACCCACTAACTTAAGTCCGATTTCGCTGTTGAACAAGGATGTAAAAATGTATGCTAAGCTGCTAGCCAAACGTTTGATGTGTGTTTTACCCACTCTAATCAAAAAAGACAAATGGGGTTTGTCAGTGGGAGGCAAACCTCAGACGCAGCAAGACGAAATATAGATATCATACATTTTGCAGAAAAAACTTGAACGTCTTTTCTGCGATTATCGGTTGATGCAGAGAAGGCATTCGATAGTGTACACTGGCTCTACATGTCTACAGTTTTGGAGAAATTTGGGTTCCAAGGTCACATATTATCCGCCATTATGGCCTTATGCTCCATGCCATCTGCACAAGTGATTGCATCTGATCTGCTATCGAAACCCTTCACCATTTCCAACAGGACCAGACAGGGGTGCCCTCTGTCTCCATCAATTTTAAATCCAATGATCGAACCCCTGGCAGAGGTGATCCGCTCTCATCCAGGCATTACTGGCTTTAACTTCTGAGGCCTTGTACACACGAGCAGACAGATTTGTTAAAATCGGTCGGACAGACCGATTTGAACAAATCTGTCTGCTGGGATGTATTGGTTTGATCGTGTACACGCGATCAAACCAAAATCCCCGCCGGCAGACGGCGCGCTGACGTGTCGTTGACGTGGCGGTGACGTTGACGCCGCCACATCACCGCACCAGGAAGTGAATTACTTCCGCGCATGCGTCAAATCCATTCGACGCATGTCCGAGAAGATATGTCTGCTGGTTAGCGTACTAACCAGCAGACATATCGGGCCGACGGGTTCCCAGCCGACAGATTTCAAAGCATGCTTTGAAATCTGTCGGGTGGCCAAATCCGTCGGCTCGCCCGTACACACGATTGAATCTGTCTGCTGGGACGGTCGGGCCGACCGTTTCCAGCAGATAGATTTGATCGTGTGTACGCGGCCTGAGGCTCTGACCATAAGGTAATTCTCTTGACCTGACCAAACCTGAATCCTCACTACCACTGGCGTTCCAAATTCTCACCCAATTTAGTCAAATATCTTAATATAAAGTGAACACCACAAAATCATTGATTTTAGACCTAGGGGTCAGTACCCCCATCAAACATAAACTTGACATTAAGTCAATTTCCCTTCATAGGAGCTCTGAAGGAATCCCCTACCTTGGCATAACTGTGCCCGCATCCTCCAATTCTTGGGCAGCTGCTAATTACAAGCCACTGATCTCCAAAATTGATAAGGAACTTAAACACAAGTTTGAACTATCTTGGTGTGGCAGACTAGTGGCAGTTAAGATGAACATTCTCCCCCAAATCATTTATGTCTTTAGATCCCTGCCAATCCCCGTCCCCAATTACTGCATAACAGTTCTGTCCAGATCCCTTTAAGATCTTTGTATTGGCAGGAGGAAAAGGCCAGATGCTCTCACTTGTGCTTAACTAAACATAGATCACTTGGTGGAGCAGGTTTCCCTGATATTAAAGACTATTATTGGGCAGTACACCTGGATCAGCTCAACCATTGGTTCACCTCCACTAACCCTGTCAATGCATGTGTTATTAGTAGCCTGGAAACACCTCACAAATACCATGCCATGGCCAAAAACCTCTTCTCGTGTCTCATATCTTCATATCCTCCTAAAATTTTTGAGGCCGTGATCCCTTCACTATCGGTTAAACCCCTGTATAATTATGGTATTCAAGAGGCCAATGCCCTCTACATAGGCAATACTCCTTACTCCTTGGATAGGCTAGTCAAGAAATATAACATTCCCATACAATATAGATTCACCTGTAGAAGACTTACACATTTCATCGCCAAACACACACTCTCGATGCCCCCTTCCCCCCCATATGGCACCTCTATACCAACCCTATGCAAAAAATGAGAGGGATTTCCCTTCTTTACAACACCCTGCAGGGCAAAAGTACCTTTGGCTAAAACAACCCCATGTTAAAGTGGGAGCTGGACCTCAACACAGAATTCTCAGCAACACAGTGGTATGCCGCTTTTAGCTCAATTGGCAAAGCATCACACTGCAACAGCCATCACAAAGTGACGATCAAAATTACCAATAGATGGTACTACACGCCATAAAGGTTAGCTAAATTCTCTCCATCCGCCTTCCCTTTATGCTGGCAATAGCGAGAGTGTGGGCAAGTTGGGAATCTCATATATCTTTTAAGGAGCTGTCCCAGCCTCACTAGGTTCTGGACTCGCGCATTCCAACTACTTGCCACCTGCATGGGTATTCTTATTAAACCACAACCCGCCTTAGCCCTGCTCAACATTAATATCGATCGATACCCTCCATCATACCAACCCATAGTCAGTCACACACATTCTTGTAGCAGCCAGGTTGAATATCCTCAAAAAGTGGAAAACATCTCCCAATATCTCAGAAGCAGTGACCATGGTCAATTCTAACTACACCTTTAAACGTCTTTTAGCAATTAATGCCCCTAAATTTGCCAATTTCTCGAACTCATGCAGTATATGGGCTAACAAACACTTATTTCGCACCCTTTAACTTTAGTGAACATTTTACTGCATGTAAGGTAAAGTACTCACTCTCCTATACCCGTGGATGCATATTATCTCTCACTCTTGAGCCATGTGTTTGCACTGTGTACCAAGTTATATTTTAGTTGTTTATTGTGATATATTCCACCGTTATTCCCCATAAAACTCAATAAACATATTGTAATTAAAAAAAAAATACTCTTGGAGTGGGGCTCTCAGCACTGCAAGGGTTAAACACAATTTTTGTTCAATAGAGCCATTCAAAAGCACTTTTACTTGCATTATCACTCCCCCTGGCAGCCAGCACACAAATCTTTCCTCTGAACACCCGAGTTGTGGGCAGGCTTTTGGCGTCTTCACTTACAGTGCAGGACTACTGTACATATTTGGCTCTATTTCAGGTCCAAATTCAACCCAAAATTCGCACCTGTTTTGCACCTGAAATGGAGAACAGGAACACCCAGCTATGAGCCGTGACGGCAGCTAGTGTGAACCCGGCCTGAAATTGTTAAATGGATGGGTTTACTTCCGCTTTAAAATGTATGTAAAAGCTAAATGGAATGGCTAAAACCAATGTAATTTTTTATTTATTTATCTTTCTGTCTGTGTCCCCTTAGGCAAATTTGCCTTTACTTCCTTGGAAGTGAGAAAAAACCTCTCAAAGCAGAAAAACTCTTCATAAGCATCTGTCTTTGGAACATGTGTTTCTATTGGAATATGTCACCTTTACTTTTTTTTATCAATACATTCTTATTGAAGTATGTCAGTTACAATAGAAAATGGAAAAACACTAGACATGTGCAGACTGGAATATTTCATTTTGTTTTTTTCGTTTGGAAAATAAATTTATTTAGTTACTCCCGAAAATCGTTTAGATTTATTTCGTTTTTCATTAGGGAATAGCTTTCGTCCGAAAATCCAATAATACTTGGTTTCTGTCGAATGGTCAAAAGAATATTCGACGGAACGTCAAATCTTTTTGGTTTCTGTCGAATGGTCAAAAGAATATTCGACGGAACGTCAAATCTTTACGTCGAATCGTACATTTCCGTTCGAATATTCCGCCTACAAGAATTCTAATGTTGTATGACTAGTAATAATGTCGAATCTATTCTCTATAATGTCAAATCTATTTTCTCATAAATCGAAATCTATTCTCTGTAATGTCGAATCTATTATTTCTATAGTGTCGAATCTTTTCTCTATAATGTCGAATCTTTTCTCTATGATGTCGAATCTTTTCCCTTATGTCGAATCTCTCTATATCGGATTTTTACCGCAACGAAAACGAAAATAAAGCATTTTTTATGTTGGATCTTTCGGTTTTCGTTTCTTGCACTTTCGTTATCGTTTGTTAAAACGATAACGAAAAAAACAGATTTTCGGACGAAAATGCATTCTAAAGAAAACGAATGCACATGTCTAAAAAACACACAAAAGTAACAGCAACATGCATTACCTAGGCACACCAGACATAATGGATGGGCCAATCATGGGTTACATAAAACTATCATTAGGCAACATCTGCATTAGAAATAACCACAAAAACAATGATTTGACATTGCGGCATTAAATAAACATTATGAACAGGATAAGCATGGAGGTACCCAGATAACAAATATAGACAAACTTGATGAAGGCATGGCTTATAGACACTTCAGGGAAGGATTCTTACTCTAGCGGGGTAGTAATACAAAAATTGGTAAACACAAAATTCCCAGTTCATCTAGGCAAAAAGGATATTATCATGGGAAAGATAAATAATAAAAGGGAATTAGGTAACAGATCAAAGCAGCCATTACCAAATGAACAGGTTTTTACACTTATCAAACAGATAAGTAAATCACAGAGAGCTCTCCCCATCAAAGAAGCTTGTCACCCCTATTCTTATTCTGGTGATAATGCAAAATGTTGGATTCCCAGTCATTTTCACTGTCCGTGACAATGGTCACCAGAAAGAATGCAGGTTGACTCTCCCCAGTAGCTTGTACAGCTGCAGTGCTGCACCCCAATAATGCTATATTTTTATTAGTGACAGGAATGCTTGCGTTATAGCAACTTAACTCCTTTCACTGCCTAAAGTGGTGTCTACTAAATAAAGACAGAAGAGATGGGGATTGATAAATCAAATAGGACCCAGATTGCCGATTAGTAGACAGATGCATATGCATGACACATTTTCAATCTGCATGATCCTTCTGTTTAAGAGTTATTTTTCGAGTATTTAAAAAAATAATAATACAACAATAGGCAATTGAAAGTTACAATAGTCTCAGTTCCTAAAGAACTACCATCCTGGTGCTCCTATCCCTACAGCTAAAATGACAATAAATAAGTATTTGAGGTTTCTACTATGCTGTTATCAGCTATTGCTTAAAATGTTCTACCCGAACATGATACCAGCTAAGTAGATCATTATTTTATGCATGAACAGGGATTACTGGAGTGCCATTTAACCAGTTAAGGACCGCCGCATGTACATTTACGTCGGCAGAATGGCACCGACAGGCACATCAACGTATATATACGTTGGTGCCTTGAGGGGGTTCGGGGGTCCGATCGGACCCCCCCCCCGTACATGCGGCGGTTCCTTCAGCTCCGGGAGCGATCCGGGATGAGGGGGCGGCTACTCGTTTTCAGCCACCCCCTCGCGATCGCTCCCAGCCAATGCGCGCGCCCGCCAGCCTCTTCCTGTGCTAAGTGTAAACACAGGAAGAGGGAAGTGCTGTGTTCCTCCTCGTGTCGGTCTTTTCGTCCGACGCCGAGGAGAGAACACATCACACAGTAAGTTGCACCTAACAGTACACTGACACAGGTACACATAGGCACACTTAACCCCTTCCTGTCACCGCCGATCGCCCCCCCCAGTCCACTGTAACATTGTTTTACTGAATACAGTTATCATTTATTTCTGATAACTGCATTTAGTGTCAGTGTTGCAGTAAAAAGTGTCAGGGCAGTTAGTCTTAGCCCCCTTTAGGTCTAGGGTAGCCCCCTACCCCCCCCTAATAAAGGTTTAACCCCTTGATCACTGCCCTAGTTAACCCTTTCACCCCCTATTGCCAGTGTCACTAAGCGATCGATTTTCTGATCGCTGTATTAGTGTCACTGTTGCCGCTAGGCAGTTAGTTTTTTTTGAGGTTCGCCGCCAGGTTTATATAGCGCTAGGTACCCCCATAAATAAAGTTTTTAACCCCTGATTGCCCCTAGAGTTAACCCTTTCACCAGTGATCACCATATAAGTGTCACTGGTGACGCAGGTTAGCCAGTTCGTTATTTAGGTTTTTAGAAAGCTTTAGGTACCCCCATATATTACCATACAAAGGTTTTAACCCCCTGATTGCCCCTTAGTTAACCCTTTCACCAGTGATCACCGTATAAGTGTTACGGTTGACGCTGGTTACTTAGTTTGCTGTTTATAGCATCAGCGCACCCGCCGTATATTACCCAATAAAGGTTTAACCCCCTGATCGCCCGGCGGGTGATTTAAATTAAATTTTAGCGCCAGTTAGGGTGTGCATCGCCCCAGGCAGTGTTCGGTTAGTGCCAGTAACGCTTACACCCACTCGCAAAGCATACACCCCCCTTAGTGGTATAGTATCTGAACAGATCTATACCTGATCTGATCAGATCTATACTAGCGTACCCAGCAGTTTAGGGTACCCAAAAACGCATTGTTAGCGGAATCAGTCCAGATACCCGCTAGCACTTGCGTTTTGCCCCTCTGCCCAGCCCAACCCACCCAAGTGCAGTATCGATCGATCACTGTCACTTCAAAAACACATCACACACAACTGCAGCGTTCGCAGAGACAGGCCTGATCCCTGCGATCGCTAACAGTTTTTTTGAAGCGTTTTCTACATTTGCCTTTCTATAGCCAGGTGCTTTTTTTACCCGTGAATCATCACCAGTCTACAACTAAATTTAGAGCCCAAAATGGCAAAGCGGATGTACAGTGGTGAAGAGGCTGTTAGGTTCATGTGCATGTCGTCAGATGATGATGAGGAGGTCACGCATCTGACAGATTCGGGCTCAGAATATGATCCTGTTTACGACAGCGGCTCCATGTCAGATAGCTCGGACGACGGAGTAGTGGTCCCTGCTAAGGCCAGGCGCACCCGACCCCGTTCTAAGGTTGTTGAGGAGCAAGAACCGCAGGACCCTTGTATGGAGCAGAGAGCGAGTACTAGCGCCGCTATTCCTTTTGGTGGATTGGCAAGCACCAGCGGCCTAGTACACCCTGGTCGTTCATCCAGCACTGCAGTATCACGTGGTGACGTGGCGAGTCCCATAAGTGCAGTTCAAGCTGGCGAGGTGGCAAGCACAAGTAGTGACCCGCTGCCACCAAGAAGAAAACAAAGACAGGCCCGTCGTGCCCATAGTGCCCTTCCTGCAGAATTCGCCTATCCTGATTGGGTCCCCACCACTTCTGCAGCACCCGTACTTCCCCCATTCACTGGCAAACCCGGAATTCAGGTGGATACAGCGAATTTTATGCCACTTGATTTTTATTCGCTGTATTTCACAGAAGATCTCTATAGATCTATTGTGGACCAGACTAATTTATATGCTGGTACCTACATCGCCGCTAATCCCCAGACCCTCCTTGCCAAAGAATGGAAACCTCTTGAGGTTTCCGAATTTAAGACCTTTCTGGGCCTTACCCTCAATATGGGCATACACAAATTTCCTCAATTGCGCATGTATTGGTCCACAGAGCCAATTGACCAAATGCCCATATTCTCTGTTCACATGGCCAGGAAACGATACGAGATGATCCTGCGGTTCCTGCATTTCAGCGACAATGCACTCTGTCGTCCACGTGGAGACCCTGAATTTGACCGGCTCTACAAAATTCGGCCCCTCATAAACCATTTCAACGAACGTTATGCAGCCTTGTTTAATCCCCAGCAAGTTGTCTGCGTTGACGAGTCCCTGGTTAAATTTGCTGGCCGCTTGTCTTTCAAGCAGTTCCTTCCCAGCAAGCGTGCCAGATACGGGGTCAAGCTCTATAAGCTCTGTGACAGGGCAACAGGCTACACATGGAGCTTTAGGGTTTATGAGGGCAAAGATAGTCACGTAGAGCCGGAAGGATGCCCAGATTACATGGGGAGCGCTGGCAAGATTGTCTGGGACTTGGTGTCACCCTTATTCGGAAAGGGGTACCACTTGTATGTGGACAATTATTACAGCAGCGTGCCACTTTTTAGTCACTTGTTTGATCATCAGATTGGAGCATGTGGCACCGTGCGACCTAATCGCCGGGGCTTTCCCCAGCGGCTTGTAGATGCCCGTATAAAGCTGGGGGCGAGAGCCTGCTGCAGATGTAATAATTTGCTCGCTGTGAAGTGGCGGGACAATAAGAATGTTTTCCTTCTTACCACCCTTCACGCAGACACGACAGTAAAAATTCGTACGGCGACTGGTGTTGTGGAGAAACCCCTCTGTGTCCACGAATATAACCAAAATATGGGAGGGGTGGACCTCAACGACCAGTTGATGGCGCCGTATCATATTGCCCGTAAATCGAGACGCTGGTACAAAAAAGTGTCTCTACATTTATTCCAATTGACTTTGCTGAATGCTTTTGTCTTATACAAAACTTCAGGACAGAATGGATCCTTCCTCCAATTCCAGAAGGATATCATCAACGGACTCCTGTATCCAGGAGGTTTGCCACCTCACCATCCCCTACCAAATGCAGTAAGCCGACTGCATGAGAGGCATTTTATATATGCCCTCGAGAGTACCCCTACCCAACGAGCCCCCCAAAGAAGATGTCGTGTCTGTAGCAAGCGCGGATTTAGGTGTGACACCCGTTATTTTTGTCCCCGATGTCCTGCCGATCCTGGTCTTTGTATTGGCAAATGTTTTGAACGCTTCCACACACTAGTGAAGTATTAGCGTAGGGCAAAACATATCACAGGCTAGGCACACGTACACAGGGTCTCCCAAGATGCCATCGCATTTTGAGAGACCCAAACCTGGAACCGAAAAGTTAAACAGTTACAGTTACAAAAAAAAGTGTAAAAAAAAAGTTAAAAGTAAAACACAAAAAAAATATAAAATAAAAAAAACAAAAATAGTTGTCGTTTTTATTGTTCTCTCCCTCTCTATTCTCTCTCTATTGTTCTGCTCTTTTTTACTCTATTTTATTCTGCAAAGTTTTATTGTTTTGTTTTTTCATGCTTGCTTTTCAGGTAAGTAATTTACTTTACTGTTTTCAGGTACGCCATTCAGCTGTTGCGCGGACTTATTTATCTTGACAGCAACGGCGTTTGCTCCCACGATATATAAAGCCGTGACTCCAGTGCTGTAGGAGGTGATTTCACCACCACAGTTAAAAAAAGAGCATATATGCCGAAGCATGGGGGCACTAGGGGTGGAGGAGCGATTTTGCTCCTAATGCCGCGTACATACGGTTGACATTCCTACGGAGGCTTTCCCGTGGAAAAGTCTGATCATGTGTACACGGCATAGAAAAGTCTGACCATGTGTACACGGCATAGAAAAGTCCAACCGTGTGTACGCGGCATAACTTTTTTGCGGGAGGATGCCCCCATGCTTCGGCATATATATATATATATATATATATATATATATATATATTAGGCACAGGTTGCGTTAAAAAAAATGTTTTTTTTATTGGTATTTGCTTTGCAGGTATGGTATGATCTTACTGTTATACTGTAATGTTACTTTGTTTTAATGTTAACCATCATTTGCTTAGCAGGTACGCCATTCAGTTGCAGCGCGGATTTATTTAGCGTGACAGCAACAGCGTTTGCTCCCACGATATATATAAAGCTGCGACTCCAACGCTGTAGGAGGTGATTTCACCACCACAGTCCAAAAAAGAGCATATATGCCGAAGCATGGGGGCATTAGGGGCGGAGGAGCGATTTTGCTCCTAATGCCGCGTACATACGGTTGACCTACCTACGGAGGCCTTACCCGTGGAGAAGTCTGACCATGTGTACACGGCATAGAAAAGTCCGACCGTGTGTACGCGGCATAGAAAAGTCCGACCGTGTGTACGCGGCATAACTTTTTTGCGGGAGGATGCCCCCATGCTTCGGCATATATAAATTCACTCCTCACTACCTATCACAGTTTCGAAGGCCATAAAATGTCAAAATAGCACAAAAAAAAAACCCAAATGACCCCATTTTGGAAAGTAGACACCCCAAGGAAACTACTGAGAGGCATGTTGAGTCCATAGATTTTTTTTTTTTGTCCAAAGTGATTGAATAATGACAAAAAAATAAATAAAAAATAAAAAATTTGCCACTAAATGATATATTGCTCACACATGCCATGGTTATATGTGGAGTTGCACCCTAAAATACATTCTGCTGCTTCTCCTGAGTATGGGGATACCACATGTGTGGGACTTTTTGGGAGCCTAGCCGCGTACGGGACCCCGAAAACCAAGCACCGGCTTCAGCATTTCTAAGGACGCAAATTTTTGATTTCACTCCGCACTACCTATCACAGTTTCGAAGGCCATAAAATGCCAAAATGGCACAAAACCCCCCCAAATGACCCCATTTTGGAAAGTAGACACCCCAAGCTATTTGTTAAGAGGCATATTGAGTCCATGGAATATTTTTTTTTTTGCCCCAAGTGATTGAATAATGACCAAAAAAAAAAATAAAAAAAAAAAATGTACAAAACATTGTCACTAAATGATATATTTCTCACACATGCCATGGTTATATGTGGAATTGCACCCCAAAATACATTCTGCTGCTTCTCCTGAGTACGGGGATACCACATGTGTGGGACTTTTTGGGAGCCTAGCCGCGTATGAGACCCCGAAAACCAATCACCGCCTTCAAGATTTCTAAGGACATAAATTTTTGATTTCACTCACACAAATCTTGAAGGCAGTGCTTGGATTTCGGGGCCCCGTACGCGGATAGGCTCCCAAAAAGTCCCACACATGTGGTATCCCTGTACTCAGGAGAAGCAGCAGAATGTATTTTGGGGTGCAATTCCACATATGCCCATGGCATGTGTGAGAAATATATCATTTAGTGACAAAGTTTTGTAATTTTTTTTTTTTGGTCATTATTCAATGACTTGGGACCAAAAAAAAAAATATTCCATGGACTCAACATGCCTCTCAGCAAATAGCTTGGGGTGTCTTCTTTCCAAAATGGGGTCATTTGGGGGGGTTGTGTGCCATCTTGGCATTTTATGGCCTTCAAAACTGTGATAGGTAGTGAGGAGTGAAATCAAAAATGTATGCCCTTAGAAAGCCTGAGGCGGTGATTGGTTTTCGGGGCCCCGTACGCGGCTAGGCTCCCAAAAAGTCCCACACATGTGGTATCCCCGTACTCAGGAGAAGCAGCAGAATGTATTTTGGGGTGCAATTCCACATATGCCCATGGCATGTGTGAGAAATATATAATTTAGTGACAACGTTTTGTAATTATTTTTTTTTGGTCATTATTCAATGACTTGGGACCAAAAAAAAAAATATTCCATGGACTCAACATGCCTCTCAGCAAATAGCTTGGGGTGTCTTCTTTCCAAAATGGGGTCATTTGGGGGGGTTGTGTGCCATCTTGGCATTTTATGGCCTTCAAAACTGTGATAGGTAGTGAGGAGTGAAATCAAAAATGTATGCCCTTAGAAAGCCTGAGGCGGTGATTGGTTTTCGGGGCCCCGTACGCGGCTAGGCTCCCAAAAAGTCCCACACATGTGGTATCCCCGTACTCAGGAGAAGCAGCAGAATGTATTTTGGGGTGCAATTCCACATATGCCCATGGCATGTGTGAGAAATATATCATTTAGTGACAACGTTTTGTAATTTTTTTTTTTTGGTCATTATTCAATGACTTGGGACCAAAAAAAAAAATATTCAATGGACTCAACATGCCTCTTAGCAGTTTCCTTGGGGTGTCTACTTTCCAAAATGGGGTCATTTGGGGGGGTTTTGTGCTATTTTGGCATTTTATGGCCTTCGAAACTGTGATAGGTAGTGAGGAGTGAAATCAAAAATTTGCGCCCTTAGAAATGCTGAAGGCGGTGCTTGGTTTTTGGGGTCCCGTATGCGGCTAAGCTCCCAAAAAGTCCCAAACATGTGGTATCCCCATACTCAGGAGAAGCAGCAGAATGTATTTTGGGGTGCAATTCCACATATAACCATATCATGTGTGAGCAATATATCATTTAGTGACAACTTTTTGTAAACATTTTTTATTTTAATTTTTTTTGGTCATTATTCAATGACTTGGGACCAAAAAAAAAAATATTCAATGGACTCAACATGCCTCTCAGCAGTTTCCTTGGGGTGTCTACTTTCCAAAATGGGGTCATTTGGGGGGGTTTTGTACTGCCCTGCCATTTTAGCACCTCAAGAAATGAGATGGACAGTCATAAAATAAAAGCTGTGTAAATTCCAGAAAATGTACCCTAGTTTGTAGACGCTATAACTTTTGCGAAAACCAATAAATATACGCTTATTGCGATTTTTTTTACTAAAGACATGTGGCTGAATACATTTTGGCCTAAATGTTTGACTAAAATTTAGTTTATTCGATATTTTTTACTTGTTGTTATAAGAAAAATCTTTTTTTTTCAAAATTTTCGGTCTTTTTCCGTTTATATCGCAAAAAATAAAAATCGCAGAGGCAATCAAATACCATCAAAAGAAAGCTCTATTTGTGGGAAGAAAAGGACGCAAATTTCGTTTCGGTAGAACATTGCATGACCGCGCAATTACCAGTTAAAGCAGCGCACTGACAAATTGTAAAAACACCTTGGGTCTTTAGCCTGCATATTGGTCCGGGTCTTAAGTGGTTAAGCACTCCACTATTGTACCAGGATCTCATAGACCATCACTAAAGGTGACAATAGAAACTGTAGCTTGGCCAGGTCAATCTTCAATCCACTGATACGCCACCATATTACTATTTATGCTGAATTCCCTAGTTGATTTTATTCTTCTCTATACTTCATATTTCTCTTCTGTCGTTTATCAAGCATAACATTTGTTTTACAATAACCTAATATTACTACAAATGGCAAAAACATGAATACAAAACAAATCAGTGTCATGCTATCGAGAAAATATAACTACAAGGATATTTACCTTCCATGGCGTTAGTTAGGACACTGACGGCGCTCACTGCCCGTGGCCTTTGAAATGGCTGGTCTGGGTATTCCACTGACAGCCGGTGAGGCATCAGCAGCTGCATCTTACTTATTTCAAGGTCTGATGGAGACATCTATTAAACAAAATAATGTATTAAACATTTGCTAGTCTGAAGTTCAACCAAACATTAATATTTATTTGATATTTACACCTTTTTGCCTATTGTTAGTTTCGATCGGTTTTTGCATACTACAAATCCAGCAATGACAAAAAAATACACTAAGCAACATTTTTTATCCAAGAGTACCTTATCTCCACCTACATATTTTATGAAAATTGGATGTTTTACTTTGACCTCTCCCAAATGCTCCCTTACTTCTGTTGCAGGTTTTGCCTCAATAAAATGTTGTCCCTGGAAATCATCCTGATTTTCAATTTTGGCGACTTGCACAACAAAATACCTCCTTCTATTGCATATAACATTAAAGCGGTATTAAACCCAAAAGCAAACGTTTATCATATTGTAGTTTTTTAGATTTGATGACTACTATAGTTTCCTTTTTTAGGCTCCTTTTCTTTCTTTTATTTTTGGCCTGGTGATCCTGTCAGTAAGCCTGCTGCTTTTTAACAGAACAAGCTCTTTTGCAAATGTGGCCATTAGAGGGAAGCGACAAACCATTTACCACTAACAGGGATGATCAGCATTTATTTATTTATATAAAACATTTACCCCAAAAGGATTTTTTTTTTATTAATTCGGTAGTGTATTTCAATCTGCTAGTGCATCTTACACTACACTTCCCTTCCCCCCAGATTGACAATGCTGCTGTCCAAAGGTGCTCCTGTGCTCCTTCATTCAGAGTATAGGCTGAACAGGAGGTGTGTTACTGGCCATATGACCAAAAAAAGAAAACAAATGCAGCCACCACATCTAAAAATTGGTAATCTGGATATTGCATTTTTGGTTTAGGGTTTAAAACTGTTAACGTTTGTTGAATTGTAGGCCACTTATCATGACAAGGGTCACACTGAACAGGATGAGGTATACCTTTTCCTGATTCAGTTCTTCCTGGGGGATTCTAGAAGGTTCCAACGCATTCCTAGGATGGCTAGTAGGTATATTCCATAGGTGTGTCTTTAGTCAGTCCTGAAGCCTCATCCTAGTCTGAGATTATTAGAATAGCTTCTATGGAAGCTTAGCAGCAAGAATCATTAAAGTGGAGCTAGGTACATTCAACTCAGCTCACCCTGCTCCCCTGTCCCAGAGGTTGTGCTCTGTTTTTACATTAGGGATTAGAAGGCTGGGTGGCTGCTAAGTCACTCCTAGGAGGGTGAGCAGAGAGAGTTCAGCTCAGGTGGTCAGAGAGGCTTTGTTTTAAAGATCATGTAATGCTTGTTAAGGGTATGTAAATATTTTAATGTCCATAGCCTGGCTACAGGTAAACCTAAACTGCTTCAAAGGGCACCTACCAATTCAAAAACAGTAAGGGCAAGGCTATGAGGTGCCCCAACACGTCGCTGCTTACCATATTACTATTTCTTGAACAGAGATGATGGTAGGTATGTAGACTGGTCAGTAGACAACAAGCCTTGAGCTCAAACTCAGATCCTGCAATTTCTGCCATGGACCATTACACCAGTGAAAAAATGGCCTAGTCTGCTCAGTCTGCGTACTCCTTACAAGACTATGGGCCAGATTCTCAGCGGCGATACGACGGAGTATCTCAGATACCCCGTCGTATCGTCGTTTTTTTTTGCCTCGTATCTATGCGCGTGATGCTTAGCATCACTTTTGCATAGATACGCTTCAACATCCGACAAGTCTAAAACCATTAGACTTGCGGATCGTAGTTGTAATGACAACACCGGCCACTAGGTGGCCTTTACGTTGTTTTCTCATTTGCATATGCAAATGAGGCTAGTACGCCGATTCCCGATCGCTTTTACGTCACCCCGTCGTCACGTACGTCGTTTTCGTCCGCGTAAGGTTACCCCAGCTTCTATGTGGAGTAACCTTACAAAGTTCCGTCGGATGCCGTCGGGTGCCGTCGAATGCCATGTTAAGTATGGCGTCGGGTCAGCGTCGGCTTTTTCCGTCGCTTAAGTCGTTTTACTGACTCGTTCGCGAATAGGGGCATTGCGTAGTGACGCTCACGTCGTTTTGACGTCGGTTTCAACGACGCTTTCCGACGTGAGCTGCAGCATGCGCACTGGCCTTTTTCCCCAGCCGGCTCATGCGCAGTTCTTTCGACGCGGGGGCGCGCTTCATTTAAATACAAGCCACCTCATTTGAATTACGCGGGCTTACGCTGGGCCATTTTCGCTACGCCAACGCAAACTACGGAGCAAATGGTTAGAGAATACGGCACTTGCTCTAGTACGATGCGGCGGCGTAGTGTAAATGGCTTACGATACGCAAGCGAAATTCTATGAGAATCTGGCCCTAAGTCTAAAAATCCATTTTTAACACTGGTGTAAAATTTTAAGCTGTCAAATTCTGGAGTACTGCTAGACAACATGAAATGGGCCCATTTATTACTTTGTGACTAGATCAAAAAGTTTCCACTGCCAAAGTGCTGTTGATAGCTTTGTAAGTTTTCTCTGTTAGCCACCCAAAGCACAAAGCACCTATACATATTGTAGGCAGGGTTTTTTTATGCTAATGTTTTTATTGTAAATAATTTTTTGGGGTTTTGGATAGAAAAAAAGTTAGAAAAAAGTTAGAAAATTTAGTTTCAAATGCTCTGCTGGCATGCTTTACTTTATTTGTTTATGTAATTAATGACACAGGGACTGAAATCAAGGAACCCAGAAAGCAAGCAATTATTGCTGCAAGTTTGAAATGATTTGCTAAGCTATTGCTAGACTTGCCCTGCTTCACACGTTTGTTGCACAATTGCAGCAAGTCCACATTGCATGACTCCAAGTTAACTTTCTTTGCAAACATTCTGCAAGTCTACTGCAAGTTCTGGTTAAGTAGTCATCCCACCCCAGGGGGCACTGTGGCTGCATTTTCATGCTGTGGACTTGCAGAGCTCTTGCTGTAGACTCCCCACTGCAACATTGCTCTTGTTAGAGACTTGCTACACACATTTGCTACAAATTGGAAAAGTGTCAATTAGAACTTGTGCTTCAAGTGCTCTGCAAGTGTACAACTTGCCAGTGAAAATGTGCAGCAAGTTAACAAACTTACAATTCAACACTGCCACAAATTTGTGTCAAGTTATCCTTCTATCTGGGAAAATACAAAATGTGCTCTCACTGAAACAGGAGTTGATAGGAATGCTTCCACATGGGACAGCTTTTGCAGTGAAATCTGTCTAAGAGAGGATTTGCCTCACTTTAGGGAGACTTCCTTTCATTTAATGTTGTGCCTATGGGATGGATGGTAAGGGCATATCTCCCAAATGGACCAAGGATGGCAAAAAATGGATTCTTACTATTTCCTACTAGAAAAAAGTTTTGGCTTTAGATATACTCTAATGCTAAACTCCTAAAATTATTGTATTGCATACTTACATTGGTCCAGCTTGGAACATTGTATAAGTATGCATATGGCATATCAGAGGGACCACTGTGGAACCCAAAATCACTGCAAAAGTTGTCGCTCCTACAGTAATGGCTGCGATTTTCTCAGATTTTATGAAAGCATCTGCATGCCTGTACACTGACTACAAGGAGGATGAGGCAGAGGCCGTGTTCACATACTAAATGCATGAATTGGATGCAAGTTTCCCTGCATCCATTTCTCATGACATGCGAATGTGCTCGGCTCTCCAGGGATCCATTTAACACACGTCCGGAGCGGCCGCGGTCCCAAAAGTGTTCTGTGCGTCTTTGGGTCCAGTTCAGTTGCGAGTTTATGCAAAAATGTGGACCTGAACCGGGCATGTGAACCTGAAGAAAACATGATCCACACTCCGGTCGTTGCTCTAAACAATTGACGTATTTATTGACAAGCCACAGTAGAAAAACGCAATAGGAAAGGTTGTGAACCTGCCTTGAAAATTCACCACCACCACGCCCCTCTACTTGGTTCAAACTGAGAATTCCTTATATTTAAAAAAAATACCAGGCATTTTATAAATGGCGGTGGTGCCAAGCAAGTAACTCCCTGTGGACAGTGCATAGAAGGTAAGCCGCTCCCACAGAACCCGAGCAGTAATTTCCAGCTTCCCCAGTGGTCCATCAGGTATGAGATATACATACTGGGCTAAATTCACGATCCGCCAGCACTAGTTTTTGAGGCAAGTTCCGATCGTACTGCGCATGCGCCGCCGGCTAAATTTCCCAGTGTGCCTGCTCCAAATGACGTCGCAAGGACGTCATTGGTTTCGACGTTAATGCAAATTACGTATGGCTGTATTCGCGAACGCCCTTACGTAAACGACGTAAAAAATTCAAAACTCGGCGCGGGAACGACGGCCATACTTAACATAGGATACGCCGCACTTACCCCTCATATAGCAGGGGTAACTATCCGCAGGAAAAAGACGAACGCAAACGACATAAAAAAAAAAGTGGCGGGCGGGCGTTCGTTCCTGAATCGGCGGATCACCTCATTTGCATATTTGTCGTGTATACAAACGGAAGCGCCACCTAGCGGCCAGCGGGAGATTGCAGCCTAAGATCCGACGGTGTAAGTCACTTACACCTGTCGGATCTTAGGGAGATCTATGCGGAACCTGATTCGATGAATCAGCCGCATAGATCCGACCGACGGAACGCAGAGATACGACGGCGTATCAGTAGATACGCCGTCGTATCTCTATATGAATCTACCCCACTTTATTTATTGGTGTATAACACTCACTTTTTTACCCTGAAAATAGAGGGTAAACTGTGCCTGCATGTTATACGCAGGAGGCTGTGGAAAGTTTTTTTCCTAAATCTTCCCTCTTGAAGTTAGGGTGCGTGTTATACGCCTGTGCGTGTTATACACCGATAAATACGGCATTAATATTGTGCCAAGCTGGGCCAATGTAAGTATGCAATACAGTTAAAGCCTGGAGTTCAGCTTTAAATAGTAATTAAAGAAATAACTTTCAAGTTAGCACATAGATATAAATGGGAAACCGTCCTCCCGCTTGGGTGTGGAAAAAGACAATACTCTGTTTCAGAAAGCAGAGTGGTTGAGAATTGATATCAAATTTACAAGTTAAACATGTGAACCAAAAGCAAAACTTTTCAATTTGAAAATCACAAGATCAAAATGAACCTTTTACATTTGAATTAAGCTCATTTTCTGAATCATTTTGATATTAAAAGCACTACAAAGTTCTAAAAATATTTCCCCCACAGTGCACACTGCACAATTTAAGTTAAAGTGAGCACCAAAATATACAAGAATTCCTAGAACTCAACTTGTCTACGAAAAAATTCCAAAACATCCCAGAGCTTATCAGCCCACTCAGACGTGTATGGAGTGCTTTCAAGTGTGATATAGAATTCAGGGGATACCAGGCTAAATATTTCTAGGAATCAGACAATCAGTTAGGCAAGCAACTGGAAAGACTACTAGCGTGGAACGTAGACAACATACTGTTTACTTCCGAAACGTACAGCACTGCTTGCAAATAACATAACTAAATATAAAACTCTAGTGTAAAACGTACATTTTTCCAACAGAAAAAGAAGGTTTGCTGATTACAAAAGTTTGACAATAATATAATGATAATACAGACACAATTGTCATATACAAAATATAAGCAGTAGCTACAGTATGTCTACACAATACTGACATGTTAGTGTAATTTTTTGTAAACTATGAGGAGATACATTTATTTACAACCCTAATATTTGCCCTGGCTGAAATTGTAGCTCTAATTTGATATAGCATTAAAGTGGTTTCAAAGTCTAAGGCCTCGTACACACGAGGCAATAGATTTGTTCAAAACGGTCTGTCCGACCGATTTGAACAAATCTGTCTGCTGTCATTTTGGTTTGCTCGCGTGTACACACGAGCAAACCAAAATCCCCGCCAGCAGACAGCGCGCTGACGTGTCGGTGACGTGGCGGTGACGTTGACGCCGCCACGTCACCGCACCGCAATCATTCAGCGCCGGTGCGAGACGACATGTCTGCTGGTAAGTGTACTAACCAGCAGACATGTGGGGCGGCCGGGTTCCCACCCGATAGATTTTAAAGCATGCTTTGAAATCTGTCGGGTGGCCAAATCCGTCGGCTCGCCCGTACACACGATCGAATCTGTCTGCTAAAACGGTCTAGCAGACCGTTTCCAGCAGACAGATTTGATCGTGTGTACGAGGCCTAAGGCCGCGTACACACAATGAGACATGTCCACTCAAACATGTCCGACAGACCGTTTCCAGCAGACATGTCTAATCGGATTTTCGTCCGATGGCTTGTACACACCATCGGACGAAAATCCCCTCGGGCTGAGGACGTGGTGACGTGGCGGTGACGTTGACCCACCACGTCACCACTCCAGGAAGTAAAATACTTCCACGCAATGGATTTGACGCATGCGCGGAGATTTCTGTCCGCTGGTTAGTTTACTAACCAGCAGACATATCCAACGGACATGTCTCTGGTGGACAAATTTCAAAGCATGCTTTGAAATTTGTCCGCTGGGAAAACATGTCCGCTAGCCCGTACACACGATCGGAAATGTCTGCTGAAACGGTCCGTCAGACCAGTTTCAGCAGATAAATTTGATCGTGTGTACGCGGCCTTATAGTTTTTACCCTAATGCATTCTCTGCATTAAAGTGGTTCTTATGCCGCGTACACACCACCGTTTTTCGGGTTGTAAAAAATGAAGTTTTTTTTTAATGTCATTAAAAACGATCGTGTGTGGGTTCCAGAGCATTTTTCACGATGTAAAAAATGGGCATTAAAAATTTAGAACATGTTCTAATTTTTCAGGACATTATTAACGTCGTAAAAATGGTCGTGTGTGGGCTTTAATGACGTGAAAAAAACGTGCAGGCTCAGAAGCAAGTTATGAGATGGGAGCGCTGGTTCTGGTAAAACTAGCGCTCGTAATGGTGTAAGCACATTAATCATGCTGTAACAGACTGAAAAGCGTGAATCGTCTTTTACTAACACAAAATCAGCAAAAGCAGCCCCAATGGTTGCGCCATCCGAATGGAACTTCCCCTTTATAGTGCCGTCCTACGTGTTGTACGTCACGGCGCCTTGCTAGAGCATTTTTTTTCACGATCGTGTGTAGGCAAGGCCGTTGTTTTTTCTAGACCATTAAAAACTTAATTTTTTACAACCCAAAAAATGGTCGTCTGTACGCGGCATAAAGCTTAAAGTGATTGTAAAGTCTTGTTTTTTGTTACAAATAACAAACATGCTATACAGTACCTACCTGCTCTGTGTAGTGGTTTTGCACAGAGCAGCCCAGATCCTCCTTTTCTCGGGCCCCTCTTTGGCATTCCTGCCCCCTCCCTCCTGTTAAATGTTCCCACACAAGCAGCTTGCTATGGGGGCACCCACACCAAGCCACAGCTCCCTGTGTCCATTCAGACACAGAGCTGCAGCCTGGCTCCACTCCTTCTTTCTTGACTAACTGACTTTGATCGACAGCAGAGGGAGCCAATGTCGCCACACTGCTGTCTCAATGTGGAGGGGAGTCGCGGGCAGCCGAGACACTCCTGCAACATCGCTGGATCTAGATGGGGCTAAGGTAAGTATTAGGGGAGCTGCTGCACACAGAATGCATCAAGATAAAAAAAACTCTGCCTTTACAACCACTTTAATTTTTTTTACCTTAAAGGAGTTTTAAAGGAAAACATTTTTTTTTGCCTAAAATTAAGGGCCCAGATTCAGAGAGAATTAGATTATCGTAGAGTATCAGAAATACACTACGCAGCCGTTTTTTACCTGGCTCTACGTGGAATCCAGGTAGATTTTGTCCAGTAAACGACGGCGGCGTAGTGTATTTCTCCCGTCGCAATCCATCTGCGCGAGTAGGGGGCGTGAAGCATTTAAAATAGGCGCGTTCCCGCGGCGATCGAACTGCGCATGCTCCGTTCGCAAATTTCCCGCCGTGCATTGCGCGAAATCACGTCGTTACGTCGTAGTAGCGTCGTTTACGTACATTCCTATTCCCGAACGAGTTACGTTAAAAAAAAATAATAATTTCAAATCGACACGGGAACGACGGCCATACTTTACATGGGTTACGCACTGTTAGACCAGCAAAAAGCTCCTCTAACATTACGTAGCCAAAAAATGACGTAGGCGATTGCGAGGGACACTCGTACCTTCGTGGATCGCCGTAAAAACTCATTTGCATACCCCGACGGTGAAAACGACGCGGACTCCACCCAGCGGCCGCAAAAATATCGCAATGTAGATCCGAGGGCTTACGAGGACGTAAGCCTCTCGGATCGAAGCCCGAAGCCGCCGTATCATGGTTTGAGGATTCAAACTAGTGATATGGCGCGCAAAATTTGAAATTACCCCTGTCTAACACCAGTTAGACAGGCGTAATCGCTCTATGAATCTGTGCCAAGGTCTGCAAGGTAGACGGACAGAATAGTGTAATGATTCTGTTAAAAAAACGAGTAAATACCTATTAAATTCCTTCATCTATATCACCTCCGGCGTTCTAGTTTCTGTTCTCTCGTTCACTTCCTGGTTTGCATCACTTGTTCATGTAAGAACTACATTTCCCAGTATGCATTGCGGCACACCCAGTATTTCACACCTCCTTGAAGTCTCTAACACGTAGAGAGCGTCCTGCCACACAGATGTAGTTCCTAGAAGGGGGCGAGCACGTCACTGACCACCGCAGTAAATTCTCCCTTCAAGGTGGTCAGTAAAATCAGACAAGCAGTAAGTGAACAGAACAGAGAAGAAATAGAGCAACTTCTGAGCAAAAACGAACAATGAGGAAGTGAAAACAGGAATGTCTGCAGGTAAAGGATGCTTATTATGAAATTTTTTTTTTTTCCTTTACAACCCCTTTAATGCATTCCTTGCAATAAGGTAGCAGGAAGCCCCCTCACACGCCTTATACTTATCTGAGTCCTCACTCAATCCAGCACTGTGCCCATCTGTAGTGGTTCTCTCCCTTCTCCCTGCTTTCACAGGCTTGGTTGAGAGCAGTGGGAGCCATTAGCTCCTGCTGCTGTCAGTCAAATACTGTGACAAGGGACCAGGGGGGTGGGGGTAAGCCACGCTGTCTGTGTCTATAGACACAAGCAGGGCTGCCCTAGAGCGAGTCGGCAGGCATGCTATGATAGAAAGTGGCTACTTATGGTGGCACGCTAAGAAGAGAAGGAGCTAGGAGTGCTGGCAGAATACCCTGAGAAGAGGAGGTTCAGGGCCGCTCTGTGCAATTGCATAGAGCAGGAACGTATAAGCCTGTTTGTTATTTAAAAAAAATATAGTGCTTGCAATCACTTTGATGTAACAAACTTCCCACTAACTGTTTACCCTCCCTAAACACTTACCTGCCTCATATCATGATGCAGTGCTATGATGGCTGCAGCTCTTCTGCCTCCACTTACTGGTCTCAAAAGAGACCCTGAGAGCAGCAGAAGCCAAAGGCCAAGCCACGCTGTGTGTGTCTATGGGCGCACACAGCTCAGTTGGGCAGCGTATGCGCACAGATGCCTCTCCAGCATGCTTTTTGCTAAAACATCACCTGGAGGAGAGGAGGAGAGGAGGAGAGGATAGCTTTGACAGGCAGAGGACGCCAGGAGAGCAAGTAACAGACCACTCTGGGCAATATCATTGCACAAAGCAGGTAAATATGACATATTTTTTAAAAACAAATAAATAGGCTTTAATATTATGTTAAAGTAAGAACTGATGACAAAAATGTTTGTTTAATTTTGTATAGAGTAAGGGGGATTCATATCTCCTTGCCATCTGTGTCCATTGGGAAGAATTCCCTTCACTTCCTGTCTCAAAAAAAAATCATTTGGATGGGTAAATCCTTCCAAATTGAGGTAAATCTCTGGTAGAGTTCTCAGTGGAGACCAAGAGAGGGTGTTCCTACAAACAGGACCATGTAAAATAAAGGTGGCCAACCTCTTAAGCCCCGTTTACACGATCGGACCTTTGTTTGACCAAATTCACATCGGAAATCCGACAGAATTCCATCGGAGTAAAAGAGAACACGTTCTCTATCTAAACTCTGATGGAATTCATCAGAATTGCCAATGAAATTACTCTGATAGGGCACTTTTTCCATCGGAAATTCCGATCTTGTGTACGGGGCTTAACAGGTGGTTGAATTACAACAGCAGTTCTGGCAGTCTTAACACTAAACACTTGTTTTTTTTGTTTGTTTTTTAAAATAATAAACATATCATACTTACCTCCTCTGTGCAGTAGGTTTTGCACAGAGTGGCCCTGATCCTCCTCTTCTAGGGTCAGTGGTGCTGGTGGCTCCTCCTATTCTAGAGTGCCACGTCAGAGAAGCTCTCTCCTTCGGGACACCCTGCTGTCTATTGACACAGACAGCAGGACTCAACCCCACCCCCCTGGCGCCCATGTCATTGAATTTGATTGACAGCCGCAGGAGTCAATGGTTGCACTACTATAAATCTATCCAATCAGGACACGAGACACCGGCCGGAGCTGGTTTGCTCGTTCTCGTCACGGGAATTATGGGGCTCAGGTAAGTAAAGGGGGGACTCGGAAGGGCTACTGCATGATAGTAGGTTTTTTATCTTAATGCATAGAATGCATTAAGGTGAAAAACCTTGAGGGTTTACAACCCCTTTAAAGTGGTTGTAATGGCAGAAGGTTTTGAATCTTAATGCAGCACCCCTTGGCCCCCCAAAAATGTCCATCTAGATCCAGCGATGTTGCAGGAGTGTCACAGCTGCCTGGGACTCCCCTCATTGGCTGAGACAGCAGTTCTGCACCATTGGCCCCCGCTGCTGTCAATCAAAGTCAGTCAGTCAATAAAAAGAGAAAGGGGGTGGGGCCGGGCCGTGGCTCCGTGTCTGAATGGACACATGCAGCTGTGGCTTGGCTCGGGTGCCCCATAGCAAGCTGCTTGCTGTGGGGGCACTCAACAGGAGGGAGGGGCCAGGGGCACCAAAGAGGAACCCGAGAAGAGGAGGATCTGGGCTGCTCTGTGCAAAACCACTGCACAGAGCAGGAAAATAGGGACATGTTTTATTTTTAACAAAAAATAAAACAAGGCTTTTTTTCTGGGATAAATAATGTTTTTAATTATTTTTTGTATCTCAGTAATGCTGATCTTTTCTCACTCTTTTTATCAACTTTTTGTTTATATGCACTTGCTCAAGTGTCAACTGCGCAATATTGCTCTGAAGGTGACAACCTTGGACCATGTCTGCTCGATGGGTGTTTCTTGAAACGGGCTATGATATAGGATCCCTAGAAGAGACCTTGAGGAATGTTAGCTCTATCCCACGTGCTGATTTTTTAAGAGAACGCGACCCCAGTGAAGGGGACAAATTTCCAATAGGTGTCCCGTTCATTACACCTTATTCCATTCAACATGGGGGTGTGAAACAACTAATCAATAAACACTGGCATCTAGCCATTAATGATCCCATTCTCAAGGACCTCCTCCCTGAGAAACCGAGGGTGATTTTTAGGGGTGCACCTTCTTTGCGCCATTTCATTTCACCCAATGTTTTGAACCCCCCCTGTGAGGCCGGTAAATCTTTTTTCGAACAACTTACAGGCTACTATAAATGTAGACATTGTAGAGTCTGTTCCTACAATTCTCGTGGGAATAGAAGAACCACAACAATAACATCCACTTCTACAGGGAAAACACATGTCATCAAACCTTTTATTACCTGTAAAACAACTAGAGTGGTGTATCTTTTGCAATGTCCGTGTGGTCTCCAGTACATGGGCAGGACCAAAAGACCCTTACAGGTCCGATTAAACGAGCACATTACCAACATTATAAAAGGGTTCAAAGACCACTCAGTGTCAAAGCACTATCGTTTGAAGCATAACAAAGACCCTTCAAATACAGTGGCCCAGATTCACAGAGCAATTACGCCTGTCTAACTGGTGTTAGACAGGAGTAATTTCAAATTTTGCGCGCCGTATCACTAGTTTGAATCCTCAAACCATGATACGGCGGCTTCGGGCTTCGATCCGAGAGGCTTACGTCTTCGTAAGACTTTGGATCTACGCTGCAATATTTTTGCGGCCGCTGGGAGGAGTCCGCGTCATTTTCAGCGTCGGGATATGCAAATGAGTTTTTACGGCGATCCACGAAGATACGAGCGGTCTTCGCAATCGCTTTCGTCTATTTTTTTCTACGTACTGTTAGACCAGCTTTTTGCTGGTCTAACGGTGCGTAGCCCATGTTAAGTATGGCCGTCGTTCCCGCGTCAAATTTAAATTTTTTTATTATTTTTTTACGTAACTCGTTCGGGAATAGGAATGTCCGTAAACGACGCTACTCAAAAAAAATGACGTAACGACGTGATTTCGCGCAATGCGCGGCGGGAAATTTCTGAACGGAGCATGCGCAGTTCGATCGCCGCGGGAACGCGCCTATTTTAAATGCTTCACGCCCCCTACTCGCGTAGATGGCTTGCGCCGGGAGAAATACACTACGCCGCCGTAGTTTACTGGACAAAATCTACCGGGAGTCCACGTAGAGCCAGGTAAAATACGGCGGCATAGTGTATTTCAGATACTCTACGCGAATCTAATTGTATGTGAATCTGGGCCATTGTTTTTAGGCATCGATAAATTCAAACCTCACTGGTAGTGCCGTAGTGAGAGAGATTTCCAAGCTCGAGATGTCCTGGATCTTTCATTTGAAATGTTACAAACCTTACGGCCTCAACATTGAAACAGATGTTAATGCCTTTATTAATAATGCTTGATTATTGTTTATTGTATTTTTAATATTTTTTAATATTATTTTACAATTTTTGGATGTTAGAATTTGTTGTATTTAGTATTTAAAATATCCATTGAGCTCAAGTCTTGGTTTGATATGCCAGGATGGATGACCAATTGTTATTTTTTATTTTTTATTTATTTTATATTCTATATAGTAATATTTTTTCTCATATTCCCCTTATTTCGGGCATATTTTATGTGTGGTGGTGTTTTTCCTTGTTTTTTTCACTTCACTAATAATGAATAAAGGTTTATCCCTTTATTTGTTTTGCCCATATAATATTGTTTACACATATAATTAGTGGTGTCTTCGGCTATTACCTTATCTTCACCACTAGGTGGTAGCCTTAGCAATATTTAGAGTCACCATGCCTCTAATCACTTTATAAAAAGAAAGTGAATTTCCTATATAAAAAAAATATTTTTTGCACTTAGTGATCCTTAATAGGATCTCTTCTTAATGGTATTCTTAGTACACTAATTAGTTTAAAAAAATGTCTTTCTTTATTTAGATAGAACTAGCTAATTTTCTGTTTAGCCCGTTACTGTTACTGATTTTCCCATTGGAATTCCCACTTTCAAAATGGAGTTTTTGTTACTTCCGGTTCCTGGCAGTCAGAACGAGGCTTGGGCATATATTCAGCGGTGGATCACTGCAGAGCCTATCCCCATTGAAAACGTCATTCTATGACGAAACGCGTCTGGGCTATTGGCGTGCAGTGACGCCACCGCGTTCGACGTTGTGAGGAAGGGCTCCTCGTGTTGCCGGCCGGCATTCGTTTTAGGATCGCATCCAATTTTTCGTTTTATGATCGAATTTCATATTCGTTTGTAAGTAGTTTGTTTATTCGATATTAAATCTCCTTGATGGTTTTACACTATGTGCGGCCTCTTCGTTTCTTTCATTATGTTTGACGGTACCTGCACCTGTATTGAGGACCATCTATGAGACCACACTTCAGAATCAAACATTGTCATCTGCTTGGCCTTTGAGCGGCTGTTTGAGCTGGATTTCTGCTTGTTTCCTGTCATCTGCTGATTTTGTCTTCAGTCTTCATCCTGTGAACAGCTGTGGAGCTGTGATATGCTGTTTACCAACTACTTGCTGGTAAGCCTCTGTCCATAAGGTGGCGGTTCACTGGATCGTATCAATCACTTGGGTGTCGTTTAAATACATGCACTTTTGTGGACTTTATTATTTATACAATATATAAGGACTTTATATTTGTTTATTGGCACAATTTTTTCTTTTCTATATGTTACTGTGATATACACGCTTATTGCTGCCTTTGCTTTTTTGATATCACCATCACTTGTATTTTTTGGTTAGCGCAATTTTCTTTTTTTCTTTTTTTTTTCCCGATGGGTGTTAGAACAGCCACTTGTAGTCCCAGTTAGGTACCGTATATACTCGAGTATAAGCCGAGTTTTTCAGCACATTTTTTTGTGCTGAAAATGCCCCCCTCGGCTTATACTCGAGTCACCTTTTTGCGCCGAATCTCCTGGACTTTGGGGACCCGGTACTGGCCAGCTGTTTGTCCCCTGGACCCCAAACCTGGCCCCACTCTTCCTCTATAAGTGTGCAAAGTTTGTTGTCTGGGGGGACCTACGACCGGGGAGCACCAATTTTTCAAAGCCGGGCACCCCTTCTATATATGTCCATGTTAAAATTAAGTCTAGTCATGGACACAGTGAGGCATGGACACAGTGAGGCATGGGCACAGTGAGGCATGGGCACAGTGAGACATCGGCACAGTGAGGCATGGGCACAGTGAGGCATGGGCACAGTGAGGCATGCACATGGACAGAGTGAGGCAAAGTGAGGCACAGTGAGGCATGCAGATGGACACCCTAGGCTTATACTCGAGTCAATAAATGTTCCCATTTTTTTGTGGTAAAATTAGGTGCCTCGGCTTATATTCGGGTCGGCTTATACTCGAATATATATGGTATGTATGATAGGGAAAGCAATTGATAAACATTTGTCACTAAGGAACAGAAAGTGACTGAACAAACAGGATCACCAGACAATCTTTAAATTAAAGCTACATATTTAAAAAAGCTTAAAAAGGTTTAAGATGCTAACATTTATATGAGATTTTAAAGACTGTGTTCGATATACATTTAACCACTTAAGGACCTCCGCACGCACATTTACGGCCACAGAATGGCACGGATGGGCACAAGGGCATAAATTTACGTCCTCGCCCAGTAGCGGGTCGGGGGTCCGATCGGGACCCCCTCCGCAACGTGCGGAGGTCCCCATTTCTCCGGGACGAGCGGGCGGATGTCGGTGTTTACCCGCCCCCCTGCGATCGCTCCCAGCCAATCGCTGCGCTCCCAGTCTCCTGCCACTTCCTCCTCCTGTGTAAACACAGGAAGGGGGAAGTGATGTAATCTCTCATCGCAGTGGTATTTCCAACCGCTGCGATGAGAGGAACACCTCACAGTAAGTGTGCACCAACATTACACTGACACACACACACATAGGCACACTTAACCCCTTGCGATCTGCCCCCCCACCCCCCTGTCACAGTGTCACTGAATGCAGTGATCTAATCACTGCATTTAGTGTCAGTGTGACAGGCAGTGTAAAATCAGTTAGTGTTAGGTTCAGAATAGCCCCCCCACCCCCCTAATAAAGTTTTAACCCCCTGATCACCGCCCTAGTTAACCCTTTCACTCCCTATTGCCAGCGTCACTAAGCGATCATTTTTCTGATCGCTGTATTAGTGTCGCTGTTGCCGCTAGGTAGCTATTTTTTTTTATTGCGATTTTTTTTTTTTACTAAAGACATGTGGCTAAATAAATTTTGGCCTAAATGTTTGACTAAAATTTAGTTTATTTGATTTTTTTTTTAACAAAAAGTAAAAAAAAGTGTTTTTTTTTCAAAAATGTCGCTCTATTTTTGTATATAGCGCAAAAAATAAAAATCGCAGAGGTGATCAAATACCACCAAAAGAAAGCTCTATTTGTGGGAAGAAAAGGACGCAAATTTTGTTTGGGAGCCACGTCGCACGACCGCGCAATTGTCTGTTAAAGCGACACAGTGCCGAATCGCAAAAACACCTTGGGTCATTTACCAGCGTATTGGTCCGGGTCTTAAGTGGTTAAGGATCACTAAAGGAAACATTTTTTTTAGCTAAATAGCTTCCTTTACCTTACTGCAGTACTGGTTTCATGTCCTTATTGTTCGTTTTTGCTTTGAAGTTGCTGTAATCCTGCTCTGTTCGCCACACTTCCTGCTTGTCTGTTTCCTTATAACCCCAGTGCTGGGAGCTTTCTCACGATGGTTTAAGCTGTCATTACTGTGTGTCTAAAACTTCCCAGAACCAATCAGATTCATTTTCAAAACAAAACACTGCCCTGGATTTGTTTGTTTTTGTTCTGTGTGTCTATTTCTACTTTGCAGAAACATGAAGCCAGTTCAAAAGTGAAACTAACCTGCAGGCACATTATATGATTGATTTTTATCTATTTTTAATCATTTTGAAAAGGAATCCGTTAACTGTTATGTCTCTATACCCTGTAAACAGTCATTTCAGCAAAACAAATTTTTTCCTTTGGTGACCCTTTAACTGAATGTCACCTCATCTTACATTGGGAACCCAGGCCTTCTGTTTCATACTATCTATTTTGATGCATTTTTACTTTACTTAAAGAAAGAGTCAAACATTGGCTATTGGCTTACATTTTGCAAGAACAAACTGTCACTATTGCATAGCACATGTAACACATTGGTGCTGCACGTATATTACTGGGCATATTGACTGTGAGATCCTCATCAAATGAAAGCAGGTGGCTAAAAAAAAACTCATGCATTATTTTTGTTTTAACATTCCTCTTTGTGGGAGGAGAGATAGAGCTGCCATTCTATGCCTGTTGGGAACATATGCCAGGGGGATGATGAGCACGCGTCTATGTGATAATCCCCACCTCCCTAAGCAAACAGGGGAATTATTTGGAAAAAAAAAAACATACAAGGGATTAATTAGGCACCCAGGTGTTGCAGCTACTTTCCCGGGGCTTTTATCTCAATGCATAGAAACAAATAACAATTACTGATAGTGAAACAGCTTCTTTCTGTACTATTTTACTGTAGCAAAGTGTTCCTGCTGGCCCAGTGCTAGGCATGTAAAATAGTGGGAAAAGTGTACATACCGTATTTATCGGTGTATACCACGCACAGGCGTATAAAACGCACCCTAACTTTAAGAGGGACGTTTCAGGAAAAAAACTTTCCACAGCCCCCTGCGTATAACACGCAGGTACAGTTTACCCTCTATTTTCAGGGTAAAAAAGTGAGTGTTATACAGAAAAAAATTAATACAGTGAAGTTGTTACACTTTGCTAAAAACATGTATGAAAATAGGAATATAGTCGAAGTGGAATTCCAGGTAAAACTAATTGTTTTGGCTAAAGTGGGGAAGGATAGGGATCTATGTCTACATCAACCATTTTCAACCTTTTACCTCTCGATTTTGTTGGGGATCCCAGCAAAAAAGAATTATATCTACAGCTCATGAGAAAAACGTTGGAAAAGGTTTTGAATAAAATAATATGTAATATGGCAATCTCAGGTGATTAAGAAATATATATATATTTTTTGATTTTTTTTATGCTAAGTATAGATATTCAGGGCTCAAAATTTCAAGTCCTGAGCTACTCGCCAGGCCTTAATGCCGCGTACACATCACTTTTCGGCATGAAAAAAAACTATGGCCCAGATTCAGAGAGAATTGGATTCTCGTAGCGTATCAGAAATACACTACGCCGCCGTTTTTTACCTGGCACTACGTGGAATCCAGGTAGATTTTGTCCAGTAAACGACGGCGGCGTAGTGTATTTCTCCCGTCGCAATCCATCTACACGAGTAGGGGGTGTGAAGGATTTAAAATAGGCGCGTTCCCGCGGCGATCGAACTGCGCATGCTCCGTTCGCAAATTTCCCGCCGTGCATTGCGCGAAATCACGTCGTTACGTCATTCGTTGTTTGAGTAGCGTCGTTTACGGACATTTCTATTCCCGAACGAGTTACGCAAAAAAAAAAAAAAAAAATTAAATTCGACGCGGGAACGACGGCCATACTTAACATGGGCTACGCACCGTTAGACCAGCAAAAAGCTGGTCTAACAGTACGTAAAAAAAACCAGACGTAAGCCATTGCGAAGACCGCTCGTATCTTCGTGGATCGCCGTAAAAACACATTTGCATATTCCGACGCATCAAAACGACACAAACTCCTCCCATCGGCCGCAAAAATATCGCAGCGTAGATCCGAAGGCTTACGAAGACGTAAGCCTCTTGGATCGAAGCCCGAAGCCGCCGTATCATGGTTTGAGGATTCAAACTAGTGATACGGCGCACGAAATTTGAAATTACTCCTGTCTAACACCAGTTAGACAGGCGTAATTGCTTTATGAATCTGGGCCTATGTTTTTAAAAACGTCATTTAAAATGATCGTGTGTTTTTCATCTTCTGAAAAACTAAAAAAAAATAAAAAAATTTGAGCATGCTGCATTTTTTAATGTCGTTTTAAAAAATGTAGTTTTTTGGGTTGTAAAAAATTATCGTGTGTGGGCTAAAACGACGTTTTAAACCCGCGCATGCTCAGAAGCATGTTATGAAATTGGGAGGTTGAATGGAACTTCCCCTTTAGAGTGCCGCCGTACGTGTTGTACGTCACTGCGCTTTGCTCATCATTTTTCAAAAACAATGGTGTGTGGGCAACATCGTTTTTAATGAAGTTGGAAAAATTTCGTTTTTTCTACATGCTGAAAAGTGATCGTGTGTACGCGGCATAAGAGTTACTCGCCACCCTTGTAAATTCTCAATTTTTTTTCCAGATCATACAGGGGCATGCACATATCATACAAGGAAATGTCTTGATTGCAAATGCTCCCCAGCTCTCTCATCTCTCACAAATGCCCCCAGCTCTCTCATCTCTCACAAAGGCCCTCAGCTCTCTCATCGCTCACAAAGGCCCCGAGCTCTCTCATCTCTCACAAATGCCCCCCACTCTCTCATCTCTCACAAATGCCCCCCTCCAGCTCTCTCACAAATGCCCCCCATCTCTCAAAAATACCCCCAAGCTCTCTTAACTCCCATAAAAGCTCCTCCCAGCTCTCAAAAATGCCTCCCAGCTCTCTCATCTGCCACAAATGACCCCAGGTCTCACAAATGACCCCACCTCTTTCATTTCTCACAAATGTCCCCCTCAGCTCTCACAAATGCCCCCCAGCTCTCTCGCCTTTAAAAATACCCTCTTCATCTTTATCTCAAATGCCTCCCAGCTCTCTCAAAAAAGCTCACCCAGCTCTCACAAATAGCCCCCAGTTCTCTCCCCAATGCCACCCTCCTAAATCTCTCACAAAAGCCCCCCAGCTCTCTCACTAATGCCCCTATGGGGAAAGAAGCCGCCTCAGACCAGAACAAAATAAATGCAGGTGATTGCGGAGCGGGGACATGGGAAACACACCAGAAAATCTGGGGCATATGCCCTGGGTGCACAAAAAAGCTGCCTCTCCGAACTAGAACATGTCGGGCTGCAGGATTTCTTACCAGGGGAGCCACTGAAAGGCAGAATGCGGGAGCAGGAGCAAAGGGCGGAGGGCGGGGCTGGCCTGAAAATTGTGCCATCGGTGTCTGCATTGAGGAGGGGAGAGCAGAGATTGCCAGCAAGCCAAGACGGTTTGGGGAAATCCCATCAGCATCCACTGGTTGCCTCTACTCAGCTGGATCCTGACTGCTTCTGCCTGCTTTACTCACCCCCTACCCTTATTTTCACTTGCCAAATGTAAGCAGGCGAGTGAAAATTTTGAGGGCTGGATATATTACTTACTTTGTTTATGTTATACTCTATCCTCTTCTATATACAGAGAGGATATGATTAATATTAAAAAGTTCTATACTTTGCAGGGATTTTTTTCTCAGAAAATAGGTGCAGAGTTCCGTGGTGCGCTTGGTACATAGTACAAAGTTTAGGGATGCACTACATGCAGAGTTTGGAGGTGTACTATCTACAAAGTTCAAAGTTCAGGGGTTGCACTGCATACAGAGAGCAGAGTTTATAGTGCGCTACACACAGAGCGCAGAGTTCAGCCTTCCACAGCTGCTTACCTCTGCATCTCTCATCCACATCTTACTTTTACCCCTCTTCAGCACTAACATCTGCATGTGACTCTACCTCCACTTCACCCATCCCCTCCCCTAAAAGCTCCACCATCTTCCTGTAGTCCAAGGGAGGGTTGCCTTGCATTACTGTGTGAAGTTATAGACAGAAGAACAGGAAGTGAGCATTTCTCAGAAGAAATAAGGACATTTAAAAGCAATATGGAAGGATAAGGTAAGTGAAGGAGGACTGCACTAAGGTAAAGGAAGCTATTTAGGGAAAAAAATTGTACCTTTACAACCCCTTTAAGTAATAAGAAGACATGCACAGCATATGTATATACTACACAACATGACCCTGAACTGCAATTTCATGAAACATCACCCTGCTTCAGACTCTATCAGGTAATCAATATTATTGACAAAGCACTAATACATACTGCAAACAGCAATATGGGATGTGCCAGGTGACAACATGATAGCCATAAAAGTCAGTAATAGCAACAATGTGATTATTTGCTGAGGTCCAATCAATGTAATCAGATGTTCCAAGTTCAATTTGGTGATGTGACATGAAGATTAATCCTTAGGTCAAGCTTAGTTTAGCCAAATTGTAAGATGATGGTTGAATTTGTATGCAGAGCCATAGATAAGAGTAGATGTAGGGGTCCAAACCTCCCCAGATCATCTGTCCTTGGTATAGGTATAGCAGCTAGGCCAGTGTAGCCCAGCTGGAAACATCTTTAAGTTTGGAGTTGCACAGCTCAATTACTTCTTATCCCTGGCCAAGGGACTCACAAGTTGCCAGGAGTGAAGAGAAAGAATACTTTGATTGGTGAGCCCAATCCACAAAATCCTGATCCGTCGGACCAGTTTCAGCAGATAAATTTGATCGTGTGTATGCGGCCTGAGCCGTTTGTGCATCCCCATATCCTGTTCTGCAATTTAAAGACTGTCAGAGACACCAAGGAAAGGAATTCGGTACCCATCTCACTGGCCCCTTTCCCAGACCTGAAGCTTCAAGTCAGGCAGCAGAGGGAGATGGGACAGTGTTCATGAGACTGGTTGCAGTCAGGAAAACATCTGCAAAGCATCAGCGTGGGGGGACCTTTGGTTATCCTTATTTATATTACAAAAATTCCTTGCAGTTTATGTGACCTTGTTGTCACCAGTATAGCTCTGCCGGGGATAACTTGGTAATATGCCTAGTACATTACACTCTTCTGGTGGCACAGTAATTAATGAATATTTTGTGGGTAAATGTACTGTGCCACATGTTACCCTGTGCACCGCTAGTAAGCTCAAGTTAGAGGGCCCTTCCATGGTTATCGTAATTTTTCTACACTGACAGTTCACTATGAAGCACTGCACTCTACCTCATTAGTCTTTTGTGGGTGTCCATGACTGACCCCCCCACAGAAGAAAATCTACAGCCCTGTTTCCAGAAATTCTTCACCCACCTTTTATTTTTAGGCAACTGTTGCACAATATGAATGGCTGGATGTCTGACGTTATCTTACAGTGGCCCTAGTATTTCAAGCACATAAAAAAAATCCATCTATTATGTCTTTTTATTTCATCAAGTTCAGAAGTCAATTTGTACAAAATATAAATGCATTATTATTCTTCTTATTATCATTATTATGCAGAATTTATATAGTGGCTAGAGAAAAAACATCTTTGCCATTCCGAAGCTTCTCTCCAACCACTTTGCATATTATTTTATATATACTGTGATTCTGCACTTTCCAAATAAGGTGCAGAAATCTCCCTCCACTGAGTATGGCTGCGTCCATTTTAACTGTGGACAGCTGAAGCTGCTGCCTGTTCACTTCCTGGATTTACATAGACACACAGAGGCACACCTACAGCTCTGCAGCTCGCATTGGCCCTCTTTTCCCCCCTCCTTTCCTGGCAAACTCTCAGGAGAGTGAGAGCAGGGTTGCCAACCTCCCGCAGCATTTTTTACTGACAAAACATGGACAATTTACTGGCGGAGCACACTTTTCACTGGCAACTTGAGAAATTACAGAGCTCCTATTGAAAACTAACACAGTAAAATTTTGAACAATATAAATATGATATGGAAACACTGAAAATACCTATAACAAAGTAATTTGCTTGATTTACACTTAAAAAGTCAACACATACCTGGAAATGATCCTAAGGAAACTTATCTCCTATCTTATTTTCACATGATAAAAGTTATAGATAAGCTTATCTTATGTTTTATATATTGGGCTGGATCTGCCTGACAAAATGCCCTTCATGGCCAGGGGGTGGAGTCATTGGGGAGGTGGGAGGTTCTCTCTACTGCCACAGCATGATCCCGATAGGGGTGGCGGGGGGAAGGTCTCCACTTCTTGAATGCCCTACCTCAGGCCGTTTTTTTTTGTTCGTTTTTTTTTGGGTTTGGACAAGTAGAGACATATTATATCTCCTCATTATTTGTCTATTTGCTTTTCCATAAAACTCGTCAATCTCCAGGATCCACTATATTGTACTAAAGTATAATGGTGCCAATTGCCTTCAGAAGTCACCTAATTATTAAATAGAGTCCACCTGTGTATAATTTAATCTCAGTATAATTACAGTTGTTCTGTGAAGACCTCAGAGGTTTGTTAGAGATCCTTAGTAAACAAACAGCATCACAAAGGCCAAGGAACACACCAAACAGGTCAGGGATAAAGTTGTGGAGAAGTTTAAAGCAGGGTGTTACTGTAGGTTATAAAAAAAATATCCCAAGCTTTGACGATCTCACAGCGCACTGTTCAATCCATCATCCAAAAATGGAAAGATTATGGGAAAACTGCAAACCTACCAAGACATGGCCATCCACTTAAACTGGCCGGACAAGGAGAGCATTCATCAGAGAAGCAGCCAAGAAGTAACTCTGGAGGAGCTGCAGAGAACCACAGGTCAGGTGGGAGAATCTGTTCACATGACAACTATTAGTGGCGAACTCCACAAATCTGACTTTATGGAAGAGTGGCAAGAAAAAAGCCATTGTGGATAGAAAGCCATAAGAAGTCCCATTTGCAGTTTGCCACATGCGGTAACACAGCAAGCACGTGGAAGAAGGTGATCTGGTCAGATCAGACCAAAACCAATCTTTTTGGCCTAAAAGCAAAATGCTCTATGTGGTGGAAAACTAACACTGCACATCACCCTGAACACACTATCCCCACCATAAAACATGGTGGTGTCAGCATCATGTTGTGGAGATGCTTTTCTTCAGCACGGACAGGGAAGCTGGTCAGAGTTGATGGAAAGATGGATGGAGCCAAATACAGGGCAATCTTAGAAGAAAACCTGTGAAGCCTCATACACACGGCCGTTTTCCTCGGCAAAATCCATCAAGAAAAATTTTGGCAGAGCATTTTTGCAGAGAAAAACGGTCATGTGTATGTTTTTCGTTGAGAAAACTGTTGTGGATCTCGACGAGAAAAAAAGGGAACATTTTCTCGTCGGGAGTCTCAATTTCCTCATCGTGTTTCTCGTCGGGCTGGTTTACGACGAGAAACATGTTCGTGTGTATGCTTAGAAACCCGTGCATGCTCAGAATAGAGTATAAGACGGGAGCGCACCTTTGGTAAAAGTAGCGTTTGTAATGGAGATAGCACATTCGTCACGCTGTAACAGACTGAAAAGCATGAATCGTCTCTCACCAAACTTTTACTTAACACGCAGTAACATGAGATTAGCAAAAGCAGCCCCAAGGGTGGCGCCAGTGGAATCAAACTTCCCCTTTGTAGTGCCGTCGTACGTGTTGTACGTCACCACGTTTGAGAACGACGAGATTTTGTATTGACAGTGTGTATGCAAAGAAAGCTTGACAAGATTCTCGACAAGCCTGACAAGGAACTCGTTGAGGAAAATTACGTTTCTTTTACGACGAGATCCTTGGTCGTGTGTACGAGGCCTGAGAGTCTGCAAAAGACTTAGGACTGGGGTGGAAGTTCAGCTTCCAGCAGGACAACTACCGTAAACATACAACCAAAGCTACAATGGAATGATTTAGATAAAAGCATATTCATGTGTTTGAATGGTCCAGTCAAAGTCCAGACCTAAATCCAATTGGGAATTTGTGGCAGGATATGAAAATTGCTGTTCATAGATGAGAAGTTTAGTAGCTTGTCGTCTATAAGTCATTGGCACCACATCCCTTTAATTGCTGTTCATAGATGCTTTTCATCCAATATGAGCTTAAGCTATTTTGCAAAGAATAATGGGCAAAATGTTCAGTCTCTAGATGTGCAAAGCTGATAAACAAACAACATTAAGACTTGCTGCTGTAATTGCAGTGAAAGGTGGTTCTATAAAGTATTGACTCAGGGGGGCTGAATACAAATGCACGTCACACTTTTTCCATATTTATTTGTAAATAAATGTGAAAACCATTTATAATTGTTACTTCCACTTCACAATTATGTGCCACTTTGTGTCGCACTAACACATAAAATCCCAATAAAATACATTTACATTTTTGGTTGTAACATGAAGGGCTATGAATACTTTTTCAAGGCACTGTATATATGTGGACAATAACTTTTCTACATAGAAATGTAGCAGAATACAGTTTGGCCTAAACTTATGAAAATATATTATTTGCAACAAAATTTTTCTTTTTTCAAAAAGTTCAAATTTGTTTTCGTTTATTTTGCAAAAAAAAAAAAAAAAAAAACAACAACCCAGTGGTGATTAAATACCACCAAAAGAAAGATTAATTTGTGTGAAAAAAAATCTAAAAAAATGTAATATGGGACAATTTGTAAACTACAGTGCATCCGGAAAGCATTCGCAGCGCGTCACCTTTTCCAGATTTTGTTATGTTACAGCTTTATTTCAAAATTGATTAATTAATTGTTTTCCTCAAATCCTACTAACAATACCCCATAATGACAACTTGAAAGAAGCTTGTTTGAAATCTTTGCAAATTTATTTAAATTAAAAAAAATCACTAAAACTTGATTGGAGTCCACCAGTGGTAAATTCAGTTGATTGGACATAATTTGGAAAGGCACACACTTGTCCATATAAGGTCCCACAGTTAACAGTGCATGTCAGAGCACAAACCAAGCCATGAAATCCAAGGAATTGTCTGTAGAACTCTGAGGCCTCGTACACACGATCAAATCTGTCCGCTGGAAACGGTCTGCTGGACCGTTTCAGCAGACAGATTCGATTGTGTGTACGGCCGAGCCGACGGATTTGGCCACCCGACAGATTTCAAAGCATGCTTTGAAATCTATCGGGTGGGAATCCATCCGCCCGACATGTCTGCTGGTTAGTACACTTACCAGCAGACATGTCGTCCCGCACCGCCGCCGAATGGATTTGGCGCATGCGCGGAGGTGTTTTACTTCCTGGTGCGGTGACGTGGCGGCGTCAACGTCACAGCCACGTCACCGACACGTCAGCGCGCCGTCTGCTGGCGGGGATTTTGGTTTGCTCGTGTGTACACGCGAGCAAACCAAAATCCCAGCAGACAGATTTGTTCAAATCTGTCGGACAGACAGATTTGAACAAATCTGTCTGCTCGTGTGTACGAGGCCTGAGACAGGATTGCATTGAGGCACAGATCTGGGGAGGGGTACAGAAACATTTCTGTAGTATTGAAGGTCCCAATGAGCACAGTGACCTCCATCATCCGTAAATAGAAGAAGTTTGGAACCACCAAGTCTCTTCCTAGAGCAGGCCATTTGGCCAAAGTGAGCTATCGGGGTAGAAGGTTAGAGTTTTTTTCTGTAAACTGTGAAAATATATGATAATATATGTACACATTTTTAATAGTTGTTCTGTGAGAGTCAGTAGGGACTTGGGTTTTATTACACTTTTTTTTCATGTTTTATTGGATCAGTATTTTTGACTTTTTACACGTAATTTTATGATCACTTATGATGTATAATGTGTTCCAACAGGAGTATAAGCACACTTCAATTAGGGCACATCAAGTTTTGGGTGTGTTTTCCTATAATATGTTCAACTACCGCTACTTCTGGTTTTCCTGGTTAGTTTAGCCAGGTTACCATGGTGTGCATTGCCTCTTTTGGTCAAAATGGCGTTAGTTTATAGTATTATTAGCACTTTACTCACGTCAATCCGTCACCACTGATGAAGTCCCGCCCCCTGGGACACAACATGTACGGAACCACGTGACTTTGTGTGACGTCACTGAACGCTGATTCTCGTGGAATACATTTTGTTTTTACTCTTCGTTTTGCTGCTCGTTCCTTTGCACTGAGGTACAGTGCACTACTTGTAGGTGTACCTTTTTATATCGAATAAATGTTGTTTAAGCATACAGAGAGCACTAGATGTTATTGCTTCTTCTTCTTCTATGTACCCAATTATTTTGATTTGATGGTGAGAGTCTAAGAGATATAACCAGCCACCAGCACACATCCATCTCAGTGTACAGCACACACAGTGATCCTGTCTAACCATCCCAGTGAGGGAACTGCCTGTGAGACCTAACTGATTTGTTCAGGGGTCCATATCCTGAGGTGAGCTGCTAAGAGTATCGTTGGTGGAGGTTGTCACACAGTTACCTTATTTTATATAATAAATCACCACTGGATACTCATTGGTGTTTGTTGACTATTATGTGAAGTCTATGGACTGTTTACCATCATATATTCTATTTTATTATTGTTTTTATGTTATTTGCGCTGCACTGCTTTTTTATTCATTTACTCTTGAGGATTTGATATTTTGACCCTCAGTGTACCAGCTGCTGTTTTTAGGGTTGATTTGCACCGGTTGATTTGTTTTTACATATCGGGGGAGAAGGGCCTTAGTCAGAGAGGTGACCAAGAACCTGATATTCACTCCGACAGAGCTCCAGCCTTTCTCTTTGGAGAGAGGGGAACCTTTCAGAAGAACAACCATCTTTGCCAATTAGGCCTGTATGGTAGTGGCCAGATGGAAGCCATGCCTAAGTTGAAGGCACATGACTGCCTGCCTGGAATTTGCCAAAAGGCACCTGAAGGACTCTCAGACCATGAGAAACAAAGTTCTTTGGTTTGATGAAACAAAGATTAAGCCTGAATGGCAAGGGTCATGCCTGGAGGAAACCAGGCACTGCTCATTACCTGGCCAATACCATCCCTACAGTGAAGCATGGTGGTGGCAGCATCATGCGGTGGGAATATGTTTCAGCAGCAGGAACTGGGAGACCAATCAGGGAAAGATGAATGGTGCAATGTACAGAGACATTATTGATGAAAACCTACTTCAGAGCACTCTGGACCTCAGACTGAAGCAAAGGTTCATCTTTCAACAAGACAAAGACCCTAAGCACACAGCCAATATAACAAAGGTGTGGATACAGGAAAAACTCTGTGAATGTCCTTGAGTGGCCTCGCCAGAGCTCAGACTTAAAGCTGATTGAACATCTCTGGAGAGATCTGAAAATGGCTGTGCACCGACACTCCCCATCCAACCTAATGGAACTTGAGAGATCCTGCAAAGAAAATTGGGGGAAATTGCCCAAAAATAGATGTGCCAAACTTGTAACATCATACTTAAAAATACTAGGCTGTATTTGGTGCCAAAGGTGCTGTAACAAAGTATTGAGCAAAGGTTGTGAATACTTATGTACATTTTGTTTTTCATTTTTAATAAATTTGCAAAGATAACTTCTTTTACAATGTCATTATGGGGTATTGTTTGTAGAATTTTTCTTTCAAAATATTTATTGAAAAACAGCAAATTACATGTCATGAAAACCATATCACAGTAGAGAAGAACATCCGATTTACAGAGCTTGTTATCTAAACAAACTGTTTGTAGAATTCTGAGGAAAATTATGAATTTAATCCATTTTGGAATAACAAAATGCGGAAAAAGTGAGCGCTGTAAATACTTTCTGAATGCACTGTATATGACAGAAGCAGTCCATATTGTTGATATGTGCTCTTGCTAAATAAATTTGCTCTCAGAGAACAGACAGACATAATCACCGCACATCTATTATAATGTTGTCTGTATGTCAAAGGCAGATCACTTTCAAGTTACATATGCCCACAGCGTTACTGAAGAACCAATGAAAAAGGCATTCTACAGGCTGAAAACATCACATCACTCAACTCCTTCAGTCCACAGACTATACAGAGCAGCTAAACATAACAGCTTTATAAGTGTATGTCTCCAGAGACAGGAACTAGCCAGATTTTATTGATATACGTGATTAGTGTCGGAGGGATCGGACATACTGAATATCAGCAGACAGTATTAAAGGGCCACTCTAGTCAAAACTGAAAATTAAGCATGTAGATACCTATAGAAAACATAGCCACCCAGCTTAGTACTGCTTTTACATAGCTCCGAACTGTCCATGATTTTGAGGAAATGTCTCTGATTTGGAGCAATGTCCCTCTGTCCCTCTTTCCCCCTCATGTGTCCCTCATTTTGGTCTGATCTATATAGTTGGAAAAAATATAAATCACGCTACCTTAAAACATAAATAAATACAAAAAATCACAATTAATAGGGCTGGCTGCTGAATCGAAAATGACCAATGATGGCCACTGGACAATACGCAGTCACCTCAAAGCCGTGATGATACTGTATTAATAATGAACCAATAAAACAAACAGCAAAAGAAACACAGCTGATATGGTATAATGCTGAATGTGTAACCATCAAGTGAGTGTGACTTGATTAAACATAGTCCAAACTATTGACAAATAAAAAGTCCATAAGTGAAGATTGATAAAACACTTGTGTTTCTAGATGAATAAACGTGTCCAAAAAGCAAAGTGTCCTCCACCAAACTTATGAATTGGTCTCTTACCAGAAACCCACGATCCCTTATAACAGGGGATCAGAAGCAGCATATAACGGATCCCAAACATGTGGCATCAGGTCGATCTCGTATCCCAAAATGTTTCAGCAATAAGAATGCCCACCATGCAAAAAAACATCAATGGCTTCACATAGCGTGTTAAACGTATAAAATGTATTAAAAAGATTAAAAATGCACTTACAATCATGCAGTATAATAAACGCCTTGATTATTTCATGTGCCGGCTGGAACACAAAAATCCTCAGGCTCTCGTCCACTGGTGGAACATACAGGAACTTGGGTGACAACAGCGCATCGCTCGCCCTACGTCCGTTTCGAAATAACTTCCGTCTTCCTGGAAGTTATTTCGAAACGGACCTTGGGGCGAGCGACGCGCTGTTGTCACCCAAGTTCCTGTATGTTCCACCAGTGGACGAGAGCCTGAGGATTTTTGTGTTCTGGCCGGCACATGAAATAATCAAGGCGTTTATTATACTGCATGATTGTAAGTGCATTTTTAATCTTTTTAATACATTTTATACGTTTAACACGCTATGTGAAGCCATTGATGTTTTTTTGCATGGTGGGCATTCTTATTGCTGAAACATTTTGGGATATGAGATCCACCAGGACCGCAGACCTGATGCCACGTGATTGGGATCCTTTATATGCTGCTTCTGATGCCCTGTTATAAGGGATCGTGGGTTTCTGGTAAGAGACCAATTTATAAGTTTGGTGGAGGACACTTTGGTTTTTTGGACACGTTTATTCATCTAGAAACACAGGTGTTTTATTAATCTTCACTTATGGACTTTTTATTTGTCAATAGTTTGGACTATGTTTAATCAAGTCACACTCACTTGATGGTTACACATTCAGCATTATACCATATCAGCTGTGTTTCTTTTGCTATTTGTTTTATTGGTTCATTATTAATACAGTATCATCACGGCTTTGAGGTGACCAATGATTGTCCAGTGGCCATCATTGGTCATTTTCGATTCAGCAGCCAGCCCTATTAATTGTGATTTTTTTGTATTTATTTATGTTTTAAGGTAGCGCAATTTATATTTTTTCCTATTTGTTTCTGGTATTTATTGTATGCATGAAAATCGCAGCACTTGGGGAGAGCACACTGTAATTTCATTGGAGTTCTCTTTATTTTTGCATTTATTAATTTTAGCGCAGTTTCTTTCTCCTTTTTTCCAATGATCTATATAGTTGTAAATAAAATGCACTTTTTATCTTTCAAAAAGTGTTTCCCAGTGCTAAACCTTTCATCTCATTCCTAAATGTGTACATTTTAAAAGCCATTATAAAGGAATAGTAGAGGTAACAAAAAAAAGTAGTTGTGCATTTGATTAACTTTTTTTGGGGGTTAATTCTACTTTAAGGGGGTGTGGCAGGGGGCATGTCCTATGCTTACATATGTTTGATAGTAGGTGTCCCTCATTCCTATCTCAAAATGTTGGGAGGTATGCTTTTACTGAGGCAGCGCTGCAGTGCACACGTTCATCTCACTTGCATTGTCGGTAATACAGTGATCCTGGACAAAGCCTTCTTGTGATGCTGGAACACCCTCCCTAAGTTTTTTTTAACTTTTTTACATTAAAAATAAAATGGCACTAATAAGGGTCCATTCACACCTAAACAGTTGAAATAGAGTGCACACTTGTTTCTGTGTGTTTACACACATTCTCGCACGTAACGTTTAGGACAGGATATTAAATTAATAACCCTTTGTAAAAATTTCACAACACCAAACTTTATGTACGTTCCTGCAATGCACATGTGTGAACATTGCCAAAGAGTAACATACCCAGCACAGGCTCCAGAATGAAAATTCCTCTACTTATACTGCTGAGACTGTTAGATTGTCTGTGAAATCTGAAAAACTCAGGATTACAGATATTAAGGACACCTGAGGGTCTATTCAAATTGTTGAACTGTAGTAACACATGACAACAGACACATACCCTGGTGTGGTGTCTATGGTTCCATTCTTTTTAAATGGCACTCCATAAAAATAATGCAGGTCCAATTTTCCGTGTGTAGGCAGCTATTTAGTACTGTTTTCCTTAAATTTTTCGCACCATACTGCAGTGTATATAAAAAACAGAAATGTGTGTCTTAGCGCTGTAGTAAAGTGACCGCTGTCCAACTTAAGACAACAATGTGCAAACAGATGTGTAGCGCCAAACAAAAATGAATATATAAAGTTATTAAAAAGTTAAAAAAAGCCCTCAATTAACAAATAAAATCGCATATGATGAAAAGGTAAAAAAAAACTACTGTGCATAGTCCAGTGAAAAAAATCAGGACTCTAAAGAAAGATTCAGTACAGCAATACCAAGGAATATAAAAGTCCACATGCGGCACTCAAGTATGAAATAAATCCAAGGAGGGAGAGTTGATACACCAGTCAACAACTTCAATGTGTATATAACAGCACACGACACCACCTGGAAATCCAATCTGCTTACCAGACAGCTGAAAAGAATAGGCATAATAGAAACCCAAGGTCACTTCTCCAATATTCAGCATTAAATAAAATCCAACCCAGGATTGTGACTAGTCGTCAGATATTTTCACACAGTATAAACTTCTTTAGGTTCTCATACAGGATGTGTAACAGTCACCAAATCAGCCAGTGATACACAGTGAAAAGATAATGCAGCCAATAGTGAAGCCCTTAAATTAATTTTAAATAAATGTATTCGTAGTAACTTACAGTTTTAGTACAAGAGTAAATGCATCAAGATATTCGAATGGCCGCAGCTCTCAGCATGTTAGCGTCAGCCCATCTGACATGTTTCATCCAACAGGATATCGTCAGAGGCGTGGCTACTCGACACTAGCACGCCCTTATAAATGTATAGCCAATGACATCCGTCCAGGAGGAACAAACCCCCTGGATGGTACGTCAACCGGAAGTGAGGTGATGCTGATCGCGGAAGGGTCAACCTTTGTGATGATTTATCAACCGGAAGTGATGTCGATGGAATGCAATGCATCACGCTGAAAGGCCAACCTCCGTATCGATTCATCGGCCAGAAATTATGTAGGTGAAATGCAACACATCCCGCGCTTACGCTCCACAAACAATCATTCTTCTACAGGTGACACCACTCAGAGGAGCACAGACAATTGTTTATAAAACTGTTCACATCCCAGTACACATTCAACCCAAAAGGGCGTAACATTTTGGGTCATGGATCATGGGTCATTTTGGGTAATGGATCCAGCGGGTTTCTAGCTGCGAGATCTTAGAAGGCTCCCAATACCAAGGAATACCAAAGAACCATTAATAACACCTCACAGGTAATCCACAAAGTGCTCCAAGATCAGCCCCCGCATACCAGTGAAATGAACACTCACCAGAAAGAATGGCTGCCATCACAGCAGCATATACGCCTTAAGTGTGTATCTGTCATCCAGTGAAGAGTAAGTCCGTCCAGTGACACTTCTCATCAGGGTATAACTATGGTAAATAAAGCTCACCGGAGCCAGAAGGAATCTTCATAATGTAGTAAGTTTAATTTCGATACAAATTAGAAGAAAGTAGCATTAGAAAAGTCCTTACATTGGAAGCCACTGCCTACCCCAGGAAGTTATCAAGGACATTATCAAGTGCATGGATGTGAACCAGTCACATAGAAAATAATACAAAATCATAGAAAAGAATGTGATTTCATCTTGAAATGCATTTTTATAAAATAAAAATTCTATAGGTTTGCTGCATCAAAACGTACACGTGTACGTACACGTGTAAAGAGAAAAAACGTAATACGTTAGACTGATTGACTACAGCAGTGCCTGGATGGCAAATGTATCCCTTAGCAGGTGGGCTGCGCTGCTTGTGTGCCTCTTAAAGTTGAAAGCTGAGCTCCAGGTATAAAAACTTCCATTTAAATATATTCTTCAATAACCACAAAGCATATAAATCTGCTTTGTTGCGCTCTAACTGCCTTTACACTGTGCTGTACATAGCCTGTGCAGAGAGCAAAGCTATGGGACGAACCCACCAAGCCAACCCACTACAAGGGGTATGGAGACAAGACCAGTCATTAGCGGGGGATGGTGGTTATTTTTTTTTTATGCTAAACAATATGCCACCGGCACCCCCCCCCCCCGGTCGGTGGCACTTACCCCATTGCATCACTGGCGGCGGCCTCTCGTTCCCCTGCTTTCCAGAGGTCATCACAGCGGCACTGGCCTCCCCTTCCCCTACTCTCCAGCCAATCGGAAAACGGGTGTTTCAACACCAAGCCGTTATGGATGGAGGTTACTCAGCATGCTTGACCCTTCCTGTGAACACAGCATCTCCCCGCAGGGATGTAGTCCCAAGGGAGGGGGTGAGCATGCTGACTAACCCCCAGTCAGAACAGCTCAGATGATGGGGGCAAGCTTACTGAGGAGAAACAGGAAGTGAGAAATTCAGACAAAGAAAAAAAAAAGTCTGTTACAGCGTGATGAATGTGCTATGAACGCTAGTTTTAGCAGAACAAGCGCTCCCGTCTTATAACTTGCTTTTGAGCATTCGTGTTATCACGTCGTTAAAGCCCACACACAAGCATGTTCTAAATTTTTAATGCCCATTTTTAACGTCGCGAAAAATGCTGTGGAGCCCACACACCATCGTGTGAAGAAGGTAAGTGAACCAACAATGCACTAGCTTAAAGGAACCTATTTATATAATAAAAACAAACCTTTACAACCCCTTTAAGCTAAAAATGTCCAACAACAATTCAGAGCAACACAGGCAAAAACTGTAGGATGTATAAAAATGAAAAAGGTGCAAAGGATAGGAGAATGGGCTTATGTCTGAAGCAATGTAAGATCAAGCCAATAAAGAGTAGGCATCCTTTAATGTCTGTGCTTAGACCGGATTTTTACGTTTAAAAGTTTAAAATAGCTGATGTTTTCACTTTAAGGCAGAAGAGTTTCTCCCTCCCTAACAAATTTTGCTAGTTTGGACACATTTGTTTTCTTTTCTAGGTTGGTCTTGTCTCATGCTGGGTTTTGGTTAATAAGAGTTATGGGTTTCATAGTAAAGGCTCATCAATACTACATTGAGGCTGGGTTCACACTATACTACACGACAGCAGTACAACTTTCATCCTACTTTGCTCTGCGACATCTGTCCTACATTGATCCTACATTGGTCCTACATCCATCTGACTTTCATGAACAGGACACTACTTTGAACCGACTTTGTGATAGTCTGACTTGTTTTTTGACCAATCAAAACAATGCCAGAGTGAGATAAATTCCTTTTACTGCTGCTGTAATCACATGTCGGATGTCTGATAAGGACAAGGCTCCTACTTTGGTCCGACTTCAATGACATTCAATGGAGTGAAGTAGGATCAATGTCGGACAAAAGTAGTACAGGGAGCGTTTTCAAAGTCGGACCGACTTGTGTCGGATCAGTTAAGACGGCTCTCATAGGGAAACATTGATTTTCACACATCATGCGACATGAGCTCCTAATGTCGGATCGTTTGTCGGACAAGTGTGAACCCAGCCTGAAGGGTTCTGATGGAATTATTGTATTACAGTTACTGCCGTAGAAGCTGGCAGGGGTCTTAAGGGTCTTCAAAGGCAGGAGATGGTGGTAACAAAATGGGCAATAATGGTTGGGCCCATCGCAGGTATGGGTGTACTTTCCATATTTAGGATAAGGCAGTAAGGTACCAATGGTTATGTGGCTGTATAAAGGAAGAATGGAGTTAAATTGTCCTTGAGTCGGTGCAGTTGCGGCTTTGAAGTGGAATTGGGGTGGTCAAAAAAATGTGCCTTCAAAGACCCTAAATCAGAAATAGGTCAGTCATTATCAGGATGGTGGTTTAATAAATGTTATTATAAAATTACATCTTCAAAAGTAATATATTTTGTATTGGTTGTTTAATAAATGGCTGCTTTGTCCTTTTCAACCCAAAAATCTGTCCAGTGGTTTGTGTTGGGTGAAGGGAATTGAGTCTCTGGAGGTAAGGTAGGTCACGGGAGCCGTAATACAAAGCAGTACCTTAGACCCCTTTCACACTGGAGCGTTTTGCAGGCGCTATAGTGTTGAAAATAGCACCTGCAAACCCCCCTTAAACAGCTGTTACATTCACTCCAGTGTGAAAGCCTGAGAGTCCTGCTAGCCGCACCTTTGTGTGTGTTTACCACTTCTCCACCGCTCCTGCCCATTGAAATCAGTGGGCAGCGCGGCAGCGCATTGCGGGTGGTTTTAACCCTTTCTCAGCTGCTAGTGGGGGTTAATAGCGTCCCGCTATCGGCCGAAATGCGCCACAAATCTGCCCATAGCGTCAGCGGTAATAATAGCGGTGTTTTACCGCCAAGGCTATGGGGGGCTTAGTGTAAAAGGGGTCTTAGTCAAGAGGTATACTTACAAGTCCTTGCTTCACTAACAAAGTAAAATAAATTACAGATGCAGATTTAGAACAATGAGCTGGCATTGCAGCATCATCCAGTTAAAAATTGCCAACCTCTTGGCTATCATTCTTGTTCTATGATTTCTCTGACCACAAATACAACCTGATAAGTAGAAGCACTGTATTCAAATCAGTTCTGCTAATTATCTAGTATATCGTCCCATTCAAGTCTATGGGCACTGCACAAGTGCAGTCAATGTCAGAGGAGGGTACAACACCAGAAGAGGCTTCTGCTGTAGAGAGCTAAGTAAGCACCTGGGTGGGGGTATCTGGGGGGCAAGTGAAGGTGAATTGGTTGATTTTTCTTGCTTTCTTGTTATAAATGTAAATGTATTCTTTGAGGTTTGTTGGTGAGTATAATAAATATTGTAAAGGCAGAAGGTTTAGATACCTTCTTAGATATAAAAGCATAAAGAACACCATGCACCAACACAAGGATAGTGATTGGTGGAAACGACAAGAAATGATTATACATGCAAGCATTCTATATTTACTTGCACATAGTTTAGTCTGTGTTGTGCTAAGCTGCCCTTCTGCTGCCTCTTCAGAATGAATGTGATACAAAGGGCTCTCTGCCACTTGGCTTTCACATCCAGAACAAATTTTCTACATAGATTAGATACCAAGCCTGTTCTGCAGCCACATCCTTGTCATTGCATCACCAAATGAGTATATGTTTCCATGGTGCTATGGACATATTTCCTAGACAACCATGATGCTGCCATTAGCCGGCCAGCTTCCATTTCTCTTTTCCTTGTGACCTAGCCCGATTCATAATTAAAATATTTTTAAGTAATATATTGCATGTGTGACCCATACACTAATATACTTCCTTTTTTTGTAGCAGTATGCAGTTTTGTGCCTTTGGAATAAGGAAGCTGATATAAGCTTGACGAGACACTAAAATCTAGAGCAGTATTGACAATATCCATCCCAGAGAGGAAGGTAGGAAGTATAATGTGGGGTTCTAAATGTACCTCCAAGGGGCACATAAATAGTACCATAAGCATAAAATGTATTATTTATTTTATACTACATAAAAAACAATATATATCAGTTCAAAAACTGTTTACAGACAATCAATGCCATGTACATCTAGTTACAATCAGGTTAAAGTGTCACAATCTTGGTAACAGCACTCAACATTGACGCATTTTGCAGTTCCTCGACTGATTCCACAAGTGATTGTAAAGGCAGAAGTTTTTTTTATCTTAATACATTCTATGCATTAAGATAAAAAACCTTATGTGTGCAGCATCCCCCCTCAGCTCCACGAATACTTACCAGAGCCCCATCTCGATCCAGCAATGTTGCAGGAGAGACTTGGCTGTCCAGACACTTCCTCCTCATTGGCTGAGACAGCAGGGAAGCGTCAATAAAAGTCAGTGAGCCAATGAGGAGAGAGGGGGGAAGGGCAGCTTGGGTGCCCCATAGCAAGCTGCTTGCTGTGAGTACACTCAACAGGAGGGAGGGGCCAGGAGTGCCGAAGAGGGACACGAGAAGAGAAGGATCTGGGCTGCTCTGTGCAAAACAATTACACAGAGCAGGTAAGTATAACATGTTTGCTATTTTTAAAGGAGAAAAACAAATAGACTTTAGTATCACTTTCAGGGTAAGTGCTGGAGCATGCATTAGTGAAAATATTTCAATTCAAATTCAAATATCATCCTAGCTGTAAAACTTGAATATGTTGGGATATACACTTTCATCAATAAATTGAAACACCATATTGCAGCAAGGAAAGGCATCCACCATTGGGGCAGTTAAATAAAGGCAACAGTCTCCACACATCATGGTTACACCTTTCTCCAAACAGCCAACCTGCACGCACTGCCGATGTAATTCCCCTAACTCTGAAATGTTCCAAACACTAAACTCTGGTTTAAAAAACTAAAATTTTATACAAGTATGCATTCTTAACTCAAAAAAAGTTACTTCTGTTTCTCTCAGCCTCCTTCAACCTATTATTTCTATAACTATCAGTTAGATGTGGAATTGTTATTGTTTTGTGTGACAGGTCCATCTAACTACTGAAAACGTAATTATCTTAATTATCTTGTTAATTGTTATTTTTATCTTACAAAGTGTGATTTTATCACCACTGCAAACCATTGGTGGTCAAAATTACCAAAAAACTATTTCGGCTCTGCATTCAACTGCTCAATTAGGAATGCACTGTATAGAAAGATGAAGGGTAGTTTTTGTGTTACACTGAATTCTCTCATAGTTCATGATATTCTGTTTAGATTAAAAGGAACAAAGAAACTTTTGTTGCCTGATACCAATTAGCCAAAATAAACCAAGAGCATGGCAGAAAAAAAAGACGCTGCACACTGATGACGTCATTCTCCATCTTCTCTGCTTCACTTCAGTGGTCTAAGGTCTTCTGACATCATCAAGTCCAATGTAGTGACTGTAGCCCTGTGTTGGATGTGAGGATGGGGAGGAACAGTCTACTCCCAGAGCATATGGGAGCACTATCTGCTTGGGGAGCAGTAGATCAAGTCAGTAAAATCCCCTAGACAGAATCAGGCAGTTAACCCTTGCAGCACAAGCACTTCCCCACTACGAGAGAGAATTTTTCATTCTTCCGGAGTTGGGCTTTAAATTCAGGAAAAAAACCTGTTGATCGTGTCAGTACTGTGTCCTGTGGACACTTCTTATGTTATCTCAAGCAGTCCTTCCAGCTTTTATCTTGCACTACAAAATAATTAGAGTTGGATTCGGTCATCTAACAAGGAATAACTGGGGCAGATTCAGTTGGAAAATTCAGTCGTCTAAGGCCTCGTACACATGACCGAGGAACTCGTCGTAAATGAAACATTGTTTTCCTCGACGAGTTCCTTGTCGAGAATCTTGACAAGCTTTCTTTGCGTACACACTGTCAAGACAAAATCTCATTGTTCTCAAGCGCGTTGACGTACAACACGTACGACGGCACTATAAAGGGGAAGTTCGATTCCACTGGCACAACCCTTGGGGCTACTTTTGCTAATCTTGTGTTACTGCGTGTTAAGTAAAAGTTTGGTGAGAGGCGATTCGCGCATTTTCAGTTTGTTACAGCGTGACGAATGTGCTATCTCCATTACGAACGCTACTTTTACCGAAGGTGCGCTCCCGTCTCATACTTTATTCTGAGCATGCGCGGGTGTCTAAGCATACACACGAATGTGTTTCTTGACGTAAACCAGCCCGACGAGAAACACGACGAGGAAATTGAGACTCTCGATGAGGAAAAAGAGAACTTGTTTTCACGACAAAAAAGATACACACGACCGTTTTCCTCGGCAAAAAAGCTCTGCCACCAAGTTTCTTGATGGATTCTGTCGAGGAAAACGGTTGTGTGTACGAGGCCTTTTAAGAAATTACTGGGGAGAGGTGACAAACAAGGATGACAGTTCTTGCTTCTTCAGCTCACAAAAAGGAGTGTTATTTACGAAAGGCAAAACCACTTTGCACTACAAGTGCAAACTACAAGTGCAAAGTGCACTTGAAAGTGCAGTCACTGTAGACCCGAGGGGGGACATGCAAGGAAAAAAGGGATTTTTAAATACAGCTTACCTGTAAAATCCTTTTCTTGGAGTACATCACGGGACACAGAGCGGCATATTCATTACTATGTGGGTTATATGGAGTACCTTCAGGTGTGGACACTGGCAATCTCAAACAGGAAGTCCCCTCCCTATATAACCCCCTCCCCTAGAGGGAGTCCCTCAGTTTTGTAGCAAGCAGTATGCCTCCCAAAATGGTCACCCAAAAGAGGGGTGGGAGCTCTGTGTCCCGTGATGTACTCCAAGAAAAGGATTTTACAGGTAAGCTGTATTTAAAAATCCCTTTTTCTTTCTCGTACATCACGGGACACAGAGCGGCATATTCATTACTATGTGGGATGTCCGAAAGCAATGCTTTAATGAGGGGAGGGAGACATCTTCCAAAGAAGGATTCAATTTAGAGATAAACTCAAATCATAATAATAATTCCAACTTAGTCAAGAAAAAACTTTTTTTTTTTTTTTTTTTTTATAACCAAGGGTGTTTCTGATCCCGAGGATTTCAAACTGCAGCCTGTAGTACTGCCTGACCAAAGGCAGCATCCGCATTTCTTCTCACGTCTAGTTGATAAAACCTTGTAAACGTGTGGACTGATGACCACGTTGCCGCCTTGCATATCTGAGCCATAGAGATCTGATGGTGTGCTGCCCAAGAGGCGCCCATGGCCCCGGTAGAATGGGCCTTTACCGACAACGGAGGAGGCAACCTCTTCAACCCGTAGGCTTGAATGATTAATTGTCTAATCCCTCTCGAGATGGTGGATTTTGCAGCTGCCTGCCCCTTCTTGGGGCCATCTGGTAGAACGAATAACACATCTGTTTTCCGGATCTTTTCTGTAGCTTTAAGATAGGCCCTCATGGCCTGGACAATATCCAAGGTATGCAGCAACCCCTCCTTTCTAGATGTAGGTTTTGGAAAGAAGGATGGAAGTACCAAATCCTGGTTCAAGTGAAATTTGGATATAACCTTTGGTAGAAAGGAAGGATGGGGCCGGAGAACTGCCCTGTCCTTATGCAGAACGAGATATGGTTCCTTACGCGATAAGGCTGCTAATTCTGACACTCTCCTGGCCGAAACTATGGCGACCAAGAAAACCAACTTTCTTGTCAGTAAGAGTAAAGGAATCTCAGCCAACGGCTCAAAAGGCTGTTTCTGTAGAGTGGACAGGACAAGATTTAAGTCCCATGGACAAATTGGTGACTTGACAGGAGGATTAATACGCAAGACCCCCTGTAAGAAGGTCTTTACCAGCGAGTGGGTGGCCAGCGGCCTCTGAAACCACACTGACAGAGCTGAGATCTGTCCCTTGATTGTGCTTAGTGCCAGGCCTTTATCCACTCCTAGCTGGAGAAAACTTAACACCCTATCAATAGTATATTTGCGGGAATTCCATCTTTTGGATTCACACCAGCCTACGTAGTTCCTCCACACCCTGTAATAAATCACCCTGGAGACTGGCTTCCTAGCCCTAATCAGGGTAGGAATTACCTGCCTAGACAGGCCTCTATCCCTGAGAATCAGGGATTCAGCCTCCAGGCCGTCAAATTTAGACGCTGTAATGTAGGGTGGAGGATCGGGCCTTGTGAGAGTAGGTCTGGTTGTAGAGGAAGAGTCCAAGGGTCTCCCACTGCCATCTTCAGGACTAGTGAGTACCAAGTCCTCCGGGGCCAAGCCGGAGCTACTAGAATGACTGGCTTGTTCTCCACTCTGATCTTGCGCAACAGGCGCGGGAGTAACTGTAGTGGAGGGAATGCATATAGAAGTCTGAATTGATGCCAAGGGCAAACCAACGCGTCGGTTCCGCAGGCCATAGGATCCCTCGCTCGCGACACGAACCTGTCTAGTTTCTTGTTGAACCTGGATGCCATTATATCTACGTCCGGCATTCCCCACCTCTGGCAGATTGTCTGAAAGACCTGGGGATGCAGAGACCACTCCCCTGGCAACAGACTCTGGCGACTTAAGAAGTCTGCCTGCAGGTTGTCCACTCCGGGAATGAATATCGCCGAAATGCAGGGTACATGAACCTCTGCCCATTGAAAAATCAAGTTCACCTCCCTCTGAGCGGCCTGGCTCCTGGTTCCCCCTTGGTGGTTTATGTATGCCACCGCCGTGGCATTGTCTGACTGGATTCTCACCGGGAACCCCTTTAATCTGGAGGTCCAAGCCAGAAGGGCTAGGCGGGCAGCTCTGATTTCCAAGATATTGATGGGGAGCTGCCTCTCTGCTTTCACCCAAGTTCCCTGGCGGGAGAACCCCTCGAAGACCGCCCCCCCAGCCTGCCAGGCTGGCGTCTGTAGTAACTACCTTCCAGACAACAGGGCTGAAGGATTTTCCCTTTAGAAGATTCTGAGGGTTCAACCACCAGGCCAGGCTTCGTCGGACCCTTGATGATAGCGTCAAAGGGGACTCTAAGGCATGTGCCCTCTTGCCCCAGGCTGCTAGAATGGCTGCCTGTAGGACGCGAGTGTGGATCTGAGCGTATGGTACTGCCTCGAATGTGTCCACTAGCTTGCCTAGTAATCGCATACACAGGCGAATAGTTGGACTTTTCTTGTTTAGAACCAACTGAACCAACCCCTTGATAGCTTCGATCTTTACAAGGGGCAGGAACACCTTTTGATGTTCTGTGTCTAACCTCATGCCGAGGTATTCCAACTGCTTTGTAGGCTGGAACGCTGACTTTCCCCGGTTCAGGACCCAGCCGAATTCTTCGAGGTACTGAACCGTGAGGTTTACTGCCTTTTGCAGACCCGGCCGTGAGTGATCTATGATTAAAAGGTCGTCCAAGTATGCTAGGACTGTGACCCCTTGGATCCTTAAATTGGCCAGAATTGGGGCTAGGATCTTCGTGAATACCCGGGGGGCCGTGGCCAGCCCGAAGGGGAGCGCCCTGAATTGGAAGTGTCGCTGCCCCACCGCGAATCGTAAAAACCTTTGATGCGACTGAAAGATTGGTACATGAAGGTAAGCATCCTTTATGTCTATGGAGGCCAGAAAATCGTCCTTCTGAAGCGCGGCGGCTGCTGACCGGATGGATTCCATCCGGAAGGAACGAACCCTTAGGTAACCGTTTAACCTCTTTAGGTCCAAGATTGGCCTGACATCGCCGTTGGGCTTTGGTATGACAAAGAGGTTGGAATAGAAACCTAGGCCTTGCTCTTGGGCTGGCACTTCTATAATTACGTCCTGGCAAAGCAGGTGATCCAAAGCTGCCAGCATTGAGGCCTTCCTCGCTGGATCCTTTGGTAGCCTTGATTCTTGAAAATGAGGCGGAGGATACCTTAGAAACTCCAGTCTGTAACCTGTGGTTACAGATGCCCGGACCCATTTGTCGGGGATCTTGGCTTCCCAAACTTCTGCGAAGAAACGAAGCCTTCCCCCCACCCGCAAGAGGGGGGGTGCCCCTTCATAAGGCAGACTTAGGGGCTGTCTTTGACGGCTTGCGATACCACGGCCTCTTACCCCCAGGGGTCTGTCCCTGCGATCTACTGTTAACGTTGGATCGTGCAGGCGGCCGTCGATACTGCCTGGAATTTGAGGGCCCCGAGACAGGAAAGAGCTGCCTTTTAAATGTAGGAGCCCGGAATGTCTTTTTGACCGGTAAAAGGGTACTTTTGCCATTTGAAATAGTCTGAATATATTTATCCAGATCCTCTCCGAAGAGTCGTCCTCCATGGAAGGGAAACCCTGCCAGAAGCTTTTTGCATGGGGGCTCCGCCGCCCAGTTCTTCAACCATAAGAGCCTTCTCATGTGCACCAAACATAGTGATAAACGAGAGGCCTGCTGGATGGAATCTTTTATAGCATCTACCGCAAAACACAGAGCTCTGGGAATATCAGAAAACTCTTCTGCTTGTTGGGTAGGCATGTCCCTTAACATTTCCTTTGTCTGGTCTTTTAATGCCTGACAAACTCCAATTGCAGCCACCGCTGGCTGCCCACTGCTCCTGCCGTAGCAAAGGATGCTTTTAAAAGTGTCTCTAATCTTTTATCAACTGGATCTTTAAACATGTGTATGTTTTCCACCGGGCAAGTTAGTGATTTATTCACACATGAGATGGCTGCATCCACTACTGGGAGCCTCCACCTCTTGGAGAACTTTTCCTCCATGGGGTAAATGACCGCAAACCTTTTCGGTGGCAGAAAAATCCTGTCCGGCCGTACCCAATCCCGAAAGATCAATTCCTCCAAGAGAGGATGGACCGGAAAAACTGTGTTGTTTAACGGAGCTTTCAAAGAGCCCAGAGAGAATACCGGAGGAACCTGAGGCTCTGGCAATGGTAAACTAAATGCCGAGCGGACCATGTCCGTCAAAGACTGTACCCACAGTCTTTCTGTCTGGGAGTCTGAAAATGGTTCCTCAGAGGCAGATCCCTCAATCCCTGAACCCTCTTGGTTCAGGTCTAGTTGATCCTCCTGTGATTCCAATTCCTCTGGAGAGAGAATCTCAGCATCTGAGGATACACCTCCTGGTGATGGGGATCTAACCCGTTTCTTACCAGGAATAGCTCTAGCGATCAATGTTGCTATTCTCTCTTCTAGCCCCCCTAGGGATACGGCTAGCATCTCCTCTGTGATGAACACAGGGCTGGGCTGATCTGGGCCAGCCTCCGCACCAGATCCCCCTAATGGCTCATCCAAGGCGCTTCTTAAATTAATAAGTTGCGGGGAAAGTATCGGCATATCAGAATCAGAAAGGGAACCCTTTTGTTTTTTGGTCTTTTTTGTACCCTTTGACCCCGAACCCTTGGAAGCCATAATACAAAATCGAGGGACTCCGCCCACACAACAGACTGTAGTGGGCAGGAGTACAAAAATCAGAGTTTAGGGGACAATAGACCACTAATGCCCAAAAACTGATGGGATCCCGTATGTTCTTTTTTTTTGTTTTTTTTTTTTTTAAATATATTATATATTTTCTTTGACAACATACAGTGACCCCAAACTAAGTTTGCCAGCCTCCAAACCTGCTGCAAAAAAGGGGGATTTCTTGGCTTAACAAAAAGGCATTGGAACAAAGTCCACATGTACTACCCCTCTTCCGCCACCGGGAGTCACTGTTCTGCCGCTCTGCGTCCTCTCCTCTGAAAATCAGCCTCAGACTGAGCACTGACAATGCCTGCTGTCTATAACAGCACAAAGGCGCGCCCCTGTATGACGCCGCAGGCACGCCCCCCCCCCGCCCTCCTGTGTGAACGGCGCGAAAAACGTCCATAAGACGTGCGCGCGCACGCGCGCGCGCGCGCGTATGCCGGAAACAGGAGGAACATGGAGGAGCCGCGCTGCTGGAGATCCAGAAACGCAGAAACAGGCGGCAGATTCAAACCCCCGGCCAGGTAGGACTCTCCAAAGGCCCCTAGGGATCCTTACTAGCCCTAGGAAGAAACAGCAGGTTTAGCTAGCACACATATTTAGACAGGGGGACCTAGTGATGGGGGGGAAAAGGTGTCATCCTGTCTCTCTTTAGACATAGTGAACAAGGTTGCCCATGCAGAGCATACTTAGGCTATCCCCCCTTTTAGGTTACCCCGGAGAGCCTGCTGTCGAACCAAGTCCCGCAGGCTCCCCCTTACCTGCTCCTTGCTGCAGGATGTTTGTCCAGCAAACTGATCCAATCTTCTCCCATCTCCGTGGGTAGCGTAGTAGACCTTCAGGCCCTGGGGTCCTATGAAGGTACCCACTGTCCTGGACCTATATAGCACCCTGGCAAACAGGAACTTATGGTTTTTACAAACTCCAAGTCCTGGGCCCAGGGTCCAGCCCTCCAAAGAGGAGCATTATAGGCAAAACCCCACGGCTTGGGGCCCGGGTACTGTCCACTTTGGCACTGAGGCTCCTTGGACAGATCCGGTTAGCCCGCCCTTAATCCCAAGGATGTGGAGCAAAGCTATTCCGTGACCAACACCTAAGACACTGGCGAAAAAACTGAGGGACTCCCTCTAGGGGAGGGGGTTATATAGGGAGGGGACTTCCTGTTTGAGATTGCCAGTGTCCACACCTGAAGGTACTCCATATAACCCACATAGTAATGAATATGCCGCTCTGTGTCCCGTGATGTACGAGAAAGAAATAAAAAACTGCATTTTAGCTTGCACCTGATTGGATGATAAAATCAGCAGAGCTTCCCCTCATTTCAGATCTACCCCTCAGATTTACAGCGACTGCACTTCCAAGTGCAATTTCAGTGCAATTTCAAGTGCACTTTGCACTTGTAGTTTGCACTCATAGTACAAAGTGGATTTGCCTTTCGTAAATAACCCCCATAGTGTCATTTCACAGGAGGAAATTAGGAGCTGAGCACATTTCTGACAGATCAATAGGCATTATTCTGTACTTGAAGGTTCTTTAACCAGTTGCCACACAGCCACAGTACATTTCCTGAAGGCAGGCGGCACAGAAAGGCTGGATCACGTACATGTACCAGCCTTGGACACAGTGGATTGAAGCTCCTGGTACCTGGCTGCTTTGAGCGCCCTGGGGAGCACCCAGTGCCAACAAGCTTTTATGAATGACTATGATTCATAAAGGCTGTGCTTTCTATACAGTGATGTTGTAAATTGGCCCACAACTATCACATGGTGACACTGAACTACTCTTATGAAAGTATGTAAAAAAAAAAGTAATAAATAAATAAAATAAAATGTTTAAAAAGTGTTTTAAAATAATTTATTAAAGTATTATTATGAGATATATACTTACCTTCTAACTGTTACTGTTAGTAATACTCCTTTGACAATGCATGCTAAATGGCAACATGTCATCCCAGACTTAACAGAGGAGGACTGAGGGGAAGCTACAAGTGTCTCCAGACATTAATAATAAATTAACTCAATTTTATATTATACACCAGTCGTATATTACACTGGTACAACTGCTATGCATCTCAATTGTGCGAGATGTAATACCACAAATTCTGATTTTATACATGTTATTTGGGTATGCCCTGCTATAACTCGATACAGGACACAGGTGATGGATCTCTAATCCTTGGTTCTGTCAGTACCGGTACCATGTACTTCTAGAATATGGCCCCTGGGTATTCTAGATGAGGAACAGTTGCAGAGGTATCAGCGAGTCTGCTAAAAGAGACATTGTTTTTGGTCAGGAAGGATATCGCGCTCAAATTGATTCCGCCCGGTCCTCCGTCTATCCGTACATGGATTCAGTTGGTGAACCAGGTTTTTCCCTTTGAGAAACTAGTGTAAAAACATAGAGGTTGCCTTAAAAAATATAATAAAGCATGGGATGTATGGAGTTCCTTCACTCTTACTATATCTGGTACTTAAGATCATATAAGTTGCCGAGTCTATTGGAATCTAATCCATCAAACGTGATTTCTAGGTACCCAGGGCTATAATGTCTACTTATGATTCTTTTTGTTTTGAGATCCAAGCGAAGCTGTTTCTGTACTTTTCTACAACCGTTATCTGATTGTTTACTTGTAATATGTATACTATGATGCTCAGGTTGAGCATATTTGTTCTATATGTCCAATGTTTTGCACACTTGTCAATAAAAAATGTTTAAAAAAATAATATTTTAAAATGTTTTTTTTTTTTTTTTTTTTTTTTACAAATTGTCATCAGTCAGTGTCTCATTCATATAATGACACTGTAATGCACTGGTGACAGTATGTAAAAAAAATCAATTTGTTTCACTTAATTTCTTGATTTAAAAAAAATTACAACTTTAAAAACTTGTCATGCCTCTTACTAAATATCTCAGACTGTCTATTTTCAAAGGAGTAATTTTGGGGGGTATTTGAACTGCCCTGATCAATTTTCAAATATATATATCATACATTGTAGACGCTGTAACTTTCACCAAAAAAAAACAATTAAAATACATTTAATGGGATTTATTTATTTTGGCTTAAACTTATGAATAAATTACACTTTTTAATTTTTTTATTGAATATGTTTTATGACAGAAAGTAGAAAATATGTAATTTTTTTAGTAAAAATTTTCAGTCTTTTTTTCATTTAATAAGTAAAAAATAGAAAAACCCAGTGCTGATCAATTGCCACCAAAAGAAAGCTCTATTTGTCTGAGAATAAATGATATACATTTAATTTGCGTACAGTGTTGCATGGCAAAATCTTTTTGAGCTTGTGTGTTTTCTTTTCTTTTTTTTTCTGACATAAACAAACCGAAGATACATATGCTAAATATATATCATATCAAAATACATAAGTACATTTTAAAGCTCAGCTTAAATTAATATGGAGTTTATATCTTATTTTTCACACTTCGCATGTGCACTTCTGTGTTCGTAAAAGTATCAAGTTGCGCAAACAAAAATGAAAACCAACATGAGAAACCTTCTGCTGTATCTAATCCATGCTTAGAAAACACAATAAGTGCAATACATTAGCTGGAGCTCTTTGCTGTTCCAAGTTCAATTGCTTTATTTCCCTTTTTCTCGTTTTGATTCAGGTTATCCTAGCAGGAGTCAAAGTCTTAAAGAGTTTTCTTTCTTCGAAGCAGTGCCATATAATAGGTAAACAGTGCTTCCATGAGACCACTTTGATAATTAGGAGGGAAAGGTTCTGACTTAATCAGAAACCACTTTGCTTTGCATCTGTTTGCCACATGCAAAGCATGGCGATTAGTACTCAGCTTAGCAACACAAAGGCCGCATTCTGGCACACTTACAGTAAGGGCAAGCAAATAATTTCTGGAGAGATTAACTTGGAAAGAGCACCAGTCTACATCTTAGCACAATGTTTGTTTTAATAAATAATTGCTAAATCACCCAATATTACATGCTTAACTAATGTCAGGCCTGGGAAAACACCAAGCTTTATTGACAAACAAGGCTCATTGACAAACAAAATGGTGGACCTCAGTCAAATAGCACTAGATTACTTAATGTGTTAACAAAGTTTCTCATTCTAACTTTTTGAAGTGGTAGTAAAGTCCACTTTTAGATTTTTACATACAAGTAAAATAAAGCAAATCACTGTTCAGGAGATATTCACTCTTTTGGCGTCCCCCGTGCAAGCGCTCTAAGGCCCCTTTCACATGAGCGGACGAATGGTCCGCTAATTACAAGTCCGTTTACGGACTTGTAATGGGCCCCTATGGGAGCAGATCCGTTAGCGGATTATGCATCCGCTAACGTCCGCCTAAGATCCGCATCCGTCTGGATCCGTTTTGCAGACGGAAGAAAACCCTATTTTTCTTCCGTCCGGTGGATCGGATCGGATGCAAACGGACAGACGGTCCGTTTCCATCCGATTCCCCATAGGGGATATCGGAGGAGAGACAGGGCGGTCCCTGCACAGTGTGCGGGGACCGCCCTGTCCGCCGACAGCTGAGCGGGACCCCCCGCTGAGCCGACGGACACACGGAGCGGACCGAAAAACGGTCCGCTCCGTGTGAAAGGAGCCTAAAGGGAAGGCAAACCCTTCAGAGCATGCGCAGGAGAGATGCCATCACAGCTTGGCCATACAAGCTCCTAGAAGGAAGAACGGGTGAAGATGGAAGTTCTGTAAGAGGTGACAGCGCACTACTGGAAGGTTTCGTTCTAAAGGCAAGTATTTCATAATGTGCTAGTATGTTATGCATGCTAGCACATTATACCATTGCATTGCTGGGGATTTTTTTCTGCCTCAGTTTACTACTGCTTTAAACCAAAAAGCAAACTTTTATCATAGTGGCATTAACTCATTCTTAGGCCGCTTACACACGATCAGACCAGTCCGATGAAACTGGTCTTAAGACCAGTTTCATCGGACCAATTTGATGGTGTGTACGGCCTATCGGACCGTTGTCCGTCGGACCAAAGTTTTAAAACTTGCTTTAAAATCTGTCCGACGGACACCTGTCTGTCGGACAGATTCGATGGTTAGTACGCAAAAGCATCGGACCAAAAAACCGCGCATTCTCAGAATCAAGTCGACGCATGCTTGGAAGCATTGAACTTCGTTTTTTCAGCACGTCGTTGTGTTCTACGTCACCGCGTTCTGGTCTGATCGGATTTGTGGTCCGATGGTGTGTACGCACATCAGACCATCAGACCACTTCAGCCTGGTCCGATGAAAGCGGTCTGTCGGACCAGTTTCATAGGACCGGTCTGATCGTGTGTACGTGGCCTTAGAAGTGATGGTTGCACTCTGTTTTAGGCTTTATTTCTTCTATTTTCATCTGGTGATTCATACAGTTAGTTGTTGTTTTTCAAAAGAACAAGCTCACTTCCTTCAAAACGTCTCTACTTATAATTAAACCTTGCTAAGTTATGAACTTTAACCACTTCAATATCGGGCACTTTCACCCCCTTCCTGCCCAAGCAAATTTTCAGCTTTCAGCGCTGTCGCACTTTATATCACAATTGCGCGGTCATACTGTACCTATATTAATTTTTTTTAAACAGATAGAGCTTTTCATTTGGTGGTATTTAATTACCACTGGGTTTTTTTATTTTTTGCTAAACGAATAAAAAAATACCAAAAATGTTCTTTGTTTCTGTTATACAATTTTGCAAAAAGGTAATTTTTCTTCTTCACTGATGTGCGCTGATGAGGCTGCACTGTTAGACTGCACTGATGGGCACTGATGAGGCTGCATTGATGGGCACTGATAAGGCTGCGCTGATGGACACAGATATGTATCACAGATGGACACTGATATGCTGCACTGATGGACACGAATATGCTGCACTGATGGGGCTGCACTGATGGGGCTGCACTGATTATCAGTGTAATTGTCTACTGTAACTGGAAATCGGCTTTCCTTTCCTCAGACACTGACAGCGCTGACATATTTGGCTCTTTACCCTGATCAGGTATGCTCTGTGTATGAGAGACACAGCTCACCACCAATCACTGCGTGCCTCCAGGGGTGCATAAGAACCGCGTGATGTGAAGGATGTTATATGACATCCAGTCAGGACAGTAAAGCCAACATTCGGCCATCCTTCTGTTATAGGCTGATCGGGAAGATGTTAAAAAAAAAGCACTGCACCCTGGTGATCTCTGATCTCTTCTACACTGTCCAGGTAGATCTCTATCTCTCTAGGGTTGCCTACACTGGCATGTTTTATTTACTAGGGATAATTTGCTGCTTAACATAAAGTGTGTTTATATATACAAGCCACGCAAAACCCTGGACCCAGCAATACAATATAACATACACAATAACTAAACACCAAAAACCGAAAGTCTAAAGTCATAACAGTGACGATATACTCATAACAGAATTCGATTATACTCTAAAATAAGCCTAAGCTGGCAATCCGGCAACTCTGACAGATGCCAGAAGGACCTCTTGCCACAGAAACTGCAGTCTCAATCTTGTTTGGCAGCCATTTTGTTCAGATTAATTTTACAATCCAGAATAAATAGATTGTTTTGCTACCACACTATAGAGTATTCATTAAATGCCAAGAGCACATTCTGTCTTTCATAAAGTAGATGATGTGTTTAAAATTTGGGCTTTTGCATGAATGCAAAATACACTATTTGATGCTCATTATAATATTTTAGAACCAGTGGTTTAAAAAGTTGAATATATTTTTCAGAAAATAATTGCTCTTTTCTTAACAGTGGGTTATGCAGATGTGAACATATTATGTCAGAAATAAGCAACTGTACTGTGTGCGTTTTTTACAAAACTCTTCTCAATCTGGAAGTGATCTGCCGCACCGATAACTGATGGATTATTTACAATATTATATTTATGTTTATTGGAAATGCACTAATTTTCAGTTTATAATACAGCCCATTAAAAAAAGATCTGGTGTGTTAAAGTGGGACTAAAGTTAAAAATACTTACCACTGTTCTGATGCCCACAAAGACCATCGCCAGTGCCGGAATGTTCTCCCCGGGTTTTTCCCGAGTGCCAGCATCGGATGACGTCATTTCTACGCATGAGTGTAGTCATCCCACAACACAGGCAGTGTACCAGGAATGTAAATGAGATGCACACACACAGATCAGTGTACACTCTTTAGGGGATTGTGAACAGGCAGGTGTATTTTTTAGCAGAAGAGTCAATGTTGTGGTTCCCGCCTCGCATATATGTGAACCAGCATTTAAAGACTTTTTGTCCCTCTACGTCTAGACTCAATAACTGCTGTGTGTTACTCGTCCTTACTATGCTCACATTTGTTTTCATCCTGTTTTTGCAGCATTAGTGATCTCCTGAAGACTTTCTGTAACCTTTCATCTACATGCATTTCAGCGATTCTTGCAGATTTCCTCATAAAGGCAACATTAGAGCATGCCTCATGGCCTTGAGCACATATGCGGTACTGGTAAATCGTAATCTTAAATTCTATACTTTACTGTAGGTCTTATATTATCCCATAGCAAACACTTATCAAAATCTAACCACTGAAAAAATAACAGTCTAATCAAATTGTGGTAATAGAAATTCACAGTTATAGACCCTTAGGCCTCGTACACACAACCGAGAATCTCATCAGGAAAAACCAGTCATTTTCCCTAACGTGATTCTTGGCAAGAAACTCTTGCCGCCAGAGTGTACAGACTTCTGTTTAAAAAAAAACACGGTTCTCTTGAAAGGAATGAACGCGGTGACGTCATCGCGTACGACGAGCATGTGCTCGTCACATTCGATGCCGTCGCCGCCATCTTGCTTCACCCTACCTATGCCGTGGAAGCTACCACGCATGCATCAAAGTCATTTCGAGCATGCCCAGGTTTCCACGGCGACAGGTAAGTATACACAGTTTCTCGTCGGGAAACAGGCCGACAAGAATCACAACGAGATAAAAGAGAGGAGGTTCTTTTTTTTTCTCGTCGATATTCTGGCCAGATTTCCAGACGAGAAACCTGAATGCCTCATACACACGTACAGGAATCTCGGCAAGAAGCAGTTTTCTTGCTGGTTTTTGCCGAGAAACCCGGTCGTGCTATACATCCAAATCATCATGTGCAGATGCTGTTCAACATTCCATAGTTTAATATGAATTTGGTTACCACGTTTTGAAATTGATCTATAAAGGTCAATGTGCAAAGTACTATAAACCCTATACACCAAAAACAATTCATCTTCCCCTACCTTAAAGAGAATACATCATGAAAAAAAAAAATACTGCTAAAGGATTAAGAACCTAGAAGTACATGCACATATGTGCAGCAGCTTCTCAAGTCCCACTATTAGGATTGATTTTGAATCTTTTCTGAAAGGCAAAACAACTGCTAACACCCCATACAAATACAAGCACACACGTTTCTATTGGCCATTACTATAATGGGCAGCCTTACTGGCAAATTGGAATGTGCAGGAAACAAGAATGGGAGAGTTAACTTTCAGAAAGTGCTTTATATTTGTTGAAAAACCCTGAAAATCAGCTGGGATGGGAGCTGCCAGGAGGCTGCAGTCATTATGTGCCTCTAATGCCACGTACACACGATCGGTTCATCTAATAAAAACGGTCTGATGGACCGTTTTCATCAGACGAACCGATCGTGTGTGGGCCCCATCGGTTTTTTATCCATCGGTGAAAAAAAATAGGATTTTTTTTTTAATTATCTGATGGTTAAAAAAACTATAGAAAAAAACGATTGTCTGTGGGCACGTCCATCGGTTAAAAATCCACGCATGCTCAGAATCAAGTCGACGCATGCTTGGAAGCATTGAACTTCATTTTTCTCAGCACGTCGTTGTGTTTTACGTCACCGCGTTCTGACACGATTGTTTTTTTAACTGATGGTGTGTAGGCAAGAATGATGAAAGTCAGCTTCATCCGATATCTGATGAAAAAAATCCATCAGACCGTTTTCATTGGATGAACCGATCGTGTGTACAGGGCATAAGAGCCTGTACTTTACACTGCAGCATTTTATTTTGCATGTCACATTTTCTTTGACTAAAGAATCCTAAATTCTGATTGGATAGTAAGGGCTGCAAGACTTTGTTTATTATAACTGCCATCTTATGTAAGTACAATTGTCTTAAAACAACATGGATTGAGTTTATCCTACATATTTTACCAACACTTGTAGCTGTTATCCTGACTTTGGACAATTACCCATGCAATTCTGTAGGAAATAAATATTTTCTCTTATATATTGTCAATCTCTAAATGTGCTGCTATGCTTTGTAACTCTATTGTGGTGTATTTGTTGGAAAAAGGATCGATTGTTTTTTGACAAAGCATTTAAAATTGGACTCAGTTGTGATTTTCAAAAACAGTATTTATTGTTTAGCTTTGGGATTGCATCTGTATTACTCAGTCAGATAAATATAAGCCTTTGGTTTACCAACAAGAGCATCAGTCTGGCATTCAATTCAGAGTGATGCTTGAAACTTTTTTTTTTAGCAAAGCTTGTTCTTTATGTTACTGTCAATGCCTAAACCACAGCAGAGGCCATCCAGAGATAAAGTTATCCTTACGTGTAGAGCTAATTGTTTATGGGGTACAATGATCTGACAAGTGGCAGGTTTTAAGGAGGGATGAGGGGAACATTAACCAAGTGATGTAGGTTTGGAGGCAGAGTGTATAGAGCATCTGACAAATTACCAAGGTTTGGGGGAGGAATGAGGAGAACATTTGCCAAGTATCAGAAGTTAGAAGGAGGAATCCAGAGCATAATCTGGCAAGTTACAGAGGTCTGGTGGAGGAACAAAGAGAATATTTGACAAGCTACAGGCATACCTCCCAACATTCTGAGATGGCAATGAGGGACACCTATACGCAAATGTATGTAGGCATAGGACACACACCGTGCCACGCCCTCTTATAGGAGAATTGTACAAAAAATAAATATTAGTGAAACCCACAAGTCCTTTTTTTTTTTTTACCACTACCATTCCTTTATTCCTTTAATGCCTTTGGAGTTTAGAAACTGGATGAAAGGTTTAGAACTATAAAACAATTTTAGATAGATAATTAGTACATTTTATATACAACTATATAGATCAGACCAAAATGAGGGACAAATGAGGAGGAAAGAGGGACAGAGGGACATTGTTCCAAATCAGGGACAATTCCTATGAAATCAGTTGGGAGCTATGGCTACAGGGGTTAAGACAGGGGTATCAAACTCCATTTCATTGTGGGCCGCATCAGCATTACGATTGCCCTCAAAAGGGCCAGTTGTATCTGTAAGATTAGATATCCAACGCATCCCCTTCCCTTACATAAGATGTCAAGAGCCCCCCCACCATCAGAAGTTGAGTCCCCCACTCTCCCTTACATCACAGTGTACCCCCCCTTTCCTTATGCTCCTGCTGGGAAGAATCTTGAAAGCAGAAAGTAGGGGTCTAGAGGAGGACCAATGGAGGGCTGGAGCTCTCCTACAGCTGCAGGAGAGGTGCAAGCGCCACATGAACTTGCTTGGGGGGCCACATTCGGCCCACGGGCCTTGTGTTTGACACCCCTGGGTTAAGAGAAGGACTCCAAAGAACCCCTGACAAGTTATAGAGGCTTGGCTTAAAAATTAGGAGAACATCTACCATGTGTTGAAGGTTTGTAGAAGGAATGAGGAGAACATCTAATGTGGGACATAAATGTACAAGAGAAAAGCAGGGTACAGACGGCCCCCGGGTTACAAACAAGATAGGGTCTGTAGGTTTGTTCTTAAGTTTAATTTATTTGTAAGTCAGTACAGGTAAATTTTTTAAGTGTAGCTCCAGCCAAATCTTTTTGGATAGCATAGGGAAGGATTAACACCACTGTAATGTTTGTTTTGCTGTCTGTGCCCCTGTTAAGAAGATGTCACAACACTTTCAACAATTGTTTTTTTTAAAATGTGGGTTATTGTGGAAACAAGCCATGGTGATAAAGCCTCAGTGGAGACACCTTTTTCCCATAATAGCTCTAAAGCCTTGTACACACGATCGGTCAAACCGATGAGAACGGTCCGATGGATTTTTCCATTGGTTATAAAATGAAGCTGACTGATGGTCAGTCCTGCCTACACACCATTGGTTAAAAAAACGATTGTGTCAGAACGCGGTGACGTAAAACACAACGATGTGCTGAAAAAAATGAAGTTCAATGCTTCCAAGCATGCGTTGACTTGATTCTGAGCATGCGTGGATTTTTAACCGATTGTCGTGCCTACAAACGATTGTTTTTTTGCTTTCGGTTAGGTATCCTTTGGTTAAATTTAAAACAAGTTTGCTTTTTTTCAACCGACGTATAAATAACCGATGGCGCCCACACACGATCGGTTTGGTCTGATGAAAACGGTCCATCAGACCGTTCTCATCGGTTTGACCAATCATGTGTACGCGGCATTACAGGAGTGAATTTCCCTTCCATGGGGTAGATTTCCTGTTGTCTCCTTTTGTTTGTAACTAGGAGTCGTTTGTAAGTCAAAAGTTTGTAACTAGGAGACCGTCTGTACTAATATTTGCTAAAATTACACAGGATTTCTTTGCCACGTAAGTAAGTCTTTGTTGTACATTATTGTATACTTGTATTATTATTTATAGGACTAAGGGCATTTTTAAAATCTGCTCCAACTGTTTTTTGGAGGATACAGGATACAGTTTGTCTCCTTATCACTTTATTTATTATTATGGCTGGAGTTCAGGAAAGACCCCTAAAGCCTTGTACACACGATCAGTCCATCCGATGAGAACGGTCTGAAGGACCGTTGTCGTTGGTTAACCGATGAAGCTGACTGATGGTCTGATGTGCCTACACACCATCGGTTAAAAAAACGATCGTGTTAGAACGCAGTGACATTTACGTGTTTTAACACAACGACGTGCTGAAAAAAACGAAGTTCAATGCTTCCAAGCATGTGTCGACTTGATTCTGAGCATGCGCGGCCTTTTAACCGATGCTTTTGCATACTAACGATCGGTTTTGAACTATCGGCCAGGCGTCCATCGGTTCAATTTTAAAGCAAGTTCTATTTTTTTTGACCGAAGGATAACTGACCGATGGCGCATACACACGATCGGTTTGGACCGATGAAACGGACCTTCGGTTTTTACCGATCGTGTGTACGCGGCTTTAGACAGCTTATTTTTCCTCTTGCAATTTACTTTTCTAGAACATTTTACTCTTTTATTATATGAAAATATTTCTTCTTTAAAGATATAAATTCTGTGGGAATATGTTTACTCATATGCTTTTTTAGATGCACTCTTTGAAAGAATTGATTTTGACCTATAATGACTAAAAAGCCTTTTGCTGTCACTAGCTTGTCTGTGCCAGTATGACAATATTTTGCAGCAATGTAAGTTTTAATTCTGGATGGGGGTGATGGCAAGAAATGGCTGAATACACCTCTTTCCAGAATAGGTCCTGATTGCATAGTTGAACAAAGTGATCCTTGTCCCCAAAACTCATCTACAAAGTTAAGTTGTCAAGAATCTAGCAACCTAATGCTTTGTCCTCAGACAGCCCAACTCAAGCCCATATACAATAACAATCTTTAAAAAAATATTTCTCAGATAATCTCTTTAATTTCTATCAAGCCATTGTTTCGACATGTGTTCTGCTGACTACAATAATATTTCACACTCCAGATATCCAGGGTCCACCCGCATAACCTCATTTCTTACACTTCCACAATGCAGTTTTATTAGCAGATTACGGCTTTGTTGTTTGGAGGACAAACGTGAAGACAGGTTTGTGAAAAAGAAGAACAAATTCACAGTAGGTGTAATCACCAGAGATTTTCTCAGAAGAGAATCAAACTACTCTGGAGTCGGGTAAAGTTATCTGAGCTGCAGTATATTAATAGATTTAAGAGAGGGAAGCCAACAAGGACAGAACTGTAATAACATAGGAAGGGCCAAGAAGAGCCATTAGTTTACAATACCTGACTTTGCATGTACAGCTGAAGGTTACAAAATCATTAACTCCTCTGAAATTGTCCATTATCATTGATAAAAAGGAGATACATAGGTGCACAGAAGAAATTAGATACAATCCAGAATATTTCATATTTACTTGATGTAAGACTGTACATGTTAATTAAACATACAGTCTGCCGAGGGCCTGTGAGCAACAAAACAAACTAGGTCCTTCTTTTTTTTCCTCATCATTTTGCAACACATTTTACCAAATCACATTTCCATGATGGCACCTGAAATGTTTCTGTAGGACTTACTAATATGTTGTACCTACAAGCATTAGTGTGTATTTTGCTTCTGTTCTGGGCTACTTGTCACCATAAACCAGGGCTTGACCATTTTTTTTAGAATTTAGGAGCCAGCTAAAAAAGTTAGGAGCTATGAACGCACCCCGTCCCACCGAGCTCGTGTGCAGAAGCGAACACATACGTGAGTAGCGCCCGCATATGAAAGCGGTGTTCAAACCACACATGTGAGGTATCTCCCCGATTGGTAGAGCAAGAGCAATAATTCTAGCCCTAGACCTCCTCTGTAACTAAAAACATGCAACCTGTAGACTTTTTTAACCGTCGCCTATGGTGATTTTAAAGGGTAAAAATGTATCGCCATTCCGAGCGGACGCAATTTTGAAGCGTGACATGTTGGGTATCAATGTACTCGGAGTAACATTATTTCACAATATAAAAAAAAATTGGGCTAACGCTACTGGTGTCTTATTTTTTAATAAAAATAAAGTGTATTTTTTTCCCCAAAAAAGTGCGCTTGTAAGACCGCTGCGCAAATACAGTGTGACAGAAAGTATTGCAACGACCACCATTTTATTGTCTAGGGCAGGGATCTCCAAACTATGGCCCTCCAGCTGCTGTGGAACTACACTTCCCATGAGGCATTGTAAAACTCTGACATTCGTAGACATGACTAGGCATGATGGGAATTGTAGTTCCTGAACACCTGGAGGGCCATAGTTTGGAGACTCCTGCTCTAGGGTGTTAGAATAAAAAATATATATAATGTTTGGGGGTTCAAATTAGAGGAAAGGAGATGGCAGGGAAAACATACAGGGGAATCTCCATTAGCATTGCTGGTTGTCTTGTCATACCAACGGTCACCACAAGATGGCGCCAGATCACACAAGAAAGCATAGGCCTGCAGAAGGCCACAAAGCTGCAGCCTCAATTACCGGCCAGCACAGCGGGGAAGGTGGGGGCGCACAGAGACACAGGATACCCAAGCTGTGCCGCGCCAGGTCGCTAATTCTAGTCGCAATTACGACCTGGCGCCCAGGTTTTGTCGAACCCTACCATAAACTGTATTAAAAATATATGTACTGTTTATCCCACGGAGTTCCTAAACAGTACAATAAACTTTACAGACAAAAAACCCTTTCCATCGAAGGGTTGCAAAGAGAAACAGTCCAATGAGTGTAAGCTATAGTTTGTATACCTCACATAAAAAGTACTGTTCTATGGCAGACAGTTATGCATTATCAATGATGTGTTTCCAACTTACGTTTTCTTCAGTTCCAGACTTCTCCACAATTACAGAAGGCAACAGTAATCCTCCCGGAGAGGTTGGGTTTGAGAAAGATCCAGCTCCTCCAACCAAAGACACAACTCCATTACAATCCACCGAACTGTTTCTCTTGCCATTCTGTGTGAAGCCCGGAGTATTTGGATATGAAAGAGCACTTGATTGACTTTGGATGCTGAGGCGTCTTCCAGTACGTGGAACCAGCAGCGACCCTCTATGACCATCGCTGGCATTGCTCACTTCATCATCAGCAAACTCTGTCTCTGAACAAAGGTCTCTCCCACGGATGTGGAAGTTGAATATGCTCCCTTGACTTATTTTTCGTTTCAGTGAACTGGGCCCAAAACCAATCCCAAGAAGTGACTGCAAAAACATTAAAAGATACAAAACGCACAATAGTATTAGTGACATTGAGTTTATATGGAGTGCAAAAGCCAAGAACCTGTACTTGATAGTAGATAAACAAATGTACTGTTTAATGTGAACACATTTATGAAAGTTGAACTCTACACCCCCAAAATAAAAATAATTACAATGGATTTGTATATATATATATATATATATATATATATATATATATATATATATATATATATATATATATATATATATATATATATACAGTATATATACACACACACACATATATATATATATATATCATTTCTTTTTCTTTTTTTTCGTTTTAAGGTTTACATTTAACAAAAACGGATAAAGAAGCAAAATATATATACGAAGTGACTAAATAGGCACTTGATTTAAAAGTGTAATAGCATTTTTATAGTACAAATATAAATAACCAGTAAAAAGACTTACGTAAAAATGTTCAAGATAAAAACAAAATTCTGAAAGAAAGATCTAAATGACTCCAAGAACAATCAGTAGCAATGTGGTTTTTACAGGGAAACTATTTTTTTTTCTTAGGGCAGCTGCTGTTTCAAGCAATATCCAGTCTCAAAGTGACTTGACAGCTGTTAAGAAGTGGGAAAGTTCTCTTTAATCTGATCTAAATTAGCTGCAACAAATAGGTGGTGAGAGAAATGACATTTGCTTTACTTGATAGACTAGCCCAATGGCTACTTCCTTCCCAGGGAACGTGAACAGGTGCATGTGGGTTATATTCATTTTTAGAGATGAGTGATTTATGGACTAAGAAGATCTTCAAGATCTTCAAAGGATTTTTACCTTATAATCCATATTTGACTTTGCTTTCATGATGCATGTGTTAACTCCAGCTTTATTAAAAATGTTTATATTTTAAACCTTAAAGGGTCACTAAAGGAAAAACATTTGTTTTACTGTTTACAGGGTATAGAGACATAAAAGTTAACTGATTTCTTTTCAAAATGATTAAAAATAGATAAAAATCAATCATATAATGTGCCTGCAGGTTAGTTTCACTTTTGACCTGGCTTCATGTTTCTGCAAAGTAGAAATAGACACACAGAACAAAAACAAACAAATCCAGGGCAGTGTTTTGTTTTTAAAATTAATCTGATTGGTTCTGAGAAGTTTTTAGACACACAGTAATGACAGCTTTAACCATCGTGAGAAAGCTCCCAGCACTGGGGTTATAAGGAAACAGACAAGCAGGAAGTGAGGAGAACAGAGCAGGATTACAGCAACTTCAAAGCAAAAACGAATAATAAGGACATGAAACCAGTACTGCAGTAAGGTGAAGGAAGCTATTTAGCTTTAAAGCGGAGGTTCACCCTAAATATAAGATCTCCCATGCGATCCAGCATACTGGCGTCAGCGCCAGTATGCTGGGTTGTTTTTTTTTTAATAGCACACTTACTGTATTATTGAAGAATTCCTTTTCTGTCCCCCGCGGTGGACGGCGCCAGTATAGCGCGTCACATCTTCCTAAAATACCCGCACAGACCTAGGAGCTGACTGCGCAGGCGCCGTATTTCTCCGAGTCCTACGGCTATGGCGCGTCACGCCCTCCGAAATAGGACTCGGAGAAATACGGCGCCTGCGCAGTCAGCTCCTAGGTCTGTGCGCAGGCGCCGCATTTTCGCCGAGATTACCCGAGTCCATATCGGGTATTTTAGGAAGATGTGACGCGCTGTACTGGCGCCGTCCACCACGGGGGACAGAAAAGGAATTCTTCAATAATACAGTAAGTGTGCTATTAAAAAAAAAAAAACCCAGCATACTGGCGCTGACGCCAGTATGCTGGATCGCATGGGAGATCTTATGTTTAGGGTGAAATACCGCTTTAAGAGCGTGTTGTTTCCTGATACAGTCAAAATAAATCTGTTTACATAATATACTATTGTCTACAATTAGAGGCAAATCATTTTGCCAAGTGGGGAGGCTTGCATGCTCAAGTAATGCTTATTATTAGGCCATCAAAAGTTGGAACTCCTGGTAGGGCCAGTCAAGCTGGACAGCCTGAAAGCAATGATGGCTGTGGCTTGGACATGACATTACATCAAAAATATACCCTTGGACCTTACTGAATAAACATTAGGAAAAGGAATGTATTTGCATACTGAAATGGATCACTAAAAGTAACATTAATGTATAGTATAACCACTTAAGGACCGCCGCACAACTATATACGTCGACAGAATGGCACTGCTGGGCACATGGACGTGTATATACATCCTCTTTAAGAGCCCAGCTGTGGGTCACGAGCGTGCCGCCGGTGGCATGCTCGCAACCCGGACCGAAGCTCCGTGACCGCACCTGTGGGACCCGCAGACCCGATCACCGCCGGTGTGCCGCGATCGGGTCACAGGAGCTGAAGAACGGGGAGAGGTGAATGTAAACAAACCTTGCCCGTTCTCTGTGGCAGTATTACTGATAGTCTTTTCCCTGATATAGGCAACAACGATCAGTGAAGTCACATGTCCAGTCCCACACCCCTACAGTAAGAACCACACATGAGGTCACATTTAACCCCTACAGCGCCGCCTAGTGGTTAACCCCTTCGCTACCATTGTCATTTTCACAGTAACAGTGCATTTGTATAGCACTTTTCGCTGTGAAAATGACAATGGTCCCAAAAATGTGTCAAAAGTGTCCGATGTCTTTGCTATAATGTCGCAGTCTTGAAAAAAATCGCTGATCGCCTCCATTAGTAGTAAAAAGAAAAATATTAATAACAATGCAATAAAACTATCCCCTATTTTGTAAACGCTATACATTTTGTGCAAACCAATCGATAAACGCTTATTGCAATTTTTTTTACCAAAAATATGTAGAAGAATACGTATCGGCTTAAACTGAGGAAAAAAATATTTGTTTTTATATCTTTTTTGGGGATATTTATTATAGCAAAAAGTAAAAAATATTGTTATTTTTTCAAAATTGTCACTCTATTTTTGTTTATAGCGCAAAAAATAAAAAACGCAGAGGTGATTAAATACCACAAAAAGAAAGCTCTATTTGTGGGAAAAAAAAGGACGCCAATTTTGTTTGGGAGCCACGAAGCACGACCGAGCAATTGTCAGTTAAAGCGACGCAGTGCCGAATCACAAAAAGTGGCAAGGTCCTTAACCTGCATAATGGTCCGGGTCTTAACCGGATAAAAAAGTATTTCAGCAGTTGGGTCCAAAGATCTATATTGAATCAGTGCTGATGGCTAAATGGATAGCTTAGTAGTATTCAGAAGCACCTGAGCATGCCAAGTTGAGTAGGCTTCAGATCTTTCTTATTTGCATGCCTGTTCCAGGTCAGTGAAAATACTGAAGCCAATGGGCCAGCAGAATAACCAGACAGCTAGCCTTATTAGCAAAGGGTCAAAAAATGCAATAGGAGCAGAATGGAGCATACATGTGAAAGTACCTCACAGTAAATGCAATTTGATTTTGCCAGTAGATGAATTATTACTTTTTTTAATTAGGGTGGCAACACTGTTTACTCCGCAGTGAAATCAATGCAGCATTGTCACCCTGTTCTATTGTAGCAACCTGGACTACAGCTGTGTATTATGAGGACATAGTTAACAGGCAGGCTATCGGCATTGTCACCGCTAATAGCCTGCCTCTGCTTTACTAGTCAACTTCAAGCTGTGCCCATTTCCTCCCACAGGTTGCGTGACTGGCAGCGCACCGGAATCAATATGCCAGCAGTACTGATGGCTAATGTAGTTTAGCAGAAGCTTGCACATAGCTAATAAAAACATAAAAAAAAATACAACATGCTACTTAGGCTATATACATTTACAGTACAGGGAACTGGAGGCAAAAATGTTAAACTTTCATTAAAAATAGCTATCCTAGGTTGTATGAGGTTGCATGGTTTTTACAGCTCTATCCTGTAAAAAAAATGGTGTGGTTTGGCAACACACGAGAATGCAAGGTTGTTAAAGCACTGAACCATCATGGGATAAACTATATTAATTTACACAAGTTAAAAGATCTTTTGACAGTTGGATGTTCTTCTAACAGAAAACTATCATACATATGGGTAGCTTTACGTCTTATGTACAGTACACAGGTTTCTTAATTAGACAGTTTGAAATTACCATTTTCCGCATACTCTCCTCATCAGACTCTCCTCTAGTTCTCGAATCGTCATTATATTCATCGATTTCTGAGGATTTTTTTTTTCTTCTTCGATTTCTCCTTTCTTTGGCACTTTTGGAACTGAATGGTGACATTTCACAGGAGCTGTGAGACCCGGCATCAGGTCCTTTGCTTGCAAGTGCCTGCCCAACAAAAAACAGAGACAAAGTCCATTGTTGCTTAGTACTGTCAAAGACTACAAAATGCTTGTTCATTCTGCTGATTAGGGCTATACACTGCCCAGATCAGCGTATTACTGTAATGGGTCCAGGCATGTGTATCTGACGTGCAGGGATGTCTTAATAGCATCTTGGGCCCCTGGGCAAAGTAATCCTCTGGGGTCCCTACAATGATGAGAGTGCAGGTAAACAGACATCAAGTAGGAAGGAGGCAGACTGCCTCCCCTGTGTATCTAGCACTCTCAGTGCCATCATGGGGCCCCCAATTTTGGGGAAGGGTGGGCTGAAGGGCCAGCTGCTTTGGGCAAAGTGCAGGGGCCCCCTGTGCATCTGGGGCCCCTGGGTAGTGCCCAGGTGTACCCTCTCATTAAGACAGCCCTGACGCCGTGAACAGAAAGCCTGTACAAACTGCACATGGAGTGCTTACCTGCAGTTAGGGACAGATATGTGGCCCCCGGATGCATCCAGGGACCCAAATCCAGCCACTTTAAGACCCCTTTCACACTGGAGCAGTGCGCTTGCATGACGTTAGAAAAAAAGTCCTGCAAGCAGCATCTTTCAAACGGTTTAGAAACAGTGTATACATCGCTTCTCTGAAATAAATGGGCACCGCTGCCGAAGCGCCTGCAAAGCAATTCGGCAGCTGCGCTTTTCAGGCCCTTTTAACCCTTTCTTCGACTGCTAGCAGGGGTTAAAAGTGCCCCACTAGCAGCCGAAAATCATTGCTAAAATTACGGTAAAGCACCGCTAAAACTTAAAGCTTTACCGCTAACGCGACTCACTGGCAGTGTGAAAGGGGTCTAAGGTTTGAAAGTTTGGCTGAATGCTGACATAAGCACACTGGCAACTATGGCAATTATCACTAGAGACATGCCTTGAATGTAACAGTTTTGGAAAACAGTTAAATTAGGGGGTTGAGGGGGGGGGGGGTTGCCTATAGGGTTCATATAGGTTAAATATGCAATTCTTTTAGGATACAGTCTTGATTCTTTAAAAGAAAAATATGAATAACCCTATATGATGTCCTTTAAAAATTGAACTGAACCTTCAGATAAAATCAGCTAAATGCATTTAGGTGCATCGAAACAAAACAGGTGTTCAAAGTTCTAGGCCTGAAACGTACTTTTGCGCAGAGGTGTCTTAATGCATACATTGTGTTGTGTTGTGTTGTGTCATGTGCTAATGTACATTGTGTTAAGGCAGCCCATTTATTATTTTCCAGTGTGGACCATAAAGCGAACATGCAGCATTTTCCCTATGCAGAACTCCCCAATGCAGTGCACATAAATTACATTATGAATAGTTCCCAAGAGTACGCTAATCTTCTTTATAAAGCAGCCACAGCTTTAACTGGTTGTAAACCTCAGACACAAAATATGAAAAAGGCTAATTTAGTAGCGTCACTATGGGGGAAAGGGAGGTGTGACTTGCACCCAGTTGACACCTACCAGAGGGGTTACAACATCGAGAAGAAAGGGGGTGACAATATGTTTTATCCCGCGGGGGGGGGGGTTGGGTTGGCGGCACCATGTTTTAGCACCGAAGAGGGGTTGGGGTGACACCATGTTTTACTGTGAAGGGGGGGTTGGCACCATGTTTTACCACACCAGCTCACACAAACTCTAGTGACACCGCTGAGCACATCCCATATGGTGTGCATGCCTCTCTCAAAAGTCCTGAGTGTCATCTCTCTTTGCTGCCTAGTTCATCTGTTATCAGCATGACTCTCATTGTTTTGGCAGATTTTCTCAACACCAAGAGATAAATAAACACAGGGGTTACAGCAGACAGCAGCATTGTCAGTCTGGGGAGGAGAGTAGTGTTAAATGTATTAGCAGATATAATTACATTAAAAAAATTAAGCCAGACTCCAGCTCACACTTTATAATCATTTACAGCAAACAGTTTTTTTTCCTTTTTGCGGTAATAAATAAAAGCTGATAGTCTTCCTGATTCCTGCCAGTGCTTTGTGGTTTGCCTCATCCATGTAAACTGATACATTCTGCTGGAGAGCAGGAGCTTGTGAAAAACAGCAGAATTGCTGGCTGGATCACCAGATGAAAATAGAAGAAAGAAAGCCTAACAAATGAAAACTAGTACAGCCATTCCTTTTGGGTTTAATACTGCTTTAAACACCTTTTCTCCAATCAACATGCTGACTGTGCAAAGCTATAAATAAAACCAAGGATAAATCCAAGGACCAGTCGGCGGACAACCAAATCAACCTGTCTTAGGCCTCGTACACACGAGGGGATATGTCCGCTGAGAACGGTCCGATGGACCGTTTCAGCAGACATCTCCGATTGTGTGTATGGGCTAGCGGACAGATTTGTCCATCGGACAAATTTCAAAGCATGCTTTGAAATTTGTCCGCTACAAACCTGTCCATCGGATATGTCCGCTGGTTAGTACGGGAAACCAGCGGACATATCCTCCCACACATGCGTCGTATCCTGTGAATGGATCCGACGCATGCGCGCGGAAGTGTTTACTTCCTGGTGCGTGACGTAGCGGTGACGTGGCGGCGTCAACGTCACCGCCGCGTCACCGACACGTCACCGCGCCGTCCGCCGGCGGGTAATTTGATCCGATGGTGTGTATACGCCATCGGATCAAACTCCAGATCGGACATATCCGATGAAAATGGTCCGCGGACCGTTTTCATCGGATATGTCCGATTGTGTGTACGAGGCCTAACAGGTTGCGTTAAAAACAGGGGTTTGCAAATACATGCGTAAGCTACAGAGCCCCGCCAAGGCACCCTGGTATCTGTAGTTTCTATCACTAACTATCACTGATGAGTGACTCCCCAGTGGAAGCAAATTCCTTCTTATGGATAGATGGATGGCATCATATGATAAAAAAAAACAAAACAAAGGATAAATCCAAGGAAAATAATCCAAGCTTACTTACCTTTTTTCCGTGGCTTTGTTTATATCATATGTTGGCTTCCAGTGCTGCTTGATGCAATAGCCAGTTATATATAGGTGGGAGCAGTGGACCCCTTTTTTGAAATACTGTTATATTGGTCAGGCAACGCACCTTTGCAGCCATTGTGCTGGGTGCCCAGTGTGTTCCTGTACCTTTAAGAAGGGATGGGCTCCCTTCAGCCCACCTGCCCTCCATCTATTCATCAGAATGCATGTGTTTCCACTGTGGAGTCACTCATCAGTTAGTGATAGGAACTACCGATACCAGGGTGCCTTGGCGGGGCTCTGTAGCTTACACATGTACAGTATTTGCAAATGTGTGCAGACTAAACCCGTTTTTAATGCATACTGTTAGACAGGTTGATTTGATTGGCCGCAGGCTGGTCGGTAAGTAAGCTTGGATTTTTTCCTTGAATTTATCCTTGGCTTTGTTTCTATCATATGTTGCCTTCAAATGCTGCTTGCTGCAATGTGCAGTTATAGGTGAGGCAGTGGACCCCTCTTTTTGTATGACTGTGCAAAGGTCCTGCATGCCACCTGCTGACAAAAGAATAAGACTTTTGACACCTTTTGTACTGATGCATCTGAAATGTATTTAGCTGATTTAAACTGGAAGTTAAAGGGACACTAAAGTCAGGGATTTAAAAAAAAAAAAATAACAAACATGTGATACTTACCCCCATTGTGCAGTTCGTTTTGCACAGAGTGGCCCGGAAAGCTGTCTTCTGGGGTCCCTTTGGCGGCTGTCTGGGCTCCTCCTCGCAAAAGCTTTCCCTCTTCATGCGAGGGCGCTCGCATGGAGGAAAGCTTTTGCGAGCGCGCTCCCGTGATACAGCGGCGGCCATAGCCGCCGACTGTATCACTCGGCTCGGCCCCCCAGCGCGCCGCGTCATCCGCTCTGATTGACAGCAGCGCTAGCCAATGGCTGCGCTGCTATCAATCCGCCCAGTCTAGCCAATCAACGGCCAGGCTGGGAACCGAAGAGGACGACGTGGACGCGCCCGGGAGATTCGAACGGTCAGGTAAGTACAACGGGGGCTCGGAGGGGGCAGGTGCTGCTAGATTTTTTTTACCTTCATGCATAGGATGCATGAAGGTAAAAAAACTTGTAACTTTACAACCCTTTTTTGGGCATTAACATCTAGTACTGTATATTGACTTTATGAATTAACCTCTTGCTCCTTCTTCAGTTGCTCCATGGCTTGCTGGAACTCCTTCTCTTTCGCTTCAGCCTCAGCAATGCTGGCTTGGTTCTGCTCTTCATAGGCCATGGCAACAACAGCAAGGATCAAATTAACAAGATAAAAAGAACCCAAAAAGATGACAAACACAAAAAATATCATATATGTCTTTCCTGCAGCTCGAAGAGTCTGAAAGATAGAAGAACAATAAACAACATTTTACCACCATTGTTAAAGTGTTAAATATGTTATTCCTATTAATATTTCTGATGTTAAATCAAGTGCCTTTATGTTAGTAAAGGACTGGGCTGAACATACATGTGAAGTTTTCCTGACTGTCTGATGGTTTGTCCCATGCTTAATTTTCAGAAATATGAAATAAAACCCTCTTAAAGCCACATGCATATAATGATGATTATTAGAAGGAATTTAAACCAGCCATAGACAGTCAGATGTGTTTGTATAGATGAATGACGCAAAAGAATCTTGTCAATATCTGTAGCATTATTAGCTGCATCATATCTCTTGCAATGAACTAAGATCGGCCATACACAGTTTGAATCTCGGCCAGTTCAGCAGAAACCGGACAAAATTTGAACCGTTAATGAGCAGGCTGAATGTACTAAGTCGATCAATCAACTTGTGTACAACCAGCCTGCCAAATTTGCTTAGCCACTAGCGATAATCACTGTCGTCTCCTGGCAAGGACAGACTCCCTCCAGGAAGGATTCCTGCATCAACACTGTTTGTATATCAAGCAAATTTCTTTCCTGCAACCCATGGTTGCAGGAAAGAAATTTGCTCCATTTATGGCTGGCCTTAATCAGTATTGTAAAGTTAACACCTTCCCTCTCTTTTTAGGTGTGAGTAAAGGCATTGTGTTAGCCTTTTCTATTTAAAGATTGCAGGATGATTTCTCAACAAGTTGATAAAATCTATATGGACTATAATGAGCTCTTTAGACACTGTAAATAAGTGTTATCCCCTTCTAGGGCTCTAGGCTTAAATGGCCCCATTCTGTCCCAAGCTGTCAGTTAGAATCAGGGCATTTTCGGGTCATTTCTGAAGAATCTTTATAATAGGCAAGATATTAAAACATACCAGTTGGTATAAGTTCTCCCAATAGTCTTGTGTCATAAGTCGGAACAGGGAAAGGAAAGCCCATCCAAAAGTATCAAAACTAGTGTAGCCATAATTGGGATTTCTGCCAGTTTTCAGGCATACAAAACCTTCTGGACATTTCCTGTTGGAAGAAAAGAGGGCAAAGAAAATCAAAAGACTTTTTCAAAATGTAGGGCTTTATATCTTTCTTAGTTCTAAATGCAGAAGGAGCAAGTATTGTGGTCAACCCACAACATATTGCCAGGGTGTTGCCACTGGAACTCAATCATGCAGGATAGGAAGGAATAGGCAAAGGAAAGTTTGAGTATGTTGGGAAAAGCTGCTTAGTCTAATTCCTCTGCTACCCCTATAGAATGTCAAGCTAGAAATGGAACAAATAAATTAATTTATACTATAGTCTAATATAATTTAACAAATTTCACTTAAAACATAATATATATTTTTACCCTACATATATTTTAGAAAAAAGCTGTGTCAAAGCAAAAAGGTCTCCCAAGGTAATGTGTTCTGCAATGTTGTCGTTAAGGAGATAATTTCACCTGGATAGCGTGCAATTTTATCAAGTATTTTATAAAGGCCAAATGTATTTAAAGTTTGTCTCTAAGGTCTTGATTTTAGCTTTAAAGACATTTATTTTATGCATTTAGCAAAAGAGGGAATTTGTGATATATTTAAAGCTAGGTATTTATTTATGACTCCCAATGCTTTACCTATTCAAACCTGTTAGATTTAGCTTAAAATAGTGACAAAATCAGTCTAGCCAACAGTGATTTATCAAGGTCCATCGAGGTTCAGGCACTACACAGAGGGCACAAATGACAGGGAATAATGGCTAAACAATAAATGTAAACATAACTATTGTAAAACATGTGCAAAGTAGAACAACCCAAGCAATTTCCCACATAATGTTCTGTTGTACGGCAACTTAGATTGTTAAGCTGGTATGGCAAATGTGTTATTGCAGTATTAGCAAGACAATGTCATCACAGTGTACCCATGATAATGCAATGTTGACCATTGGGTGATACAAGTGGCCAACAGTTTCCAAAAATATTCAAAGTCTCTCAGATACCGTTCAGCTACCAAAGAGGAAAGGTGTCTGTGGCAATACTATATTAGATTTTACATTTTTTTGCAGGGAGGTTCTCCTTTCAAAATCGTTTCTGCATAGGCCACCTTTGTGTTTGTCCACAGTTGTCAACCTTCCTGTTTCCTTGTTACCAGATTTTGGAGTTTGTGATCGAATAGGTAACTGATTTGACACAATAGTCACCTTAACAATACAAACTTTTCTCAAATTTATATTACCTTGTATTTTTTTTTTTATTATGGTCTAATTTGATGTGATTGTACAGTATGTTAAGTGCTTCATGCATTGGAGCTATATAAATAACCAGTAATTCATGGGTCTATAAGGTCTCATGCACACTGGACTTTTTTGGACATTTTTACAACGTTTTTTTGGCAGTAGCCGTTTTTTTTTTCTACAGTCATAAAACTCTCCATCATGTTATCCTATGTTTTAATGCACACATAAGCTGTTATCAGAGTTTTGGGCAGAGGCCTTTTTTGAGCAGTAAAAAAAAAAAAAAAACTAGTGGGTTCTGAGAGACGTTTTTTTCAGCTATAACACTGTAAACACTGATAATCTTTGATAAACGCTGATAAACGCTCAAAAACTTCACTCACCAGCGGTTTTTAGCATTTTTGATCCATTGAAAAAAAAAGAAAAAATATTTTTTAACAAAAAAATGCTAAAAAACGCTAACAGGGAAAAAACGTGAATAAACGCTAATAAACGCTATTGAAAAAACTTTGAAAAAAGATGAAAACGTTTTGAAAAAGCTACTGGTGTTTTTATAACGTTATTTTAATGTTTAAAGTTATTTTAACGTCCAGTGCGCATGAGGCCTAAAGTTTGGTAACTAGCATAGCTACACTCCCTTATTAGTCAGCCCAAACACTGTATTAAAATGCCGAGTATATGAATTTCTAATGCAATACAAACTAAGGTCATCTACGCATTGTACAGCTTTAACACACTGATAGAAGGCCTGAAGTTCACCCCAGAAATCTTCAGTGAATAGCCAAATATTATGTATCTTGATAAATGCATTCCCACATATTTAACTTCCATCCACATTCTAGTTGTCCAGCAATCACTATTGGAGACTGCTGGCTAATATCAGTGTCACCATACAACTTGGGCAGCTCAACCCATTTCATGCTATCTACATCTTGTTAAAGAACTACTGTACATTGAACAGAGCTTGTCTGAAATATGTATTTGTAAATTAATGTATCACCAAACAAAATAAATTACAGGCCATTACCTTAAGACAAATGCTAAGAATGTTGAGGACAGAATTTATAATGGATTACCACAAAATTTTATAAAAATGTGTTTTATCAAATGAAACCATTACAAACGTTAAAAAAAGAAACAAATTCAAGCAGAACGACACAATAATATGAAGGTGCTCCAGGCAAAACTGATTATGTTGTTGCTGAGAGCCACCTCTGTGCGTCTCCACCCCCTGTTTACAATGTGCACTCACCAGATCAAAAGGTCTCAGAAAGATGGAGATCAAGTAGCACTTAGTGTTTAAAACATCATGGCAGAGCATCCTCCTCAAAGCACTATCCACAATGTCTACGCTGTGTGCGCAATGAAAACGTCCAGGATGCACAGCAATCACATGGTCAGAAGTGATGTGCTATGATGATATCCTACATGTTTTGTCACGTTTCACTTCTACATACACTTCTCTGCCCTAACGCTGTCAAAGACGAAGATATTATGAAGAGGGCTAAGCTACACCATGGGTTGCATTGTGTCCCATGGTAATTGCCATCAGTTTCCAATGCTGGATAACTGTAGAGTAGGGATGAGCCGAACACCCCCGCGTTCGGTTCGCACCAGAACCTTTGAACTGACCGACCGTTCGCGCAAACATTTAGAACCCCATTGACGTCTATGGGACTCGAACGTTCGAATTCAAAAGTGCACATTTTAAAGCCTAATATGCAAGTCATAAAACGTCTTTGAGAACCTGGGTCTTGCCCCAGGGAACATGTATCAATGGAAAAAAAGTCTTAAAAAACGTCGTTTTTTCTGGAGCAGTGATTTTAATGATGCAGCATCATTAAAATCATTGCTCCAGAAAAAATGACCGTTTTTAAAAAAAAAATTCCATTGATACATGTTCCCTGGGGCAAGACCCGGGTTCTCAAAGACGTTTTCCCAGGCATACTATAGACACCCAGCAGGTACAATATTTAAAGGGATTTTTCATTAAAAACATTTTTTAATTAAAGCATCATGAGTTTGACTCGAATACGAAGCTCATCCCTACTGTAGAGCACACAGAAGCCAATCATGGTGCTAACCATTTATCAAAGTATATGTGTTATATGGCTGTTTAAAGTTCATTGAAGATTTCTAGGCTAACCTTTTACTTCAAAAGAAAGAACAAATCTTGAGTAGGGTGGCTGGTTGTTCCATTCTGCAAACCTACAAATTTAGTTTTCCTTTAAACCTGTATGGATAATTTATAGAAATTTAATGTTTTGTACACAAAAATAATGGCCCAGATTCACAGAGCGATTACGCCTGTCTAACTGGTGTTAGACAGGAGTAATTTCAAATTTTGCACGCCGTATCACTAGTTTGAATCCTCAAACCATGATACGGCGGCGTTGGGCTTCGATCTGACAGGCTTACGTCTTCGTACGCCTTCGGATCTACGCTGCGATCTTTTTGCGGCCGCTGGGTGGAGTTCGCGTCGTTTTCAGCGTCGGGGTATGCAAATGAGCTTTTTACGGAGATCCACAAAGTTACGAGCGTCCTTCGCAATCGTCTACGTCATTTTTTCGCTACGTAAAGTTAAACCAGCTTTTAGCTGGTCTAACGTTACGCGGCCCATGTTAAGTATGGCCGTCGTTCCCGCGTCGACTTTCAATTTTTTTTTTTTTTTTTGCGTAAGTCGTCCGGGAATAGGAATGTCCGTAAACTACGCTAATCAAAAAAAATTACGTAACGACGTGATTTCGCGCAATGCACGGCGGGAAATTTCTGAACGGAGCATGCGCAGTTCGATCGCCGCGGGGACGCGCTTAAATTAAATGCCTCACGCCCCCTATTCGCGTATTTTGATTCCGCCGGGAGAAATACACTACGCCGCCATACCTTACGGGCCAAAATCTCTCTGAATTCCTCCTAGAGCCAGGTAAAGTACGGCGGCGTAGAGTATCTCTGATACTCTGCGGGAATCTAATTCTTTCTGAATCTGGCCCAATATACCTATTTATTTTATGCAAAGCATATGGAGCTGTTTATATCTTGTACAAAGTAAAATGGCCAACATATCAGTGTGTTCTGGACCAGTCATTGTCTGGTAGACAAGTAAAGCTTTTATCCAGTAATTACTATGTGTTCTATGTGGTTTCCAAGTAAAGGTTCTTTCTTGATAGCTGAAACATCTGAAGACTAGCAGTGGACTGGAAGGACTGTTGGTTCTACTTTTAATTTTCATTAAATGATTTAGGCATTAGATTTGATATCTGGCACCTGTATGGTAATGTTCTGCCAAAACCCATACCTCATAATCAACCGAAGAAACCCAGAAAAGCTCCCTTGGGACTTAGCAGAGGCAAAGGATAAAGCCTTCAGCACAAAATAAGCAGGTTGTGTATAATGCATTAAAGATACTTCAGAATGATGATTTGGTATATTGTTCCATTGCTTTGTCAATACTGCTTTGTTATAATGAGAAGGATATTCTAAGTTCATAATGATAATTCAAAAATCACTTTGCTCACATTATTTGTAATTTGGCAGTTGAACAAACTATTATATATATTGATCACACTGTATAAAAACAACTTATTTCTAATACTTGAGAAATTTACCCAGCATCACTGTTGTTTCCACAAAGTAAAGCATCTTTTGATCCACTCTTTTTGAATATATTTCCTTAAAAATTAAAAGAAAGGGAGGTTAAGTTAAATTGCAAAACAGGATAATAATACACTTAATGGATAATATCAATATAGTTATATTCCCTATTTATGTAATTATCCACTTGAATAGCCATTAAAAAAAAAATATTTGCATTATTGGTGAATACTAATGGAGGGGATCGGGAGGAGATGATTTATCCAATGAGTTCCCTGATCTTGAGATTTCAGTGGTAAGACTTATTCTGGCCATACACTCCACGAAAAACGAACAAGCTTTCGAAAAACAAACGTTCAGTCGTGAGCGCAAACGATAGTGCCATCATGTAATGACCGATAAATCGCTCAGTGGACATAAATAAAATAAAAAATTGTGAATATCTCCTAAACATCCAGTGCTTATGAGATATTCACACTGGATGCAGTCGGTGAGGTCACCAGCACATGTGCTCTAAAGGTATGCTGCACCTTCAGAGCTTTATGCCGCAGCCGAGGGTTCCCGGCCACTCATACAGCCAGAGCCCTTCAAACCGGGAAGGAAAACTGGGGAGATGGAAGCGCATTATGCGATTGCCTTGTAGGGTTTTTTTTTTTTTTCTGAAATGTTGCAGTTTACTACCACTTTATCCTTTATCTGCCTACATGCAGGGATGCCATTAATCCAGAATGGGCTGCTATGTCACAAGCAAACCGCAAAAATGTAAAACTAGCCTAACAGGAAGTCACATCACAGCAGCAAACAAAAAGCTAATTTAGGCATTTGGAGGAGTTTGAGAGAACTAGAAGGTAATTTTTTGCGTTAAAATGTGTTGTGTTGTAAATGCTATAGACTTCCTAATAGTTCTAACTATGCAGGCACCGTAACTGCTTTTGCTTAGTTTCAGAAATGATCTGTCTTACCTTTTTTACAAGGTTAAAAAGTTATGTCACGTGACCATGCATCTCTCCTTCTTGAGAGTAGAGGGGCAGGATTACAGGACACAGTGCGCCTATATTCCATAAACTATTTAGCCTTAGGCAAGATTCAGGTTGTGCTTGAGCAGGGGAGTGTTCAAGAGGCAGGCCATGATTGAGAGGCGGTGAGTACCTGAGGCAGGCTGTGATTTGTCAGTGGGTGTGTTGGCTGAACAAACTACCCAATACCGACCGGCTGGGCCAGCATCTGTGCTTTGTGTGGTCAGTTTAGGACAAATAAGAAAGATAACTGGCAGGGTCAGCCAGGTATTTTAGATGGAAGATGTACATGAAAATGACAGATCAGATACTATCATTTATAAAATATACATATGTGAACATACACATAGCAAATATATACATATATATATATACACAGTATATATATATATACATATATACAGTATATATATATACATATATATGTATATATATATATATATATATATATATATATATATATATATATATATATATATATATATACACATATATATATATATATATATATATATATATATATATATATATATATATTAAGGGTGACATACACTTTAAGATATACTGTATAATTAACTAGAACTTTATTTTACACAAGAGTTTAGTACCACTTTAAAAACAATACAAATGTAGTAGTCTAGTGCAACTGTCCAATATGGCCATTAACATCCCATTCTAGAAAATCACTTGACTGTATCAATGTCTAAATGAGAATATGTAAAGATTTTTTTTTCTTAATTTTTTTTACTGAATCTTTTGAAAGGTAAAAAAAAAGCACAGGTTTTTTTTTTTAACAATTTTTTTAGACAATTGTTAAATAAGAATGTTGAGCATGCAACATAAAATATACTGTATATTTGCCTTTTGGCACATGCTCGCTGATCATTGGAGTAGGCCTTAGCCTCTGCCATTCTGGAAGTGACATGTAACCTTAGATTCTACTAATGACCAGTCTGGGTGAGCGTTTGACCTGTGATGATGTGGAAGTGATGTTCTCTAGAGAACATAAATACTTTAATCCCTCGCTGCAAGGCACGGAAGGCAGCAAAGCAGAAGATCTAGCGCACTGAGTCTCCTCCCATGCACGTGTTTAGTAAGCCAGGTAATCTCCTGTCACCCAGGCACTGGCCCCAGTGTTGCTTCCTCTAGCGTCACAGTCATATTTGCTTAGCAATGTCAATATCTGTACATGAATAGGACATACACTATAGATTTATCTTAAAGATACACAGGAGCACTTAGCTGGTTCATCCTCTGAGTCATAAAAAGTCTATAAAACACATTCACAGTTTCACAAACTTGAACATGGCATTGACTGTTTTGTGTTTTTACACAAAAAAAACCCATTACAGTAGAACCTTCCATTATACTCCATGGAGTTCCTATGAATCAAGAAGTAACCCTGATTGTTTAATACATCTAAGGAGCCCAAGTCACCCGTTCAGTGCTACATTTCCCAGCCTTCCCACAATTTCTCCTGTTTTTACCACTTATAATTTCAACATAGTCTCATATATATATATATATACATACCAGTATGTAAAAAATGAGGCCAGATTTTGATAAGCTCCCTGACCGCAGACCCTGACAACCACCAGGCAGGGGTTGTTGGGAAAAGGCCCTTGTCCTCATCAACATGGGGGCAAGGTGCTTTGGGGTGGGGGGTGCAGAACCCACCCCCCTGCCCCAAAGCACCCATCCCTCCCATGTTGAGGGCATTCAGCTTGGTATGGTTCAGGAGGCATGCTCGAAAAAGGGTCTGATATGGATTTTGGGGGGACTCCATGCCTTTTTGGGCGTGGGGGTCCCCTCTGAAACCATTCAGTTGTTTTCGCAAAAAAAATTGCCAGCAATTTTTTTTTTTTTTTTATTCAATTCAGCTTTCAGCACGAATCCTATCTTCCCAGCCCGATCCTTAGGAACCAGCTTTATACAGTGTGTTTTACAGTGCATTTGAAGAGAAAGATGTTTTAAATGCATGAAAACTGCATTCAAAAACACATAAAAAACCCTGGTTTAAAATCACAAAATGCACTGAAAAACGTGCCTAAAAAAACGCATCAAACGCAGCTGCATAGGTGTGAGCCTAGACTTAAGGCCTCATGGACACTGGATGTTTTGCTAACTCTCCTAGACTCCTTTTCTCCTGGCAGCAAAGTTTTATCAGAAAGAATGTTTTATGCTTGCAAACTCTTGTAATGCCTTTGGGCGGTAATTAATTTCAGTAGCCAGAATGATATAATATTCTGGCCACTGAAATTAATTAATGATCATGCGCTTAACACAGGTAACGCATAGGTGCTTTTAGATGCATCATGCATTTTTCTGCCAAAACTCTGCTAATTCTGAACACATTGGCTATTGGTATGGCATCACAACACACTGTGCTGTGCAAAAATGCAGCATGTCTATTTTTTTTTAGTACATTTTTTTCACTGCATCACAATGGTGTGAACTCAACTCAACTCACTCACTGCAATATTACTATAGCAATTTCTCCTGCTGTGCTATTCTGTTTTGACATAGGGACGGCCCATCCCCCACAACACACCAGTCAACGCTTTCAGCCATTGGCTGAGAGCACTGATTGGGAGCCAATAAGTAGACATTTTTAAGTCATGCCCCATTGACAGAAGTTGGCCAACTGACCGGCTTCTTTCAGACTGGCTGCAGGACATACAGGCCAAATGATGATTAAACCAATCGATGTCGCCCAACACTCATCTGGTGTATACAAGGCCTAAAGGTGTTGCAAACCCTCCTGTTTTTGCACCTTAATCCATCCTATGCATTAAGGTAAAAAAACTTCAGGCAGTCACCGGCCTCCCAGCACCACCATTTTACTTACCTGAGCCCTGGAATGTCCCACAGTGAGGACGTGAAGTCTCTCTGCCCTGTGTTCTTGGCTCTTGATTGGATAGATTGATAGCAGCGCAGCCATTGGCTCCCGCTGCTGTCAATCAAATCCAATGACGCAGGCACCAGGGGGCGGGGCCAATTCCTGCATTCGGCAGCTATGGATGCAAAATGCTGGACACAGGAGCGTGGCCGCAAGGTAACCCCCCGGGAGAGCGCTTCTCCTTAAGGCCGCGTACACACGATCAAATCTGTCTGCTGGAAACGGTCTGCTAGACCGTCCCAGCAGACAGATTCGATCGTGTGTACGGGCGAGCCGACGGATTTGGCCACCCGACAGATTGCAAAGCATGCTTTGAAATCTATCGGGTGGGAACCCGTCCGCCCGACATGTCTGCTGGTTAGTACACTTACCAGCAGACATGTCGTCTCGCACCGGCGCCGAATGGATTTGGCGCATGCGCGGAAGTGTTTTACTTCCTGGTGCGGTGACGTGGTGGCGTCAACGTCACCGCCACGTCACCGACACGTCAGCGCGCCGTCTGCTGGCGGGGATTTTGGTTTGCTCGTGTGTACACGCGAGCAAACCAAAATCCAAAGAGACAGATTTGTTCAAATCGGTCGGTCCGACCGATTTGAACAAATGAATTGCCTCGTGTGTACGAGGCCTAAGGGTTTTCTGATGCGGGGAGGAGCCGCCGGAGCCGCCAGGGGACCCCAGAAGACGCCGTTTGGGGCCACTCTGTCAAAACAAACTGCCCAGTGGAGGTAAATATGACATGTTTGTTATTTAAAAAAAAAAAAAACTTTAGTATCACTTTAATGGTTTATTGCCTTATCTGTGCTGCGCAGTCCAACAAATATGGTGTGAAAAAACACAGCAAGAACACCTTAAAATATGTGCTCCAATAAAATTTACTATACATGCCTTCCCCTTAAGTGTTCTTCTCCCCAGCATCCAATGGGTTACTGCAGTGTTTTGGTCCTCTAGGGTGTTACTATGTTGACAGGATTACCGACTATCAGTGTGTAACATGGGCCAGAACTTTATCATCACTGCATAGGAATTTTCTGACAGAGGCAGGCAGGTCAGCAGTCAGCAAGGGGAAGATAATGGAGGCACAGTCTATTTCGGCTGTGCTTCATTCTCTATTTAGGCATAGATCACAGAGTACAGAATCTGTTTTTCTTCCAACCTACTGATCAACTACAGTGCTGCTGTATCTGAGGGAAGCAATACACGTAGGTGAAGTCCATGATTAGATGTCAAATGTCAAGTAGAGTACACGCTCTACACATAATGAACTAAAGCATCATGTTCAAAACGCCCAACGTATCAAGACTTAAACACAATCACATTTCACTAATACGAAGATGTACATATATATACGTTCCAGACTATTTCACCTAAACGTCAGCACATCAGATTTATTTTTTACAGCTCTGTAGAGTAATACGTGCAGGAATTTCCCATAATGCCTCTGGGAATCACACACTTTTTTTCTCTAATTTAGCTCTATAACTGGCATTATTCAGAAATGCAGTACTGTGCGCAGGTTTTAGGCAGGTGTGAAAGAATGCTGTAAATTAAGAATGCTTTCACAAACAGAAGTGATAATAGGTTATTTTTATAAATTAACAAAATGGAAAGTAAATAAACAGAAGAGGCACCCAAATCAAATCAATGTCTGGTGTGACCACCCTTTGTCTTCAAAACAACATCAATTCTTTCAGGACTACACTTGCACACAATTTTTTAAGGAACTCGGTAGGTAGGTTGCTCCAAACATCTTGAAGAGCTAACCACAGATCTTCTATGGATGTAGGCCGCCTCAAATCCTTCTTTCATGTACAGTTAAACCTTGGATTGCAAGCATAATTAGTTCCAGAAACATGCTTGTAATCCAAAGCACTTGCATATCAAAGCAAATTTCCCCATAAGAAATAATGGAAACTCAAATGATTCGTTCCACAATCATTTATTCATAGGTCCTTCAGTTTATAGTCCTTATGAAAAGATTATAGCAATGTGACCATAAAATGTCCATCCACAAGGGGATTAGAAGCAAAAATCCAGCAGGAGCTATAGAGTATAAAAGAGAAGAGAGGCGTCTCTAAGTGTAGCAATATGTTGCTAAATGTTGTACCTTCATTAAATGTAACCATATTGTTACACTTATGCCGCGTACACACGATCGGTTTGTCTGATGAAAGCGGTCTGGTCATGCCTCCTATTTGTGAAACTGAGCTTTGGGGCGGAGGACGGGAGCAGGTACCTGATTATGACAGGTACCTGCTTCCATTCCGGTCACATGCGCAATGGGCACCCAGTTGTGCAGCCGCAAGCTGTCACAGCCGGGTACCCATTGTAGAGATGCAGCTGCTGCCGAGGGAGGATGGTCAAATAGGGCTTGATTTACTAAAATTAGATAGTGCAAACTATTATGCAGCTGTCCATGGTAGCCAATCAGCTTTGAACTTCAGCTTGGTCAATTAAGCTTTGACAAACAGAAAGCCTTGAAGCTGATTGGCTATCATGCACAGCTGCACCACATTTTTCATTCTCAGTTATAGTAATTCAACCCCACAGTGACTATAACCTTTTGGGATATGCATTACTTTTTAACAATTTCATGTGTTTTATTGTATAAATAAAGCTGTATTTGCGTTTATATTCTGTTTGTAGTTACACTTAAAGTGTATGTTAACCCCCCAAAAAATTGTTACCTTAAAGCATGTTACACAGCACAGCTTGTGCTGTGTCATTTGGACCCCCGTATCACCTAAATTACCTGGCTGATTCTGCTATGCCCTCCCCTCTGCAAACAGACAATGATAATCATGGCTGCTGAACTCTGACCCCGTCATCCGCAGCCTGCTATCTGTCTCCTGTGTCTTTCTCCCCCTTCCTCCCCCTCTCTGTCTATGTATGTATATGTCTCTGCTTATACAATGTGCCTGTGTCCTTCTGCGCCCCATCATCCCATCCTCTCTGAACCATTATAAGATGTTTACCCGTGCCCGTGTTCTGTAAAAAAAAAAATGGTGGACACACTCTGAGGATGGCAGCCTCTTTTTAAACACTTAAGACCCAGACCAATATACAGGTTAAGGACCTTGCCCCTTTTTGCGATTCAGCACTGTGTCGCTTTAACTGACAATTGCGCGGTCGCGCAACGTGGCTCCCAAACAAAATTGGCGTGCTTTTTTTCCCACAAATAGAGCTTTCTTTTGGTGGTATTTGATCACCTCTGCGGTTTTTATTTTTTGCGCTATATGACATTATTGCAATCTAAGGGCATTGCCTTCTGGAGCGCCAGATACCCAATCTACCTTCAACATTTAGAGACATCTCTTTAGTGTTGTCAAGGTAGATCTTCATCTCTCATAGCTTGCCTACCTTTGCTTTAGGGCAGTGGTTCTCAACCTGGGGGTCAGGACCCCCTCGAGGGTCGAATGATGATTTGCCATGGATCACCAAATCCTGGGATGTTCCTGAAGCCTGCACCACTCTCCAAGCCTTTTTACAGCTGCCCAGCTGGGCTGTTCCTGGAGCCCGCGGCCACCCACTCAGCTTCTTCGCAGCCACCCACTCAGTTCACTGACTGGTGAGGAATGTGAAGTGGGAGGGGCTGGAGGAGACCCTATTTCCCCGATTTCGGCATAGGCGCCGCTGCTACGAGACACCACAAAGTCAAAGACAGCGTGAGTAATACTACCTGTGATTATAGTTGCCATTAAAAGTCCCCACTACAGTTCTTAGTTCAGAAGATGACCTTGATCAAGAGTACCTAAGTTGGCTGATCAGAACTCCCCCCAGCATTGCCACTCATACCATTCCCCCCACCAAGGAGTAAGAGAAGGAATACAAATAGACAATACATGGAGGAGAGAGGAAAAGAGGGGGAGGAACAAAAAAAGGGGAGAGAAAGAATAAGAGAAAGATAAAGAAAGACAGCTAGAGAGAGGGAAGGGGGGGGACAAGAAATTAGGATAGAGAAAGATAAAAGGGAAAGGAAAACAAAGAGAAAGAGTGGTACATCCTAAAATGCACCATAAGGGGTTTAATACTGTACGAGTGGAAAGGACAAAGGGAGTGCTAAATGCCTAAGGGTTAGTGGTGCAAATTACTTGTCTTGCCTTGGGTGCTGACAACCCACGATACAAAAATAATTTTACTGTTAGGGTCCCAACAACTTGGGAAATTCTATCAAGGGGTCACGGCACTAGAGGGTTGAGAACCACTGCTTTAGGGGATACTTTATTAATTTACATTTGTTTTGTTTAACAGATGCACAGGAAGTAAAAAAGAGAAAAACACAAAATAAAAGATTGAATAATACTGCAAGTCTTGCCATACTTAATATGACAATTGCTTTCAAAACATCTCATGGGCATGCACGGATGGATTTAAAAGCCCTTAAGTTTCAAGTTATTAGACTGCAAAAAAATAAAATTCCCTGTCAAAAAAGGAACAGGTTTAATTTTCCAAGAAAATAATTGATTGAAAGAACTGGTCTATAGAGACCATTCAATGGACTATTACACCTTATCCTTCATGGCAGATGGTAACATGTTCAGCTATAAAAGCCTCCATCAACACAATTTATAGCGCTGTGTAAGAAACTATTGGGGATAAGCCTTATCTTTATTTTGCAATTCCCACTGAAGCTGTGTTTAAGCACTTTGCAAATGTGCTTTAGGTGTTCTATACAACCAATTCTGACCTTTGTACATGTTGATTCAATTAGGGATGTCTTCTGGATTTAGAAGCGGTTTGACAAATATATTTTAGTTTGTTTTACCAATCAAGTGGAATTCCAGATTACACTATGCATCAGAACTAAGGCCACAGTTACTTCACACTGTTTATAAAGATTATTACCTATAGGGACCAAAACCAGACTATATTTAGAGCACATGACATGTACCTGTACTAACATAAACCATGTTAAGCTAAATTAAATATAGCACTAACTATTGTGCAAAGTATTTGTCAGGATCCACTTAGTGCTCCTGATTCCAGCATCCGGATGTTAGCTGTTGCATTCTTTCTGTCTGTTTTTACCTGCAAGGTGATAGATGGTCAGTCACCTGTTATAAGCAAACCGAACACTCTATCCCTTGCTTGTGATAAATACCTACATTGTTCCTGATCAAGCCTCCCGCTTCTTTGCACTGCTTTGCGTCTGTCCTGGTGTGGTGGCCAGGCAGTAAAGCATTGTGTATAAGTCCTGGGGGCAACCAAGTACCAGTAGGTCTGCTTGCCTTAAGGGAAAGGGGGCTGCTATAGGTGAAGCACACAGTAGCTAGCTATAGTGTCTGACCACCTGCATTGGGGTAGACGATACATTTGTGACAGTATTGCATTATGTACTAGAAGGTTCTTGGAAACAGCAAACGGCTTTACTTTTATGGAGGATATTAGATTATGTCTTACAACAATAGAAACAGGAAGAGAACACAAACAAGTGCATATAATACAATAAGGATGGTACTTCCTCTAATTACCTTACCATAGATGACACACTAATATACTACAGTGCCATCTGCTGGATAGATAGGTATAATGCATATACACAGTCAGGCCGCGTACACACGACCGGTTTCGTCGACAGAATCCATCAAGAAACTTGGTGGGAGAGCTTTTTTGCCGATGAAAACGGTCGTGTGTATGCTTTTCATTGAGTAAACTGTCGAGGAACTCGACAAGGAAAAAAGAGAGCAAGTTCTCCTTTTCCTCAACGGGAGTCGTCGTGTTCCTCGTCGGGCTGGTTTTCCAACGAGAAACATGTTGGTGTGTATGCTTAGAAACCTGCGCACCTTCGGTAAAAGTGGTATTTGTAATAGAGATAGCACATTTGTCACGCTGTAACAGACTGAAAAGTGGCAAATGTCTCTTACCAAACTTTTACCTAACACAAAGTAACATGAGATTAGCAAAAGCAGCCCCAAGGGTTGTGCCAGTGGAATCGAACTTCCCCTGCCATCTATGTGTTGAAGTCACCGAGTTTGAGAACGAGGAGACGAGGAGATTTGGTCTTGACAGTGTGTACGCAAACATGGAGAAAGAAAGTGCAGCGCTATACTAATTCGTTTTGTGAAAATGCTGCCAAATTCACATAATAATGTGAAATCAAACAAAAATTGTATGTAAAAACATAGTAAAAGACAATTGTATTCAACATGTGTGGAATACTGGTAAAGTCCATACATATGTTGGCAAACTGATGAGTGAAGAAACCAACCAAACAAAATAAACAAAAATGAACAGTTCATAGGTGTGTCCCAAATGGATGAATGAAATCTTCACATATGATGCCAGTTCAAGGAAATTAAGACAACAATGATGGCGTGTCTGTAGTAACATTCAGACTATCAAAATCAATGGAAATGGATACTCTTACCAGCTGTGGTGGACTCACATGTTAGTACTAACAGCAAGTCAGATCAGGCATGGTGGTCACAACGGACCCTGGGCTCTGTGCGTTAAAAGGTTTTGCAGCGATGGTCACTCCGGCTGAGATGATGGATTCAATCTTGGTCGGATACCTCACTTCAGGGACAGAAACCCGGATAGCAAAGGGCCAAAATGGAGGAATGGCCAGGCTCATGTATCAACACAACATGTGTGGCATGGGAAAAAGAAAAAAGAAATGCTCCCAATGGTGCAGATCAAAAAACCAATGAAGGCTTTATTTAAATAAATGAATAAAATCACGTGAAAAATATATCTAAAAGCAGTATGGGGTACTATGGATGTTACCCGATGCGTTTTGGCTCAAAGCCATCAACATGGGCATCAAAGCCATCAACAGGGGCAGGGGCCAGATGCCCCTGTTGATGGCTTTGAGCCGAAACGCGAATTTGGCAGCATTTTCACAAAACGAATTAGTATAGCGCTGCACTTTCTTTCTCCACGTTCACTTTGACTTTGTTTGTCTGTGTGCTGGCTGCTACATTGTTTTTTGCCTTTCTTTGACAATTAGCGCAGTTGTTTTCCCCACTCTTACAGTTCGTACGCAAAGACAGCTTGTCAAGTTTCTCGACAAGCCTAACAAGGAACTCATCGAGGAAAATTATGTGTCTTTTCCGACGAGTTCCTTGGTCGTGTGTACGAGGCCTCACAGTATGTAAGCAGATTTCTGTTGTTCTTCCAACACACCTTCTCAACAGCATAAGCTTTGTCAAATTGTATTCAGCTTCTTCTGTAGATAACTATGACATCCTTCAAAAAAAGGCTTGATGAGTGCATCGGCAGTCATATCTTCTGACGGGCAGTATTGGATGTCAATAATTCCTTGCTCTTGATTGTCCCTCAGTAGGTGATACCTGACGTTGATGTGTTTGGTCCTGGGATTGACCCTTTCTGATTGCGTACATTTTATACAACCCTGGTTGTTTTTAAAAATGGGAATTGGTTTTGACATGTCTATCCCAATGTCCTCAAAAAGTTGACGAATCCATATCGCTTTTCGAAAATTGTGTGCTGCTGCAATGTACTCCGCTTCAGAAGAAAGAGCAACAGTTGTTTGCAACTTATGGTTCCTTTCCCATACTGGAAGATAAATCCACTTGTGGGTTTGCAGTCTGTGCAGGCTCCAGCCCAATCAGCATCCATATACCTGACCAATTTAGGATCCGATGTTGCTGGTATCCTTAACTTCATCTGAATTGTTCCTTTGAGGTATTGAATCACTAATTTTTTATTTGCGTTCCAGTCACACTGACAGGGAGCTGCGACTTTCCTGCATAGTATGCCCACTGCTGCGCCTATGTCTGGTCTTGTCACAGTGGCAACATATAGCAGTGTACCAATTGCTCTGCGATACGTATCATTGTCGGGTGGGAAGTTTTCTGCTTAATTGCTCTTTAGATAGCCTGGTTCCTTTGCATCTTGAATATGGAATTGTTCCAAGATTTTGGAGATTTTCTGAGATTGGTTGAGAAAATAACTTCCCTCTTTTTCTCTCTCTATTTGGATTCCCAGATAGTAGCTAATGTTCGTTAGCTCTTTGATTTCAAGATTTTCTCTTAGTTTGTGACCTATCTGATTGTAATCCCCTTCTTGTATATCTATCTGTCTTCTTGATTCCTGGAGTAGAGACAGGGGCCTGCTTTACTTCTTGAGAATCCCTCTTTAGTAAGTACTTTGTTCCCTTTCTCATTCCACATCCTTGCAGATTGCTTGAGACTGTAGATGCTCTTCTGAAGTTTACACACAAGGTTGTCTCCTTGCTCAAACCCCGGTAGTTGTTCGATGTAGAGATCTTCCTTAAAGGGGTTGTAAACCCTTGTGTTTTCACCTTAAAGAGGAAACAAACCCTCTAGAAATGTTCCGGAAAAAAAAAACCTGCAAGAGAAAGGCATAATGAGCTAGTATGCATAGAATACTAGCTCATTATGAATGACTTACCTGAGATCGAAGCCCCCAAAGCACTCCTCATCCCCCTCCTTGGCCGCCACCATGTCTCCTCCGAGTGACTTCCGGGTCTCGCCACTCCGGCGCTGTGACTGGCCGGAGCGGCGATGACATCACTCCCGTGCAGATCCCATTCAAGAATCGCCACGCTCAGTGCGCCTGCGCAGTTGTCGATGCATTCTTTTTGGCAAATATCTCCTAAAGTGTGTAGGTTTAGGAGATATTGTAAACACCTAGACAGAGAGGGTTTACAACCACTTTAATGCACGCTAAGGTAGGAAAAGAATTGGGGGGGTTACAAGTGGTCATGCGATCATGTGATCCCGAATGAATAGAAAGTGTAGTCAATGCAAATAGAGTAAAATTACCAAGGCAATAATAGTGTGTCATCAAAGTCTGGAGGTAAGAAATGCTTAATCCAAGGAAGCCAGATTTTCTCAAATTGACTAATTCGATCTCTTTTGATTGCTTCTATTTTAGCATTAATAAGAGCATTATTAGTTCTGTGTATGGTTTTAGCTAGAATTAAATTATGAGTTTTCCCTTTTTGCATTAGCAATGGTTTGTAACTCTACGAAGTTCTAAGTTGATCATTTTGCATTGATGCACCCCACATCTTATCTGGCCCCCAGGACACTTGCATTGCACTGTGTAGTGTAAAAAACAAACAAAAAAAACAAGAATCTGTTTGTAAAGACTTGGTGGCTCAACACAAACTGACCATGGTGATCAGAGCTCAGCAGCCATGATTATCGTGGTCAGCACAAAGAGGGGGACACAGGAAAATTTAGGATCAGCCAGGTTTTTACAGCTTAAAGAGGGGCAGGTTAGACAGCACAAGCACTGTGCTGTGCTGTTTAAAGTGGTTGTACACCCTGTACAACCACTTTTACTTACAGGTAAGCCCATATTAAGTCTTACCTGTAGGTGCTGGAAATATCTCCTAAACCTCCACGGTTTAGTAGATATTTACAATAAAGCTGTGCCCTGATGTCTACAGCGCATGCACCGATGGCTACGGCGCATGCACACTTTAGAAAGGGCAGATTGAGCCATTTCTAAAGGGGTTCCCACGCGCATGCACGGGAGTGATGTCACGCGACTCTGGCCAGTCACAGAGATGGAGTTTGTGGCCCTGGAAGGATGAGGGGTGAAGATGCTCGGTTTCAGGTAAGTGACACATAATGGGCTACTATGCGAAGTGGAAATATTATTGGATAATTTTAGATTTTAGAAAAAAAAAAACACACAACACTTTTTAATTTTGTTTTGTGGACAATATATCACTGACACTATTTAATTACACTGGATTCATCATATTGTGGATGTATATTTGCACTATATTTTTGTCTAGTTCTGTTGTTTGTATATATTTTATGTCACATGTGCTGTTTTTTACCTTTTATGAATAAAATAATCTGACCGGAAAAAGTTGTATCATTAGACAGCTTGAATTTATCAAAAAGGTCTGCCGAGATTGTTCATTAACGTTAAAATGTCAGTGTAAATGGCCAGAATTAATGCACTGATTAGTTTGCAGTAAGCATGTACTTATCCAGACTGTAAAAGTGACTTTGGTAGCCATGTGCTAGAACTTCTTTCTATATCAATGACACTGTGCTTCAGTCTGGAGCCCCTAGGAGTAAATAGCTGTGTGCTTCCCCTAATGAATTCCCACACAGAAGCTCCAATTCCGCCTGCTCTAGCTGCAGACAATCTGTCATGCAAGACCGATCAGGCAAACCACTCAGCTGCTAACACAAAGCAGAGTGCTCTCTTCAGAGACCTACGTGCTGTCACTCCTATCAAAGAGAGTGAAGAGACAAAACACTAAGATACAAAAGCGGGCTTTAGAAACTATTTACTAAGCAAAGGCTGAAAATGCACTTAAGTTCCTCTCCAATTCATTTGTGCTTAAATATACATATGTATGAAGTCTAACACAGTAAGGCTATAATAGGATTCGGTGCTATCCCCATGCAATATATATTCAGTGACGGGACAAACTCTTCTTTCTGTCTGCTCTATAAACACTCCGCTGGGCAATGTACGATGTATAGTAAGCTGTAGCAACCAGAATGAATTTTTGACTGATCTCACTTCAATAAACTAAGTCTAATTTGTTGTTGTGGGCTTCTTTGCATGTCTTCAATGCTTTTTGCATTTGCTGCTTACCACTGACTATTTTTGAATAGAAATAAGGTTTGTTGGGACCCCAGAGGCCCAAAAAAGGGTGAGTGAGGGCAGGGGGACTATAGCGGTACTAGGTAAAAGGGTTAAAGATGAGGTACAAAATGAATCAATTTATTATAAATAACATTAAAAAAAAACAGGAAAAACACAATATTAGTAAAATACATCAACAGTATTCTAAAATAGACAAATTATACGACCAGCCAGTTCATCACCAAGATGGTTAGGGACCCTGATCAAAGGGTGGTGGTGAGGCGCAGGGGGTCATATAAGTTAGGATCTCATCTCTACTAGTTTCGCTACTGTGGTAGCTTCGTCAGGAGATTTATTCTGTGCATCAAGTGTCCGCTCGCTAGGGGAACAAGGTCCAACGTGGAGAAGAGTTCTCACACGAGGAGGGGGGCCAGATGGAAGGGGTTGCCCCACTGCAGAGGAAGACCTGTGTGCAACTGTATAAGGTATTAAAAAAGGTTTGGGCCCTGGGATCTGTCTGGTACTTGGCAGCAATTTGAAATCAGAGCCACATCTGCAGCTGTATGTAACCGGTTAGGCCATATCAGCAAGCAAGGGGGTAATCTGGGTAAGAAAACACTTGGCGTTTGATGAAACCGCAAGTGTATCCCAGGGCCAGGTGTGCATCACAACAATAACCTTGTTATAGGAAAGATCTGTTTCTGGTCCCTCCCCATACTAGTATTAACTGAAACGATTGATAGTAAATTTCAATTCCATTTCCCTAGCAACCAATCAAATTTAATGTTAGGATCCTTTCACACAAGTCCAATCAGAAGGGGATTTACCAATCTAGTCAAACTATCCAGTCCCGTCAGTAGGGTATCCGTGATGACCAGATGCTTGCTGAGCTGGATAGGACTGATGCCACAAAGGTGGCAACCATGCCCATTCAGTTTTTTCTTTAAGCATTTTACTTCCTTTGACTTTCTGGACCCATGTTGGGCAGCCAGATAAAAGCAGACTGGTGTCATTTCGTATTAGACTACCTCTTATCTATCGCATTTAGGTCCATAAACTTGGAAAAAGATGCAGACCTTTTACACTTTTTTTCTGGACATGGACAGAATTGGAGGTAATTCCATCCATATTGCAAAGTCCAGTATGGGATGAGAAAGAAAGTTTACTGCTTAGAGGTCCCAGGGAACTGCAAGGTGGAGTCCAAACACCTGGGTGCAGGCACTGCAATAGTATGCAAAAATGTATGGAGAAAAACCGGGACGGCCGCACTCCAAAAAAATGGTTCCTTTTAATAAAACTGGTCACAACATGAACATATCACAGCAAAAAATCAGAAGAAAGGCTGACGCGTTTCACACTATCATACATAAGCACTGTATGATAGTGTGAAACGCGTCAGCTTTTCTTCTGATTTTTTGCTGTTTCTCCATACATTTTTGCAAGTCCATCCATATGTTTACATCTGTCTGCTCAAAACCAAAAATGCAGCCTCCGATCTAATCGTAGTATTCATGTGAACAGGTCCTTAGTGTAGGGAAATAGGTGAAAGATAATTGCTAATGCATTAAAAGAGTAATATGTTTTTTGTTTATTTTTTGACATTTATACTTACCAAGGTGGATGCAGCAGACCAATGCTGCAGCTGTCCCCCGGTGTCTCTGCACTGAGAACCGAGCCACCAAACATCGCCAATGGCTCGGTTCTCACTCCTCCCCGAGAGGAAAGCTGCTGCCTGTCAGTCAGAATCTCTCCTGCTCTGCTCCTCCACGGTCATTGGAGCACTGAGCAGTGGAGGGGTGGGAATCGGTCATCTCAGCAGCTCGCTGAGACTGCCATAAGTCAAGGCAGGTGGCAGATCCAGATCCAGACATTCTGCTACTGATTAACAATTTGTCTCTCTTATGAGTGGGTGAGTGTAGACCCAGGTTCTACATTCCTACCAAATGTAAAACGTCACCATGAACTAAGGTGGTTGACCTTTTTTACCTCTCTCTGTTTTAAAGTTGATCCTTCCTCCTCAGCTTCCATCACTGAGGGGTTGATTTACTAAAATTGGGGTGTGCGAAATCTGGTGCCGCTGTGCATGATAGCTAATCAGCTTCTAACTTCAGCTTGTTCAATTAAAGCAGAGTTTCACCCAAAATGGAACTTCCGCTTTAAGTACTGGTGACCCCCTGACTTGCTACATTTGGCATGTCATTTTTTTTGGGGGGGGGGAGCGGGTACTCAGTTTTGACAGGTACCCGGCTCCCATTTCCTCTCCTGGCACCATGGCATCGTAAGGAAATTCATCTACCGCCTCCTTGCAATCTTCTGGGATATGTCCCAGGTCCCAGAAGATTGCCTGGCCATTCACAACGCGTAGTTACAATGCCGGCACCGCAGAGAGGAGGGGGAGAGGTGCGAGGATTCGTGCGCCCACATCGCTGGACCATGGGACAGGTGAGTGTCTGTTTATTAAAAGTCAGCAGCTACAAAATCTCTGTTAGAAAAAAAAAGTCAGCAGCTACACTAATTGTAGCTGCTGACTATTAAATGGGTGGAACTCTGCTTTAGGCTTTGACAAAAAGGCTTAGCAGAGCTGCACCAGATTTTACATTCTCCAGGTTTAGTAAATCAACCCAGAGTGACTAAGCAACAGGTGCTCTTTCTCCTGACTGTAGGATCTTTGTTACCACTTTATAAAAGGGATGTAAACCTCTGGAAGACCCTGGTACAACTTATACTCACATCCCATTTTTTTGTATTGCCTTACTATGCCTAAATACATTGTGGATAATAACAGAGCAAGTATTAATTTGAAAAAGATGAAATAGCTTAAAATACCTGACAAGCTCATTAGCAAAATATGACATTCAAATTGTCTAGCTGTCTGTGACTTCAGTCCTTTCTGACCTAGAACAAATATGCAGATCATGAAAGTCATAATAAGGCCAGAACTTCTTATTTGCACATTTTTTCCAGGCAAGTGTATACGAAAGTACTGAATGGAATTACCATGACAGTCGGAGAACAAGCCATTTTTGAGCAAGTGGTCAGCAATGGGAACCTCCATACTTCTTTGGTATGGGGTCATTTTAAGAAGTGAATTTGATCAGTAGCCTTTTAGTTCTTATGCCACAAGACAGCTGTAGAAATGTAGAGATTTTTATTTAAATGCTGATGTAATTCAACAGAGATTGTACCTGAAATGATAATCACAGCATTCTTATGAATCCACTGATAGGATTACACATACAATATCTAATGTAACAACTTCCTAAACAATAGCGATTTCATCTGGATATCTTGCCCTCTATTATTCCCTGTTGGTATTTTCTGCTGAATCATGCTTTATGTCTTCCTGCAAGTGAGATGGAAGTATAGATCACAGTAAGAGTATTGGGAAAGCGAACACAAACACTCCATAAACCTTTAATTACCAGTGATTTTATTTCAGCTTGTATCTGGGTTTGGAATATAGGGCAGAACGTAGAGACAAAGCTGTGATCTGTCACAATGCAGTTCAGTTTTGGGCACCAGTTCTCAAAAAGGATATCGGGAACTGGAGAAAGTGTAGAGAAGGGCAACCAAACTGATAAGAGGCATGTTGGCGCTCAGCTACAGTATGAGGAAAGATTATAGGAACTGAATGTATTAAGAGGAGATTAAGGGGGTATATGACATTTACAAATATATAAGTCAACACAGAGGACACGGGGGCACTCTTTACGTCTAGAGGAATAGAGATTTCATCTACAAATACAGAAAGGTTTCTTCACAGTAAGAGATGTGAAAATATGGAATAGGCTCCCTCCATAGGTGGTTTCTGGCTAGAACAGTAGATTGCTTTAACCTCCCTGGCGGTATTATTCTTTCTGATTTTAGGTGCTGAAAGCGGTACCATTATTTGCAAGGAAATTTGGCATTTTATACTGTAGGCTTGTAATTCTTAGGAATAACTCACTTAAATCTGACCAAACATGAGTCTAATAGGCATCCCGTGTATGAAATTTTTTTAAAAACAAAATTATAAATTATAATATAATAAATAATTATTTATAATTATAACAAATAATAATATATTTATAATAAAAATTATTCAATAATGTAATCAACTCAAAAACACTGAAATTTGCTCAGTTGCAGAATTGTCGCTGTCATTATTATTATTTTTTTTTTATGACAAATTTCCCCACAAATCGCTATTGCTCAATTCTGCAAGTGATTATAATTTATTATCGCTGTTTTCTAGCTGATCTAAAACCATTTTTGACATAAAGGGACACTTTTGGTTGCTATGGACAATCTACAGATTCCAGGCAGTTTTTATTATATAAAAGAACATGTAGTGCACTGGGCAGACCACTAGGGACAAGTGGGGTGTGTATTTTTTACATACAGCACTGTAATCTATAAGATTACAGTATACTGTATGTAATGTGTTTGTTTACTTTTTTGAATTTGGCGCCGTTCTCCGCCTCCGTGTGTAGTAACGTTGCAGGGAGCGGAGATCGACGGCACACAGGGACACTGTGTGAATCGAGCGAGCCCCCGCTCGCTTACACAGCGCGGATGCTTCGCTGGATCCAGGAACAAGGTAAGCCAGCGCGCGCTGCAGGCTCTGCATAGCTACCCCGAGCGTGACTCGGAGATACCGATTTTAGCACAAAAAAAACACCCCGAGTCACGCTCGGGAATACTGCCAGGGGGGTTAAGAAAGACCTGGATTATTTCCTAAATGTACATAATATAACTGGGTCCTAACATTTATAGGTAAAGTTGATCCAGAGAAAATCCGATTGCCTCTCTGGGATCAGTTTTTTCCCCATGCTGTAGCAAATTGGAACATGCTTTGCTGGGGTTTTTCGCCTTTCTCTGGATCAACTGTGGGTACAGGGATTGGGTACAGGTATATGGGATTGTATGATATTTTTTATTTTATTCTTATGGTCGAACTGGATGGACTTTTTTCAACCTAACTATGTAACTATGTAAATTTACTATCAAACAGGATTCTAGACATTGCACATATTTCAGCAAATAGAGTGCTTTTGACTTCAATCATCTTATCAAGGAAATATGACATGATTCCAGGCCCAAATCTATGCTGAAAAAAAGCAACTCTATGCAGCTTTGTACAGTAGCAGGTTTAAACAAAATCACTTATAAATAGACTTACTGCTAAGTACATGAACCGTGACACAACATATAGACAGGAAGAATCATATTACTGTTCCTACGAGAATGCATATTTGAGATTTTTTGCATAAAACAACAAGTAACAAAAATACTACAACGCAGTGTTTGATCGCCGGCAAGACAAAAATACACAGAAAATGCACTGCTGCATTTGCTTATATAAGAAGCGTCAGTAACAAGGGACCTGTTCGTCTAGACAGCACTTTGAACTGCGGTACACAATAACTAAAACAAATACAATTAAATGTTTGCCAAGTGTGTCTCCTAAGCTATGTATCTTCAATTTTCTGACAGCAAATATACGGTGACGTCCATGTCTGTAATATCTGGAGGAAAGGAATTCGGAAGTGTTGTGCTTAAAGACACACAAACACATATTCATCATCTTGATTAGTCTTCTATACTTCAAAAAAAGGTGTGTGAAAAGTGCAATAGCAAGAAAAGTCACTTTGGCCCATATCAACCAATAACCCTTCAAGTGTCAATTTCGGAATATAGAAAAATAAAACAAGGTCTCAGATTGGTTGCTTCTGACCACAATACAGGCTAGGCTACACAGATAAATGTAATCTCTTGATACTGAGACCTTTCCTGGAAGTTGCCTCATTGGACTAAAAGCACTCTGCAGTGTAGTTGAGCATTATGGGAAATGTAGTTCCAAAATATCTGGGGTGCCAAGGTTCGCTATCACTGGGCTAGAGCAACACCGGAGATTTTTAGTAGTTCAAAAATGCTACTTTAATGCAAGAGAGACGCAGATGTAGAGCTGGATCATCCACAATGAGCGTAGGTCCCAGGGGATGTCCATGGTGTCCCGCAACAAGTTTACTGCCCCTGCAGGGAATTGCTCAGTTTGTCAAAGGGGAACAAACTTATCACTTCACAAGAGAGGATGTACTTGTAGGTAGATGGTGTCTGATGGGCTGGGTCTGCCTGTCGCTTCACAAGTAAGGATGCTCTTGTAGGCAGATGATGGGGCAGGTCATGCCAATACAAAAAATACTAATTGAAAAAAGGAAAGCTTCTACTATGCCTACGGACCGATTCTTCCTTAATTAGTCCCTAGACAGATGTTACAAATGACTCCCTACAAAGTGGGCTACACAAGTGGCATGTGGTAGCATGTAGTAGGTATCAGTCTTGCTTTAATTGTGTTAAAGAGTTGTGCAGAAAATGTTGCTACCCAATCCTATCAAATTAATACAAATACACTGTACCGTATAAAGCTGTCCATTCATGTAAAAATCTGATTGTACAATCTCTGCATATTCTTGTTTAGATTTGTCAAAACTAGGTAACCTAGGGCCTAAACAATGTGCACAGTTTGTATTCAATTAGGCAGGCCCTTGAATCACATAGTTGATGGCAGGGCCATAGCTTCAACATTGGAGAGACTAGGCTCTCAACACTTAGTAACTTAATACTGTAATCCAGTAATTTAGCAAAATCTACCATTGCAGTGCCCCTTCACTGCAAGGGTCAAATGCTCATTTAGCCTAGGGGTGCAGGCAGGGGTGGACTGACCATTGAGGCACTCGGGCACTGCCCGAGAGCCCCATGCCACTAGGGGGTCCCATCAGGGTAGCCAGGCTCAGTAAAACCAGGGACAGTATGTAAAAATCTGTTTTTTTTTTACATCTGTCCCTGATATGTCCAAAACCAACATGCTTTTGATGTGAAAATCTTGAGATTTTAGCTGCCCTGCCTCTGTACTGCCTCCTGGCTTGGTGGCCATCTGTAAACCCAGGGGCCCCATAATCTTCTTTTGCCTGGGGGCTCCATGAGTTGTCAGTCTGCCCCTGGGTGCAGGGATAAAGTGTAAAACGTACCCTCTTCCTGGCACCAACAGGCTCTAACCAAGGCACAAGCTCACCTTCTCACGTACAGTGTAAGGTTTTGGCACTGCACTGTACATAAGGATGGTTCATGGCCCATATATGGGCAGAAGAAAACAGTGCTGTAGTGAGATATAGGATTAGATAATACTTCTATCCCTGCACCCCATGGACTAAGAGAGCATTTGAACCATACATTGTGGGGTGGGTAGGGGGGCACAGCAAAGGTGGAGTTTGTCTAATGCCTATAGTTTAGATTGAATAACGTTCCTCTCCCAGGTCTACTCTGAACATTATCTTATTTTCCTTAAAGTGTAAATAACCTTACAATAGAAGTTCCTTACATTGGAAGTTCCGATCACCTATCAATGATGTAAAAATATGTGTGACCTGTAATTATATAAGCAACGTTGCCTTCTTGCTTCTGCTGCCTCTATGCAAATTCCTATGTACCAAAAGAGAAAACCCCATCCCTGGTTGTTGGTAGATGTAAAGGAGATTTTACAGGCAGATAAAACAATCACCAATTCTAAATTCACTTTGAAAAAACTACCTTAGCATTTGGTGTACACTGCCAAAACACATAAGGACTTTCAAAACTTTCCAAAACATCCATTATCAGTTAATGTCATTACAACTTTAACCGAGAAGCTCAAAAAACAGCACTGTGTAAAAGAATACAAAAAAAAGAACTTACCGTCATCATGAATGAAGTCCTCATAAGATTCCCATGTCAAGTTACTCCATTCCAGGCTGTCACCCTTGCTTTGGTTGTAAGATGTAAAATCTCGAACACATTTTTGTTTCAAATGGCCCATAAAGAGTTGTAGCCCTATCAGGGCAAAAACGCTCAAACAGAAAACTGTTAAGATCATAACATCTGCCAACTTCCTAACTGACTGGATAAGGGCTCCGACAATGGTTTTCAGTCCTATCGAAAATAAGATAAATAGTTAAAAACATAGCACATGAGTAATAAGTCCAGTTTAGTTTACTGCTACGTAGCGAGCTCTGATGCCATGGATATGAAAAGATACCTACTGCTACCATGAAAGGTACAAAGCTAGAAGACCATTATGTGTATGTTATATGAACTTATGTTTCTGCATAAGGCTTCATTATTCCTTCATTGAACAATGAGTGAATGATTAATTTTATGATTTCCAATAATATAAATGATCAAAATTGTAGGCCATGCTAATTATGCAAATAAATGTATACGTGCTTTAGACCAACGTTGCATAAAACAACAGAAGTATTTAGTAATTCATTATGCTTCATTTAAAAAAAAAAAAAAAAAAATAGAAAATATTTTTCATAGTTTACAATGGCATAGCTCTTTTTTTCCTCAACTTCTAAAGCTGGAAAATAGTTTCTATACTCTGCACAAGACACTGGAATAAATTGTTGTTTTAGCCCTGCATTAAAAAGCAACTCCATCAAATTGTCCTGTTCATATTAGATGGGGTTAAGCAGGATATGACCCCTTGATAGGACTTTTTTGTTAGTTAGTGAGACTGGGGATCTACTTGCAGGTAAACTCCTGGAAAGCATTCTCTCTATAGTTTTACAGGAAAGAGCTAGGGGCTAGCAACAGCACAATTTTACAAATATTTTAATTCTTCTTATGTGTACAGCATAATTGCTGGAAGTATGGGGGACCTCAGAAAGATTCAACATCACATAAAATTTATAGTATCTTGCAAGATAATTTTCTTAATCTCACCATGTATTGGTGATTTGTGAATTACTATTACAATATTTATCTAATTACATTTAGTAATTACTATTTTGTCTGCTCTATGTTCTAAATATATGATTTATAGTATTGTAAGTATTTATTTTAGTTTATTTTGGATAAAGATGACATATTTTTTTAGAATCTACAACAGTTCAGACAACCCCTATTGAAGTGGATCTTTACCCTCAATGTAAACTTCAATCCAAACCACCCCTCTACCACTCCTCTCCTTTAATAGAGCTTTTTTTGCTTTCCTTTCAATTAAAAATGTGCGGCCTCGCTCCCCCGCTCATGTCACTCGCCTACGCCAATGATGTGCAAAGTGCTTACCGTGTCTCCTGGGATATGCACATCCAATATTACAGGAGGCATAACCCTTCATTCACATAGGAGGAGGGGGGCATGCTTAGTGTGGCATCATCAGGAGTTGCACTGGCTGAACCCGAAAGAGCTGGATACAGCATTTCCCAATACAATACACAGCCCTGTATATTGTATGCAGCTGAGGCTACATACCGTTTATACAGAGCACACATGTAGTAGTGAACGCCCAGTATGGTCCAAACAAACTATTTAAATTTCACTAAAACGTGAAGATTAGCTTTATATATATATATATATATATATATATATAGATAGATAGATATAGATAGATAGATAGATAGATAGATAGATAGATAGATAGATAAAGCTAATCTTCATGTTTTAGTGAATATTAAATAATTTGTATATATATATATAGATATATATATATCTATATATATATATATATATATATATATATATATATATATATATATATATATATATATATATATAGATATATATATATGAGATTCTAACCTTTCCCCATTCTAGGAGTATAAACATTTTGGCTGGAGATATGATAAATTGCAAAATGTTAGCAGATAGGTCCGTTCCTCTGACCTCATCCTACAGCTGGACATACACTGATCAAAATTCGACTGGTTCAGCAAGGACTGGCCAAATTTTTGATCAGTGTGTGGCTGTTCCTGCTGGACAGAAGTCGATTATTAAATCGACTTCTGTCAAACGGGCAAGTTGGAAAACTTTTGTTAATCAATTGGCTGCAGCTGCTGATTAGTGAATTCTGACAGCTCTGGGTTCCGCTGTCAGAATACAATCTCACAGTGGGGGAGATTCCTCTATCTACCACCCTTATATTGATGGAGGTATCTCTGGATAGTTTTAGTTCAGAAGTGCTTTTGGGGAAGGCAGTTAGGTATTCTGTAAGCCTCTTTGGAATTATGCTTCATTCCTATGTGTACATGCTTGAGTGGAGTGTGATATATTTAATAAGCTTTACCTTTTCACTTGTTCTAGTTGTATGCTTACTCCATGGGGAATATTAGAGTAGAAGTAAAACTCACCAATACAATGTTAATGTAGGTAGAAAAAACAACCAAAGACTATAAACTGCTGTACTTAGAGGAGGGAGGGGGGCTGCGGACACACAGGCAGTGCACTGCAAAGTGTTAAACGCTGATGTGTCTGACAAAGATAAGCACAGTGGGGCTAACGTTTATCTCCCTCCAGCACAATGGTCATTTAAACATAATAACTACTGCCTTGAAAAAGCTGCCAAATTAGAACATGATATATGGAATAAACAAGATTTATTGCATAGCCTGTTTCTTTACATGAGCTATAACAAAATCTCCTTATAAGGGATTTTTTATATCAAAAAGGGAAAGCCTAATAGTGGTCTATTTTTTATTTCATTCATCCTTTGTTTCAGCTGCATAGAAAACATATATGTAAATATCTATGTAAATATACATGTGATATTAAAGCATATGTCAGGACAATATAAAAATACATATGCAGTATATCCCTGTAGTACATGCATGTCCCTCTTTTTTTTATCAATTTAAAGACCCTGTAATTATGGAAAAATACCTGTTGATATACCAGAAATGCACCCATTTCTTAAAGTGTATTTCCACTTTTGCAGCCAAATATATTCGTTTTGTTACATGTTCCAATTAACATAGCATAACTAAAAATTGTTGGTTACCTTTTTAAGTGTTTTTATATGCTTAAAAATTATCACTTGCTCTCCCTGCCATGTAATGTTTAGGATGGGGCTGTGAAGTTTTAACACAATTAGCCCTGTCTCTAGTATGTTCGTAGTTCTTCCGTATAAGCTGTACTAACAAAGGGTTTTAAAACACTCTTCTGCATTGTATGTTAATGAGACAAAGCTTTGTCTGTGTGGGGACAAAGACGTTGTGATATTATCAAGAAATTCTTAGATTAAGCCAGAACACTTTCTCCTTAGAAAAAGGAATCTAGAACGTAAGAAATATAAAACAATTAAAAATAAAAACAACTACGTTTTCAGGCATGGTGTGTGAATGACAAACCTAGAGTGTTTTTTTTTTTCAAATGTGACTACAAAAGTGGAAATTTTAACCATGTTGTGAGCTTACAACACAACAATTTTTTGGACTGATGTTGTCAGCCCTGCCCAATGCCTTTTGGCAAACTACACCTATTCTCAGATCTCTACAACACAAAGGCTAAGCATTCTGTAGTCCAAGACATGAACTCAGAGGACTGTAATATACATGGGGTAAATCTGAATTTCAAACAAGATCAACCATTTTCTTTCTTGCTTTTATCAGAAATAACAACATGCTTTCCATGGCATGCTTAACAAATCAAAAGAAGTCAAATAAGAGAATTTCATTTTCAGGGGCTACATACACTTTAAGTGCTAAAGCATATGTGACCTGCAGGCAATCTACACCCAGGACCGATCATTCATATGTGATCAAAGCATAAGGGATTACATGCGAGTGGGCATGATTAGATAGGAGAACCAGCATGGGCTGCCTACTAACAACTAACCGCATCAACACCCAATGTGGTTCTCCTATATAATTACTAGCAGGGTGCATTTGCAGGTGTGAAAGCACCCTAAAGCTAGTTTAGTAGACCTTTGTTTTTACTTTAGCCTATGAAACAATTTTCAATCATAAATATCCTGTAGATCCATACAATGTTCAGATCAAACAAAAAATCCATGCGTTAAATAATAACAATTTGTCAATTCTTAATAATTGTAAACATATCATTAAATACATTACAATTCAGCTAGATTAGCACAGATCAAAGTGAAGTGTAAGCAAACAGTTGGTGAAAAAAGGATAATATCATGCAACACCAAGCAGGAAAGACAATAGCCCAGAATATTCCATACTTCAGAACACCCTCAATAATAACACCTCTATCAGAGCTCATTCTAGATCATTCTAACCAGATGTTGGCAAAGTATACAAAACTTCAAGAGTGGCAGGCTTATCTCTTTTAATGATCAGTGTATACCATTTTATTGCATGTCATACAGGACATGCTCAGAGTAACTAAAGGTAGCTAGGGTACACTGTGAAAATGGTGTCCTAGATCCCAGCAAATTGATTAAATCACAAACTTTTACCACTTGACTGTCAATGCTCAGACACTGGCCCAGACTGGTGATCTGGTAACTTTGTAATATATAACTTTGGAATCTCCAGAAGGGCAGGAGAATGTCAAAGTATCTAGGGACCAATGTGAGTCCATCAAACAATATTCCCATCGCCCACGTTCTTGTTGTAGGCTAAGAGATGGATGGGTGCTGCAGCAACTGCCAGCTGGAAACTGGTAACATCACAGATTACCGTACAGAACATATTTCCAGCAGACCAAGGTTCTTCAAGTAATCTCCAAACACTTTTATCCAGAGTGATCACACCACAGTGTAAGAGTGCAATATTTGGGGTCATATGCCTGACGATGGGGTCCTGCATGGCCCTGAAACATTGCACACTTCCTCTGTGATGTGATCACTCCGAACAAGAGCCTTTGGATGTTACCAGGGCAGGCCCTACCATGGGTCCCAGTGGGTCCATTGGACCCAGGCAGAACTTTGAGATGGGCAGCAAATTGAACCACAGCTGTCTTTACTTCTCTTCTATTTACCAAGCAAATTGACAACCAATATTTTTTTTTCCAGCAGTTTTGTGTGCCATGACGACAACTGCCCCCTGGGCCGCTCCGCCTGCCCCTATACCGCCCTAGTCTGTCCATATCCTGCCCTAGCCTGTCCATATCCTACCCTAGCCTGCCTTGTACTATCCTAGCCTGCCCCTATACTGCCCACCCCTTGGAATTGAACATAATGGTCATATCATTTTGCATATAGGTGTTGCATGTAAATCTGACTTCCTAATAGATTTAATTTTAGATTTAAGTATCGTAAAATAAAATAATGAGGGGGGCCTTTTGGTGGGCGTAAGTTTTTTTTGGGGGGGGGGCAATTCACTCTTGGACCCAGGCAACACAATGTCTTGGGCCAGCCCTGGACATTACCGAAATATTCTTAGTGTACTGGTAAGATGTATGTTAATCTGTGTGAATTCATGATGGCTGCTTTAATTCAGAAAGACGTCTTATATAGTTACAAAGTAGGTAAAGTTGAAAAAAAACACAAGTTGATCAAGTCTAACCTATGTGTGTGATTATATGTCAGTATAATCCTACACAACTCTATCTTGCATTTTTTCCCTATGGCTCCAGGTGAAAGGCCATTTCAGAAACAATATGGACTTACTAAAACCATTTTGGTCTGGAGTCCTTCACATGGCAGGGCTGCTGTCTTGACCAGGTTGATTTACTAAAGGCTATATTCAATAGGCAATTCCACTACTGTAGGCAACAGGTCAGCAGTCTGTGCTTTCCGGTTTTGGTGACAATCGCTTTCCCCATGTCATGGGCCTCATAAGGAACAGAACTGGGGAAAATATTCACAGAGGGGTCACAAACAGAAGTAAAAACCTGAAAGAAATTTAAACTGGCCATTAAATTTGTCTATCTATGCCTGACCCAAATACACTAATTTTACATTAATTTGCAGCTTTTATGGGTACCTTTAAATTCCACTAGCACAAAAATGTTTTTCGGATGAAAATAATGAATGTTCAATCTCCATAGTAACAAAATGTGTGTATTCAGACAGATTAATTACCAGGTATGTCTGACATACAATTGCCAACATCTGTGTTAGGATGCCCACCTAGAGATATTACCATGCAGACCTATCACCTTCCCATGCAGGTCAGAAATGTTAAGCACTAAGGCTGAATGCAACTTGTCCTCAGGATGTATTACAGCCTTGTCATAATGTGCCCAGCAGTGCTGGTAATGGAGCCATTTCTAAAGAAAGCCATCTCTTTTACAAACCTACAAGCGGCTAATTATAATATTAGCTTGAGCTGCAATTATTAGGTGAAAAATGTATGTGTAACTGCATGAAAGGATCAAGCCTATAAATATACAGGGAGGGACTTTTTTTTCTTGTGAATCAGTGTCAAAACATTCCTTCTCGGGGGATTGCAACAGTATCCAAAATCAATTTTTCTGTCAGAATGAGGATAAAAGACGGGAAAACTGTGCTGTTTTACAGACTTACTCTTATTCAACACAGAGGGTGTATTTGTTTTATGTTGTATGAAATTACATAGGGTTTCCCTCAACCCAGTCCATTGCTGGTTAGGAATCGTATTTTCCAAATAAGCTTGTACAGCACAAGAGCCAAGATGAGAACACATTGATTCCTAGATTTATATCTCTGCCCTGCTAATTTTCACATTTTTTTTATCTTTTTTATCAGCTGTATTTTGTTGGAAAAAAAGCTCTTCATAATAAAGTTGGATATCAGTTTTGAGCCCCCACATTCAACTAATCGCCATGTAAAAACACTTGCTATCAATTGAGCACTAGTAGAAATATATCCTGTTCAGGTCTCTCTGACAATAGGAGGATCCCAGCATTTGTCCGCCCCACATCTAATATTATTGGGCCCCCTAAAGGTCCCAAAGGGTTCTTGTGCCACTGTAGTGTTTGAAAATGGTTAATGAAGCAAGCCCACAAAACGTTGTGAAGTTGGGATGGATGCCTATTTGTTGCATAACCCAATGGGACTCTCTCTCTCTCTCTCTCTCTCTCTCTCTCTGAACTTGTGTTCTTAAGTCAAGCCATCTTGTGGTCATAGCCTTCAGCTATGGAGAGTCCAGCAGGGTCACCACCGCTTAGTCTAAAGTACAGTTGGGGTTTGTATGGCTGAGAGAATAACTAAAGCAGGTAATATTGAGGGAGACCTACCCACTGGGTCACTCAAAAAAATACAAGAAGTTAGCAGATGACCAGACCCACAAACCCACAAGCAAAATGGAAATATCAGTTATAGAATGACTACTTTAGACGAAAATCTTTGTAACTTCTTTAGACTTAATGGCCTGATTGAAAGTAGCATTATGGCCTTACTGCTGTTTTTTTTGTTTTTTTAAGTTACTTTTATAAAGCACTGCACTTTACTTACTTTGGAATTCTTTAGCAAGGAAAGTAGCAAAAACATGCTGGAAGTAGGACCTGTCCATGATTGGTGGACTAACATTTCATGTGAACAGCTTCTCCACCAATCCTGGAGTGTTATCTACAGCATTAGGAGGCACACCGCAGATGCCAAGCCACACCCTAATTTAATGATTTGAATGTAAAATTCAAATGCTAACAACACAGGCCCAGTTATTAAATACTACAGAGTCCAGAGGAGCGTGATATCCCCTCAGCAGCAGGGCTGGACTGGGACAAAAATTTGGCCCTGGACGTCATCCAGTCTGGCCCACTTTGACAGGTCTCTCCCATGGTGGCCGGACAACTCCTGCAACCCCCCGGCCACCCAAGCCCCCTCTCCCCCTTAACTAGCCACTAGCTGTTCAGCAATACCAGTGGGGAAGCTAGACATTATTTCACCCGGGAAAAAGAATCAGTTTGTTTATGGGACAAGATTAGACAGAAGTGAAAAACTTTCAGGCCATAGTTGTTGAGTCAGCTGTCTGTTCCCCCTGGGTGAGTGCTGTGGGGAGGGAGAGGAGGTGAGCGCTGCAGGAAGGGAGAGACAGAGGAGCGGAGGGGGGTGGCCCGCTGTCACTGAAGCCAGCCCACTGAGCCACCGGCCCACCGGGAAACTCCCTGTAGTCCCAATGGCCAGTCCATGGCCAGTCCATCCCTACTCAGCAGTATAAATGAAAGATCTTATGTTCTATTATGACCTGTGGTTAGGATGTATACTGTGCAACTACAGAGCACAGCTAGGCTATCTACAAATGACAGGAATAAGCATTACATAGCCAGACCAAACTGCAATGAAATGTGCTTAATCTTATAACTGCATTATTGTTCAAAAACATTTCTTCAGCTTTTCATCTTTCAGAACTATATTCGTGTAGTTATTATTTCTACAATTGCTATCAATGTTAAGATGGCCCCTGGCAAGAAATTAGGCAGTACATAGATAATGACTGTCCTAATTAGAGTGAGCACTTGGGTGATAATTAAAGATCAGTGAACTGATTTATCAGCAGTGAATTTAACATTGCACAGGAGAATTGCTTTTTGATGATCTGAATATGCATGTGTTGACTGCCAACAACCATAATAAACCGGGTGTGCCATGATTTGGTAAATCCAGACTTGTTTTGATGCATTGGCAAATCATAATTTTCCTGTGCAATGTTAGATTCAGCAATACAGCTGACAATTGCCAGATCTAAACTTGATTTTTTCATTTTAATTCTCACCCTGCTGAAAAACATACTTATTTTTTGTTTTGCTAAGGAGCATTGCTAGTGATAACATAGCAAGGTTGGGGTTAAAATACAATCTCTTACAAGCAAAACACTACTCATCAATACCCATCAATAGTCACTACAGTCCTCAAGGACTGTAATTTTTTACTAGGACAAAGGCAATGATCCTTTCACTTTACCAAAATAAAAATGTCCAAGTCAGATCTTTAATAGCTGAAATATATGCAAGGACAGATTTATAATTTGGCATGGAAGGCTTGTGCCTATAGGTGTGCAATTGTTGATTTTTTTTTTATGTCTCACAATATGCTGTGCCAGGTTAGGGCCAGGAAACAAGGAGAGTTGCACTTGCTCCAGAGCTTAGTAAATATGGTGAGACTTCACTTTGCAGAGAACACCCAATCAAATGCAACAACAAAAAAAAATAATTTTTGCTTGCACATGACTGGACGATTGAAAGTCAGCAGCGCTTATGCTCATTTACTAGGCTCTGAAGCATGTACACTTGAAGAGTGCAACTGGATTTGCAAACTACACAGTCTATTTGCCTTTAGTAAATTAACCCCTATGAGTGTACATGTTCTAATGATGCAGATTCAGCCCTAAATGTATTGCATTCTATGAGGGCCCTAAGTGGAAGACATCCGGAGACCAAATGACCCATTCATATGGGTTACTAGTCATAGATCTCATGACCCGTTTAATTTCTTGTTTATGTACTTTCTTAGACTATCACAGATTAGGTGGTCATAAAGGAGGGGGACATGTGTTTTTTTCAAGAAGAGATTTCATAAATCATTTTTTTTATCTTGTTAATGGGACAAGGGTGGCTAATTGAGTATAGTATGCAAATAGATGACTTGTAGGGGAAAAATTTAAAGTTCTAGTGATTTGCATTCAAAAAAGGAAAAGGTATTCATTCTGCAGACAAGTTGCATTCTTGACATAGAACCATTCCACAGTATCTCAGTGTCAACCACTGTCAGTAGGATATCAGTTTGGTTAATCGGAATGGTATGTGGGCTTTTACAAGCAGCCTTAGTGTTTAACCCGATCCTCACCTGGAATGACCGAGATTGTTTTCAAAGCTCGAAGTACTCTGAATGTTCTTAAAGCTGACACATTGCCCAGGTCCACAAACTCAGTGGCATATCTGTAATAAGGGAAAGGCACACACAGACTATAGCAAAACACCATTCATAATTGACAGCAAATGAGGAGGGAAAACAGGTCACAGACTGAAGCACTTGCAGTAGCTGAGAACTGGAGTGGGGATGCTCTCTTACCTGGGATTACCGATATAGTTTTCAGAGCTCTCAGCACTCTGAAAGTTCGAAGGGCTGAAACATTGCCTAGGTTTTTAAACTCTGTTACATACCTGTAGAATCAAACCATAGTTATTTGGAATCGAGGAATGGAGGAAACCACTGTATGAACACTGAGGAGGTGATTTACTGAAGAATGCAAGTGCCACACATGGATCAGAAAGCCTGTTTTTGCTTTTAGAAGCATATTGATTTTCCCTTACCAGATTCACCATTTTAATTGGGAAGTAGACCTCTATTTGAGACCCTCCATGTAGATAGATCTTCATATTGCACTTACAGTAAAAACTTGGCTTGCAAACATAATTAGTTCCAGAAACATGCTTGAAATCCAAAGCACTTGTAGATCAAAAAAATTTTTTTACACGTATAAAAGAGAAGAGAGGCACCTCTAAGGCCGCGTACACACGATCGGTCAAAACCGATCAAAACAGGGTGAAAGACCGTTTTTATCGGTCCAAACCGATCGTGTGTAGGCCCCATCGGTCAGTTATCCTTCGGTCAAAAAAAAAGAGAACTTGCTTTAACCACTTGCTTACTGGGCACTTACACCCCCCTCCTGCCCAGGTAAAATTTCAGCTTCCGGCACTGCGTCGCTTTAACTGACAATTGCGCGGTCGTGCGACGTGGCTCCCAAACAAAATTTACGTCCTTTTTTCCCCACAAGTAGAGCTTTCTTTTGGTGGTATTTGATCGCCTGTGCGATTTTTATTTTTTGCGCTATAAACAAAAAAGAGCGACAATTTTGAAGAAAAATACAATATTTTTTACTTGTTGCTATAATAAAAATCCCAATTAAAAAAAAAAACACATTTTTTTTTCTCAGTTTAGGGCGATACGTATTCTTCTACATATTTTTGGTAAAAAAAAACAAAAAAAAACGCAATAAGCGACTGGTTTGCGCAAAAGTTATAGCGCTTACAAAATAGGGGAGAGAATTATTATTTTTTATTATTTTTTTTTTACTAGAAATGGCGGCGATCTGCGATTTTTATTGGTACTGCGACGTTATAGCGGACACATCGGACGCTTTTGACACATTTTTGGCGCCATTCACATTTATTCTGCGATCAGTGCTATAAATATGCACTAATTACAGTATAAATGTGACTGGCATTGAAGGGGTTAACACTAGGGGGTGAGGAAGGGGTTAAATGTGTATGTTAGGTGTGTTCTAACTGTAGGGGGAGGGGGGGTGACTGGGGGGGTGACCGATCTGTGTCCCTATGTAGGAAGGAACACAGATCGGGCTCCTCCCTTCCAGAGACAGGACATTGTCTCTGTGTGAGCCGGCAATGAGAGATGATCTATGAGAGATCATCTCTCATTGGCCCACAGATCGCATCACAAACGGCCGCTCTGATTGGCCGTTTGCCGCGATCTGTGATTGGCCGTGTCCAAGGGACACGGACAACACAGGGCTTCCCCGCAGCGCGCTGTACAGCGCGCGCTGGGAAAGCCAGAATGACATGCCGTCAAATGACGGCATGTTGGATTTTCAGGCCCGCGCTGTTGCCGTCATCCGACGGTAGCGCGGGCCTCAAGTGGTTAATATTTGACCGATGGATGCCTGACCGATGGGTCAAAACCGATAGTTAGTATGCAAAAGCATTGGTTAAAAAGCCGCGCATGCTCAGAATCAAGTCGACACATGCTTGGAAGCATTGAACTTTGTTTTTTTCAGCACGTCGTTGTGTTAAAACACGTAAACGTCACCGCGTTCCAACTCGATCGGTTTTTTAACCGATGGTGTGTAGGCACATCAGACCATCAGTCAGCTTCATCTGTTAACCGATGAAAACGGTCCTTCGGACTGTTCTCATCGGATGGACTGATCGTGTGTACGCGGCCTAAGTGTAGTAAAAAGAGGCTAAATGTTGTACCTTCATTAAATATAACCATATTGCTACACTTAAAGGCTCCTCTCTTCTCTTTTATACTCAGTTGTGACATGACGCTACTCTTATATCAAGACATCGCTTGTATATTAAGGCAACATTTATTAAAAAACATTTCTCATCTTGCAAAACACTCTCATACCAAGTTACTCTCAAACCAAGGTTTTACTGTATTTATTTATTTATGCATGGTAACCAAATGTAATTCTGCAACAGGCTCACTAAATATAAATATATATATAAAATACAATACTGGATTCCAACTGTGGTGCTGCTAATTTGTTATGGTGAAACCAAGTTTATGCAGCACACTGAGATCATCCATGTTTCTACATGGAGGAAAGACTCCTAATGCCGCGTACACACGGTCGTTTTGTGTGATGAAAAAAAAACGACGTTTTCTGTGAAGACAAAAAACGAAGTTTTGCTCACACACGATCAATTTAAATGACGTTTTAAAAAACAACGTTTTTTTCATCGCAAAAAACGACCGTGTGTACGCGGCATAAGGGTCTACAATTGGTAAAATGTGGGAAACCTAATTTAACCAGAGTGGTACTTTAAAACAAATGCAGGTTTGCTGATCTCAAATAAAATTGTGCATCATCCCCAGAGTTGCATAAATACCAACGTTTATCAGCCATAAGTAAAAATTTAGCAAAATTAAAATTTTACTTATGGACATAAATCTGGTCTGTCAAGCATATTCTGTCTCTCCATCCTTTTCCTATTATTCTGTAAGTTAGGCTGGTCAATTAAGTACAATTTAAAATAGAATATGATTGGAATTAATATAGCACCAGGATGAGTGACAAAAACATTTTACCTACGTAAACTGCTTTTTATAGAATAAATACTATTATGAGCCCTACTGTCTTCAATACACAGTCAGTACGTTGGTGCATCAATCACATCTCCAGCAAACTAAATGTAAGAATGAGGAACACTTTTGACTTGACAGGAAATGGAAATTATAGCTTATGTTCCATTAGAGCATATTTACACTGCAGTATTTATATAAGTGATATTTACTGTGACATTTACAAGTTTTCTCTTCAATTTTTATTATTTTTTTACTTTTTGGATGATAATATATGGGTTAGAATCACAGGGCAGCTTATCTGCCAGTCACATGGCACAGGTGAGTTGCAAAAAAAACACTGCTCAATGGCATATGGCAATGATTGGTGGGGTGTCTGTGTTTTTAGGACCCCTCTAAAAAGCCTACTGATTTGTTTTCTATCACTGTAGTAAGTGCCTGAACCTTTAGAAAGAGAACACAAGGTCAGCACTTTGGACAGCGCTCAAGATAGTTTCTTGTTATTCAATGAAAACCCAGCACTTCCTTATAATGAATGGCAAATCTGAATACAGGATAATACATTTTTGCTTAAAGGGGTTGTAAAGGTTTGTTTTTTATTTTCTATATAGGTTCCTTTAAGCTAGTGCATTGTTAGTTCATTTACCTTTTCTTTTGATTTCCCTTCTAAATGTTTTTTTTTCTTTGTTTGAATTTCTCACTTCCTGTTTCTCCTCAGTAAGCTTTCCACCATCATCCGAGTGGTGGAAAGTCATTTAGAACAGCTTACTGAACACCTTACTGAAGAGGAACAGGAAGTGAGAAATTCAGACAAAGAAAACAAAGAAAAAAAACATTTAGAAGGGAAATAGAAGGAAAAGGTAAGTGAACCAACAATGCACAAGCTTAAAGGAACCTATTTAAAAAATAAAAAACGAACCTTTACAACCCCTTTAAGCAAATAGACTTGGAAAAGAATGCTTATATCAAGCCAAATCTTTTTTGGGAATAAATAATGGTGCACTTTTCTGCCTACAAAAAGAAAGGTGCAGGGTCCCCCTACAAGGTTTCAACTGGACTCCTTCAAGCCTTTTTTTGTAATAAAAAAAAAAATATATAATATTACCTTTCTCACACAGGATACTCGTACTAGAGGCCAAACATGATATGATGAAAAACAGGGCATGACAATGGGAAATTCTTCTACATTGGGCACAATACATGATGTACTGTGAGCACAAAACTGTTGCATTATTTGGAATGAGCCAAGGGCTCAGTCCAAACCTAGGTTTACACACAGAACTTTGGCTGTTTAGAAGAATGCCCAAACTTGTAACCTTTTGGCTCCCTATTTAAAGTGAGCCAAGCATCCTATATAGTAGCGGTATTTAAACCGCCTCTATAAATGATAGCTTCCCACTGTCCTTATCATCCTGGCACTGTCACTGGTATAGTGTTTAAAGACACCCCTTAGCAAGGCCGTCCCCCTCCATGTTGTGTGGCAGGCTTTTCCTGCCCTCCAGCCCGCATGCTCATATTAAGGGTCTGGTATGGATTTTTAGGGGGACCTCATGCGTTTTTTGTTTTTGTATTGCATGAGGTACCCTTTCTTAAAAGCCATACCAGAATAAAATGATCTGGTATGCAATTTGGGGGGGAGGGGGACTTCACGCAAGTTTTTTTTTTCATTCTTGCTGTATGATGTGCTACATGAAGTGACGTTTACTAAGAAAAAAATGATACAGTTTAAATTGCCAGCAAGTAACATTTGATTGTCAGGTTCCTATTTAAAAATAAAATAAAACCACACACAGGCCTTTCCAAAGGCCCCCCATATATTGTGGGGGACCTTTAGAAGGGTCTGTGTACTTTTTTTTCAAATAGAAGCCAGAAGAGAAATGCCATTAATCAGTATTTTAAAACCACAGTTTCTTGTAAATGTCAGTGCTTTAAAGAAAAAAAATCACCGCTTCCAGCCTAAATAGAAATTAAAAAAAATGTTTACATGTTCCCCAAGGTAGTGCCCAACCTGCCATTTTTTTGGGCAACCGTTTAACTCTTAGCCCAGAAAAGGGGCATTTTTGATTTGACAGATTCAGCATTGATTTCAATGGAGTTTGGATTCGGAATCCAAATTTCTTTGAAATTCACGGAACCCTGCTCAAACCGAACCAGGCCAGTTTAGTTGATCCCTATCCCTACCCTAAACAGGAGCAGTCATGGTTCAGCCCTTTGACCTCATAGAGTAATGGGCAATCACCCTCTCTGCATTCTCTGTAGTTACATCTTAGCTACGTTTTATTAGTTTCAACAGCTATAATAAAGAGAATATGGCATACAACCAACATATTTGACATTCAAACATATTTATAATAAAATATACTGATAGGCTATAGTAATCCTATCTTATAATACCATCAAAACTGTTTCCACTGACAAATCTTCTTAGTTAGACTTACAGAATATACTGTAGTATAGTAAATATCTATGTTATTACCTAAACCATATAATTAAGATACAATTCCGAAGTCTAGAAACACATGTCCACCACAGAGTACTAACTAACATAATTTGGTATATGTGTACTTGTGCATATTTTTCCTGTTTGCCTGGAGAAGGCCCTGAATCCAAGGCCCAGGTTGTGTATAGAATCTTGATTCTTGGCCTGTCTTTCAATTTTAAAATGTCAATGTCTCAACCGACCACAGAGGCTTTAACATGCCCCAAATGAATAACAGAGGCACTGCTTATGCTTGAATTATAGCCTGTTCTTATGATCCAAGGTCCTCCCCAGGCACAAAAGAACTGATCTATATATAAGTATATTTATATTATTTAATGGACATGACAGGGACCTAAACATTTTCTAAATATACTTAGCAATGCAGGATTTTTAACAATAAGCACAGAACACATGGCCAAACTGATAGCAACCTATCCAGTATTTAAAAAAAATATCTTGTCTGACTACACATAACTGTTGAAGGCTGAATTCTGTTATGGCTGCTAAGCTAAAAGAAAAAATGCATTATGCTAAGATTAAAGTGAAGCATTGCCAAATTCCCAAGAATACATATAGCAATAAGGAATTGGTGGGGGATCAAAACCTTTCCCACTCTAAAAGTAAGAAAAAAAACTTTAGGTGGATTTCCACTTTGATCAACATGCATTTTAGGCAGGATAATGAAAGTTAGCCTTACTGAGGTTACCAGTGATAACCCTCTTCCCAGCCCTGCCATTCTTTTTGCATTTTCTGAAAAAAGCAACAGTTTATCTGGGAGAGTGAGACTCTCTCATAGTGAACATAGTTTGTTGAGGTAGAAATTCAATTTTGTGGATCTTGAATTTGAAGTCACAGAAAGAGATTCAAAATAAATAATTGTGTGGATCTTGATGTTGAAGCCACATAAAGATACACAAATTAAATAATTATAGGTAGACTGTCCCTGTAAAGCACACAAGCATTATGCTACGTTCAACATCAATACAAAATAAGAAAATTGTACTCACGCCATGACAATAACACTGAAATCCAGCCAGTTCCATGGGTCTCGTAGGAAGGTGAATTCTTTCAGACAGAATCCTCTTGCCAAAATTTTTATCAAAGATTCAAAAGTATAAATGCCAGTGAAAGTATGCCTGGGCAGAGTGTATAAAAAACAATCAGCTAATCATTTCACATCCTAGAGTAAAGGAAACTCCAACAACATGGCTGCCATTCCCACAGAAGTATGGCAATCTCTGTACTTGTATTATTGGGCCCAAATCATTTCATAGACGACTAAAAGCACAAAGCATCAACAGACCTTTACATTTCCTGTGCATAGCTATTTTCATTTATTTACTTGATTTAAATTTTTTGGAAATTCTGTTTCCTATATGCATCCTCTGCATACATCAATATGGTTGTATTTGTCCTTTCAATGTTCATAGACAAATGCATATATATACACGTTGTACAGCTAAACATATCCAAACCAATTTTTTACAATTATGGATGGAGGCTGGTAGACTAAATAAACCCTTGGGTGAATTTGATCCTCAATATAAAATTATTTAAAATGTCAACAGTGTAAAGCCCCATATACACCATCAGTTTTCCTGCAGGTTTTTCTCTTCGGGTTTACCAAAACCATCTAATATGAGGTCAAACCTTAAGAGTTTCCATTTGTATGCAATCAGGCAGGCCCTTGCACTACATGATTTTGGTAAACCTGAAGAGAAAAACCTGCAGCAAAACTGATAGTGTGTATGGGGCTTAAGAAATCCCATTAAAGCCGCTCTGGTAGTTATGACTTATGGGGCATTAGGTAGACTGCCTGGATCTCAGCTTGATACAGGGAACCAGCAGGACAATTTAGCTCAACAATGTCCACCTTTATTGAAATATCAGCTTTGGGTGGATGGGTCTTTAAATAATAAAGGCCAGTTGTGATCAGAAGTATGGTGAGTAACTGCCATCGGCAAGGGAAGGGCCTGGTTGGAATTTAAAATGTGATATTTTCTTCAACCATGTTGATAAAATAGTTATGAACAGAGATAACAGCAACATTTTATTATTGCCTACAAGCATTATAGGGTACATCGCCTAATGTATGTATAAATGTTAGGGTGAAGGGAGGCTTTTCTGAGGGTCTACTCATTCATTACCAGATGATCAGATCCTTGCATGTACCGCCAGCTTTATTATAGCCAAATTTGCCACCCTAACTCCTCCTACAGTTTTTACACTTCATAGACGAGTAATATATTTGAAAGCTGGAATATGACCAGTTACCATGAAACTTGCGTATCAATATTTATTGTATTAATATTAAAGCTCAAATCTTGCCAAAACATTTTAAAATATATTTTAGATAAAATGAAGAAGCATTAGAATAAGACCCTTGCTTACTGTGTCCAGGAGATTTTGGCTCAAGTTGGGCTTTAAAGAGACACTGTCACTTGTGCATATGGGGCAAAGCAACAGTGTCTTTGGAAAGGCCCCTCCCAATCCCCATTTGCTTGCTTTCACTTGGCTACACTTTCTTGCAGTTTTTAGTTTTTCTGCAGCTGGTCAGAATACCTCCTAGTATGAGAGAATTTTACCTGCTCTCCTGTAATAATGACTGGGCCTAGCAGCCTACTGCTAGGTCCGGGAACTGTCACATGACCAGGGAAGTGACAAAATTGTTCCTCCAGGTCACCAACACAGCCAATGAAGAAAAAGGTGCATAAAAGCAGCGCAAGCAAGGTTATTTTAAGGGTTTGAAGATGTTCTTTTCAAAGACACTGCATAGGCAAGGTGAAAGTATCTCTTTAAAAAACCCCAACAGCATTTGCACATTGTCGCAACAGTCTCAGCATGTTATAGCTCCTTGAAAAAATGACAATTGCAGATAAGCTTTATCTACCTATCCTTATAAGAATGTGCATTATACAAATACATTTATATTATTAATGGACTGTTGCACTGTTTTTTTGCATCTGACATATGATAATAGGCTTCATCTGTCAGTGTGCACATCCAGCTTTAATTTTGTCTGTTAAACAGCTTCGATTTACTGACAATCCATGCAGATTTTATAGCACAGTTAATCATGCACATGCTCAACAGTATTAATAGCGTCTGTTAAGTAGACAATGTTGAGGACATGAGTCTGCAAATAAATGGAATCCAGCATCTCTGTATGGACTGGCAATAATTAGATCAAGCATGGGCGCCACATCTTGGAAATCAATTCATTAATGAGCATAACCTACATAGGAAAATGGAATCTTGATGTATCGTGGTGAATTCTGCCCTCTTGATATGCAGCATGGACTTCACATGTCATACCTCTCAGCTCTTACCATGGATGGATAGCAAACAGTATTTATATTAGTATGCCTGTAAAATACTGCTCGATGGTGCAATCATTTCCAATAAGCCATTTATTGTGCCTGTGTGTTTATTGAGCAGTTATATCCCTTATCCTGTAATTTAAGCACTGATTTAGTCATATCATGACCTTACTGTATTTTTTTTTTTTAAAACACTATGTCTGTGAAGAACTTACATTGTTAATGGGGGTCCCCGTGTCTTTAAAAGAAGACCTGAACTCTGGAAGATGTGCCTAAATAAGCAGAGGACATAGAACTAAGAAAAGACACCTTGGAATGTGTAAGCCCTGATGCCAGGGTTTCACTAGCTAGTGACCCAAAGATCTGGAAAACGAACACCAAGCACAGCCAGTAAAGGTTAAAAAGTCTTTAAAAGTGGTATTCAAGGTTCAGCTTTGAAAAACAAAACAAAAAAAACACATGTCATACTTACCTCCTTTTCTCTTCAGGTCCCCTGTGGGCATTCCTGGTGCCTCCCCCTTGAGCAGTGCCCCCAATAGGAAGCTGCAGAGGTGCATGCTCATTCCTAAACCCTGCTTTCCATAAGACTAATAGAGCAGCAACCTGGCCACCCCCACCCCCCCCCCCCCACACCGCTCTCTCCTCATTGGCTCATTGACTGTGATTGACACCAGTCTCAGTCAATGAGGAGAGCACAGCAGTGGCTCTCATATACATTGCTGGATCAGGAGGGGGCTCAGGTGAGTATTAGGGGGGATGTGGGGGGAGCTGCCCCCAGAAGGTTTTTTACCTTCATGCATAGAATGCATAAAAGTAAAAAAAAGCCTTCAGCCTTTACAACCATTTTAATCCTGCCTACTATTTTCAATGTCTGTATTTATCTATATCAGCGTTTCTCAATTCCAGTCCTCACGCCCCCCCAACAGGTCAGGTTTTCAGGATTTCCATTATTTTGCACAGGTGATTTGATCAGTTTCACTGCCTCAGTAATCACCACAGCCTTTTCATCTGAGGGAAATCCTGAAAACATGACCTGTTGGGGGGGCGTGAGGACTGGAATTGAGAAACACTGATCTAGATAGTTAAGCCAGGTTGATGGCTCTGAAGCCTACAACTTTAAAGTTGTCGCAAACAAAAACAAAATCTGTACAGTGCTTTTTAATGCATTTTGTTGTGCTGCAGTGTGGATGTGCAGGCACTTATTGTAGTTGTGCACTGGGGTATCATTCAAAATAATTAGCACCGTAGTGCACTGCACAAATTGGTAAAATGCACCTTAATGAAACATAGGTGTGAAGCCAGCCTAAATGCTTTAGATTGAACATTCCTTCTGACAAGCAGCTTAAATAGCCAACCACAACACATTAAGGAAGGCAAAAATGAATGTAATTTCAGTAAGTAGATGGTTACTAAGGTAGCAAATGCATCTCTTTTAAACAACTGAATTGGAAGAAAGGTAGAGAAATGTGAGAGGAAGGTGGCTAAGGCTAAATGCATCAATAGCAAAAAAAATACACATACATATGTATACGGTATATACAGTATATATATATATATATATATATATATATATACACACACACATTATATATATATATATATATATATATATATAAACAAATTCCTAGCTGCCAAATGACTAGCCTGTTACATAATAGTCATCCTAAAGTTCTGAACGTAGATGCGGATGTAAGTAACCAGGCTAGTTCTATTATTGTGCATACACATCCGTACTGTGCTCTGCTACATGTAGCCCAACAATTTTTCCACAACATAATTAAAATTGATTTTTTTTCCAGAGTTCCTGTTGTACATGAGTCCAGACACGCATGGCAGGTCAATGTTTAACCTGTTCACCGCTGCCAATGGGATAACAATTTTGAAGTTAAGACTAAAGGGTGGTTATCTGTGAGACAATGTCTTATAAGAGCAGCAAGTAATGTGACGTCTGTCTATTACTGAACTGCTGTGTCACTCCAGTCACAATTTTCTCTTCATTGTGGATTGCAGATGGATGCATGACAAACGCTTCTTTTTCCTTTTCTCTAGAAAAGTAACAATGGGCTTTTGGTCACTGAGAGTTTTTCTTGACTATCTCTCTGCAATTATGAGTGCTTATATGTCAGTAGGTGTATGTTATCTCTCTGATTGTCACCCAAGCTACAAGCAGCTACCTCTTCTGTGCATAAATTATAGGCCCCTTGCACATGGATGCCTAAAAACACCATTTGTTTAGGCATTCTGGCTTTTTTCTTTACTGATCTCAAGGCAGCCAATTGTTTTTAATGGGCACAAAAAAAAAATGTTGCATTGCTGGAATGTATTTTATGTGCACAAATATGCGCATGCAACACATTCCAAGAAAAGCTAAAAATATTTAGAAAATTGTGCATATATGTGTGAAAACCCACAAATATGCGCATTTAACTTACTTCCCATGCTCACATTTTTTTGGAAGGGTTTTCTGTCAGAAATCACATTTTCATGCATTAGTACCGCGTGCAAGTACCCTTATATTACTATTCTATATATGTACTGTATATTACTGTACTGGTCACTAATGGTCAAGCAGTATGCAAGAAAAGCTTTTCAATCCATGTGTATTATAATGTAATTACAAAAGTCTCCGCAATAGAGAAATTAGGGAGGTTTTGCTTTCTGTAGTTTCCTCTTGATTTGAAATTAATCAGAGCGATGTGTAGGTGGCAGATATTTGTACAATGCGTCTGCTGGATTAGCTGCTTTTTAAAAGCTTTCCTGCAGTCCTGCATGTCACCCCCACCTGTCATGTATATTGAAACGAAGCAGGCCCTGTGTGTGCTCACAGCCCAGGTGCCTACGCTTAATGTGCCTGTAAATATGCTGCTTATTAAATTGCTGTTTAATACATGTATTTACATTCTGATAGGTTCATTTTCTACATCCTGATTGCTGCTAAAAGTCCCTTCATCCCCCTCTGTCAATGTGGAAATTACTGCAGAAGCTGGAAAGTCTGTAGTAATATATTTTTACTAATCATATGTATTAATTTCTATCCGCCATATTGTAATACATGAGTAGTCAGTCTCCTACAGAGCAATGCTTATTATAGTAATTCCTGTACTGTATTCGGGGGTTGTAATAATAGCCACAGCTGCCTGCACAGCCCAGGAAGCCATAAGCGTGGGGAAATGGCTGTGCTTCCGGCTCTTCTTCTGTGGTGAATTTATCTGCCCAAGGTTTATGTGAACTGGAGCAAGGAAAACGAAAGCTCTTTCTGACAGCGAGCAATGAAATTCATGATATTGTTTTGCCCCCTACACTGCTGCTACAAAAACGCTCTCTAAAATCTGATTGGCATACTTGGGAACTTGCCGGATCTCTCCCGGCAATGCTGGCTTTTCAGTCAAGATACTGTCTTATCACCAGCTTGGTCATATCTCTGGCCTATGTGTAAACATTGCTAGCTGTGTGAAGATGTGGGTAGGGTGCAGTGTGGTGCGCCAGCGGCAGAGTATACACTGAGGCCAAGGTGAATGGAAATAGTGTATTAAGAAAGTCCCACAATGCACAATTAAGCCCAGTGGGTAGACACAGCCGACACACCGTACTAGAGGAATGTTATCTTGCAATGATGCCCACAGCTTTTGCAGTGAGGAGCGAGAATGCAGCCTAGCCGGTCCACACCTTAATGGAAGGTTTCATCAGAGGTGAAAGCATAGTTCCTGCACTTTGCCTATTCCTCTGGAACTTCTCTCTGCTGCTATGCACTGTCCCTGTCAGACAGGGAACTCGTCCCTAACCTAACCAATCACACACTGTGTGCCAATTTAGGAAGCCTAAATAGGCTCTGTCCTCACCCAAGGTGGCCACAGAGGTCATGAGGGGCACCAGTGTCCAATCAGACAACTGTTCCCCTGGTGATCACAGAAATCATAGAGGAGCCAAGATCCTCACGACTTCTATCCCCTTTAGCAATGGTGCTTTGATCAAGCGCCACCTACAGTGGGGAGTACAGACAGCGCCTGCCCACAATGAGAAGGGAGGGGTGCCATGCACAAGCGCTGGCAAAGGCTGGCAGAGATTGTTTGTAAAGATTGCATATCGTGTGGAGAGGAGGAAAGGAAGGAGTGCTGTCTGTAGAGGCTGTTGAGGCTTGTTTGTAAATATTTATAAGTGTGGAGGGCTAAAGCTGGATACACAATATAACAAAATCGGTGAGCGATCATGCTATTTTGCTCAATGTTTCAAAGTCGAACCCGCAGATGGTACTAATTGTACGAAAATTCTCAAACGACAAGGTTTTTTTTTATCTGACGTAGAAACGTTGTAGCATGGATTATTATTGTTTATGGTTTCTGATCATGCCCAGTCTTTCATATCTGATTTTTCTTGTATGAAAAAAGTACACATTAAATAGAAATCGTTATTTCTGTTCACGTACGAAAGAAAATTGTGGAGTTTGCCTCTTCAGAAATTTTCATTTGGAAAGTCTGAATCGGAAGTCAAAAGTTATCTACACACACAAACGATGGCCCCTTTCACACTGGGCACAGGAGGTGCGCTGGCTGTATACCGGCGCGATTTTTAGCGTCGCTATACCGTCATATTTACCACGATATTCGGCCGCTATCGGTGAGGTTTTAACCCCTGCTATCGACCGAAAATACCACCCGCAATGCGCCTCTGCAGAGACGCATTGCCGGCAGTATTACCACAGCTTCCCATTGATTTTAATGGGAAGGAGCGGTGTAGGAGCGGTAAACACACCGCTCCAAAGATGCGGCTAGTAGGACTTTTGGAGCGGTCCTGCCAGCACACCGCTTCAGTGTGAAAGCCTTTGGGCTTTCACACTGAAGACTGGAGGGCATGATTTATTTTAGGCGGTATAGCAGCACTATTTTTAGCGCTTAACCGCCTGAAAAACACGTTGGTGTGAAATGGGCCTAAATGAAAATGAAACGATCGTTCCTTGTACAGAATTTTACTTCTGATTTTCTTATAGTGTGTACCCAGCTTCAGGCTCATTCACACCATATGCAGTGAACTGCGCAGGTCACTGAAAGGGCACATAGAAAACAATGTTTTTATGCACCACTTTCACACTCGTTAATATGCAAACTTTCTGCGATATAACACAACACAAAAACACATGAACACATGTAAACATAGCATAAATAAAAAGAGAGGATATACGAAAAACAAATTGTTGTTAGTTGTTAGCCCCTTCCAGTGCACATAAGAATGCAACATAACTCAATGTGATGCACATTAAAATGCATGTTGAATGCACATCAATGCACTTGCATTTTCGATTTGGGGGATGTGCTGCTGCCAGTGCCAAGACAGTCCCTGGCTGGAGCATTAACAAGTCTATAAAAAAATTCAAAGGGAAGGAGGTAATAGAATGCATCCAGTATTCTAGGACTGCATGAGCCTCAAGTGATAAGCCTCAAAAACATCAATGTTTATCTTACTAGAACTCATAGCTATGTGCAGGGTTCACAAGTTTATTTTGCTGGCATGAAGTCTTTTTTTTTACTTTCCAATTATCAAATTATTGCCAGTTTAATGCTTATGGACAAAATTATTATTCTGCTTTATGCCTGACCTGCATCAAAGTGATCATTGTATGTACTAGTAATGATAATGTAACATATAGGACCAATCAGATTTCAGTTTACTGCAGCCAAGCTGAATTATGATTCATTGCTGTAGATTGCTGCATTTTGCATTTTTATAATTATTTTTTGGCTTACTAAATGACTACATTTTAGAGTAAATAAAAAAAAGAAATTGTCCTTTTTCAGCTTTAGGTATACTTATTAGTTCTCAAACATGGGCACAAATGAATTAAATCTCATCACTGCACACATACAGCAACTATGCTCTGTTAATCAGATTTGTCAAGCTTTTTATTGTAATAAATGCACAGGCACCACAGCATTCTTACAAAAGCTCAGCAAGGAAGCCGAACCATCAGAATGTGTTATATATGAATAATCAGACAGTGTGGCCTAATAAACATGTTGCTATTTCCTGAGAGAATGAGAGGTATGATTGTTCTCAGCTGACAATGAAATGATGGAGTAAGTTACATGCTACAATGTTCATGAATCATTTTGTTTCTGATATAGTAGTGATCCCACCATGCTGCTCTATAAGAATGTATTTACAAAATCAAAATCTATACATCATCAAGCATACAAGAACTAATGTTTAACATTAGAGACAGCTCTGCAGCTCATCTTCTTAGATGACACCAGTTTGCCAGATGGGTCACGGAGGAGGAATAAGACATCCTAGGCCTGATGTCAACATCTATGATGGACCTTTTCCCACTCAATATTTAAAAAGGTTCCAAAGTGGTTGCTTATATGATGATGCTGCCTGGTTCTCTTCCCCAAAGAAACAGTGCTAACATGGAGCCTGTACACACTCCTGAGAGAAACAGCAGACAAGCAAGGTAATTATAGATAATATTGCCAGAACATATTGGCAAACAATATGATGAGAGGCAAGAATGAAGGAAGGGATCCTCACTATGTCATCTTTAATACTGGACTGTAGCGTCTAAATAGATTGCTTAGGCTGTAATTCCACTAATAGATGGGTTTATTTCCTGCTATTTTTAGTAAATAATAAAAATATGTACCAAACCACGTCTCCTTTAAAATGTATCTAAATCATAGGCGTGCGCACAGGGTGTGCCAGGTGTGCCCAGGCACAGCCCAATCACCCTGTGCAGAACAGATTCTCCCTACTGACATGGCTCCCCCTCCTTCCCCCCACAGCACTGCCGGCTTCCTCCCTCTCCCACCAGTTGTTGCTGTGGATGTTTTAAGGTGAGTGGGGGAAGGGGCTAGTAAATTTGCCATTTACAGGCCCCTTCCCTTTCTGAATAAACATTGTGAGTGATCGGTAGAGTGTGTTTGAGCTTTGGCGTGCACACCCTAATGCCAAAGGCTTTGCACACCTATGATCTAAATCCTCTAGTTTGTATTCATTCACACATACACAGAGGGCCATACACCATGTAGAAGGAAACTATTTCTGCACCCAGGAGTCATAGGTGTTTGCATATAGCCACAGCTCACAGATGCCATTGACAGGCTGACAGAAGTGAAATCTGTAAGAATGTAACTGAACATGAGCAGTTGCAATGTGTACAAGGATTGATGAGCGCCCCAGAACACTGACAGTTTGCACCTGTGAGTGCAAGCCCTGTGGTTTTTAGGCAGAGAAATACACTCCTTCTTGATGGTGTACAGCCCTTTGCAACTGTGTGAACAAGGTCTATATGTCTTAAAAGAAATGTATTGTACCTCTTCTTGAAGGTGAATGTAGCAAGACAGCTAGATTTCTCATGTAGTTCTCCAGACAGTGATGGAAGGGGTGGGAAGGTCTGAGCAGGGCTTTTACACAGTTTTCCTAAGCTTCTGCAGACAGTAGTGAACTGTCAATCTAATGGGCTGTGGACAGTAAGGGCTCTTTCACACGTCCGTTCAGTTTTCCCCTTCAGTTTTTTCCCCTTCAGTTGATCAGTTTTTCATCCGTTTTTCGTCCGTTCCGTTTTTTTTGATGGAAGAAAAATAGGGTTTTCTTCCGTCCAAAAAAACGGAGCTTACCGCAGACGGATGTTAACGAACGTTTAGCGGATACTCATCCGCTAACGGATCCGCTCCCATAGGGAAGCATTGAGATCCCTTAACGGACGTCCAAAAAAAACGGACGAACTGAACGGACGTGTGAAAGGGCCCTTAAGCACGCCATACGCGGTCGAATTTCGAACAAATTTTCTTTATAAAAGAAAGGTTTTTTTTTTTTGTGATCCGATGATGCCACCATTGATTTTTAAAATTCGGACGAAAAAACCTTTATGTTGCCAGGAATATTCGTTTCTCTCCGGGAATATTCGTTTCTCTCTGGGAATATTCTTTTCTCTCCAGGAATATTCTTTTCTCTCCAGGAATATTCGTTTCTATCATGGAAGATTCTTTTCGCTCCGGGAATATTCTTTTCTTGCACAAGTGCATTTTTTTTTCTATTACATTTCTCGCACAATTCTCCCATCATTAATCAGAAAATCGTTTGTTTTTCAAAAAAATTCCAACATGTAAGATTTCTCAAATTTGTTTGCGGCACGAAAATTGGCTATTGCTGCAGCCCACTAACGGTGCGAAATACGAACAAAAATTATTTTATACGATTTTCGAAAGAAAATTCTTTCGAAATTCGAACCGTGTATGGCCGCCTTTAGGCTGGCTATAGAGCATGCAAAAAAAAATCCTGCAGCCACAGGTAGGAAACAGTGCTGACAGGGGAATCCCTCCTGCTGAGATATTGTCTTCTCCCGGCGGAGGGGTGGGAGTGGGCAGAGAAACCGCCCTGGCCAGGAGAAGATGCTGATTATCGTATGGGCTATATCAACCACTTGACATAATCAGAAGCGAATCCAACAGGCTGGTTGTACCTTAGTTGATTGATTGATCAACTTGGTACATTCAGCCTTCCCATTAATTGTTTGAACCTCGGACAGTTCAACAGGATTTCAACCGTTTATGGCCAGCCTTAGGCAGGGCTATTCACCAATAGGGCTATAAGAAGTGTCAGCATCTAAGCCGCTACAGCAGCATCAAAGGTGGCAACATTACAGTTATTTAACTGTAGAAGAAAGAATATTGACATTCTATCAAAGGAAGGGCCTATCCAACTGGCAAGATTAATGGGTACTTACAAAATGTTCCAGTGAGACTCACATTGTCACATATGTAATTTTATAATTTGACCATAGTTTGACCATAGTTTTACTTTAAAAAAAAATTTCACTGATACATTTGGGAAGTCATTTATAGCCAGATTAAATTACAAATCAAACCTTCCGATTGCCAGAAGTGCTTTTTTTGACAAGTTTTTCAACTTGTTGAGTACATTTTGCAATTTATCACCAACTGTACTCTTCTCTACAGAACAGGGAAAAATCCTTTATTCGGAATTGTGTATCATTTCCTCAGCAACCAGGCAAGACACAAATATCATAGGGGTGGCTTTGGAAAAGGGTTGAATTGAGGACTGCAGATTTTTGTCTATCATTCTGCCAGTCTCTATAGCAACCTTAGTCATATAAGTTGTTGTTGAGCCCCGAATTCAGCCTTTCTACACAAATAAGTAATGAAGAGAAGAACATCTACCTTGGGCATACAGGAGTTGACATCCAGTCCAGTGGGCCTAGGCGTGCTTTCATCCTCTGTGCCCAAGATGGTCCCACAAATGATAAGGGCACTATTTCAATCACATCTTCTGGTACTGCTAGTCAAAGCTGGATTTGATTTAGATCCTGCACACAGGAGATACCTTATGTGCTGAGTAACCCTGGGCTTTTTCCTTTCTCTCCGCTGACAATGAAAAGATACGCCACCACATTTCAAAGCAGCAGATGCTACTGATTATCAAGCCTTTGTTACAACTAGTAAAACGAGCCAAGTTATAGCTTTGTTGATTGCTTTTGAACCTCCTGTTTACATTTTAGTACAAAGTGGAGATAAATATATTTCCTTCCACAGATTCCAGACTAGATAATGAAAGCAAGAGTTTATATTTGGAAAAGAAGCAAACATTTTCCAAGCCAGCATCCCTTCTCTGAAATTGTGTATGGAGACGCAATCTTACAAAATCGTTTTCATTTATGTGAACATTAAAGTATGGGTATAGGCAAATCTTTTTAAGTTTTGGATAGAGTGTGGAATGGTTAATAAACCTGTCAATATATTTTTGCTATGTTTCATTAAGCAGGTTCTTCTTCACTTCCTGTCCCAGAAATGCAAGAAGTAAGACGAAATCTATACAAAGTGAAGAAAACTCTCCTCTTACATTTGTTACTGGCACTGGAGACCCCATTGGAAGATTTACCCTCACTTCTCCTTCTAGTGACAACTCTAATATTTTGGCTTTCTCATAATTGTTGTCTCTGTGTTAATGCTCATCGAGACAAATACAGATGGTGAAACTATCCAGTGGAAACACAGATACTAATACAAAAAGTGGGTTCTAAGCTAAAACTAAAAAAAAGTTTGGCTATACATACCCTTTAAAGGTAAAGTATCATTATATACTAAAAGGAAGTATATTTACATTTTTCAGCATCATGTAAAGCATCCCATATGTGGGCAAACTGGGCCACTAAAGACTTCCTTATCTTGGCTGTGGGTTGCTTGAAATAAAACAGGTTTGCTATTCCATAATGCTTTCCAAATAAATGTGGCAAATATGGTTGGTCAAGACAGGTGGCAAATACCCATACTCCAGGTTCCTTTCATTGCTGGTCACGTAGGCCGCGTACACACGATCTGTCAAAACCAATGAAAACGGTTGAAGGTCCGTTTCATCATTCCAAACCGATCGTGTGTGGGCGCCATCAGTCAGTTATCCTTCCGTCAAAAAAAAGAAAACTTGCGTTAAAATGTAACCGATGGATGCCTAACCGATAGGTCAAAACCGATCGTTAGTATGCAAAAGCATTGGTAAAAAGCCGCGCATGCTTAGAATCAAGTCGACGCATGCTTGGAAGCATTGAACTTCATTTTTTTCAGCACGTCGTGTGTTTTACGTCACCAAGTTCTGACACGATCGGTTATTTAACTGATGGTGTGTAGGCAGATCAGACCATCAGTCAGCTTCATCAGATGGACTGATCGTATGTACGTGGCCTTAATCACCTACCTTCTGCTGAAGAAAATGATCAGCCAACACAAACTCTGAACATCCCCTTTAACAAGATGAAACTAGAAGGCAATACTAAATCATAAACCAACATTTAAATGCCCATGGCCAAAACATTGTCCTCCATATATTGTATAACAAATACATTTTTTAGGGTTTTAGGGTATTATTCTATATGGTCAAGTGACTGCACAGCTCAAATCTCTCACTAAATTTAATGTGGCTGGTGTGACTGGCAGGAGGAAAATCATTCCTTTGCAAACAACAGGAGCAGTGGACAGAGGTGGCTAATGCCCCATACACAAGAGCGAAATTTCTGCCAGCAAAAGTCTGTATGCTCCATCAAATTCCAACCGTCTGTATGCTCCATCAGACTTTTGCTGGCGGAATTTCCGCCAGCAAATGTTTGAGAGCAGGTTCTCAATTTTTCAGACGGAAAAAAATTCCTATCGGAAAATCCGTTTGTTTGTATGGAATTCCAACGGGAAAAAACCCATGCATGATCGGAAACAATTTGACGCATGCTCGGAAGCATTGAACTTCTTTTTCTCGCCTTGTCGTAGTGTTGTACGTCACCACTTTCTTAATGCTCGAAAGTTCAGACCGTGTGTATGCGAGCCAAGCTTGAGCAGGATTTTGACTGAAAAAACATCCAACTTTTTTCAGACGGAAATTTCCCGCTTGTGTGTACAGGGCATAAGCCATAGAGCCATTGCCCTATAGAATTCATCCCCAATATCGACCCTCTATATTACACAAAGGAGCCAGGACTTGGAAGTCTCATTACTGCATTAAAAAATACTTTATATTGCAATTTGTTACACAATGTATGAAGGGCTAGGGGAGAGATAGGAAGGGAAAATTTAAATATTGGTTGATTTTACTTTAAGAGCCTAGGCTTTTCAGACATGTGGCAATCACTCAAGGGAACCTAGATGATTATTTTTATTAATCCAGTTAGCTAATATCCTAATCATAGCTTTGTGTGATATCTTAGTGAGTGTCCATTTCAATTCAGATATTTTGTTAAATTAAATCCATATTAGATCCATACAAGTAAAGCTGAATTAAAATAATCTCAAATAGGCAACTTTTAAGGTGTCTTTCCTATGACCAAAAATCTTATGACACAAGGTATAGTCTTAATCTACACTACAGTTTGTTGCTCTTGATGATGCCTTCATCACATATCTAGGCTACATATGTTATCAAATATATAATGAGGTATTAGTCTGTATAAAAACAAAACAAAAAACATGATACATAAATAGTTTATTATTTTTTTAATTATATAAAAAAAAAAAATGTGGTCAAAAAGAATGGCATACATTCGGTAAGATCTGCTTATGATGTAATTATGATGCAGCATAACCAGTGAGTTTGGCAAACTTTATGGAAGGGCTCAATGGAAGATTAGGTTTACTTACGTGCCTAGTGTGTCTTACAAGAAAGCCCTGGCAGGGGATTTTATTAGAACAAAGTATAGACATCAATGAACACAAGCAGTAGATAAGTGAACCAATAGCATTGCAATTAAATACTGGACGTTTAAAGAAAAGAGACAGCAAATGTGGCATTAAGGTGCACAAACAGATATTTTACAAACTGGTAAATATTATTTTACATCTTTATATAAGAAAACCATGCAATTAGAACTCAAACATAGTGCAACAAAACCAAAAACATGAAACTATTTTGCTATGTTTTGCTATGATTCGAAAAAATTAAAAGGCATTCCATAGCACATACATTTTTTAGTTCCGAGTGTGAGGTGTTTTTCAGTACCAAAAATGTATCCCTGAGGTGCCAATTAACACTCAAGTTTCCCCAAAACCTGATTACCTGATCACCTGTGTCCCTATTAAGGAGCGCTTCCCTCACGAGAGGGGTTTATATATATATATATATATATATATATATATATACAGGCATACCCCACTTTTAAGTACACAATGGGACCAGAGCATGTATGTAAAACGAAAATGTACTTAAAGTGAAACAATACCTTCACTTCTAGGGTGTAGTGGGGGTGTCAGGAGCTTTAGTTGAGGTCTCAGGGGATGTAGTGGGTATTTCAGGGGCACACTGGAACAGGGTGGGCTATTCTTTAGGAGCTTCAGCTCCTTTTACTGCGGCTTCAAAATGTCTGTACAGTACTTGTAAGGCACTTTACATACACTCGGGGGTATGTCCTTACTCGCGAGTGTATGTAAAGTGAGTGTACTTAAAGCGGGGTATGCCTGTATATATATATATGTATATGTATATGTATGTATGTATGTATGTATGTATGTATATATATATATATATATATATATATAGACACACACACAGTATCTCACGAACGCGAGTACACCCCTTACATTTTTGGAAATATTTTATTATATCTCTTCATTTGACAACACTAAAGAAATTACACTTTTCTACAATGTAAAATAGTGAGTGTACAGCTTGTATAACAGCGTTAATTTGCTGTCCCCTTAAAATAACTCAACACACAGTCATTAATGTCTAAACCGCTGGCAACAAAAGTGTGTACACCCCTAAGGAAAAATGTCCAAATTGGGACAATTAGACATTTTCCCTCCCCGGTGTCATGTTACTCGTTAATGCTTCTCAGGTGTGAATGGGGAGCAGGTGTGTTAAATTTGGTGGTATGGCTCATACTGGTCGCTGGAAGTTCAACATGGCACCTCAAGGCAAAGAACTCTCTGAGGATCTGAAAAAAAATGTTGCTGTACATAAAGATGGCCTAGGCCAGGGTTAGGCAACCTCGGCCCTCCAGCTGTGGTGAAACTACAAATCCCATCATGCCTCTGCCTCTAGGAGTCATGCCTGTGATTGTCAGGGTCTTGCAATGTCTCATGGGACTTGTAGTTTCAAAACAGCTGGAGAGCCGAGGTTGCCTACCCCTGGCCTAGGCTATAAGAAGATTGCCAAGACCATGAAACTGAGCTGCAGAATGGTGGCCAAGACCATACAGCAGTTTAACAGGCCTCGCCATGGTCGACCAACAGGCCTCGCCATTGGTCGACCAAAGAGGTTGAGAGAACATGCTCATCGTCATATCCACAGGTTGTCTTTGGGAAATAGACGTATAAGTGCTGCAAGCATTGCTGCAGAGGTTGAAGGGGTGGGGGGTCAGCCTGTCAGTGCTCAGACCATACGCCACACAGTGCAAATTGGTCCGCATTGCTGTCGTTCCAGATGGAAGCCTCTTCTAAAGATGATGCACAAGAAACCCCGCAAACAGTTTTCTGAAGACAGGCCGACTAAGGACATGGATTACTGGAACCATGTCTTGCGGTCTGATAAGACCAAGATAAACTGATTTGGTTCAGAAGGTGTTAAGCAAGTGTGGCAGCAACCAGGTGAGGAGTACAAAGACGAGTGAGTCCTGCCTACAGTCAAGCATGGTGGTGCAAATGTCATGGTCTGGGGCTGCATGAATGCTGCCAGCACTGGGGAGCTACAGTTCATTGAGGGAACCATGAATGCCAACATGTACTGTGACATACTGAAGCACAGCATTATCCTGTCCCCTTTGGAGACTTGGCCGCAGGACAGTATTCCAACATAACGACCACAAACACACCTCCAAAATTATAACTGAAGCTGAGGGTAAAGGTAATGGACTGGCCAAGATTGTCTCCAGACCTAAACCCTATTAAGCATTTGTGGGGCATCCGCAAACGGAAGGTGGAGGAGCGCAAAGTCTCTAACATTCACCAGTGATGTCATCATGTAGGACTGGAAAAGGACTCCAGTGGCATTCTGTGAAGCTCTGGGGAATTCCATGCCCAAGAGGGTTAAGGCAGTACTGGAAAATAATGGTGGCCACACAAAATATTGACACTTTGGGCCCAATTTGGACATTTTCACTTAGGGTGTAGTCACATTTTTTTTCCAGTGGTTTAGATATTAATGGCTGTGTGTTGAATTATTTGGAGGGGACAGCAGATTTACACTGTTATACAAGCTGCACACTCACTACTTTACATTGTAGAAAAGTGTAATTTCGTCCGTGTTGTCACATGAAAAGTTATAAAAAATATATTTGCAGAAATGTGAGGGGTGTACTCACTTTATACTATAATATATATATTATATATATATATATAGATAGATAGATAGATAGATAGATAGATAGATAGATAGATAGATAGATAGATAGATAGATAGATAGATAGATAGATAGATAGATAGATAGATAGAAAGGAGAATATACAATTACAGAAAAAAAAAATAACCACTCTTACACAAATATAACTAAATATGACCAGCTATAAATATAACTAAATATATTCTCATCTAGATACAATGCAAAATTATTAATTTTCGTAGGTAAGAACATGGCAGACATGTTGACCTACTCAATAGGACTGCAAATTGTGCAAAGTACAGTAGATAATAACACAACTATTAAAATTATAATTATTCACTTTATTAAAGTAAGAACAATGAGAGATAATGTTTTAATATATTACTACAAGTTGCTACACTTTGCAATTTTTTTTAATCAAACTGAACTATAAAATTGGAAAACCTGGGATCTTGTAAGTGGTGTTTTTGACGCTTTTAGGTCAACTAAGTATTTAAAAAGTAATCTTTCCTATTTAGTAATGAAAAATAGCATATCTGATTAAAATCCTCAAAGCATTTTACGTTTATAAACGATAGCTTATAAAGCAATTCATATAGGGATTTTAAAAGCTGAATTATATATTCCTACATAGTAACCAAAACAATGAATTAACATATTTAGTACTAAAATGATACTTACTCAACATACTTGCTCCATGGTCCAAGATCAGACATAGCCATGAACACGCAGTTCGTGAGAATAGTGCACATTATAAACATACTGAACAAAGTGAAAATTATTGGTTAAGGAAATTAATTTGCTTACATAAAAAAGTTATAACTGACATTAAATGCACCATTGAATGCTGTATTAAAAAATGCAGAGGATGAAAACACACTGTGATAAAATTCATGAGAAGATATTTTCTGAAAGTGGACCTCTAGTAATACATCAAAAATATGCAGTAAAGGGTAAGATAGGCAAGGTACGTTTTAACGAACTCCCCTTATTTTCTCTATATTTTCTGTATTTTAGAAATGTGATGGTGACTTCATATCAACTAGTTGACAATCAGTTGACTCCACCTCCTGTATGGTAAACTCCATCCTTGTGTATATGATTGCCACCATGGCAGCTTAAAGACACACTGAACAATTTGTACTGTAAATATTACACTTTTCAAAATACACTAAGACCCCATTGCAGGTAAGAGGTAAGCATTTTCCCAGTTCACCTCCCTTAGTATACATACATCCCATTAAATACATCATGCATCATACATTTTTGCCAAGTCACGGGATGAGAGGCTTCAAGGGTGCTGATGTGTATTTAGGCAACATATTAAAGACACACCAAAGACAAAAAGGCTTACACGTAAGCACCAGGATTTACATGTAGAAAAAAGATGCTGATCCCTCTGAACAAAGATGGCGCTGACCTTCTAGATAGATAAGCTGATTATTGTATGGTTAGGAGGAGTAGTGTGATCTCTTCTCTGGACGTCAAATCAAATCAACCTCCCTACCCCCACCCACTAAAGCTAAACAACCCAGATACTTACCTAAATCCATGGTCACATGACACATCAGGTCCTAAGTCTTCAATCTACTTAAAGTGGAACTCAACTCTATGTGAACATCACAAACTGAAAACACAATTTAATTCATTTTTAATATTCAAAGAAAACTCACCCATCCATCTGTCTCCATGAGTTTGTGGAGAATTCAGTTTGAACCCCCCCCCCCCCCCCCTCCAGCATTTCTAGCCATGGCCATCTTGATTAAGATCTGAAGATTCATGTGGCAGGTACTTCTTAGAATCCACCTGCCTTTAGCTCAGGTATGCAGACAGGAAAGAACTGCTTTTTTGAGAAAAACCCTTCTCCAGATGAAAGAGAAAAAAATGCACATGAAGACTCCTGGGATGCATGATGCCCATTTTGCCTAGGCCAGAAAAAATGTTTTTAAAGGTTTGTTTAAATAAGAAATGGAAGGGAGGTAGTGAAAGAGGGGTGGATGGATGGAAATGGGGGGGGGGGGGTATGTGTGTGCCCAGAAATAGGCTTTAGCACTAAGAAATATTTATAAGGCTCATACTTTTCATGAAATAAAAAGCAGCTGTTCATGGGAAACGACTTATCATTAAAACATAGAGCCTATATTATGTTTTCCCTAATGGACCTAGAAGCATAGGGCACGGCTCCATAGATCTGCTAGACCGAGGTTTTATTGTGTATAAGATTCTTTAACTTCCATAAATAAGAATAGTGCAGTCTATAGCCGTACATAAAAGACCTAGACATGTAGAACTATTAAAGATGTAACTGCCATTAATCATGCCTTAAAATGATTAAATATAAATCTGTCTCTAACACTGATTGATCTTAAGAGGTTTCTGACTACTTGTACTTCTTCCCCTCTCTTGATTTTATTTAAATTTTATTTTCCAGGAATTTTACTTTTTACCTGCAAATGATTTTTTCAGTTCTATAAATAGTAAGCAAGCCGGCTATAGTTGTAATAGAACTAATTCTTAACATGTAAAAATGTAATCAGCGTTACAGGAGGGCTTGTACTATACAGGCATACCCCGCTTTACGGACACTCACTTTACGTACACTCGCGAGTACGGACATACCCGTAAAGTGTCTCACAAGTACAAATATGCGCCGTGCACCCGCATTAGACGGAACTGAAGTTCTGAGCACTTAGCCTGCCCAGTTCCAGCCTGTCAGCCACAGAATGCCATCCAGCCTCTCCATAGCACTGTCCTTTGTGTGCAGCGCGATATCCGGGGGATGGATTGGAGCGGCCCCCCCTTGCATCAGATGAGCTTATTTACATGTGAGTAATCCCCCAACGCCCCCACTACAGCCCTGACGCCTCCACTAAAGCCTCTGGCACCCCCACTACAGCCTAGAAGTGAAAAAAGATATTGCTTCACTTTAAGTACATTTTCGTTTTACATACATGCTCTGGTCCCGTTGTGTACTTAAAAGTGGGGTATGCCTGTAATACACAATGAGCTACTATTGTGAGCAAGGGAGGCTCTGACATTGTTCCTGAGCTTAGGATCACAAAGACCATTAGTAGTGTAGCAAACACTGTGCTGCAATAGAAGACTTAAAAGAAGACTTACAACCCTTTTTCATTTGAGATTATAAAACGAAACTACAGGCAGATAAGCAAAGCTATTATTTAATCTCTTTATAGACGTGTTAAAGCAGAAGTCAATTGTATCTGAGCACCACATAATTAATATATGGACAGCCGCACTCCAGAAAAAAACTTGACGGTTGCCTTAATTTGTAAAAAAAAAAAAAAAAAAACGACAAATCACAGCAAAAATGAGGGATCAATGCCCTGATGCATTTCGCAGTATTGGCTAGTGCTATGACTAAGCACTAGCCAATAATGCGAAATGCATCAGCTGCATTTATCCCTCATTTTTGCTGTGATTTGTAGTGTTTTTAAAAAAAATTACAAATAAAGGCAACCCTCAAGGTGCGGCTGTCCATATATTTTCTCTACTTTTGCCCAGTGCATTTCCGGCACCTGGGATTTTCTGAGAAGACATTGATTTGTATAATACATCTATCTGGAGCGGTAACTTTATCTCTCCACCACAAAATTAAAGCGCCATTGAATATATTTTTTAAATCCAAATCAAACCTTACCCATTCAGCCATGTTTCTCCCCCTAGCATTTTTACCCCTGAGTAAGAGCAGATGATTCATGTATCATTTACTTCCAGAAATCCATCTGCCCTTAGCTCAGGCATGCAGACAGGAGGGTGTGCATGGCTGAGAAACCCCTCCCTTCTCCAGATGAAAGAAAAAAAATACCCATAAGACTCCTGTGATGAATGCCAATATTGGGCCTATGCCGGAAACCAGGAAGCAAATGATGAAAAAGTTTGAACCATTTGCCGACCAGCTCACATACATTTACTGCAGCAGGTTGGCTCTACTGTGCAAATTGGCGTACCTTTACGTCAGTCTGCGCAAGAAGGATAGCGTGCAGCTCGCCGCAGGAGCGAGCCCGCGGGTCCCGCAATCACTGTGTACAGAGGCAGAATGGAAAACTGCCTAAACAAGGCAATTCCCTATTCTGCCTAGTGACATGTCAGAGATCAAATGGAAAACTACCACATACTGCTTTTAGTTCACATAAACAGAATTTTTAAGAAATGTATATATAGTCTTTCTAAAGTATTTTAGACACTTGTCACCATTTTTAGTTAAAAGTGATATATTTTCTCTTGTTAAGTATATGCATAGCTAGTAATGTAAACATGCAATACATACAGGAGTTTATAAATACTCATAGGGACCACAGTACTTCCATTGACTTTAACTGCTTTTTTCTTCAGAAAGACCGCACCATTTTCATTCAGGCATCATACCTGATCACCATCTGTTTTCTTAATTGAGATTCTGGCTCTCATTGGTGTATATTGTGACATGTCTACAATTTAAACAGTAGAAAGAGCTAGCAACACTGAAATCCTTAAAGCGGAGCTCCACCCTGATTTTTTATTTTTTTTTCAAAAATCTAAAAAAAAAAAAAAAAGATGAAATGGAAAAAAAAAAAGGGATTTTTAAATACAGCTTACCTGTAAAATCCTTTTCTTGGAGTACATCACGGGACACAGAGCGGCATATTCATTACTATGTGGGTTATATGGAGTACCTTCAGGTGTGGACACTGGCAATCTTCAAACAGGAAGTCCCCTCCCTATATAACCCCCTCCCCTAGAGGGAGTCCCTCAGTTTTGTAGCAAGCAGTATGCCTCCCAAAATGGTCACCCAAAAGAGGGGTGGGAGCTCTGTGTCCCGTGATGTACTCCAAGAAAAGGATTTTACAGGTAAGCTGTATTTAAAAATCCCTTTTTCTTTCTCGTACATCACGGGACACAGAGCGGCATATTCATTACTATGTGGGATGTCCGAAAGCAATGCTTTAATGAGGGGAGGGAGACATCTTCCAAAGAAGGATTCAATTTTAGAGCTAAACTCAAATCATAATAATATTTCCAAATTAGTCAAGAAAGAAGAACCTTTTTCTTTTTTTTTTTTTTTTTTTATATAACCAAGGGTGTTTCTGATCCCGAGGATTTCAAACTGCAGCCTGTAGTACTGCCTGACCAAAGGCAGTATCCGCATTTCTTCTCACGTCTAGTTGATAAAACCTTGTAAACGTGTGGACTGATGACCACGTTGCCGCCTTGCATATCTGAGCCATAGAGATCTGATGGTGTGCTGCCCAAGAGGCGCCCATGGCCCTGGTAGAATGGGCCTTTACCGACAACGGAGGGGGCAACCTCTTCAATCCGTAGGCTTGAATGATTAATTGTCTAATCCATCTCGAGATGGTGGATTTTGCAGCTGCCTGCCCCTTCTTGGGGCCATCTGGTAGAACGAATAACACATCTGTTTTCCGGATCTTTTCCGTAGCTTTAAGATAGGCCTTCATGGCCCGGACAATATCCAAGGTATGCAGCAACCCCTCCTTTCTAGATGTAGGTTTTGGAAAGAAGGATGGAAGTACCAAATCCTGGTTTAAGTGAAATTTGGATATAACCTTTGGTAGAAAGGAAGGATGGGGCCGGAGAACTGCCCTGTCCTTATGCAGAACAAGATATGGTTCCTTACACGATAAGGCTGCTAATTCTGACACTCTCCTGGCCGAAACTATGGCGACCAAGAAAACCAGTTTTCTTGTCAGTAAGAGTAAAGGAATCTCAGCCAAAGGCTCAAAAGGCTGTTTCTGTAGAGTGGACAGGACAAGATTTAGGTCCCAAGGACAAACTGGTGACTTGACAGGAGGATTAATACGCAAGACCCCCTGTAAGAAGGTCTTTACCAGCGAGTGGGTGGCCAGCGGCCTCTGAAACCACACTGACAGAGCTGAGATCTGTCCTTTGATTGTGCTTAGTGCCAGGCCTTTATCCACTCCTAGCTGGAGAAAACTTAACACCCTATCAATAGTATATTTGCGGCAATTCCATCTTTTGGATTCACACCAGCCTATATAGTTCCTCCACACCCTGTAATAAATTACCCTGGAGACCGGCTTTCTAGCCTTAATCAGGGTAGGGATTACCTGCCTAGACAGACCCCTACCCCTGAGAATCAGGGATTCAGCCTCCAGGCCGTCAAATTTAGACGCTGTAATGTAGGGTGGAGGATCGGGCCTTGTGAGAGTAGGTCTGGTTGTAGAGGAAGAGTCCAAGGGTCTCCCACTGTCATATTCAGGACTAGTGAGTACCAAGCCCTCCGGGGCCAAGCTGGAGCTATTAGAATGACTGGCTTGTGCTCCACTCTGATCTTGCGCAACAGGCGGGGGAGTAACTGTAGTGGAGGGAACGCATATAGAAGTTTGAATTGATGCCAAGGGCAAACCAACGCATCGGTTCCGCAGGCCATAGGATCCCTCGCTCGCGACACGAACCTGTCTAGTTTCTTGTTGAACCTGGATGCCATTATATCTACGTCTGGCGTTCCCCACCTCTGGCAGATTGTCTGAAAGACCTGGGGATGCAGAGACCACTCCCCTGGCAACAGACTCTGGCGACTTAAGAAGTCTGCCTGCAGGTTGTCCACTCCGGGAATGAATATCGCTGAAATGCAGGGTACATGAACCTCTGCCCATTGAAAAATCAAGTTCACTTCCCTTTGAGCGGCCTGGCTCCTGGTTCCCCCTTGGTGGTTTATGTATGCCACCGCCGTGGCATTGTCTGACTGGATTCTCACCGGGAACCCCTTTAATCTGGAGGTCCACGCCAACAGGGCTAGGCGAGCAGCTCTGATTTCCAAGATATTGATGGGGAGCTGCCTCTCTGCTTTCACCCAAGTTCCCTGGCGGGAGAACCCCTCGAAGACCGCCCCCCAGCCTGCCGGGCTGGCGTCTGTGGTAACTACCTTCCAGACAACAGGGCTGAAGGATCTTCCCTTTAGAAGGTTCTGAGGGTTCAACCACCAGGCCAGGCTTTGTCGGACCCTTGATGATAGCGTCAAAGGGGACTCTAAGGCATGTGCCCTCTTGCCCCAGGCTGCTAGAATGGCTGCCTGTAGGACGCGAGTGTGGATCTGAGCGTATGGTACTGCCTCGAATGTGGCCACTAGCTTGCCTAGTAATCGCATACACAGGCGAATAGTTGGTCTTTTCTTGTTTACAACCAACTGAACCAACCCCTTGATCGCCTTGATCTTTACAAGGGGCAAGAACACCTTTTGATGTTCTGTGTCTAACCTCATGCCGAGGTATTCCAACTGCTTTGTAGGCTGGAATGCTGACTTTCCCCGGTTCAGGACCCAGCCGAATTCTTCGAGGTACTGAACCGTGAGGTTTACTGCCTTTTGCAGACCCGGCCGTGAGTGATCTATGATTAAAAGGTCGTCCAAGTATGCTAGGACTGTGACTCCTTGGATCCTTAAATTGGCCAGAACTGGGGCTAGAATCTTCGTGAATACCCGGGGGGCCGTGGCCAGCCCAAAAAGGGAGCGCCCTGAATTGGAAGTGTCGCTGCCCCACCGCGAAGCGTAAAAACCTTTGATGCGCCTGAAAGATTGGTACATGAAGGTAAGCATCTTTTATGTCTATGGAGGCCAGAAAATCGTCTTTCTGAAGCGCGGCGGCTGCTGACCGGATGGATTCCATCCGGAAGGAACGCACCCTTAGATAACCGTTTAACCTCTTTAGGTCCAAGATTGGCCTGACATCGCCGTTGGCTTTGGTATGACAAAGAGATTGGAATAGAAACCTAGGCCTTGCTCTTGGGCTGGCACTTCTATAATTACGTCCTGGCAAAGCAGGTGATCCAAAGCTGCCAGCATTGAGGCCTTCCTTGCTGGATCCCTTGGTAGCCTTGATTCTTGAAAATGAGGCGGAGGATATCTTAGAAACTCCAGTCTGTAACCTGTGGTTACAGATGCCCGGACCCAATTGTCGGGGATCTTGGCTTCCCAAACTTCTGAGAAGAGACGAAGCCTTCCCCCCACCCTTGAGAGTGGGGGCGCCCCTTCATAATGCAGACTTAGGGGCTGTCTTTGACGGCTTGCGATACCACGGCTTCTTACCCCCAGGGGTCTGTCCTTGCGATCTACTGATAACGTTGGATCGTGCAGGCGGCCGTCGATACTGCCTGGAATTAGAGGGCCCCGAGACAGGAAAAAACTGCCTCCTAAATGTAGGAGCCCGGAATGTCTTTTTGACCGGTAAAAGGGTACTCTTGCCATTTGAAATAGTCTGAATATATTTATCCAGATCTTCTCCGAAGAGTCGTCCTCCATGGAAGGGAAATCCTGCCAGAAGCTTTTTGCATGGGGGCTCCGCCGCCCAGTTCTTCAACCATAAGAGCCTTCTCATGTGCACCAAACATAGTGATAAACGAGAAGCCTGCTGGATGGAATCTTTTATAGCATCTACCGCGAAACACAGAGCTCTGGGAATGTCAGCAAACTCCTCTGCTTGTTGGGTAGGCATGTCCTTTAACATCTCTTTTGTCTGGTCTTTTAATGCCTGACAAACTCCAATTGCAGCTACCGCTGGCTGCACCACTGCTCCTGCCGTAGCAAAGGATGCTTTTAAAAGTGTCTCTAATCTTTTATCAACCGGATCTTTAAACATATGTATGTTTTCCACCGGGCAAGTTAGTGATTTATTCACACACGAGATGGCTGCATCCACTATTGGGAGCCTCCACTTCTTGGAGAATTTTTCCTCCATGGGATAAATGACCGCAAATCTTTTCGGTGGCAGAAAAATCCTGTCCGGCCGTACCCAATCCCGAAAGATCAATTCCTCCAAGAGAGGATGGACCGGAAAAACTGCGTTGCTTAACGGGGCTTTCAAAGAGCCCAGAGAGGATACCGGAGGAACCTGAGGTTCTGGCAATGGTAAACTAAATGCCGAGCGGACCATGTCCGTCAAAGACTGTACCCACAGTCTCTCTGTCTGGGAGTCTGAAAATGGTTCCTCAGAGGTAGACCCCTCCATCCCTGAACCCTCTTGGTTCAGGTCCAGTTGATCCTCCTGTGATTCTAATTCCTCCGGAGAGAGAATCTCAGCATCTGAGGATACACCCCCTGGTGATGGGGATCTAACCCGTTTCTTACCAGGAATAGCTCTAGCGATCAATGCCGCTATTCTCTCTTCTAGCCCCCCTAGGGATACGGCTAGCATCTCCTCTGTGATAAACACAGGGCTGGGCTGATCTGGGCCAGCCTCCGCACCAGATCCCCCTAATGGCTCATCCAAGGCGCTCCTTAAATTAATAAGCTGCGGGGAAAGAATCGGCATATCAGAATCAGAAAGGGAACCCTTTTGTTTTTTTTTGTTTTTTTTGTTTTTTTGTACCCTTTGACCCCGAACCCTTGGAAGCCATAATACAAAATCGAGGGACTCCGCCCACACAACAGACTGTAGTGGGCAGGAGTACAAATTTCAGAGTTTAGGGGAGAATAGATCACTTAGTGTCCCCAAAAACTGATGGGCCCGTATGTTGGTTTTTTCTTTTTTTTTTTTTTTTTTAAATAATTATATATTATATATTATATATTTTCCTTGACAACATACAGTGACCCTACTTTAAGTTTGCCAGCCTCCAACCTGCTGCAAAATAAGGGGGATTCTTGGCTTAACAATAAAGGCATTGGAACAAAGTCCACATGTACTACCCCTCTTCCGCCACCGGGAGTCACTGTTCTGCCGCTCTGCGTCCTCTCCTTGAAAGATCAGCCTCAGACTGAGCACTGACAAAGCCTGCTGTCTATAACAGCACAAAGGCGCGCCCCTGTATGACGCCGCAGGCCCGCCCCCCCCCCGCCCTCCTGTCTGGACGGCGCGAAAAACGTCAATAAGACGTGCGCGCGCACGCGCGCGCGCGCGTATGCCGGAAACAGGAGGAACATGGAGGAGCCGCGCTGCTGGAGATCCAGGCACGCAGAAACAGGCGGCAGATTCAAACCCCCGGCCAGGTAGGACTCTCTCAAGGCCCCTAGGGATCCTTACTAGCCCTAGGAAGAAACAGCAGGTTAGCTAGCAACACATATTTAAACAGGGGGGCCTAGTGATGGGGGGAGAAAGGGTGTCATCCTGTCTTTTAGACATAGTGATCACAGTTGCCCATGCAGAGCATACTTAGGCTATCCCCCCTTTTAGGTTACCCCGGGGTATATACAGCTGCATCAGTTCTGAATAGCCCACTTGTTCCAAATGTTCCAAAGTGTGTTCTGATGTATCGAAAAGCTTGTTTCTATGTTCAATTGGAAATGATTTAACCGCTTGCCGACCAACTCACGCACTTATACGTTGGCAGAATGTCACGGCTGTGCAAAGCAATGTATATATACGTTGCTTTGAATTTCGCGCGCGCGCGTGCACACACATGCCACTGGTGGTGCGTGCCCCTGCCGCAAGCTCCGTAACCATGCTCGCGGGACCCACAGACTCGATGTCTGCCGGTGTCCCGCGATCGTGTCACAGAGCTGCAGAATGGGAGCTGTGATCAGTGTCGTGTCACAGTAAGGCCAACCCCCACACAGTTAGAATCACTGCCTAGGACACGCTTAACCCCTTCCTCGCCCCCTAGTGTTAACCCCTTCCTTGCCAGTGTAATTTACCAGTAATCAGTGCATTTTTATAGCACTGATCACTGTATAAATGACAATGGTCCCAAAATAGCATCAAAAGTGTCGATTTGTCTACTATAATGTCACAGTCACGATAAGAATCGCAGATCATTGCCATGACCGTGCAATTGTCAGTTAAAGGGTTTGTAAAGGATTTTTTTTTATCTTAATAGCTTCCTTTACCTTAACGCAGTGCTGTTTTCATGTCCTCATTGTTCGTTTTTGCTCTCAAGTTGCTGTAATTTTTCCCTGATCTCCACACTTCCTGGTTGTCTGTTTCCTTATAACCACAGTACTGGGAGCTTTCTCTCTGTGGTCACTAATCAAGGAGGTGTGATTGCTGTGTGTCTAAAACCCCACAACACCAATCAGTTTCGTTTTCCAAACCATCACTGCCCCGTATTGGCTCTGTGGCTCTGTACATCACAGAAGCAGAAAATGCATGCAAAAACGAAAATAAAACTGTAGGTACATTATATGATCTATTTTTAATCGTTTTTAAAATGAATCAGTTAACTAGTATGTCTCTATACCCTGTAAACAGTCATTTCAGCAAAAAAAAATAATTGCTTTACAACACCTTTAACCACTTCAGACCCGCGCTATAGCCGAATGACGGCTACAGCGCGGGTCTGAATATCCAACCCGCCGTGCACCGGGGAAGCTCTGTGTTGGCCATGTCCCTTGGACACAGCCAATCACAGATCGCGGCGAACGGCCAATCAGAGTGGCCGTTTGCGATTTGATCTGTGCGGCGAATGAGAGAAGATCTCATATGTAAACATATGAGATCATCTCTCATTGCCGTTTTACACAGAGACAGCGTCCTGTCTCTGGAGAGGAGGAGACCGATCTGTGTTCCTTGTACATAGGGACACAGATCGGTCACCTCCCCAGTCACCCCCCCTCCCCCCACAGTTAGAACACTATGTAGGGAATACATTTAACCCCTTCCTCACCCCCTAGTGTTAACCCCTTTAATGCCAGTCACATTTATACAGTAATTAGTGCATATTTATAGCACTGATCGCAGTATAAATGTGAATGGCGCCAAAAATGTGTCAAAAGTGTCCGATGTGTCCGCCATAACGTCGCAGGCCATTTCTAGTAAAAAAAAAAAAAATAATAATAATTCTGTCCCTTTTTATAAGCGCTATAACTTTTGCGCAAACCAGTCGCTTATTGCGATTTTTTTATTTTTTTTTACCAAAAATATGTAGAAGAATACGTATCGGCCTAGACTGAGAAAAAAATTTTTATTCATTTTTTAAATTGGGATATTTATTATAGCAACAAGTAAAAAATATTGTATTTTTTTTCAAAATTGTTGCACTTTTTTGTTTATAGCGCAAAAAATAAAAACCACACAGGCGATCAAATACCACCAAAAGAAAGCTCTTCTTGTGGGGAAAAAAGGACATCAATTTTGTTTGGGAGCCACGTCGCACGACCGCGCAATTGTCAGTTAAAGCGACGCAGTGTCGGAAGCTGAAATTTCACCTGGGCAGGAGGGGGGTATATGTGCCCAGTAAGCAAGTGGTTAAATCGACACAGTGCCAAATTGCAAAAAGTGGCTCAGTCATTTGGCAGCCAAATCCTCCAGGGCTAAAGTGGTTAAATAAATGGTAGCAGCCATTTTTACTAATTTCATATATAGCCTTGTACCTAGCTGATTGTTTTATATAGTGTTTGACAGGTGTGCTAACAAGGAGAGCAGACATTTTTCATGGACGCTAAAATAATTCTTGACTCAGAATAACATCAATATGATCACATAAGGCTGTGCTGTGTGACAGAGCTGTGTACATTTCAGGAATCGATGGACATAAATACAAGTCTATTGACAGCTAGAACAGTTACCATATATGAACTCGTCTATATAGTTAGCTTTTTTTCCCTGGAGTTCAGTTTTAATACCTCAAAATGCATAGTCGCTAAAAATAAAATGTACATATATAGGTTTACTAGGAAAATAAATCTGGAAACCCCTTTTTAAAATAAAATGATGGGTTTCAAAGAGACTCCCATATTGTTTTTTTTATCTTATTTATGCCTATTTTTACTGTCAAGTTTGCACATACTGCACAGAACAGATGGATGGCATTTTCAGATAGCATGTGGTACATGATGCTGAGTCAGCACTTCAGAGAGAATGTTGTCTAACATGAAAGGATATGAATGTACCAAAATTTTGATTGCAGCTCTTCTTACAGGATGGAAAGGACTAATTATATACAAAGCAGGTGTGGCACTAAATCTGAAGATTGTCTTCCCTTTGTTTAGTACTATAAAGGTCTAGAGAGAAAAGTAGAAAAAAAAATTGGCGCATTAAAATACGTTTGAGGATACAACGTAGGACACAATCTGACTAGATAAAACAAACTGAATTTTTTAAACGCTAAAGTTTTCTCGGCTAACATTTTGTCTACCTTGGTTCCTCCTTTCCCCTTATGCTAATAAACCCTTTCTGTTTCCATTACATGCCTTATTTTAGTCCTAGTGATATCATTACTGGGTCTCAGTGCATCTCTAGGCAGGCATAAGAGTAATTGTTGGGGGTGGGGGGAGGGGGGCAAGCAGTACTGCTGTACATACAGTATCTGACAAAAGTGAGTACACCCTCACAATTTTGTAAATATTTTATTTTATCTTTTCATGTGACAACACTGAAGAAATTACACTTTGCTACAATATAAAGTAGGGAGTGTACAGCTTGTATAACAGTGTAAATTTTCTGTCCTCTCAAAATAACTCAACAAACAGCCATTAATGTCTAAACCACTGGCAACAAAAATGAGTACACCCCTAAGTGAAAATGTCCAAATTGGGTCCAAAGTGTCAATATTTTGTGTGGCCACCATTATTTTCCAGCACTGCCTTAACCCTCTTGGGTATGGAGTTCACCAGAGCTTCACAGGTCACCACTGGAGTCCTCTCCCACTCCTCCATGATGACATCACAGAGCTGGTGGATGTTAGAGACCTTGCGCTCCCCCACCTTCTGTTTGAGGATGCCCCCACAGATGCTCAATAGGGTTTAGGTCTCTGGAGACATGCTTGGCCAGTTCATCACCTTTACCCTCAGCTTTTTTAGCAAGGCAGTGGTCGTATTGGAGTTTTTTTTGGGGTCGTTATGTTAGAATACTGCCCTGCGGCCCAGTCTGTGAAGGAAGGGGATCATGCTCTGCTTCAGTATGTCACAGTACATGTTGGCATTCATGGTTCCCTTAATGAACTGTAGCTCCCCAGTGCCGGCAGCACTAGTGCAGCCCCAAACCATGACACTCCCACCACCATGCTTGGCTGTTGGCACACTTGTCTTTGTACTCCTCACCTGGTTGTCGCCACACACGCTTGACAACATCTGAACCAAATAAGTTTATCTTGGTCTCATTGGACCACAGGATATTCCATGGCCTTAGTCTGCTTGTCTTCGGCAATTTTTTGCGGGCTTTCTTGCATCATCTTTAGAAGAGGCTTCCTTCTGGGACAACAGCCATGCAGACCAATTTGATGCAGCGTGCAGCGTATGGTCTAAGCACTGACCTGATTTTTCCCCCCACCCCTTCAACCTCTGCAGCAATGCTGGCAGCACTCATACATCTATTTCCCAAAGACAACCTGTGTATATCACGCTGAGCTTGTGCACTCAACTTCTTTGGTTGACCACCGCGAGGCCTGTTCTGAGTGGAACCTCTCCTGTTAAACCACTGTATGGTCTTGGCTACTGTGCTGCAGATCAGTTTCAGGGTCTTGACAATCTTCTATAGACCCCTTTCACACTGAGGGCGTTTTGCAGTTGCTATAGCGCTAAAAATAGCGCCTGAAATCGGCCCTTAAACAGCTGCTCCTCACACTCCAGTATGAAAGCCCGAGGGCTTTCACACTGGATCGGTGTGCTGGCAGGCCTTCAGAAAAAGTTCTGCCAGCAGCTTCTATGGAATGCATTAACATTGGTGAACTCACTGCTACTAATGCGCTCCTGCCCATTGAAATCAATGGGCAGTACTACCGTACCGCCGGCAATACGCCGCTGTAGCAGTGCATTGCGGGTGGTTTTAACCCTTTCTTGGCTGCTAAAAAGCACCTCGCTAGCAAACGAAATGTGTCGCAAATCCAACAGTAAAATAGCGGCATTTTACAGACGATGAAAGGGCTCGAAAGCCTAACCCATCTTTATGTAGAGCAACAATAATTTTTTCAGATCCTCAGAGCGTTCTTTGCCATGGTGTCATGTTGTCACATTGCCATGGTGACAAGTATGAGAGCGTGAGAGCAATAACACCAAATTTAACACACCTGTTCCCCATTCACACCTGAGACCTTGTAACACTAACGAGTCACATGACACCGGGGAGGGGAAATGGCTAATTGGGTCCAATTTGGACATTTTCACTTATGGTTGTACTCACTTTTATTGCCAAAGGTTTAGACATTAGTGGCTGTGTGTTGAGTTATTTTAAGGGGACAGTAAATATACACGGTTATACAAGCTGTACACTCACTACTTTACATTGTAGCAAAGTGTAATTTCTTCAGAGTTGTCACATGAAAAGATATAATAAAATATTTACAAAAATGTGAGGGGTGTTAGTAAATAACCCCCTTTATCTCAGTACTTCTCTCACGTGCCCTCAGCCCTAATTCAAGAAAAGGGCTGGCTCTTGGGAGGGGTTACGCAAATATTAAACCTTTTTAAAGCGGTAGTAAACCCCGCTTGGTCATTTATACCTACAGGAAAGCCTATAAGTAACTTTTCTATTTATGATGTTTGGCACTACACTTTTCATAACTATAATAGAGCTTACCTGTAGGTAAAATGAATATCTCCTAAACATGCACCGCTTAGGATTCATTCTGGATGCAGATAGTGACGTCACCAGTACATGCGCTCTGAAGGTATGGTATTGCTGGAACTTCAGAGTTTAATGCCGAAACCGAGGGCTTCTGCGCACACGCTGGAGTGAAGTAATTGCGGCTCTGGCCAATTACATAGCCGTAGCGTGCAAACCCAGAAAAAATCCTGGGGGAAAATGTCAGCCCTCTCAGCGGTGACAGTACAGCTCTGGAGGGCTTTGTTCCAAAGTGAGTATTTGTGTAAAAAGGGTGTTGGATCCTGGCTTTTCTGATCATCCCCTCCTTCCACCATCCCGTAATAATTTTCTGATAACACAGAGTCTATGGAGGCACTCTGCACATGCTTAGTTTGGTGTGTATTGCTAGAGAGTTTTTTTTTTTTTCTTGGGAGGGTGCATGTGACCAGCACTGTCCAAACAGAGGGTCAGATGTCCTGGATTCTGATAGGACAGATCAGTGCAGTATGAAAACTCCTACAAGCTTAACCAGGAACTGATAGAAGTCACAAAACTGCTATATACTGCTGATGAGAAAAGGTATTTAGCCATCTATATTTACTAAAACTATTGAATTACCATGTTCTGTGTACTGTGGGAGACCAGATATAGTAAATGCAGGGTCCTGGGTTTAGTAAAACCTTAAGACTGGTTATAAACAGCAGTTGAATATTGAATATTGAAGGGCACAATTATAACCCCATTAGGATAGAAGATCTTCTAAAGCATGGGTCTTCAAACTACGGCCCTCCAGTTGTTCAGGAACTACAATTCCCATAATGCCTAGTTTGAGGATCCCTGTTCTAAAGGGTGCAGACGTCAATGAATTTGCAAGGTTGGCTCTGCTGAACTAGCATGTTTATGTCAGTGCATAGAGTAGGGTTAGGAGGAAAGCAGCATAGGCAAACACTGAAGGCACAAATGTCAGGAGAGATTATTAACATATAAACGGGGTCTTCTACACAATCCCCCCATTCCAAAAATATAATAATAATCCTTACAAAACTCGTCCCTAAAGATGTCAGTAGTGTCAGATTGACTGGGACTAGATAATAATTGCCTACATGTACATTCACAAAACAAAATACAAGGCAAGGTCACATTACCGACATCAATTATAATGTGAATCAAACCTGTGTGATGGCTGACATTTCATATTAGCACAGAAATAGATCCTGCATTTTTCAGTTTTCAATATCCCAGCTCTTAAAGTGGTTGTAAACCCTTGACAACCACTTTAACCTACAGGTAAGCCTAGTTTGTTGTTCTGTTTTTTTAGACCAGCGCAGCCACATTGAGCATTCGCGGTTGACAATTTTCAGACGTCTCTAACTAGAAAGAGCTGATCATTTTGTTATGTTGTCCTTTCACAGGCCAGTGTGACTTGGAATATCCTGTATATATTTGGGTGTGCTTGCATCATTGGCCACGCCGCTGATGATATACACATAGGATGAAACATGTCAGGCTGGTCGATGCAAGCACGCTGAGAGCCGCAGAGTTTTTATGAGTCATGATGTCCTTTTTTTCATGTAAGTAGATTACCAATAAATCGTGTGTTTTACCTTACAGGCTTCACTATTGTTGCTTTCTTCTTCTGTTGATGACTGCACAATATATCTATTCATCTATGTGAGTCCTTCTGGTACCGGTGATCTTGAAATAACCCAATCCTACCTACCAAGTTTTGGAAGTACTGTTATCCACTACTGACCTCTTGCATCATATGATTACATGCTTGTTTTCACATCTTTCCGGTAAGCAGATTGATAGCACTGGGGTGTTGGTGTGCTTTTTCTTTGTGCACCCTGAAGTCTGGTGGAGGCTCCTAATCTTCATTCTTCGTTGGAACTTTATTTGGACTATCATATATATATCACTTTTTCATTCTAAGCGCTGCATTTTGGACTATTATATTTGCGTTTAAATTATCTACAAACTGTGCTGGCTGCTTTTATTTCATTTTTTATTTCATTTTTCTCTTAAAGTTAGCGCAGATATCTGTTCACCCTGCTTTACACTAGATTAAGGCTTTCCTGTAGGTGCTTGAAATATCTCCCAGACCAGCACGGTCTAGGAGATATTTGCAAATCGGCAAGCAGCAGGGCTGTCCTAATGAGAGGGCACACCTGGGCACTGCCCAGGGGCCCCAGCTGCATGGGGGGCCCCTGTACTCTCCCCAAAGCATAGATACATAGGGTGTAGAGGGGTCAGAGTGCTGGGGGGATATCTGGGGAGTAGAGGGTGTCAGAGTGCTGGGGGATATCTGGGGTGTAGAGAAGTCAGAGTCCTGGGGGGTATATCTGGGGTGTAGAGGGGTCAAAGTGCTGGGGGGTATCTGGGGTGTAGAGGGGTCAGAGTGCTGGGGGGATATCTAGGGTGTAGAGGGGTCAGAGTGCTGGGGGGATATCTGGGGTGTAGAGGGGTCAGAGTGCTGGGGGGCATCAATCTAGCAGATTTGTCACTTTATGTATGTAGTATTTGCTGTACAGAATGATTGTTCATGTAGTTAATGCAGATCTCCACCCAAAAGTGGAAGTTCCGCTTGTCTGCCTCCTACCTACTTGATGTCTGTTTACCTGCACTGTCTCCATTGTAGGGGCCCCAGAGCATTACTTTGCCCAGGGGCCCATGACGCTATTAAGACCACCCTGGCGTGCAGCGATTTCTCCTGCGCATTCGCCGGAGTTAGAAAGGGCACACTGTTCCGTTTCTATCTCAGGTCATGCCGTAAAATGCGGCTCCCACACGCATGCGCGGGAGTGACGTCACGCGACTCTGGCCAGTCACAGTGTCAGAGTTCACAGCCCCAGAAGGAAGAGGGGTGAAGAATGGCCGCTCGCTACTAACGAGGAAGACGGGGACATCGCGGGCTTCTCCTGCAGGTAATTGTCACATAATGGGCTATTATGCGAAGGCATAGTAGTCCATTATGCTTTACCTTCACAGGGAACCAAAGAGGAAGTAACACCCATCAGGGTTTACTTCCTCTTTAAAGATGCCCATGAAACTTTTCTTTTAAAAGACACATAGGGGGAGATTTAATAAAACTGAAGCACTCAGAATCTGGTGCAGCTGTGCATGGTAGCCAATCAGCTTTTAACTTCTGCATGTTGACAATAAAACCTGAAAGCTGATTGGTTTCTAAGCAGAGCTGCACCAGATTTTGCACTCTCCAGTTTTAGTAAATAAAGCCCAATGTTTTTTTATTCCCTTTAGCACAAGTGTCCTCACTCTACTGCAGGTTATAATCACCAGTGATGAGGCAGTGCCCTTTTAGATCTTCATCGTGCAGAAGCAGTCTGCGGTGGTAATGCTGGGCTTTCTTTTTAGAAAGTACAGCACGCTCATCACAATCCATGACATTGGGAAACTCTTTATTAAATGTTGTTTTGTAACATAAGGATTTAATGCAGCTAATGAAAAAAAAATATATAAATTACTACTTTATAAACTTGTGGAAAATGAAACATATAAATGAATGTTTCCCTTTGTGGTAGATCAAAGATAGTTTTGGTGCCTTTTCAGGAGAAAAAAAAAGTTATGTCATATTCTGACTAGAAATGTTGGCTGTTATTGACATCCTCATAACTGACCTTAGATCACAGTTACTGCTAACAGGTTACCATTTGTGTGACTATATACCCACAGTATACTGCAAACACCTCAAGTCTTCAATATTGCAAAATTATATTTTTAACCAGGACATACAATCAGGCCCTGTCGGAACCCGACAGGCAAAGCAAGCAATTGCCTGGGGCCCCGAGCTGGCCAGGGGCCCCAGCAGGGAGGGCCCTTGCCGCACCACTGCATCCTCCTGCAGTCCGGTCGGCTGTGTACCATAACCGCGCAGTACAGGAGATTCAGGTTCCTGTTCCCGGCCGGACTGACAGGAAGTGCATACACTGAGTGTTCACTTCCTTTCAGTCCGGCCCCGGGAACAGCAACTTGAAAAGTCACTTTTTTTGCTTGGGGCCCCCAAATTTCTTCAAACGGCCCTGCATACAATGACTGCATCCTCTGTGTAGGGACATCAGCAATGCTATTAAGATAATTTCAAAATAAAATAAACTATCTTCTACTTTCTCAAGAGCAATACAGTGTAACCACTGCTTCCCCTCCAGAGAAAAAAAGCTGAATTGCCATCTGATGTCACCTTCTTGTTCTTGTAGTAAGGGTCGATATCCTCCAGGGGCTGCCCAATGAGATGTCGAGGAAAGTCCCCGTAGATACGAGGCAGCGATTTGCCGGCCTCCAAGTCGGGATGTGGCTTTGGTTTTCCCTCACTGTTTTCATTGCTTTCTGCTTCTCGGTATTCCTGCTTGGCGCTTCTGGCTTGTTCCTCAGCAATACGCTTCTCAATAGAAGCCAAGGATTCTGGGGTGAAACGGCGGAAAATGTCAGGACTTGGTGGCAACAACAGGACTGCCATATTTTCATCCTGCTCCTTCTGTCCTAATTCTTACTTATAGCATTGGAAACACCTGAAAGACAAAGGAGAAAAAGATGGGGTTACTCATGGAAGTAAGGATTCATTTGACCTATTATTTTGCGTAGGATATTCAATGACTTATGACTATAAATAAGGAACAGTTTGAAATGGTATAATAATCTGATCAGCTGGTTTAATAAATACTGTACATGAAATTACATCATAACCACGTCACATTTCCTGCCATTTTCTTTACTAAAAACGTCATGACAGCATCTATATGATTGACTCTAGAGCATAGGTGGCAAACACAAGGCCCGCGGGCCGAATCCGGCCCGCTGGGCCATTTCATGTGGCCCTTGCACCTCTACTGCAGCTGCAGGAGCGCTCCAGCCCTCCTCTGGTCCTACTCCAGACGTCTACTTTATGCTTTCAAGCAATGCATCCAGATTCTTCCCAGCAGCAGCATAAGGAAAGGGGGGTGTACTGTGATGTAAGGAAGGGTGGGGGACTCAACTTCTGATGGTAGACTGGCTCTTGACATTTATTGTAACGGGGAGGAAATGCGCTGGACAATTTTACAGACACAACCGGCCCTTTTGAGGGCAATCATAATGCTGATGCGGCCCACAATGAAATTGAGTTTGACACCCCTGCTCTAGAGTGTCACATAATAAATAAATCATTTAAAAATATGAATGTGCAGTCTTATTAAGTAGGACTTTTCCAGCAGGCCATCCTTCCTGCAGCCCTTTTGTCTTAATGAGGGATGCAGCTGCCCCTAATACTAAAGCATGGACTGTGTTCCATGTGGTCCTGACACATGTACCTCCTTTATTATTTATTTATCCTTTAGTGACAAAAGTCCATAGCACCTATTCTCAACCCTGAGGCTTTTGCCAGGGATGGGCAAGCCCCAAAAACATGTCCTTCAAAATTTTACATTAGCTCCCAGATTACCAGTTATCTTATATGTTCTATGGAAATAAAATGTTGATAAAAGACATTATCTCAGATGCATATAACAATAAAATGGCCTAGTGGGTGATGACTCCTTCTTGATCAGATTGGTTAGTGTTGTTCTGATGCAAGGATTACACTTGTACCTTTGTTCCATATTTTTCTTACCTTTACCTAACCTTGTTTCTCCATTCCTTCCCCTACCTCTATCTTCTCTCCCAGCCTCCCTTCCATAACTATGTTGACATCTATGCAAGTTTACTTATTGTATGACTTAACCTGTGGCCTAAGGCCCCTTTCACACTGAGGCGTATTTCAGGCGTTTTAGCGCTAAAAACAGCACATAAATAATGCCTGAAATAATCCTGCCCTAGCATTCTCAATGTGAATGCCTGAGGGAGATGTGCGCTGGCAGGAGGAAAAAAAATCTCCTGCAAGCAGCATCTTTGGAACGGTATAGGAGTGGGGTATTTACCACTCTATACCACTCCGTCCATTACATCCACCCGGTAGGCCCATTGTAAGTGGAATCGATTCGATAACATCACGTATAGGTCGTTATATCGATTTCTACTTACAATCTTTGGTTAAAGCAACACCTTCCTATCTTAAGGATACGACTGCAACCATTAAACGCTGGGAAGGGGTTGAGATAAAGGGTGACTACCTCCTTGCTACGGCTGATGTAGCATCCCTATACACCTGTATCCCCCACCACCTCGGAATTGAAGCTGTTCAACACTTCCTTGATTGTGAACATACCATTGTAGAAGTGCAGAAAAAGTTCATTATGGAGTTACTGGAATACACAACCACCGGCCACAACTACTTCTGGTTTGACCAGAAATACCATCTCCAAAAACGTGGCGTGGCTATGGGGGCCAAATTTGCCCCCAGCCTCGCCAACCTCTTTATGGCCAAATGGGAGGAGGACGTCGTCGATCATGATCAACATCCGTCCTATGGGCTAGGTACATTGACGACGTCCTCCTCCTATGGAGGAGTACTTTTCTTTTCTAAATACCAATGAACGTGGCATTACATTCACGTTTGATTCTAGCCCTGTGAAGATCACTTTCCTTATCTAGAGATTGGACTTGAATCCAGACTTTTTAAATTCCAGACACATTTTAAGGCCACTGATAGAAACAGTTTTATCTCCACTGACAGTTGCCATCATAAAAGTTGGCTTAATTCTGTCCCACGTAGTCAGTTCCTGCGGTTGCGTAGGAACTGCACCAATGACGACGCTTATTTTTCACAGGCTTCCATGCTCAAAAATAGATTTGTGGAAAAGGGCTACGATATCATGGCAGTGGATGCAGAATTACATAAAGTGGCATTAATAGAACGTAACTCATTATTGATAGAGAAAGCCCCACGAGAACAAGATGATTCTTTTAAGTTTTCTATGATCACTGCATATTCTAATCAACACAGGGATATTAAGACCATTATCGATAGACATTGGGACGTACTCAGGAGTGATAAAGTTTTAGGACCCACCTTACCAGAAAGGGCTAAAATCATCTTTAGAGGAGCCCCCACGCTTAGGAACAGTATTGCTCCCAATGTCGTCGATCCTACATGTCGCCTTGAGTTTTTTCAAGATATGAAGGGGTATTACCGTGCAAAAAATGCAATGTTTGCTTGGTTAATACCAATGGACGATCTAAATCTCTGAAATTCAGGTCCACTAACACGGGCCGCAGTTATCCCATTAAATCTTTCTGCACTTGTGCCACTACTCATGTGGTGTACCTTTTCACCTGCCCGTGCGGAAAACAGTACGTTGGTCGTACCATACGGACCTTTTCCGTACGGGTAGGTGAACATGTTGCCAAAATTGTGGGTGGCAGCACTAAACATACGGTCCCACGACATTATAGGGAATGCCACCAACGTAACCCTAAGGGTACTCAGTTTTTGATAATCGACAAATATGTACCACCTTGGAGGGGAGGAGCCAAAACGAGAGGGGTCTCCCGATTAGAGGTCTATTGGATATATGAATTGCGCACCTATGTGCCATATGGCCTCAATGTCGAATGGGACATAAATGCCTTCATTAATAAGTCTTGATGTCTTATTTTTTCCATGCGCCCCTACTCTATTACGGCTCCTTAATTTTAATTTTACAATTTTACCCTTTTCATTAAATATACCTTTTATTAAAGTTCTATAGACTTTTTTAAGTCTTTATTTTATGACATGCAGTCTTTACAGACTATAGTTGCCATACATACACTACCATGGATTTAAATCCTACGATCATGTATGGTATTTTATTGTCATATGTCATATGTCATATGTGATTGTCATATGACCATACATCTGACGATGCGCTCCGGTCTCTTCTATCGTGAGGCTTGGAGCGCATGTAGTCATCATTACTTGTCATGAGGGCGGACACGCTGTGATGACACCTTAGCGCCTGCGCACTCTAGATGGCTAGACGTCGGTATCTCCGTACGCTCTGACGTCACTACGTCTACACGTCCAGCGCTGCTCTCCAATTGGTCCTTCAGAGAGAGTCCTGGAACGCACGCCGTTTACACGGCACCTCCATACCCGGAAGTCAGCTGTAATTAGTGATTTGTGCTAGCTGGAGCCGTGATTAAGGTAGGGGTGAGATGGCTATATATTGTATCTTGTTTTAGCAGTCGGTCAGCACCCCAGATGATGATCATTTGATCGAAACGCGTCGGGTCTTCTGCTGACTTTACTGCTAGATGTTTTTATATGCCTTGATATGTCTGCTGAAATGTGAGTGCAACCAACTGTATTTTGTGCATTACAGTAAAAGTACCATACGTTATTACACTATGTTTGCATCCATTTCTTTCCTCCCCCAATTGTTGCATCTGAGCATTCCGGAGTTTCTGTAAAGAACTTATGAGTTTTTCGGTCCTGGTATTGCTACATCTTGCTTGGTTTTCCATCATATGAGAAGTTGATTTATACCCACAACTCATCCCTGGTTTCCAATGGAAGGTTGATGTCCGGATACCATAATTTTAAGCCTGTTTGACTCATTAGGTATATACTTAGTTGAGTCCACGCTTTCTGGTAAGCCTCCTATTTTCTCTCTGGTGGTGGACATGCTATCAAAATTCACTTCATCAGTTGTCACGTTTTTGGACACTTTGAATCAACAAAAAATTTTTTTTAGTTTTTCTTTCTTTTTTTTCATATCCAATCAGATATGATCATTTTGGACACTTGGTGATTAGTTTTATGTGTTGCTTCACGTAATATATTTATTAATTTATCCCATGTCACATATGATGCTTTGCAGTATTATATTGTTTATTTCTCACATAATTTTAGCGCTACACTTTTTTGTCTATATTTGTTTCCTGTTGCAGAATTTATCCAGTTCTGTTGTGTTGGCAGCTTTTTTATGTTTAGTTAGGTAGCGCGGTGTTATATGCACATTTGTACATATATACTTTTCACTATACCACTCCTTCCCACTGAAATCAATGGGAAACCGCAGTAAGTCAGCCGGCAATGCACTTCTGTAGAACGGTATTAAGCCTTTTTTGCCCGCTAGCGGGGGTTAAAACCGCACCACTAGCGGCCGAATATTGCTGTAAATACAACGGTATAGCGGTGCTAAAAAATCACGTCGCTATACTGCCACCGCACCTCACATGCCCAGTGTGAAAGGGGCCTTAGTCGATTTGTTTATGGCCACATAGCTATGCCTATATATTTAATATGCATTTTGTCGTGAGTTTGTTTTGCTCTTTTCTGTATTTTGTAAGTTAATAAAACGTGGTCTGGTGGGGTTTATACCTGAAATCCAGCACCCAAAGAAAATCTTGTGTAGCGCCTATAGTAGCGCCTATAGTAGCGCCTATAGTTAAACTCTGATCCAGATTGTTTAATGCAAAACAGGGTTTCTGTCTCAGCTTGGCTGTGCTGTGGGCTTATTCTGTTGTACTGGGATGTTCTTCCAGCCCCGCTGCTGCAGATGGCAGCAGTGGAGTCAAGGTTTGGACGCTCTTTTCCAGCAGCCAATCAGGAGGGTTTGTCCTCGCTGTGCATGCTGGGGAGGGGTATTTATGAGGCAGATGCCATTTGGTCTGGGTCTTCTTCATCCAGTGTGGCACCAACCTTTAGGGTGGCCACACAACGGCGCCCCGGCGCTATGGCCTACCTGGCCAGGGCGTGTGTGCCATGCAGTGTTCCTAATTCCGGGACCATGCGGGCCCAGAGCATCTGAACAGCGACGGGGACCCAGTGAGTGACTGGGTTCCCACCTCTGAAGATCCCAAGCTGTACTGCTGTACGGTGGGGAGTTGGTCTGAGGAGCGCCATTGAGAGCCTGCTGGCCAAAAGGGCTTGGACCGACCACCAGGGATCAAGGTAGCCGCACACTGAGGGATTGGTCACCTGTCACTCGGCACCTGGGCGACAAGTTGAAGGAGATCCAGGTGTAACCTATCCAAAGAGGGATATCTGGAAGAACTCAATCCAGAGAGGGCCTGTGGCAGAGGTGTCTTTCTGAAGCTCGCTGAGGGGAGTCTGTGGCAGAGGCTCTTTCTCAAGTTCAAGTTCACTAAGGAGGGTCTGTGGCAGAGACTTTATCCTACAATTGTCCTAGTGATACTCCGGCTGCCAGGTCAGTGAGAGAGGCCTGTCTGGGTACGCTAAGCCCACTCCGGCAGAAGTGGTTCTCCTCCTTCTTGGAAAACCGATCACAAACAGTGAAACTGGGATCTTTCACGTCGGAAAAGCGTACTCTATCATGCGGAGTCCCTCAGGGATCTCCCTTGTCACCGGTACTGTTCAATATCTATCTCCGCCCCCTCTTTGAAATCAACAGCGACCAGAAGCTACTTTACCACTCCAACGCAGACGACACTCAACTGTATCCCTGCATTAGTAACGAAAAGGATCATTCTCTTGGACTAGAGAGATCCCTCACTCTAATGGATAACTGGATAACATCCAGTTATCTTAAACTCAATGGTTTGAAAACAGAACTTCTCCTTTTTCACGCAAACCGAAAAAGTCACCCCACCTCAATTTGGACCCCACCGCCCATTCTGGGTAAAACTATCACCCCTAGCATCAAAGTCAAAAGTCTTGGAGTCATTTTAGACTCCTACATGACAATGGATGCACAAATAGGGTCTGTAGTCAGCGGATCCCATCATTTGCTACGCCTACTATGCCGACTCACCCCCTTTATCCCTAAAAAGGACATTGCAGTCGTGGTGGGAACAATCATCAATTCCAGACTTGACTACGCAAATACCCTCTATCTAGGACTCCCCAAATACCAAATCACTCGTCTGCAAGTCGTTCAAAATACGGCTGCTCGATTAGTTACTGGCAAAAAAACATGGGAGTCAATCTCCCTTTCGCTGAGATCTCTTCACTGGCTACCAGTAAAAGACAGAATCACTTTTAAGGCACTCTGCCTAACACATAAGTGTATTCAAGGAAACGCCCATAACCCAAATTGCATTCTGCGATCAACAAATCAAAACCTACTGCAAATACGCAAGGCAAGATATAACTCCAAAGGAGATCGGGGATTTGCTGTCCAAGGACCTCGACTGTGAAATGCACTACCTACCACCATCCGACTGGAGTCGGACCACTTGGCCTTCAGAAGAATGATTAAGCCCTGGCTCACACTGGGCTGCGGGAGTGAAATCGTGCGAGTTCAGCTGAACTCACACGATTTCACTCCCGCTGGCAGTCCCGATTTCGGCTGCGATTTAAGAGACATCTGTGCAGCTTTCTGCACAGATGTCAATGAAAATCGTGTCCTGAAATTGCAAAAAGTAGTACAGGAACTACTTTTTGAAATTGGTGCAGCGCCGCAGATGAGGTGTCGCACCGATTAGGACGGTGTCATTGCCGGCAATTTCCGGCAAATGCCGCTGATTTAAGATCTGATTTCACATGTGAAATCGCATCTCAAATCGAACTAAATCGTACCCAGTGTGAACCTGGGCTAAAACTCATCTCTTCTGAGGTCAAGGGTTTCCTTACCGAAGGAATGGAAACAGCGCCCAGAGGCGATTCAGTTCACATGTGTTGCGCTTTATACGTTTTTCACTCACTCACTCAGAAGTGGTGCATAGAAGGGTTACGTTTGGGAGCAGGGCTGTTTCCTATTATCACGCCTGAATCTGCTATTCTCGATTCTTCTTCAACTTTACTTTCCTCACCATAAGTTTACTGTTTTTATCCGGCTGGGTAATAAAGAGCACTGCAAAGAGCACCTGTCATGGACATTCCTTTACTTCTACTATATGCAATACGCAACACTCACCCCTAGGAATTTCGGAGGAGCCGTGAGGTAATAGGCTTCCCAAAAATCCAGCAGGGGTAATGCTAATGTTGCATATGATCATTTTGGGAGTGTTGTATGCTTAGTCTCTTCCTGAGCTTTGTGGTTCCTCCTGCCAACCCCTACATCTTTATAGGAGAACCACATTGGCATAAGGACACCAGGCATCCAACATAACCAAAAAAGTGTTTGAGATGCATAAGATTATTTGCTAAAAGTAAAATACAATGATCGACATTGCAGTGAGCAAAATAGGTGAGTGTTACCTGTAATCTTGTACAAGTACATCTTTGTGTAATTTGTATTCCTGTCTTTTTTGTTACTTAGGAGAGTTTCTCTTGCATCCTATTACTGTGATACCCCGCACCAGGATAGAAAGTGAGGGGAAATGTCTTTAAAATGGACCTGAGAGGAGTTCTAACCCTTCTCCCAAGAAAAGCATTTTTATTGCTGCCTGTGAGCATCTCAGTTCTTCATGTGCCACCGGTTCTGTGGTAAGATCTCCATTACCGTGAAAGAGAAAACAATGAGAAACAAAAGAAGTTCTTACGTTTTCCCCATTATATCCAAAATCAAAAAAAAGAGAAAAGTTGTACTAGAGCTGGACTTTAATTCATGAATCCCATTCACACCACCTGTCCTTTATACCAACTACAGAGACTTATTGAACACAATTTACAACAAACTGTGCACAGAACGCCTCCTAGTACATCTTCACTAATATCCTGGGAAAAAATAGATGCGTGAAACACTTCATAAAACCACTTGTATATTTAATGAGAAGACAATGAAATAGAACTGCATAAAGCTGTTGGGACATATTAATCGCGAGGACCTTTAATCTAGCTCTCTATTCACTAATGTTAAACTCAATGTAATAAAGCAGATGTCCATCGCTTACACATCCGTCTTGGCAACATGCTGGCAGAGTATGATGGAAATGATTGAAGAACATCAGCTCACCGGTTGGTAACAACCACATTAAATAAACCAACATTCGTGTCTGACAGACTTTAGCCAATAATCTGCTAAACAGCACATAGTATAATATATTGAAAAGTGGTTACATTTGCTTTTGTTTTAAAATAAATAATCACAAATCCATTCACAAAGACGGTATCTGCCTTCTAGCATGGAAGTAAATAAGAAGATTATGTTACATAATACCTTCTAATGCACAGCATAGCATATCAGTAACTTATTTTTTTTTAAGTAGAAGAACGTGACATGCATTTAAAGAATGTCGAAGACGGAGAAGGTTAATCTGTGAAAATTAATAACAAACACCGTACTCAACAGAAAGTATAATTCAATTATAAACTATGAGAAACTTAGGCATAAGTGTGCTTTCTGGTTTACTATATACAATTGCCTTCCCTCTTTTGTGTTAATTATTTTAATAAGACCATACTGTTTACTGTTTCATTAGATAGTAAACAATGTTGCTTCCTGAGAACTAATATTTAAAAAAACGGTCATGAGATAATGAAGTTGGTTTCCACTGCTGACCTTCTTCTAAAACTTCTCAGATGAGCGCCTGGTACAAAAAAGGACTTTTTGGAACATTTAATAATTAAATGCATCAAATATAGCCAACACTTTGAGAAATCTCCTCCTTCTTTAAGGCTTTATCATTTGATGTTACTAAACCCAGGTTCCTACATTCACTACATCGCATCTCCCACAGTACATAGAAAATGGAAATGCAATTATTTTAGTAAATATAAACTGCTAAATACCTTTTCTTATAAGCAGTATATAGCAGTCTTGAGACTTCTATCAGTGTATGGTTAAAGCTTGAAGGGGGAGTTTTCATTCTCCTCTGACTGTCCTATGAGTCTGCAGGACCCCTGACCCTCTGTCTGAACAGTGTTGATCGGCCCTGTAATGATCACATGCAACCCCCACCCCAAAAAAGAAAAAATCCCTTTCAATGCACACCAAGCTCAGCATATGCAGAGTGCCACGGCTCTGTACTGTCACGAGACAGATTGGGGACAGTGGAATAAGGGGAGGGTCAGAGAAGACAGCATCAAACAGCCTTTTTACACAATGTAGAGGATTAACCCCTTAGGTTCCACAGTGAGTATAACAAGCATGCTTTACTGTATATACAGACTGATTTTATTGTTGTGGGTTTGGTAACACATTATTATACTCACAACAGAATGTTAATGCTTGATGAAGACTAACACCCTGAAAAAGGGGAAGACTGTATCTGACATTTTAACCAATAAGGCTTCATTTCACATGGCTGTAAAAAAAAAGAAAATTAATACAAAAGTGTTTTTAACCGCTTGCGGACCGCCGCATGTACATTTACGTCGGCAGAATGGCACGTACAGGCACATTGGCTTACCTGTACGTCCCTGCCTTGACGCGGGTCGGAGGTCCGATCGGGACCCACCCCGGTACATGCGACGGTCTTTGCGGCATCCTGGATCGCTCTGGGAGCAATCCAGGATGAGGGGGCGGCTATTCGTTTTTGTCCGCCCCCTCACGATCGCTCCCAGCCAATGCGCGCGCCCCCCCCCCCCACCCTGTCACTTCCTTCTCCTGTGTAAACACAGGAAGGAGGAAGTGATGTGATCTCTCACTCTGCGTTTTTTTCAACCACCGCTGATGAGAGATCACATCACACAGTAAGTGTACACAACACTACACTGACACCAGGACATGTAGGCACATTAACCCCTTGCGATCACCCCCCCCCCTCCCCCCTGTCACAGTGTCACTGAATGCAGTGATTATATGTATGATCACTGCAGTTAGTGTCAGTGTGACAGGCAGTCAGTGTTAGGTTCAGGGTAGCCCCCGTACCCCCCCCTAATAAAGTTTTAACCCCTTGATCACCGCCCTGGTTAACCCTTTCACTCCCTATTGCCAGCGTCACTAAGCGATCATTTTTCTGATTGCTGTATTAGTGTCGCTGTTCCCGCTAGGTAGCTATTTTTTTTTTATTGCGATTTTTTTTTTTACTAAAGACATGTGGCTAAATAAATTTTGGCCTAAATGTTTGACTAAAATTTAGTTTATTGATTTTTCTTATAACAAAAAGTAAAAAATATTGATTTTTTTTTCAAAAATGTCGCTCTATTTTTGTATATAGCACAAAAAATAAAAATCGCAGAGGCAATCAAATACCACCAAAAGAAAGCTCTATTTGTGATAAGAAAAGGACGCAAATTTTGTTTGGGAGCCACGTCGCACGACCGCGCTGTCAGTTAAAGCGACGCAGTGCCGAATCGCAAAAAGGGGCCTGGTCATTTACCTGCATTTTGGTCCGGGTCTTAAGTGGTTAATTATGATCTGTACACAGCTGCATTGTTTTCAATGGAGCCATTCAAGCAGCTGCGTAAACATGCACTGCTTTCGGATCTGTAACCCAGAATTTGAAAATCTGCATCTAAGAACATGCGCTTTACGTGCTTACACATATAATTGCATTTATATGTGTTTGTAAGAGCATAAATTAAGTCTCAACCGAGGAGAAAAAATAATTATCAATATGAGCACATATGTGTCTTTACGCGTTTAAACACATTGATACACAAGTGTTTTGCTGATCATTCCGCAGGAACTCTTCTCCTAGAGAACACGTGTAATTAAAACACATGTGTGATAAAATAAGTATAATTTTTAAGCCGTGCAATGTTCCAAAAAATCCTTTAAGTGAGATGAACTTTTGTATCACGCACTCTTCAGAACACATCAGAGAGGTAGCAGCTTAGGACCAGAACTGGGTCCATCTATTACTAAACTTCAACCACAGATTTGCTTCTTTGAAGGAAAAATCACGTTACCAACTTTCAATGCTATCAGTCCAGCACTATTAGGCCTCGTACACACCACCGAGGAACTCGCCGTAAATGAAACATCTTTTTTGAGAACGACGAGTTCCTTGTCAGGCTTGTCGAGAATCTTGACAAGCTTTCTTTGCGTACACACTGTCAAGACAAAAACGCGGTGACGTACAACATGTACGACAGCACTATAAAGGGGAAGTTTGATTCCACTGGCGCCACCCTTGGGGCTGCTTTTACTAATCTCATATTACTGTGTGTTAAGTTTGGTGACAGACGATTCGCGCTTTTCAGTCTGTTACAGCATGACGAATGTGCTATGTCCATTACGAACGCTACTTTTACTGAAGGTGCGCTCCCGTCTCATACTTTATTCTGAGCATGCGTGGGTTTCTAAGCATACACACGGACGTGTTTCTCGTCGTAAACCAGCCTGACAAGAAACACGACGAGGAAATTGAGACTCTCGACAAGGAAAAAGAGAATTCTCATCGAGTTCAACGAAAAACATACACACGACCGTTTTCCTCTGCAAAAAAGCTCTGCCACCATGTTTCTTGATGGATTCTGTCGAGGAAAATGGTCGTGTGTATGAGGCCATACACACAAATCAGACTTCTTAAAATTCTGGCTTCCTGGCTGTCAACCCCTCTGGCTTTGATGTGTTCCAGGTCACTTCTTATTTCTACAAGGCAAACAAGGTACATAGACATGAAAAGCAGCTTCCATTGCTCCATTTACATAATCTCAGTACCCACAAAACGTATTTCCAATAAAAACGCTATAGTACACTTTTCACCATACGTTGGTAATAAAAAAAATACTGTGGGCAACAATAAATTCTCAATTTATTTGCGTTAATCCAAATTTATTATATTACCATATTAACAGTTTAGTTAATTCAAATAAAATGTTGCAGCCCAAAGAGTATTAAATCCGCAAAGAGCTAGGCAACAAGAAAATGTGTTTGAACGAAGAACATTGCTATTTAATACTCATGGACCTAAATAAATCTAAAATCCATAGCAACGTCTTCACTATTATTTTTGCAGGTTCAAACTGATTAATTTGGCCTTAGCAGTGATGCTAATACTCGCTGAACTTTTCATTCTTTTGCTTCCTATTTGAAAACTCTATAAATAAAAAAGAACAAGTTGTCTTTATTCAGACTTACAGTATGGGTAACACCATGGGAACTATTACTTCCTGTACTCTGCCAACTGAACAGCAGTGAAGTGGACCATCATGCATAGATAACATTCTATGAGCTAGGACAGAACATTGCTGAAACATTAAAAACAGCAAAGTTGAAGGTAGACCAGGGTCAGTTATACTCAATAGGTTGGTCATAATCAGTCTAAGTTCATATACTGTACATATATATAGGTCTATATCAGATGATGCCCTAGAGAGATCTGAGTCATGATTTTTTCCTAAAAGATTCTTGGAAATGCCAACCAAAGAAATTATAGAAGCAAGCAAATTTTTCATAGAAAAGATTATTAGTATGTTTCCTAAACAGCCAAGATATAACTGCCATGAGGCAATACATGGAACTCTTATTTTATGCTATTCCAATTTGTTTTCCCTTTTAATTATAAAATTGGGACTGATCTTATAACGGCAGCATAAAGACAATCTCAGTTCCAATAAGAAATTAAAAGTAAATAATAGCATAATAATAGTATTGTAAATTAAGTATAATAGGAAATATGTGAGAGTTTCAATAAAAATGTCAACAGATAAAACTTTGTGATGAAGTTTGCTAAAATCCTTGCAACATGTGTATGTAACTAAAGAACATTGGATTTTTTTTCCCCAACAATAGTTGACTTACAGTATATTTTTAAAAAACTACTCAACAGAGCACACACAGATGGTAGGAAATGAGCACACTGCTACTACCAATCCTTACAAAAATAGTGAATATAATTTATTTATTCACAAATAATGAAGGTATAGCACAAAAAAAGTTTGCTTGGGTACCTAATTGATTGCTATGGACCCAACACCCCATATACAACACCAACTGTTAAGCTATTATTTGTGGATAAATAGCAGTGTGCAGTCATTTCCTACTGTCTTTTGAGTATTTTGAAATATACGTTTTAAGTAGAGGGGCACCCTTTAAATTAAAGTGAGTCAACACCAAATTATAACGAAGAGGTGTTAAATAACCTACTCCTGTTCTTCATCATTTTTCCCAAAAATATATATATACATTAAAACGTAAAATGTTTGTTTTCTATTATTAAGAATTGGGCAATACATTTGACTACTACATTAGGTCTAAAATAATGGCTATGGCAAGGATTCCTTGTAAGTATCTGGAATGCGCTTCAATTCAATGAGGGTTATTTACTGAATGAAAATCCACTTTGCACTACAAGTGCAAAGTGCACGTGAAATTGCACTGAAAGTGCACTTGGGGGGGCGTGACCGGATGGAGGAAGTGAGGGAGTGAGTGTGTGAGCTGAGCTGTGCGTGGCTCCGCTCCTCCCAGCTCCATGCTCCAGGATTGAACGCCGATTGTCTCTCCCTGTTGGGCGGCATTGCTTGCTGCTGTCGCCGCGCTGCGCGCCTGATCACATGCACGGCTGTGCACGGCTGGGGCTTTGGTCTCCCCTGGTCCCCCTGAAACTGCGGCTCGAGCGGGAGCGCTGGGCTAGGACGATGGGACGATGACCCTGATGCCTGAATATGGTCCCCGCTGACCCCCGCTGAGCTCCGTTGATCCTCATTCTGAGACTGACACGCTGACATGCTGACAAGGTAAAATACATGCTGAACTGAAAATAAGGGGGAGTGTGAAAGCACAGAAGCAGAGAAGCGTTTGAAAAACGTCTGGTCCCTGCAAAATTGGAGGCTGGGGATAGAAGCCCTAAGTGGAGGACTTACTGACAACGGTGGTGGACCGTAACATACTGTAACATATCAGGAGCACAGAACGAACGATACATCAGTCGGAGTAAAAGGGCTCCTGAGCAGCTGTACTAGGGGCTATCCCTACTGGTTTTTTCTTTCCCCCTCTCTTCTGGGCTTCTTGGCATGACGGGACACGTGAGTAAAGAATCTCTATTGAACGCTATGTGAGAGACTTATTCGAGCTACTGCTTCTTAAAATGCTGGCAATCACTGCTACCTGCTCCCGTTAACTATTAACTGCTAACTACTACTGCTACTGCTACTGCTATTTTCTTGCATTTATGCTGCATTTATGCTGCTGAGGCACGGTCGCAAAGTGAAAGCTATTTACTATCTGTCATAGTACATAATGGATGGTGCGGAATAAATTCACTCTTAGAATGCAGGGGGTATGATCTCTGGCATCCCCAGTATATTAACTGCTTCGCTGGACGCGGGTGTATACTAAGTACATTAGCGGTCCATTAGCGGTTCAACAAAAGGAAGCGGAAGCGGTGGCACCTACACCTGGGTGGGGTGGCCAGGGAGAGGAGGGGAGAAAGGGAAAGGACATAACCATTGCTCTGTGGCCCATAGACTTAAGCTCCAACTGGAACTAAGGAACTAAGGAAGGAGAAAGAGGAAGGCAAAATACCCTTCTTAGAGACTTGTCTTACTTCTCCCTTTCGTGCATACTCTTGCTCCTCCTCAATCCTGCCAGTTAGTATGTCCAAAAGACAAGGTGCCGAGCAACAGATAGCACAGCACCAGGCGCCCCCGAACGGAGCCTTGGTAACACGGGCGGCAAAAAACCAAGCAAATCAAGCAAAAGCAGCAGCAGCAAAACTCGAGCGATTTGCTCGAACCACTCTATCCCCTGCAAAACCCCAGCAATTGTCCCAAGCGCCCCAAGGGGGGGTATCGGGGACAAGGAAAAGTCAAGGTAATGCCCAAGGATTAACACAGGCAGCGTTGAATACGGCTACAAGCACTAAAAGCACTAAAAAGGGGGACGGCAAAGAGGCAGAAAAATCCAGAATTGCAGCAAACAGAACAAGTTTATTAAATCCCCCCACAAATTCCCCTACACCAGGCAAGGAAAACATGGAGGCTGGACCTATAGAAAGTGATTGTGAACCCACAATGAAAGATCTATTGCTAGCTATAAATGCATGCAAGGAAATGGTGACTGGCATGGACCAACAGCTGAAAAGTATAAAACAAGAGCTAATCTCAATGGGGGGGAGACTGAAACAAACAGAGAAAAGAACCGATAGCCTGGAAGAGAGAGTAAGTGCTGCTGAGGACATTTTATTCCCGCTTAAACAAGAGGTAATGGAGTTGAAAAAACAAATAGATACACAGGCTGCAAAAATCGACGAATTGGAGAACAGAAATCGAAGGTGTAACATTAGAATAATAGGCATGCCGGAGCAAAGTGAGGGAGCGGATCCTGTTGCCTTCTTGGACGGATGGATAAAGGAAGAGTTTGGAGCAACATCATTCTCACCCCTCTTCTGCATAGAGAGAGCCCACCGAGTTCCCACTAAACCCAGACAGGAAAGTCGATACCCGAGACCCATGATCATGAAAATGCTCAACTTTGGGGACAAAGCAACGTTGATGCGAAAAGCTAGAGAAAAAGGAGAAATCGTGTACAAAGGGACAAAGATATCATTATATCAGGACTTCTCGCCAGATCTTCAAAGACAAAGAGTGGCCTTTAATCCCATAAAGCGAACCCTACAACAACATAAGATGACTTATGCCCTGTTATACCCTGCTCGCTTAAGAGTAGCCACAGCAGAAGGCATACGGATGTTTGACTCTCCAACAAGTGTATTAAAGTGGTTAGAGGAAAACAAGAGAGAGTCATAGAATTGAAGAGATAGGAAAAAGGAAATTAGTATGATTGTCCCGGGTGGTATTTTTTTTTTTGGCCAGGAGTAGAAGGGAAGGAAAGGGAAGATAGGGGTTAACACAAGGGCTAAGAAGCACAGGGAAAGCACTTGAAAGCACTTGAAATTGCACTTTAATAAGGGGGAGGGCGGAGCCCCAGCTCAGGGGCGTTAGGATGAATGATTGTGTGAGAGTGAGTAAGAGTGGGAAGAGTGATGCGGCCATAGCCCCAAGGGTAGGCCCAGATGGGCAGGGGGGGAAGGTGAGGGAGGGAGAGAGGGAGGGGGGAGGGAGATGAGGGGGTGGGAAGAGGGGGGGATGGGAGGGGAGGAGGGGGGGAAAGGGAGGGAAGGGGGGCTCACATCACAAAAAGGTATTGAAATAATGTTTAAACGTAAACTTTGGTATCTAGATCACAGAGGTATACTAAAAACACGGTTTAATGAGATAAATAAACACTGGAGGCAGGGACACATAAGAGATTATTTTCATATCAAAAGGCAGGGAAAGGTTGTAACTTACTGGGAATATACTTTAGAATTTATTCTTAAAATTTTCCCTTCTTATTATTGTTTGACGCATATAGAATTGTTCTTTAACAGGGGTAACGATGAATAGGAATAACAAGGGCATAATATTGATGACATGGAATGTCAGGGGCTTAGGGGATAAGGTCAAAAGAATAGCGATGTTTAAATACTTTGAGAAAATGAAGCCCCAGGTAATTTGTCTGCAGGAAACACATATGCGACCAGATCTGGTCCATTTATTAAATTCTCGAAAATACCCGGTACAGTACCATTCAACACACTCCTCCCACTCCAGAGGAGTAAGTGTGCTGATCTCAGCTAAAGTAACGTTTGAGTGTCTGCAACAGCAGATAGACAGAGAGGGTAGATATGTATTCCTATTATGTAAAATCAATGGGCTGGCGTGCATTCTTGCTTCAATATATGTTCCCCCACCGTTTACGGCCGATCCACTCAGGAGTTTAGCACAATTTATGGCCCGCTCCCCAGACGTCCCAGTACTAACCTTAGGGGATTTCAATAATATACTAGATAGAAGTTTGGATAGAATATCCCTCGCACCCAGAAGGGCAGGGCAGAGGGCTAACACAACAGCCTTTGCTGCACTTCTCTCGGAAATAGGACTCCATGACGTCTGGCGGGAGAGACATGGAGATGAGAGATGCTATTCATGCTACTCTGCCACACATGATGGACTTTCTCGCATTGATCTAGGATTGGGGAATGAGATGTTAACAAATCGGGTAATGGATTCAGCGTATGAGCCCCGCCTTTTATCCGATCATTCACCATTCTGGGTAAAGATCAATATTACTACAACAGTGAACGTCATGCCCTGGAAAGTGAACCCATATTGGCTGACCCTGCTGACACCTACGGATGGCACGGGGGAGGCTATACGGGAGTTCTATTATTATAATAAAGGCACTGCCAGTGCAGCGACCGTATGGGATGCACTTAAAGCATTTCTGAGGGGCTGCCTAATAAATGAAATATCGGGTATTAAAACTCGTTCCAGGGAATGGGAAAAAAGGGCACGAGACGAACTGAAAGCCAGGGAACAAGCCCTGGTGGCAGACCCCTCTCAAACTAAGTATGATTCATGGAGGGAGGCACAATCTCTATACAACTCAGCTTTATTAACGGCAGCAGAGAAGAGCAGATATTTCCAACAACAAAGTTTTTTTGAAGAAGGGGAAAGTACAGGACGCCTCCTTGCCTTAATAGTAAGGGGTCAGAGGGAAACTTCAAACATCATAGCAATTAAGTCGAATACAGGAGAGATACATACTGAAGGGCCTGACATTTTGAAGGATTTTCAAAATTTTTATGAGGATTTATATTCCTCTAAAGTTAGATATACTCCATCGAAATGACTGATTTTCTGCAATCATGTACTTTCCCACAGTTGTCGGTAGATGACAGAGAAATGCTAAACTCGCCCATTACCATGCTAGAGCTGAAGAACGCGTTAGACGAGGCCCCATTACATAAGTCCCCAGGGCCAGATGGCCTACCGGCTGAGGTATATTCTCAGTATAAAGAGATGCTTTTGCCGCCTTTGCTGCAGACTTTGCAGGAGGTAACTGCAACAGGCACTCTTCCTGAGAGTATGCAGGAAGCTATAATTATAGTTATACTAAAGCCAGGAAAGGATAAACTATCGCTGGATTCCTATCGCCCAATATCCCTGCTAAATGCCGATGTGAAGCTACTGGCCAAGATTTTGGCTTCAAGACTATCACAGGTGATAGGGAAGCTGATACATGGAGACCAATGTGGCTTTATACCATCTCGCTCCACGGCGGACAATATTCGGCGTCTCTATTTGAACTTACAGATGCCGGTGGACAATCCAGGGAGCAGGGCCATTCTGTCACTGGATTCTGCCAAAGCATTCGATAGCGTGGAGTGGCCCTACCTCCTGGAGACCTTGGCAAGATTTGGAATAGGAGATAGGTTCATAGAATGGGTGAGGGTGCTGTACTCGGAACCCAGAGCGAGAATCCGCATTAATAACGATCTCTCATCTGTGTTTAGGCTTTATAGAGGTACCCGGCAAGGGTGCCCACTGTCCCCGTTGCTGTTCGCATTGGCAGCCGAACCCCTGGCTATCTCTGTTCGTAATTCTACAGAGATAACGGGATTCCGTAGGGGGCAGAGGGAGGACAAGATTTCATTGTATGCGGATGATACACTAATTTATTTGGGTGACTCATCAGCATCGTTACAGGCAGTGATGCAGATCATTGGGAAGTTTGGCCGCTTCTCGGGGCTTGCCATTAACTGGTCTAAGTCAATTCTGATGCCTATAGACAAAATGGAGGGACCACTGCCACCTGGAGCGGAACAGATAGTCATAAGTAACAGCTTTAAATATTTAGGAGTAGTGGTATCCCCAGATCCGGCGGAGTACCTTCAGCTAAATTTGGGCCCACTATTGGTCAGGCAGAAGGAGAAATGTAACAGCTGGTGCAAACTCCCAATATCGGTGGTAGGACGGGCAAACTTAATCAAAATGATTTGGGCACCACAGCTTCTGTACTTCTTCCATAATTCTCCAATGTGGATTACAAATACATGGTTTAAACAAATAGAAACATTGATGAGAAGCTTGATATGGAAGAAGAAGGTAGCTAGGATCAGCCTAGCCACCCTTCAGTTCAGAAAGGATAGAGGAGGCCTTGCAGTCCCACATCCTAAAACCTATTTCTTAGCTGCCCAGATCCAACATCTAGCAGGGTGGGGACAGAAAAAGAACGAGGACTCTATTTGCACGATGGTAACGAGATGTGCCCCCGTATTAGAGGCCGCCTCGCATCTGGAAATGGAGTTGCCAAGTATACCACGCTCTGCCCCAACAGGTGTTTTGCTTAGAAGGGTTTGGGGGGAGGTCAGGAAAATCCTGGAAATAGGGGGACCGTTGCCCTACACCCCGATATGGCACAATCCAAGATACCCGGAACTGCAGAAGCTAGAGGGATTTGCTGTGTGGAGGGAGAAAGGGATATATCTCATTGAGCAGCTATACGAAGGGGAGGTACTGAAGACATATGAACGGCTGTGCCAGGAATATAAGCTGAATCCAAAGGGATTCTTTCAGTACCTCCAACTTCGGCATGCGCTGCAGATACAACAAAAAACACAATCTTTAACTATAACTGCACCCCCCTTAGTACAGGCAGTTCTTGGAACAGAAGAACGGAAAGCTTTAATATCTAAAATATACAGTGAATTGCTATCCAGAGCTCAGGATTATACCTCCTTAAAATGTCGCAGTAAATGGGTTGAAGATATAGGGAATATAGACGAAAGTACTTGGAAAAGAGCTGTAGATTGTATACCGGATGTATCGATATCAGCATCACATAGACTGTCACAACTATTTATTCTGCATCGGACATATAGAACACCAGAGCAGATGTATAGATGGGGAGGCAGAGACTCACCGTTATGCCCGAAATGCAAAATACACCAGGGTGACTTTATACATCTGATCTGGAGATGTCCAAAATTACATCGATACTGGGAGGAAATATCCCAATGCATAAATAGACTAATACAGACACCTATCCCACTGGACCCCCTGGTATACATATTGGGAGCCATAGAGGTGGAAATATTTCCTAAAGGGATCTATATAATGCTTACCAGAGTAATGTACCTAGCAAGAAAACTAATAGCACGATACTGGATGGCACCAGAGGTCCCTACAGTAAGACAATGGGTTACACTAGTAAACTCACTACTTACTAGAGAGAGATTAGCATATAGCCGTAGAGGGGATATGGGGAAATTTGACCAGATATGGCATACATGGCTATGCGACGACAGACTAGCTCCGCCACAACTGATAAGGGACAGATTACGGAATTAAAACACAAGGAATAGAGTAGAGTTAGAAAGGGAAAAGGGAAAAGAAAAGGGAAAAAAAAAAAAAAAGAAAGGAAAAAAAAAAAAAAAAAATTAAGAAAAATCAAAGAAAAGTAAAATGATGTAAAACATAAAAAACAAAATGACAAGGTAGTGTGAGTAGGGAAGGGAGGGAGGGGAGGGAGGGAGGGGGGGTAATAGGAAAAACACACTAATTATGCACAAAGAAAAAGGAAAAAGAATATAGCAGAGGAAGGGTGCAAGGGTGGGAAGAGTATTTTTATATATTTATTAAATGTCAATATGATTTATATTCCACATTTGTATAATGGCATAAAATGTATGATAAATGGAAATATTGAATAATATCACCAATAAAAAAAGAGAAATCAAAAGAAAGTGCACTTGGAAGTGCAGTCGCTGTAGATCCGAGGGGGACACGCAAGGAAAATAAAAAACAGCATTTTAGCTTGCACATGATTGGATAATAAAAGCAGCAGAGCTTCCCTAATTTCAGATCTACCCCTCAGATTTACAGCGACTGCGCTTCCAAGTGCACTTTCAGTGCAATTTCAAGTGCACTTGTATTGCAAAGTGGATTTGCCTTTTGTAAATAATCCCCAATGTTTAATACTTAGGGCCCTTTCACATGGAGAGAATCAGTAAAGATCCGCCCCGCGAACCTCCGGTTGCTCAACGGGGATCGCTCCATTGATCCCCGCTGAGCCGGCAGGTTGCAGGGCGGTCCCTGCACACCGCACCGCCCTGTCTTTTCTCCGCCCTCCCCTCCATTGGTCGGGGGGTCGGATGAACACGGACCGTCTGTCCATGTTCATCCGATCCGTTCTGCAGACGGAAGGAAAAATAGGGTTTTTCTCTGTCTGCAGAATCGGAGTGGGCGAGATCGGGTGTCAGCGGATGTTCATCCGCTGACACCCGTGATCTCATAGGGACCAATGTATGTCCCTTTTTATCCGCACACGGATGGATGAAAAAGCGGACATACAGTCCGTATGTGTGAAAGAGGCCTTAGGGGTCTATTTAGATTTTTTACACAAGTCATACATCAATCCCCAAACGAACAAGAAATTCTAACTGGATTTAACTGGAAAACATGTGTGAATCCTGGGTGAAAGTTGTGTGAAACTCCTGTGAAAAAAATATAAAAAGAATAATGAATGTTGTGTGAGTTTGGCCTTTAAATTGACAAATACATACACATAAGTGACCTTTCATCTCTGAAAGGTTTTATGATTCTATTCAGCCACTTTCGTAGTTCATAGACCTCCACTACACAGCAGAGACAGGTACGTAAAACCACTTTTTTTGTTGGAGTAAATATTGATGCAAAATATGCGGCTGCTTGGCACCAAGGCCCACCCGACAAAAGGTTGCATATTTGCTTACCGTCAGCACCTAGGAACTAAAGGCAAAACTTTTTTTGGGATAGAGTAAAGGACATAACCCCCTGGCAGTTATTTAATTTTTTTGTCATCCATATTATTATTGTGTAGATTTATTTTTACTTCCTGTCACATAATATAAACAGGAAAGATGAAATCGGCAAATGTGAGCCAATCACTGGTTGTCACCAGGATCACCAGAACTAGTCTCCCTACCGCAAGATTTCCCTTCTATTCCTGTTCTAGTAACATCCCAAAATTTGGTTTGTATTCATTTATGACTGTTTATCTATCTGGAGCAAAAACCCAAAACAAAAGTCACTGCTGATTTTTATCTGCAGTTTAATCAGTAACCACAATAAAATTGTAAAAATTAAAGCAATTTCTACATTATTCCAGGATACTCTTCAACACTTTGATTTAGCTTCCCTTGCAGCAGAATGACTTTAAAATCTTCCTTTGATGTTGCGTTCAAGGATCGGTAAAATACAATTTACTCATATAGATTAGTTCATAACATAATACATCTATATGTAGAATTTCTCTCACCAGTAGCTGCTATTTGACAGTGTGGCTGGCTGTGTCGTATTGATGAGCTTTACCAATCATTCAAGACTATGAGAGCCGAGTCTACTGCAGTGTCCTTCAACAGTATTGCTAACAATATGTCACATACTGTATGTGTGGGAAATTATATTATCATCAGAATCAAAATCTCAATCACAGTAGGTTCAGATCAGCATCTAAAACTTTTGCATAATTGTTTCTGGACATTTTTGTGTATATATCTATATCTATATATATATATAGATATATACATCTATATATATATATATATATATCTATATATATACAGTATATATCTATATATATATATATATATATATATATATATATATATATATATAGATATATAGATATATAGATATATAGATATAGATATATACATCTATATCTATATACAGTATATACAGTATATATATATATATATATATATTTTTTTTAAAGAATAATGATGCATGATATATAAGGCAGTAACACTGTTACATATAGGTAGTGCATTTTTTCTTAAACAGCCACCGTCATCTGCCGATTATTACTATTCATGTTCCGAATTAATCACTTATGATCACTTTACAGGTAACCTCAAAATGTGCAAACATTTCCATGGACTGTCCAAGTAAAGTTCCTGGACATTTTTAATATGGCTTATACACACACTCCAAGCCGGAAAAAAAATACCCTTGTTGTGCTTGTTAGGTCTAGGGCTAGGGGAATAAGGTTTATAACTTACCTCACTTAGGCAAGCTCCCTCCATCTGTATGCCTGTAAAGCCACTTCCCTAAGATGCTCCAGTCAGCAATCACATTAGTACAATTAAAGAGCAATAGCCCTGCATTGTATGCGTAGATGCCGAGGACCCACCCACAACCTGGAGTGTCATGGAAAGTGAAGAACTCTGGCAGCTGATGAGAGCGAGGAATAAGGTAAGGTTCTTATTTGTTTAAATAAAAACAAATAAGCTAATGCTAATACCACAGATGATAATGTTTTGTTATGCTGGAGAACTCATGTATAATAATAATGTATAATAATATTCTTTTACTATTGCAGTCATTTTACTACAAGGCAAATTATGCTAATCCTTTACCTGATGCAATGTGAAACTCAATACTTAATGTGTATATGCCCAAAAAAAAAAAAAAAAAATCCCTTATTTTCTCCTTTTCAGTGTTTTTTTTTTTATTATTGAAAAGCCTGTGGCGTGCAAAAACACAACCCAAAAACTTCACCCGGTGCAGAAAAAATGTGCACACACATAAAGAGTGACACAAAAAACTGTGACGGGTGCATTGTCAAATAGTCCTCCGAAAAGGACCCAGCTCTGATCCTCCGGGGCATTAGGCTCCTGACAGGGAAAAGAGTATAGTGGTCCAAGCAGCCGAAGCCACAAGGACCCCACTAAGGTCCATGCTGCCGAAGCCACATGACCTAACATCCTCGGAGGGACTGCCGAAACAGAACCCTCCTCGGTGAGGCTCCCCCGAAGGGAGACCCCATGAGAGCACATACTCCCAAGACTTTCAGAGCCAGCCCGAGGACTAGCACCCTACTCATGACACGAAAAGTGCAGTGCACCAACAGAAAAAGAGACAAAACGTGACAAACGGGGGTAAAATAAAAAAGAAAGTGGGGGAAAAGGAAGGTGGGAAGGTGAGTGGAAAGTGGCCACCGTGCAATACGATGGCTGGCCCTCCGGCCAGGAACAAAAATCCTCTGGCCCTAGCCAAAAGGCTCGGCCCTAGAGGCAGGTGTTAAAAAGTGTGTTGTGGAGATATGCCCCTCTCAAAACACTCAGTGCAATGTATGGCACCCCTGGACTGCCACTCCAGGGGCACTATCTCCACAGGCTTTTCAACTGACCCTGACCCCCGGTCCGGACTGGCAGCACCCTTCCCAGCCAGGAAGGTAGGAGAAGAGGTTGGGGAGAGCCCACCTAAGCAGGCTACTACCCACAACCCCCATCTCTCCCACCTAATTACATTCGGGAAGTACTGCCCACCCCTCCCGGTAAAAAGAGGAGCAAGGGTTACCTCACCGAACAACTGACTTGGGCAGACACCACCGGATCCAGGCCAAAGGCCAGGGTCCCGGCCTTTCAGCTTCGACCTCATGCCTCTCTGCCCCGATCAGAAGGCTTTTGCCTCCACACCAACAGGCTTGCCAAAAATCTTGTGAGCTAATAATTTCCTGTGCTCTTTGAATGGCAGGGGATGATCACAAAGTGAAGAGAGAGGTCAAGGGAGGGAGTGAACGAGAATGATTAAAGAGCAAGGAGGTAGAGCTTGGATGTAAGAGAAGAATGACCAAAAAGAAAAAATTGCATGGTTGGTATCGGAGAACAGTCAAAGAAGGGAGGAGAGAGAGCATGGATGGAAGAGAAGAAGAATGAACAGAAAGAAGAGAGAGCATGTGGAAAAGAATGATCAGAGAAGGGAGGGGAGAGAGTATGGATGCAAGAGAAGAAGTTTGAATAGAAAGGCAAGAGAGCATGGCTGTAATTGGAGAAAAATGGTCAGAGAAAAGAGCATAGATGGAGGAGGATAAGCACAACCGAAAGGAGAAAGCACATGGTTAGGAGTTGAGAAGAGTGGTCAGAGCTAGGAGGAGAGAGGGAATGTATGGAAGAGAACAAGAATGAACCGAAAGGAGAAAGAGCATTGTTGGAAGTGGAGACGAATGATCAGAGAAGTGAGGAGAGAGAAAGCATTGATGGAATAGAAGAAGAATGAACAGAAAGGAGAGAGAGTAAGTGTGGTCAGCGATGGGGAGGAGAGAGCATGGATGGAAGAGTTGAAAAATGAAAAGGAAGAATAGAAAGCATTGTTAAAAGTAGAGGAGAATGGTCAGAGGGACAAGGGACATGAACATAAATAAATTACATCTTGGATATGATTTGAAGCTACAAAAAACACATATTCAATATTGTCACTGAGTTCATTGTATATCATTGATTCGTTCAAAGAAGAAAGAGGAAGTATTTGCCAGGCCTTGAGCTAAGGTGTGTTTTTTATGGATGAACAGCATTTATGTAAGCAAATAACTAAATCCGTATGCAAAAACCTAAAACTTTCACAGTCATCGTAACCAAGCCATACTGTTTTATAATTTTTTCTTAAAGCGCTTTAGTCAAGTGTTAAAAACCTTAAGTATACATATTTTGTTAAATATATTTTAAAACCGTGCTATGTATAATTATTGTGGCGATTCATCCTAAAACACTATTATTCCCTCCATACTGGTTGAAATTTCAAATCAGGTTTGGATTGCCTGCACTGACTGCATGGCCAATTTAGGGCTGAAATTAGACATTCAAAAAGCATTTAAATTATTTTCTATACAAATATTCATAATTGAATCACTGGAAATTTGGAAACTATTTAAACTGTAGGCAGCATATCTCTGTAGTCAAATACTGAATGCTTTAAAACCACAAACAAAATATTGGCAAGTGCATGACAGGAATTCCCGTACATAAAACTTTTGTCCAATTTGATAAGGTATCTTACATTTTTATATTTTTTAGAGGAAATATAATAGTTTTTAGCGACTCAAAGTTGGTGTTAATTTAGGTTTATGAATGGAACTGGACAAATTAGTTTTTTTTTAAAGGTTTTGCAAATTCAGCAAGTAAATTTTAAATGTTTAATTTTATGAAAGCAGTTCCTTCATTACCTCACAATTAACGATCGTTTTACTACTTACTCAAGGATAGTGGATGGTCTTGGGCAAATGATCTTTATTTTTGTCCATCCATTATTTAGATTTAAACATCCCTCCCAATCGGCATGGTAGGTGGGTGATAGCACCTACCAATAAGGAATACATTGGTGTCCTTTCTCCCCCTGCAGCCTGCAGCCGGGACAGAAAAAGCAGCAGCAGGCTGATTAAGTAATTCATATTTACAGAAAATACATTTAGTATTTACGAGCAAATATACAAAAAATACATTTACTATTTATGAGTGGTAAATATTGAACAAGTGTGCAGTAATTCAGGCTGTAATATTCATTGTAATGAGCCACACATTGCCTGTGTCAAGCTTGTGAGGGCTTGTCACCAACTAAATAGTAAAAGCATATTTTGTTTTTAACCGGACATGTCATAACCAAAATCTGTCATGACCTCTGTTTATTTATAGTAGTTATAGAGAGCAGAGACGGTCACTGATGACAAAGGTAAGACTTCCCGGGAGGCAATTAACAGGAATTTTCAGAATGGCCGGAAGACAACTATCACTGCCATGTCAGAGATCCCAGGAAGAAAAATCTGCTGTATTTGTGGATGTTTGTTTTATTTTTATGGCCACAGGAGTCTTGCCAATGGTGGGGAATTGTTTAACGCCTGAGTATTACACTTCACCGGTACACTGGATGTTTAAAAATATAAAGGATATATGTAGATTTAGACCCGCTGAGTGGAAAGAAAATTACAAAAACTGTATTTAGCTCCCATAAAAATATACATATTCCCATTTATTTATCTTCTGTATATGCACAAATCCAACACAACTATTCCTCTTTCAACATGCTAGTGTTAAAGTTAAATTGTTAACTTGAAAGTAAACAATTCAAAATACTAACGACTACCTACAAAGCCATCCACAACTCTTCCCCCAGCTACATCACTAACCTAGTCTCAAAATACCAACTTAATTGTTTACTTCATTCTTTGCAAGACCTCCTGCTCTCTAGCTCCCTCATCACCTCTTACCATGCTCGCCTCCAGGACTTTTCCAGAGCCTCTCCAAGCCTATGGAACTCTTTACCCCAACCTGTCGTTTATCTCAGGAGTGTCCAACCAGTGGCCGGGGGCCACATGTGACCCACAGAGCCCTCTGATGTGGCCTGCGACCTCCTGCTCTGGGAAGGAATAAAATAGAATATAATACTGTTATTAAAGGTAAGTTTATTACTAAAATCACAGTGTATATATGGACATATATGGGCATATCTGTTCTTCAGTGGTTACTGGGCTGCTTTCAAATTGATCCACAGGTGCAGAGAAGCGAGCCTGTGGGTTACATGCACTGAGCCATAGACTTCTATTACCTGCGAGTTTGGTGTGCTGAGAGTAGAGTGGGCTCTATAGAGCTGAGTGGGCTGCCATCCAACCACTCCGCTCATTGTGGCCTGCGACTGGTTACCAGGTCGCTTAAGTGGCCCTTGCTCTTCAAAAGGTTATGCTTTTAGATTAGCTTTTAGATGTTCCCTGAAAACCCTTCTCTTCAGAGAAGCCTACTCTGAACCCACACCTATTTTCATCTTATCCATCTGATCATCCCCCACAGCTACTACCCTTTGTTCCACTCGACCCTCCCTTCTAGATTGTAAGCTCTAACGAGCAGGGCCCTCTGATCCCTCCTGTATTGAATTGTATTGTAATTGTACTGTCTTCCCCGATGTTGTAAAGCGCTGTGAAAACTGTTATATATATAAATCCTGTATAATAATAATAATAATAATAAACCTGTGGCCAGATCTTAAAGCTGAACTTCACCCAAAAGGGGAAGTTATGCTTCTTTGCATCCTCCCACCCCCCCACTGCTACAGTACTTTTTGGGGGGTGTGTATTTGACAGGTACCCGCTCCCACCTCCGGTCAGATACACCATGGTGATCTGAGCCGGAAGTTTTGCCCGCTCATTTCACCACAGAATTTTGGAGCCTGCAGCCAAAGATGATTGAAGAATTGGCTTGGGTGAAGATACCACTGGATCCCAGGACAGGTGAGTGTGCTTATATTAAAAGTCAGCAGCTACAGTATTTGTAGTGGCTAAATTTTATTTTTTGGAGGGGAGCCCGGAGCTCCTCTTTAAGTATTTACATATTCCTATAGCACTATTAAACCCAAAAGCAAACATTTATTATATTGAAACTCACCAATCCTTAGATATGATGGCTGCATTTGTTTTCTTTCTTAGGCCCCTTTCACACATGCGGGTCCGTTTTCACAGACTCCGCTTGCTCAGCAGGGATTGATCCGCTGATCTCCACTGAGCCAGCGGATGACAGGTCGGTCTCTGCTCACTGTGCAGACACAGACCTTTCAGCTCTCTGGCTCTTCTCTATGGGGAGATCGGATAAAAAATCAGTTTTCATCCGATCCGATCCGCCAGACGAATGGAAAATAGGTTTTCCATCCATCTGGATCTAGCGGAGCGTATAGGAGTGGATTTCAGCGGACATAACAACGCTGACATCCATAGCTCCATAGAGGTACATTGAGCATCCGTTCAGATCCACCTGAAAAAACTGATAGACGGACGGTCCACATGTGTAAAAGGGGCATTAGGCTTTCTTTTTTTTTTTTCTTCAAAAAAACAAGATGTCCTGCAACTGTATTGCAAATACACGGATGAGACAAACCATTTAACACTGACCCGGGGATGGGGGGGGGGGTGGCTTACAATAATCAGCTTTTATTTATTTATGTAAAGCCTTTATACCAAAGGGAAAAAACTGCAGTAACTGTTTATAAAGTGTTAGCTGGAGTTTGACTTCAATCTGCATTTGAATTTTAAGTGCATTTAAATCTGCTAGTCCATATAGTCCACGAAAGTGGAGTTACTCTTTAACGTTCATGTACTTCTTGTTATAGCGCAACTCCAAGCACCGTTACCATAACATGTTTACAACAGCAAAGCATTCATTATCGGATTAGGCGTCCCATCAGAATGTGTAATGGAAGTGACGTTCTGTCGCCACCATCTTGCTACACCCCGCACTCCTCCATACTAAAGATACACTGGGAAGGGGGAAAGCAGACATCTTGTTACACCCATCGGAGTTTTGCATTCTATACTTATTTTTAACTGTAATGCGAGTTTATATAGTGAAATACATAACTTAGAACTCAGTATGAATGTTTAGATGTTGAATTTTAAAAGCAGCAAACTCTGTCAGCTTAGCAAACCTATGAGGTGAGCAGGCTTGCCGCTGCTTTTAAAATTCAACATCTAACCAGTCAGGCAGAGTTTTAAGTATTGTATTTCACTATATAAACTCACTTTACTATTAACAATGAGTGTAAAATGCAAAACTCTGGTGGGTGTAACAAGATGTCTGCTTTCCCCTTCTCAGTGTATCCTTAGTATGGACGAGTGTGGGGTGTAGCACGATGGCGACAGTGGAACGTCACTTCCATTACACAATCTGACGGGTCGCCTAATCTGACGAAACATAGGCATACTTTTTAATTGGCGCAAACCAGTTTGTTTTCTGTTGTACTTCCTGGCCACCTCAGATGAAAGCTCTGCAGGTCTTATAAATGCCAGAGGTGTGGTTGTGTCTCTGCCCTCATCTTGTAGTTAACAAAATGTCTGTCTCTGTATTTGTGCTACTCTTCGTATCTTAATTCATTTTGCATTAGAGCAAAAAAAACAAATAAAATTGCTAATTTAATACAGATCCCAGCCTCCGCAGGCAGTGAGAAAAAGGGAATGTGTCATTTAGCTGTATGAGGTGATTGCTGCTCTTCATACCAATATGCAATACATTTGTTTTTCAAAGCCCAGTCGTGAAAGCATGAGTCACCTCAATTAGCTACAAGTAGGGAATAACGTTCTGTGTCACATCAAGGTACACTGTGAACAGAGGATGACATGTGGCTGAAGCTTGGTATTGGGCATTAGAGTATTATTGTTTTGATTGTGCTTAATAATCAATTCATTCCTGAATCCGACAACAGAATGGCCATGCAAAATGGCTACAGTCTGGCTCTGAACACAGAAATTAGGAGTGGATAGATTGCTTTGAAGAACCTCGTAAGTTTTATCTCTACATTGTAAAATATTTTTGTAAAAAAAAAAACATATTTATCCAATAATAATAATATGATTTAACAGGCTTTGCAATGTTGCAGGATACCTGGATAAAGGTATTGGTCAGCATGCATATTCATTGTGCATGACTAATAGAAATATCTCATATGCAAAGCCAAGAACAGGCATCAAGGCAAATATACAAGGCAATATATTTTACAGGAACACAGTTCTTCAGTTAGCATCCTCAATTGGAAAGAGTACAGGAGAGACTAAAGGTTTTACTTTACTTCAGAAAGGGGAAAAAGCTGCGCTGCATCAATAAAAAACAAATGTGTTGCATGAATATACCAAAATATTGTTTAACTAGTGCATAAATACACCGGTGCAAAATTCAATAAACTTTGAAATAAATCAAAAGTCCGTGTAGAATAGAGAAAATATTCCCCAAAGTTCAGAGAAGGATGTGAAAGACAACAAAAGAAGTCCGAATGGGTGTTGAACAGCTCCAAGGAAATCGTGTGTAACAGCCAGATTGATACAGGTTGTCCTCCACCACTTATGGTTATAACTGCCAGTGCTTACCAGAAAGATCAGACCTCTAACGAGATCAGCAACACATAGATTCAAAATAAGCCAGCACGAGAAATCCAGGAATCCTGTCACTCTTTCTGTATCTCCTTCTCCTTATAGCCAGATTAGCGTTCCTCCAAAAGCATGACCACCCAGAAGGAAAACATTGACATGGCGTAATAACGTCTAAAAGATTCTTTATTAAAAAGTAAAGTACACTCACATTTATGTAGAACAAAAGTTGCGTGTAAATAAAATAGCCAGCCGGCTCTGTCATCTGCTCGTCCTTTCCGGATTGACAGCGTGGTACAATTCGTGGTGACGTCAGCACGCCGCTTACCCTACGCCGTTTCGTCACAACAATGACTTCTTCCAGGACCACTCTTTATTCAACAACAAACATCCAAGGACCGCCCAGCTCTGAGGTTTGAAAATCGAGGGCGCGTCCACCATCTTGGATAAGGGATCCCTGCCAATACTAGGCTGATGAAAACTGGGATAACAAAAAGGGATCTAATAACAGATCTCCAGGTGATAAAGCGAAAAATTGTTTAAAACGGAGGTTGCCGTTTGTGAACCAAACCTGCCGCAACCACAAATAAAAAATATATATGTGTTAATTTAAGGACTTAGTTCCCGAGATATAAAAAACGGATATAATGACATATCAAAGGATGTTTATAATTCATGATAGAAATAATTATATAGACAAGAGGTCACATACAAGTGTACATAGTCACACATAGGTTGCAAGCTAAATAAATAGCATTTATAGCAACATTTATTAGTTGGAAAAAGATGTATGTTGTGGTACATGCGCATAACCATACGCATATACTGTGGCAGAACAACAACAAATTATTCCATACAAAACAATAAAAATATTATATAAAAAATATATATAAATATATATAAAAATGGGTCATAATGTTCTAAGGAGACTGTTTGATGAAATGTAATTTCTATATGCATGAGTAGGATAAAAAATGACAGAAAAAAAAGGGGGGGAAACCCAGATTAGCCAAAATTCAGAGCCAGTTCACAAATATCAAAATATTACATATACGACTAACCATTGTCAATAAAAGCATTTACGTCTGTGTCTACATTGAGTCCATATGGAATGTAGGTACGGATCCGATATATCCAGGCCATTTCGAGCCTGGATAATTCTCTCACTAAAGAACTGCCTCTCCAATGGGGTTCGAACTTGTCTATCCCCATGAAGAGAGTTCCCTCAGGGTTGCGATTATGACATTGGTCATAATGGCTGGATACTGAGTGTTGTGAAAACCCAGATCTAATGTTGGTGATGTGTTCACCTAATCTTACTTTCATTTCTCTTTTGGTCCTGCCAATATATTGTAATCCGCACGGACATTGTAACAGATAAACAACCCCTGTTGAACTACAAGTAATGAAAGACTCGATCTTATGCTCTTTTGAGGTGCTTGTTGAAATAAAAGATAAGGTTTTTTGGATTTGATCTTATTTAATGTACAAACCTGGCAATTCCTGCATTGGTGGTACCCCTTGATGTCTCGTTGGAAAAAAGACACCTTCGTAGTGGGAGGATCCACCACATTTGGGGCTACTTTGTCACGTAATGAGGATGCACCTCTAAAGATGACCTGAGGGGTGTTTGGTAAAAAAGTGTTAATGACCCTATCATTTGATAGTAGGTGCCAATGTTTCTTGATAAGTTTTTTTATGGCATAATGTTGATTAGAAAAGGTAGTAATAAATGGCACCAAAAGTTTGGTGTTATTGGGCTTGGGGATAGAGTCCAACAATGTGCATCTATCTATTTCAGCTACCTCATTGAAAACATTTTCAAGTGTTAGGGGGTCATAACCTTTTTCTAATAACCTGGTTTTAAGGATGCCAGCTTGTGTTTTATATTCATTCAGAGTCGAGCAATTTCTCCTCATTCTAATGAACTGGCTTTTTGGGACAGATTTCAACCAATTTGCATGGTGACAGCTCCCTATGGGGATGAAAGAATTTCGATCTGTCTTTTTAAAATAGGTTTTAGTTAGAAAAGAATCATTTTCTTTGGTGATGGTAAGATCCAGAAAGTTGATGGAATCTTGACTAGCCTCAAAAGACAGACAAATGCCTCGCTCATTGTCATTAAGAGATGAGATGAAGGAGTCTAATTGCAACTTGCTGCCTGTCCACAAGAGGAGGACGTCATCAATATACCTTGCCCACAATGCTATGTGGGGACTCTGGTCACTATAGATGACGTCCTCCTCCCATTTGGCCATGAACAAATTTGCCAAGCTCGGCGCGTACTTGGCGCCCATAGCGACTCCACGGGTTTGTCTATAATAATTATGATCAAACCAAAAGTAATTGTGGCTTGCCGCATACTCTATTGCTTCCATGATGAAATCCCTCTGCTGTGGTAGTAGGTTGGAAGAAAGGTCAAGGAAATATTTAACAGCCTGGATACCCAAATCGTGAGGGATGATAGTGTACAATGACTTGACGTCAGCTGTCACCATCCATAAGTCCTTGTCCGCCTTTAGTAGGGACAACATATTGATAACCTGTTTAGAATCTTTGAGATATGACGGCATTTTCTGAACTAGAGGCTGGTGATGGAATTAATGCCACTAATGATAGGGCGTCCAGGGGGGCAAGTAAGGCTCTTGTGAATTTTCGGGAGGCTATATAAAATAGGGACCCTTGGAGCCTTAGGTACTAAAAATAATTTTTCTTTTTCATTGAGGATCCCTTTCTCTACACCCTTTGAAACTAACAGTTCCAATGAATTTTTGTATTCAATGATATGATTCCCCAACAAAGGGGTGTATGTGTCAAGATCATTAACAATGATTTTGATCCCATCAATGTAGGTGGTACGATCCATAATTACTATCCCCCCCCCCCCTTATCCGCTGGACGGTAACAACCTCTTTGTTGGTACAAAGAGTATCTAGACCAATTTCTAATTTAGGATCCAGTTTCTGATTGAGAACTTTGATCTTATCTAAATCTCTTATCATAACATCCCTAAAGACTTTTAAGGAAGGAGCCAGCGTACCAGGGGGGTTCCAATTAGAAGCATTAGAAAGTCCTGAATGTTGGACAGTTGTTTGAACAGCAACTGTATCTTTCATTGGTATACCAGCAAAGTAACGTTTGATGTTCACTTTGCGTATATATTGATGGATGTCCATATATGTTTGAAATTTATTAAGCTTCCTTGGAGGGGCAAATTTAAGTCCTTTGTTTAGCGAAATGATTTCTGATTGGGTTAGAACATGAGAGCTAAGATTGTAAATGCCATCACTATTCACGTTCTAGATTTTTTTACACTTTGTTCTCCTCCCCTCTCTGCTCCCTCTTTGCCTTCTACAGGTCTTTTTAGCCCTTGATTGGGTTTGGGAAAACCCCAATGTTCACTTGAATTTTTTTCCCATTGACCTGGAGGAAAATCTCTTGATGGACCTAGTCTATAGTGCTCTTGGATTTGTCTTGTCTGTTCATAGTCAGTAGGTGCAACGTTTCTTGGGCCTTCACTGTCTCTTAATGGATAGAAACGGTTCCTAGTGTCTATGTCGCTATCATACTCAAGATCCTCTCTAGATCTATTTGCAGAGTCCTGGTGAGATCTATGCTCCGAGTAGGAGTCATAGTTATGTTGGTTGCCATTCCCTCTCTCCTCCTCAATGAGGTAGCTGAAATAGATAGATGCACATTGTTGGACTCTATCCCCAAGCCCAATAACACCAAACTTTTGGTGCCATTTATTACTACCTTTTCCAATCAACATTATGCCATAAAAAAATTTATCAAGAAACATTGGCACCTACTATCAAATGATAGGGTCATTAACACTTTTTTTACCAAACACCCCTCAGGTCATCTTTAGAGGTGCATCCTCATTACGTGACAAAGTAGCCCCAAATGTGGTGGATCCTCCCACTAAGAAGGTGTCTTTTTTCCAACGAGACATCAAGGGGTACCACCAATGCAGTAATTGCCAGGTTTGTACATTAAATAAGATCAAATCCAAAAAAAACGTATCTTTTATTTCAACAAGCACCTCAAAAGAGCATAAGATCGAGTCTTTCATTACTTGTAGTTCAACAGGGGTTGTTTATCTGTTACAATGTCCGTGCGGATTACAATATATTGGCAGGACCAAAAGAGAAATGAAAGTAAGATTAGGTGAACACATCACCAACATTAGATCTGGGTTTTCACAACACTCAGTATCCAGCCATTACGACCAATGTCATAATCGCAACCCTGAGGGAACTCTCTTCATGGGGATAGACAAGTTCGAACCCCATTGGAGAGGCAGTTCTTTAGTGAGAGAATTATCCAGGCTCGAAATGGCCTGGATATATCGGATCCGTACCTACATTCCATATGGACTCAATGTAGACACAGACGTAAATGCTTTTATTGACAATGGTTAGTCGTATATGTAATATTTTGATATTTGTGAACTGGCTCTGAATTTTGGCTAATCTGGGTTTCCCCCACATTTTTTTCTGTCATTTTTTATCCTACTCATGCATATAGAAATTACATTTCATCAAACAGTCTCCTTAGAACATTATGACCCTTTTTTTATATATATTTATATATATTTTTTATATAATATTTTTATTGTTTTGTATGGAATAATTTGTTGTTGTTCTGCCACAGTATATGCGTATGGTTATGCGCATGTACCACAACATACATCTTTTTCCAACTAATAAATGTTGCTATAAATGCTATTTATTTAGCTTGCAACCTATGTGTGACTATGTACACTTTTATGTGACCTCTTGTCTATATAATTATTTCTATCATGAATTATAAACATCCTTTGATATGTCATTATATCCGTTTTTTATATCTCGGGAACTAAGTCCTTAAATTAACACATATATGTTTTTTATTTGTGGTTGCGGCAGGTTTGGTTCACAAACGGCAACCTCCTTTTTAAACATTTTTTCGCTTTATCACCTGGAGATCTGTTATTAGATCCCTTTTTGTTATCCCAGTTTTCATCAGCCTAGTATTGGCAGGGATCCCTTATCCAAGATGGTGGACGCGCCCTCGATTTTCAAACCTCAGAGCTGGGCGGTCCTTGGATGTTTGTTGTTGAATAAAGAGTGGCGAGTCAGCACGCCGCTCGTGCCCCTGGAAGAAGTCATTGTTGTGACGAAACGGCGTAGGGTAAGCGGCGTGCTGACGTCACCACGAATTGTACCACGCTGTCAATCCGGAAGGACGAGCGAATGACAGAGCCGGCCGGCTATTTTATTTACACGCAACTTTTGTTCTACATAAATGTCAGTGTACTTTACTTTTTAATAAAGAATCTTTTAGACGTTATTACGCCATGTCAATGTTTTCCTTCTGGGTGGTCATGCTTTTGGAGGAACGCTAATCTGGCTATAAGGAGAAGGAGATACAGACAGAGTGACAAGATTCCTGGATTTCTCGTGCTGGCTTATTTTGAATCTATGTGTTGCTGATCTCGTTAGAGGTCTGATCTTTCTGGTAAGCAGTTATAACCATAAGTGGTGGAGGACAACCTGTATCAATCTGGCTGTTACACACGATTTCCTTGGAGCTCTTCAACACCCATTCGGACTTCTTTTGTTGTCTTTCACATCCTTCTCTGAACTTTGGGGAATATTTTCTCTATTCTACACGGACTTTTGATTTATTTCAAAGTTTATTGAATTTTGCACCGGTGTATTTATGCACTAGTTAAACAATATTTTGGTATATTCATGCAACACATTTGTTTTTTATTGATGCAGCGCAGCTTTTTCCCCTTTCTATATTGCTCTATGTTTATATCTGACATATTAGCTGCAGCAGCATTTATTCATTATTTATTTAATTTCACAGCCTATTAACTTAGACCTGCGCAGTATTTTTTCCGAATTTACTTTACTTCAGCCCGCTGTCAGCTGAAAACAGGTCACAGGAGTGCAGAACGAACTGCACTCCTGTGATCCATAGGAGAAGTACAGCCAAGCAAGCTTTGGCTGTACTTCTCCTTTAATAGGCTGCCAGTCTCAGTACCTGCAGAAATTAAGCAGATAAGTATTTGCAATAATATTTATTTAAAAAACAGTGTTAGTGACTGACCTGAACTGTATTACTTTATATTTAGCAAAAGTGGAGATTCACTTTAAAGTGAATCTGCCACTAATTTAAAAAGTTGGAAAAAGGGTATACCTATAGAGAAAAAGGTTACTTACCCACCCTGCTGTAAGGAAGACAATACTAGCTTTGTTAGGCTGTGATGTCATAAATGGACAGATTTTCCAATCACTCTTTAGTATGACTTTTTAACCTCCCTGGCGGTATGATTCTTTCTGGTTTTAGGTGCTAAAAAGCGGTACCATTATTTTGCATGAAAATGTGGCGTTTTACATTGTAGGCCTGTAATTCTTAGGAATAACTCACTTAAATCTGTCCAAACAAGAGTCTAGTAGACATCCCGAGTATGATAAAGTTTGAAAAGCAAAATTATAAATTAAAATATAATAAATAACTATAAATGATTATAACAAATAATAATGTAATTATAATAAAAAAAAATCAATAATGTAATCAAATCAAAAACACTGAAATGTGCGCAGAATTGTCGCTATCATTACTTTTATTTTCTTAAGACGAATTTCCCCACATATCGCTATCGCTCAATTCTGTAAGTGATTATAATTTATTATCGCTGTTTTCTAGCTGCTCTAAAACCACTTTTGACATAAAGGGACACTTTTGGTTGCTATGGACAATCTACAATTTGCAGGCAGAAAGAACAGTTTTTATTATATAAAAGTGCCTGCAGGACACTGGGCAGACCACTAGGGACAAAGGGGGTGTGTATTGTTTACATACAGTTCTGTAATCTATAAGATTAAAGTATACTGTATGTATTGTGTTTATTTACATTTTACATTCTCCGCCCCGTGCGTCGTAACGTCGCAGGGAACGGAGATCGGCGGCACACGGGCACTGTGAATCAAGTGAGGAGGATGCCGCTCGCTCAGACAGAGGGTATGCATCGCAGGATCCAGGGACAAGGTAAGTAAACACTGCCTGTGGATGCTGCGAGGCGAGCCCGAGTCTGGCTCGGGGATACCGCTTTTGGTAAAGAAATCTTACCACGAGCCCGACTCGAGAGGTTAAAAGCAAACATGTTTTTTTTCTTAAAATAAAAAAGACCTGCTCTGTGCAATGGTTTTGACCACCTTTTCAGGAGGTCCCCTGCCAATGTTGTCTCCTCCTTTTCTGTGGGTACCCCCTCAACAAGCCAAGTTCTAAGGGGTCATCCAAGAAGACGTGCTCCCAAACCAGAATAGTGGGGCTAGGCCACGCCCCCACTCACAGAAACTGACTGACAGCAGCAAGAGCCAGTGGCTTTTCCACTGCTCTCAGTATATCCTGTGAGACCAGAAAAAGGGGGGAGGTGCACCAAGTTTGGTACCACTTTAAATGCTGAACCAATATGTAAGCAAAATGTTAACTAGTAACATTGTTGTGGCCGCCAGAATTACTGTTACTTATTCCCTTTCCCCTTATTATAATGTGTGTGGGGGAGGGTAAAGAGGACGTCAGAGAAAGGGTACTGTAGATCTGAGACCATGGAACAAGTTTTTTTTTTTATTTATTTATTTTACTAAAAGCAAATATACTGTTTACTTTGCAAGGGAAGTTGTACTTTGCTTTGGAAGAAAATTATTTCCAGAACTTAGTAAATGAGGTGAAGCTTTGCTGACTTCCATCATTCAATCATGTGCAACCAAAAACTTTTATTTTTTTATCTCCCCTGCTAGTGATTGGGTATTCTTTGCAAAGTGAAACTTTATCACATTTACTAAGCTCTGGGGAAAATGCCCTTACACAGTGCAACTTCCTTTGTAAAGTGAACAGTTCATTTGCTTTTAGTAAATCAACCACAATGTGTTCCATGGTCTCAGATCTACAGTATGCTTTCTTTGACCCCTCTTTACCCTCACCTACACCTCACCTCACCTTTGTCTTTAGTAAGTAAGCCCATTGTCTCAGACGCTGGGCAATTTAGAAGGTGAGGACACTGCCAGCCATTCTAATTTGTCTAATCAAGCAGGTTCAAAATATAATTGCCAGCATGAAAATTACGACCACTGAGTAAGTTGGCTGTTTCCCTGGGCTGTAGTTTAAATTTATGTTTGCCATGAGTGTACCTTTAAAGTATAATTTAAGCCAAACACCAACTACCTATTTCCTACCTATCCTGCTTACCCTGTGTAAAACAGATCTGTATACTTACCTTTTTTTTTTGTCTGGTCTGCTCAAGCGATCCTGCACCTCCAGCTCCCATGTTTCAGTAAGTGGCTGCTGCAGGGAAGAGGAGGGAAAGCCAACAGTTCAGCCATTGACGTGTTCTATGACACAGGTAAGGCGGAGCTGCAGGATTACATAACCAGACCGGACTAAAAAAAGGTAAGTACATAGGTCATTTTTACACAGCATGGTAGGTTAGGTAGGATGAGGGGGGGCAGTAAAATTTAAGAATAGTTAATGTTGGGCATGAATTCCACTTTAAGGTACACTTTAAGAATAGCATACGGAACAGCCAGAAGGAAGCAATTATTTTTTATAATAGGGAAGAATCTGTTAAACAAGGAACATTTCCCATGATAATCTCTCATCTAATGTTTCTCCAACCAAATGATGCTTTGATAAGAGGCAGAAGTCAACCACAGATCATTTGCTGTACCTTGCTGATTGTGCGATTCTTATGAATCTGCTGATAATTAACATACTGGAACTTAACCAAGGCCAAAACACATGACTGTATAACACATTGTCTACTTCTTGTTAGTCTGAGGTTTATATGCCGTATACATATAACAATATGCAATCTACAAATGCATAAAGAAATCAAAGGCTTTATTAATAAGTGAATGGTATTTGGTACAACACAGACCCTCCCTGGATCAGGAAGTCGCTCCAAACTGGATGACTGAACCAGGAGGAAACTGGTCAGAGGGGCTACCAAGAGGCCTACAGAAACTCTGAAGCGGTTGCAGGATTTTATGAGAAAGAGTGGTCATTGTGTGCATGTGACACCGATATCACAAATTCTCCACAAATGTGGCTTGTATGGGAGGGTTGCAAGAAAAAATTAACTCAAGAAAGGCCACGTGAAGTCACAAGCTTTGCCAAAACGCATCTTGAGGCCACATGGAAAAAGGTGTTCTGTTCAGATGAGACTAAAATAAAAAATGTTGGCCTCAACACCAAACGATATGTCTGGCGGAAATCCAATTCAGCTCACCATCCAAATACCACCACTCCTATGGTAAAGCATGGAGTTGGTAATATCCAGACTAGAGCACTTGTCAGGACAGAAGGAACAAAACATTGGGGCAAAATAGTGTAACATTTTAGAGGAAAATCTGCTGCCCTCTGCCAGAAAGTTGTCAATGGGAAGAAGATTCACCTTTCAACATGACAATGACAGAAAGCACACTTCATAAATGACCACACAGTGGTTGAAGGGTTGAAGTAGAAAACGGTAAATGTCTTTGTATGGCCTAGTCAAAGCCCAGACTTAAACCCCACTGAAAATCTGTGCACTGACTTGAAGAATGCAGTCTACAAACGGTCACTATCAAATTTAACTGAACAGTTCTGCAAAGAAGAGTGGGCAAATACAACAACCATGTTTTCCGGAAAGAAGTATGCTCGCAATCCAAGTTTTTTTTGTATTGCTAAGTCTAGATGTGCAAAGTTAGTAGAGACAAAACCCTGAAAACTAAAGTTTGTAAATAAAGCAAAATGTGGTTCAACAAAATACTGACACAAGGGGGTGATCCTTTTTCCAACTCAGTGATTCTGTTTTTGATTTTATTCGATTTTTTCTTACATGTTGGTGTTATATATTTTTAACTTGGACGTTATACAGCTAGCTAAAACAAAAACTATGTATGTCTTAACTTCAGGGTGCAAAGCAACAACATGATTGTTTTAAAGGTGGGTGAATCTTTTCTATACCCATTTAGTTCCGCCTTAACACTATTTACTGTAAATTTTGCATACCAGGTATGACTTGCATCCCCTTATACAGGTCTATGCGAATCAAAGTAATGAAAGTTTTATTCTCATTGTAACATGTAGTTGTATAGTGTTTTTTCAGGGTGTTTTATTGGATCTTGCCTGTATCAAAGATGGATCCAATTCCAGGATTCAAAATCTATACACCCTCAATAAAGGCTAAGTCAGGTAGTGAAACAGTTTGGGTTTTAGGGAATATTTTGCGTTTTTGTGGTGTTTTAGTTTGAGGGTTGCTGTATATGGATCTGAATTTGTAGCAATGCCTTTATAGAAGAAGAGTTTATAGAAGAAGAGTTTAAATGATGCTTTGATAAGACACAGAAGTCAACCACAATTAATTTACTATACCTTGCTGATTGTGCGATTCTTATGAATCTGCTGATAATTAACATACTGGAACTTAACCAAGGCCAGAACAAATGACTGTATAACACATTGGCTATTCCTTGTTAGTCTGAGGTTTATATGTCATATACATATAACAATATGAAATCTTCAAATACACAGGAAATGCAGAAATTTGTAAAACACAAATCTGGCTGCACAGAATTCTAATTCATATGGCAGGTATAATTTTCCCCACATATATTTTGTAATTGTTCATTTAGCTAGTCTAAAGTTCCGCCTGCCTGTTTTTCAGATTTGGTGTTTACGAGTATAAAACTGTTTTTTTTTGCTAGAAAATTACTTAAAACCCCCAAACATTATATATATTTTTTTTTCTAACACCCTAGAGAATAAAATGGCAGTCATTGCAATACTTTTTGTCACACCGTATTTGCGTATTTGCGCAGCGGTCTTACAAGCGCACTTTTTTTGGAAAAAAATCACTTTTTTGAATTAAAAAATCAGACAACAATAAATTTTGCCCAATTTTTTTATATATTGTTAAAGATAATATTACGCCGAGTAAAATGATACCCAACATGTCACGCTTAAAAATTGCGCCCGCTCGTGGCATGGCGTCAAACTTTTACCCTTAAAAATCTCGATAGGTGACGTTTAAAAAATTCTACAGGTTGCATTTTTTGAGATACAGAGGAGGTCTAGGGCTACAATTATTGCTCTCGCTCTAATGATCGTGGCGATACCTCCCTTGTGTGGTTTGAACACAGTTTTCATATGCGGGCGCTACTCGCATATGAGTTCGCTTCTGTGCGCGAGCTCGTCCGGACGGGGCGTTTTAAAAAAAACATTTTTTGTTTTCTTATTTATTTTTATTTAGTTTATAATTTTTTACACTGAAATAAAAAAAAAATTATCACTTTTATTCCTATTACAAGGAATGTAAACATCACTTGTAATAGAAAAAAGCATGACAGGTCCTCTTAAATATGAGATCTGGGGTCAAAAAGACCTCAGATCTCATATTTAGACTTAAATGCAAAAAAAGAAAAAAAAATTAAACTGTAATTTTTTCAAATGACAAAAAAAAAATGTTTCTTTAAGATGCTGGGCGGGACTGATGTTTTGACATCACTTCCGCCCAGCAGAGCTATGGGGACGGGTGGGGGCGATTTTTCCCTCACTCGCATCCCCAGTCAGCTGCCGAATGGACCCGATCGCCTCGGGAGGGGGGGGCCCTCTCCCGCCACCGATAACGGCGATCTCGCGCAAATCCGCCACGGAGACCGCCATTATCATTAACAGAACCGCCCACTGAAGAGATGGATATCTCGGTTGTGGCAGCAGCTGCTGCCGTTACCGAGATATCCATCTTTAAAAACAGGACGTATTTTTGCTATGGGGCGGTGACCAAGTGGTTAAGCCATTCACTTGTATTTACCAAACTGGGGCAAAACCAGAGCAAATGTTGGACTTAGCCATGGTATTTAACCCTTTCACTGCTAGTTTTTGTGGGGGGGGGGGGGGGGTTTTGCACACATATTGTAAAATAATTTTAGAACTGAAAATTAGTTCACTCCCAAACAGTATATCATTTCTGAAAGCAGATACCTTGAAAAAAATGCTAGTGATTCCAATATTCTATGTCACGTGATATTAGCTTAACAGCTGATCAAGCAAAAAAAAATGTAAAAATACACTGAAGGCAATTTTAGTGCACAAAAACACAATATATTACTCAATATCTTGGGAAATAATAAAAAATATGAGGTTGTCCTGAGTAAATAAATACTCAACATGCCAAGCCTTAAAACTATGGGGTAAACTTACTAAAACTGGAGCACTCAGAATCTGGTGCGGCTGTGCATGGTAGCCAATCAGCTTCTAGCTTGTGTTGGGTTGTGTATACTGCGGTGGTCTCTGTACTAAGGGGGATTCTGTACTGATGGGGGTCTGCACTAAGGGGGGTGTGTATACTGAGGGGGTCTCTGTACTAAGGGGGGATTCTGTACTGATGGGGGTCTGCACTAAGATGGTGTGTATACTGCGGGGGTCTCTGTACTAAGGGGGGATTCTAAACTCGTGGGGGTCTGCACTTAGGGGGTGTGTATACTGTGGGGGTCTCTGTACTAAGGGGGATTCTGTACTGATGGGGGGTCTGCACTTTGGTTTGTTGTTCCTCTATAGCTGCTGGTATTCTCCATTGCGCTGTATAATTTATTATTGCTGGGATTTGTAGTTCCTCTATAACTGGTCAGTGGTAATCTGCATTGCGCAGTATAATCATTATACAGCGCAATGCAGAATACCAGCAGCTATAGAGGACTACAAATCCCAGCAATAGTACATTTATGGAACAACTGTTGATTAAATGCACTTTACAAAACCACAAATAGTTTGTTTGCTATCTTTCTCTGTAAAAGATAAATAAGTTAAACGATCACTTTAAGCATCATAACCATTAAAGCTTAATGGAGCACAGATATAATGTATGGTGTGTGCGCGCGTGTGTGCGTGCCGGGGGCCGGGGGGGCGGCAAAATGCACCTTCGTCTGAGTCTGAGTTGGCAAAAATCCTTGCACCGGCCCTGCTTCTACTGTAGGTCATAAGAGTGCACTTGGTTCTGGACCCAGATGTCACAGAGCCAGTCAGTTAGGATCTGCTCAGATACCTGGCCAGCAGCTGCACTGCTGAGAGCCTGAGACATCTGCTTCTGCCCCCTCAACAGCCAAGTGCTCCAGTGAGCGCTGGAGGGGCAGAGCAGACAGCCGGTGATTGTCACTGTTCTGTGCTCAGAGAGGACACGAGAACTGAGTGATCAGCGGTCTCTGATTGCTCAGCTATAGCTGTAGAGGCAGTGGGAGACATATGCAGCATCGGATCAATACTGCATCCACCTAGGAGATATGGAATGTTTTTTTTTTTTTTTTTAATCCTGCACTTCTCTTTTAACAATTGAAATAAAAATTGTATTTCTTTGATATGCATAAACATGCATGAGGGGATGCATGTCATACCTAGTATGTAATGGTATGAAAAATATACAAAATGTGAAATCCTAGGTACAGAGTAGATGAAATACTAAAGGTTTCAAAATTTAATTTCCTTATTAAAAAGTACCTGTATCTGATGTGTTTAAAGCTTTAGGTGGGTACAAGTTATTAAAATTACTGATCTGATTTTTATTCCTGAGTTTGTTTCACTGTAATTGTTTGTGCCATCACACCTCCCACAAGACAATAGTAAGGTGTTACTGTATGAGAGATAAATTCTATATGTATTTGTTAAATTCAGAGGTGGTCAACTTTCTTAAAAGAGCAGGACTCAAGTGTGGCCCCTTACATGACCAAAGGGTGGCACATAATATTCAGTGAATATACTACTACAGAGTTGTTGGAGGCTGAGGACATGCTTCAGGAGACACATTACATAAGACTGCTGCAGATCAGTCTTATTAAAGCGCCTTTACAAATCCATGCTTTCACATTTGTGCTTCATACAGCCTACTTAAAAACGACTTGTGCCACTGCAATATCCATTTATTTTAATAAATCATCAGATCAGGGGAAAAGAACATATAAAGAGAAAAATTTGATTTTGTTAAGGAACCAGACCAAACCATTTACTTTTTAGAAGCCTGTAAAAATAATATTTTCCTTTTACTGACCTGAGTTACCACATAAGTACAGAACAGTCAGGGGCTCTGAAGGCCATATGGCAAGTGTCAGGGGGGTGGCACGATTGGCACCAGGGGCTTAAGCTATAGCTATAACACACTACTTTGCCACTATGATATGTGCATTTTTGGCCTTAACAGGTACGCCCTGAGAGATGTAAGATGTTTGCATATGCTTTACCTTACCAGCAATAACCTAAATATTTATTTTGCAACAGTGAACTTTATATGCTACGTCTTATAAGCATACAAATGTAAAAGGTATGTTTACTGTGTTCTAGGGGGTCTTTACTTAAAATGATGTGGTATAAGGTGTTTAGCTACATGAATTAAAAAAAAAAAAAAAAAGTCACTGCATAGCATATGTTGTTATTACAGAGGGGCTGCCAGTAATTGCCATCACAAACTTAACAACCACTTTTACTTTCAATATTGTCATCTACATTTTATTAGTCTGTGCCATCTAAAGTACAAGTTGTGCCAGCCTGTAATGGAGGATGGGTTAAATATGCAGGAAGCACATTTTCTATGCTTCTACTCCTGCTGCCCATAGCAACCAAATTGATCAAATATCTGGAGTACAAAAATAAAAGCAAACATTTGTCTTGTTGCTATGGCAATATCACTAATTTTCCCCTATGCCAGTGTCTGAAAATAAGCACCATGATTTCAGGTTATGAACTGTATGAAAATGTTCGGTAGTTAAACAGTACTTTAACTTCTACTGATCTATACACTAGAGCTAGACCTACTAGACAACTGTGACAGAAACAGGAGGGGTATTTAAAGTGTTACTAAACCCAGGACCCTGCATTTACTATATCTGTTCTCCCACAGTACACATAACATGGAAATGCAATTATTTTCGTAAATATAAATGGCTAAATACCTTTTCTCATCAGCCGTTAGAGCAGTCCAGTGTCCAGCCAAGCACTGGTTAAAGCTTGTAGGAGGAGTTTTCTCACTGACCTATGAGACTGTCTGGACAGTGCTGATTGATCCTGGGCTGATCACATGCACCCTCCCAAGAAAAAAAAATCCTCTCTAGCAATATAAACCAAACTGAGCATGTGCAGCCTGACTCCATAGACTCTGGGTTATCAAGAAATTATTATAAGTCCATGGAAGGAGGGGAGAATCAGAGAAGCCAGGATCAAACAGCCTTTTTTTTTACAATGCAGAGGATTAAACCCTTAGGTTCCATAGTGAGTATAACAAGCATGCTTTACTGCATATACAGACTGATGTTACAGTTGTGGGTTTAGTGATAATTTAACTATCCAAGTGGAACAATTAGGAGCTCAGTGCAAATAACTCTTTAAAAGGTGGTTCTACTTTATCATAGAAATTATCATATCACAATTTGTTTTTGTTTTTTTAGTAGGAGATAAAAGCACCAATATTTGAAGAATTTTAAGTTTCTTGTCACCTCACTAAGGACCTCATCCTTTACAAGATAAATAAGGTCCGGGCACTGTTGTACCTTTACTCTGTTTACTGATAGATTATAAGACCAAAATACTTAATATGGAAGAAAAAAATAACTATATTATATATCTGTTCCTAAAAATGTTTCCTCCCTGTTCTCCTACCTATCCTGAATACCCTGTATAAAAAAGATCTATGTACTTACTTATTTTTTATCCACTCTGGTCAAGCAATCCAGCTGTCCTGTATCACTTAGCAGCCTACTGCAGGGAAGTGGGGGGGATCACCGAGAACAGCGGGTCGTGGGAGTCTATGAGTGACACCATGGCTCCCCAAATGCAGGGACATTGTTGAGTGCTCCCTTACACAGAGCTGCAGTATCAGTGACCAGACTAGAGCAGACCACTTTAAATCTGCAAGGTATTAGTTTCTGAACTTTCAGATCAATAAAGTATCAAACTTTGGAACAAATTGAAATATTTTTTGTTACAGATTTAAAATGCATAGATTTGATTGCTTAATTTACATTGGTCCACATATGCAATACATATGAAAGCTGAAATCGTTGACTACAACAGCGATTTCCAGGTTCAACTGGACATGCTTATACTGGTCCAAGCTTGCATAGATACCAATGGACTATGGAAGAAAATCCCCCCCCCCCCCCGGAACTCACCCTAAGCCTGGGCTCAAACTAGTGCGATCTCAGAGATCACATGTGATTCGTCCCCACACTGCAGGTGCCGATCACATGCGATAAAATGTAAAGGACTAAACATGCGATCTCTGAGCAATGCAAGTTCAGCCATACAGTTGTATGGCTGAATTCGCATTGGATTCACACAGAAAATAGTGCAGGGACTGTATTTTTCCTGTACTAGAATCGGACTGCATGGGTGTTCTCACCTGGTGGTGTCATGAACTTAGTTCATTTTTTTTTTCTATTGAAAAGCCTGTGGCGTGCAAAACACAACCCAAAAACTCCACCCGGTGCAGGAAAAATGTGCACACACATAAAGAGTGACACAAAAAACTGTGACGGGTGCATCGTCAAATAGTCCTCCAAGGAGAACCCAGCTCTGATCCCCCATAGCGTTAGGCTCCTGGCAGGGAAAAGAGTATAGGAGTCCAAGCAGCCGAAACCACAAGGACCCCACTAAGGCCCATGCAGCCGAAACCACATGGCATAACATCCTCAGAGGGACTGCCCAAACAGAACCCTCCTCGGTGAGGCTCCCCCGAAGGGAGACCCCATGAGAGCAGGTGAACTAAGCCAGAAGGCCATGTCCACCTACTCCCAAGACTTTCAGAGCCAGCCCGAGGACCAGCACCCTACTCATCACACAAAAAGTGCAGGTGCACCAACATAAAAAGAAGAAACGTGACAAACGGGGTAAAAAAAAAGAAAGTGGGGGAGAAGGAAGGTGGGAGAGGTGAGTGGAAAGTGATCAACGTGCAATACGTTGACCAGCCCTCCGGCCAGGAAACAAAAATTCCCCTGGTCCTAGCCAAAAGGCTCGGCCCTAAGGGCAGGTGTTAAAAAGGTGTATGTGGAGATATGTGACCTAAGGTGCCACACGTTGAGTGGCCCTCAAACACTCAGTGCAATGTATGGCACCCCTGGACTGCCACTCCAGGGGCACTATCTCCACAGGCTTTTCAACGGACCTTGACCCCCGGGCCGGACTGGCAGCACCCTTCCCAGCCAGGAAGGTAGGAGAAGAGGTTGGGGAGAGCCAGCCGCAGCCGACTACTACCCACAACCCCCATCTCTCCCACCTAATTACATTCGGGAAGTACTACCCGCCTCTCCCCGAAAGGATTAGCAAAGGTTCCCTCGCCGAACAACTGACTGGGGCAGACACCACCGAATCCAGGCCAAAGGCCAGGGTCCCGGCCCTTCAGCTTCGACCTCATGCCTTTCTGCCCCGATCAGAAGGCTTTCGCCTCTACACCAACAGGCTTAGCGTCCACCGACTGCCATCCCTTTCCCCCTCGCCGAGTACTGGGGACAGTCAGTTTAGCACCACCTATTGGCAACTGATAAGAACAGATACTACACTTGATCTTAGCCAAAAGGCCGAGAAGCGGCAGGGAAGATGATTAGTTCATGACACTCGCAGTGGTTTGCAGAAGACAGTGCCTGTGGGAGAGGGTCATTGCGGGAACCGGCACTGGCATTGTGCTGGTTCCTGCATCATACTAGTGTGAACCCAGTGTTAAGGACCTAATTTGGAGTGTAATAGAGGGAATTACTCAATTTATTTTCCGGTTTCACATCCTTCCTCCTTTTTGGCATAGCGGCATCCTCATGTAATTTTCTATAGGCAACCATATTTAAGCTTAAAGGACTAGGAAGATCAATCTACTCATAATGCTTCTCATTGATTAGATGAAAGAACATTTTTCCACTTAGCCTGTTGACATCCAGACTAATATTACAATGGGGTTTATTTATTAAAGATAGAGAGGGCAAAAATAGTCACAATTCTGCATAGAAACCAATCAGCTTCCAGATTTTATTGCCAAAGCTTAATTGAACAAGCTGAGGTTGGAAGCTGATTGGTTTCTATGCAGAATTGTGACTAATTTTGCCCTCTCTATCTTTAGTAAATAAACCCCAATGTCATCATTTTGAATAGGAATAAGGCAGATAACTAAATAGCATTTGCAAACCTTGATTTTTTTCACTGTTGGTTTGCAATGATAGCAGAAATTTGGTTTTACATTTGCTTTAAACTGCTGTGATCTTACCATGATATATTTACCTTGAATTAACTCCATGACATTTCAGTTTGTTTTTTTAAAACTTGTTATTTGATCATGGGGAAACATCAAGGTAATATTGGCCAGGGAGACACACTGTTTTAGGACACACTTTCTGTTCAACCCGGAGGAGAAGCAATGGCCCGGATCTTCATTCCCTTGCCTCTTATATTATGGTTAGACTCACAACCTCCCTTTTCACCATTTTTCTCCCACTGAGGCCTCGTACACACGTCAGAGGAACTCGTCGTTTCAGATACATCGTTTTCCTCGTCGAGTTCCTTGTTAGGCTTGTCGAGAAACTTGACAAGTTGTCTTTGCGTACACACTGTCAGGACCAAATCTCCTCGTTCTCAAACTCAGTGACTTCAACACATACGACAGGGGCTGCTTTTGCTAATCTCATGTTACTGCGTGTTAGGTAAAAGTTTGGTAAGAGACATTTGCACTTTTCAGTCTGTTACAGCGTGACAAATGTGCTATTTCCATTACAAATACAACTTTTACCGAAGGTGCGCAGGTTTCTAAGCATACACACCAACGTGTTTCTCGTGGAAAACCAGGCCGACGAGGAACACGATGACTCCCGTTGAGGAAAAAGAGAACTTGCTCTCTTTTTTCCTCGTCGAGTTCCTCGACAGTTTACGCAATGAAAAGCATACGCACGACCGTTTTCCTTGGCAAAAAAGCTCTCCCACCAAGTTTCTTGATGGATTCTGATGAGGAAAACGGTCGTGTGTACGCGGCCTGAGGGGGGATTCTTGTGGCAATTTCCACCTTCCGGTCCATTTCCCCCAGGGAAGGGGGGGTGGGTGATGTTAATTTGACATTAGTTGGTGTGTTAGGGTGAAACCCAGGTTCAGGGGGCTTAGGGCATTGTATTGGGAGGAAGGGGGGAGAATTAGGTTAGGTTCACACTAGCCAAAGATGATTACTTTTCATTGACTAGTGTGAACCAAGCACCTAGCCTAATTCTTATCCTCCTATAAGGTGTTTAGGAGGCATTCCCCTTCTCTTTTTTTTTTTGAGAAAGAAAGAGGCCTAAGTGTATCAGAGATAAGGCACCTCATTCTAAAATGTAAAGAACTAAACTAATAGTTTTACATAATGCAGCATTAGCTGCCACATAGCATGCCCAACATTAGTGGTGATTTATTCTTTTAAAGCATACACAACTTTGCACACTACACTGGTACTGACTAGTATTCCATTGTTTATCCTCTCTCTCTGTTTCTCTCCTTCACATTGAGTGAAGGAGAGAAACAGAGAGAATAGAAACATTGGAATCCCAGTGCTAATGGAGGGGCAGGGGAGAGGCAAATAACTAAATTATGTATGTGCCCGACATCCTCCAGAAGACATCACTAGTTGTTAGGATGCGGGTGGCTAGAAGTAATAGTGCCCAATAAAAACCTGTGGCTTTGTGTAACCAAAAGTCAGGCATGATCCACAGGTTTGTAAACAAGTTTTGCACAATTTTTAGGCATTTTGTGAAGGCACCCCTGAAGAAACCTGAAAGCATTCCAAGATGTCTGGGCACCATAGTTGAAAAATGCTGCACTAGGACATGCATATGGCTCACTGCTGTCTGTCTCAGGAGACATTTTAAAGGATAAGTTCACCTTTGGTAACATTTTACATAACATGATACACCCATATTCAGGGTGTAACATGTAGTATGTTACAAATCCAGCACCCCCTGCACCTCCCCGGCTACCCAATGTGACAGGCGGTGGGAGATCTTCTCCCTCCACTCTGGCCAACGTGGCCATGTGGGACATTACTCAAGATCCGGCAGCCTTTGCGGCTGTCGGCTTGAAGTTCTCAATGAGTTCTGTGGTAGCTCATTGATGCTTTCTGTTAGTGTGTAACTGCAAGAGTCTTGCATTGCAACCATGATCTGCTTATTGTGGGTGCAATGCTTTCCAGGGTCCCAATAAAAAAAATAAGTGCACATTTTTTACCTGCAAAAAGATGTGCATTTATTATTTTTATTAAAAAGGAGAACTTATCCTTTAACATCTATGCCCAGCCTTAGAAAAGAAGATAGGCTATTTTCTCCTACAACATAGATGACAACATAGATGACATAGGCTAGCCATACAGCAGGAATTGGCTGAGATTTGAACTGTTAATGGCTGATGGCTGAATGTAGTAAGTTAATCGATCAATCAACTTGGGTACAACCAGCTAGCCGGTTCTCTGGTAGCAGACAATAGCTTGGAAGGAGGGATTCCCCTGTCAGCACTGTCTGGTTTACAGTATTGCACATTGTACACCTACAGTGTGCAAATGTAGAATGGTAAAGAATCAGGTGGGTGAAAACCTTGTGAAAAGTGCATAAAAGGTACAGTATTGATAATGTTTTTTATTATCTATACACAAATGTTTTTCATTTAATTTCTATTTTATTTTTCAATATTTTATTGGATTTTCAAAAATGATAACAGGGGCGACAGCACAAAAAAATAAGAAACAGTGCATGAACACGTAATAAACACCAAGACAAATTATAACCCAGGCCATGGAAGACCAGGTTGAAAATTAGGCCTGTGCCATAGACATGAATGTCATTCTGTACCCAGGAGTACAGCAGCCTACATTGTTGGAGTTCATATCAAAAAGCAATGGCAGGGAAAGCAAACAGGGAAAAAAGAGAAATAATAAGAAAAAGAGTAGAGAAAAAGAGGAGCCCCAGAAGAGGGCAAGTATCACGAACACTGGACCTGCCAAAGCAAGGTTTCTTAAAGCTGACCATAACTGGTTTGGGGCAGGGATGGAAAGGAATAACGTATCCATGGTTTCTAGACTTTCAAAAATTTTGCATGCGAATCCTTCAAAATACTGGACATCTGCTCATCAATCATCATAGCCGTCATTCTGGATCTCACCCCCTGGAAAGCACCAGACTGAGTCTTCCAGGCCTGGGCAATGGTGCTCTTGGCAGAAATAAAAAGGTATGTGGCCCATTTCTGTTGGGGGGCAAATAGGCCCGGTATTGTCACATGAAATAATGTCTGTAATAAGCCAAAGACCCTGGACCAAAAGTCGATCAAGCGTGGGCACGACCACCATATATGTAGGACCTCCCCACATTGACTACAATACCGAAAGCATCCATCACTACTGCCAGGATAGGCATGGGCTAGTCTAGCTTGGACCCAGTACCACCGCAGTAGTACTTTATAAGCGGCCTCTAGGGTGGAAGTGTTAAACGAACATTTCGCAATTGACATCCAAGGACTGGCTCCCAATTTAATTTCTATTTTAAACTGAATAGATTGTTTTATAAGGTAATCATTTACAATCACTTTAAGGCTGCATTTAAACTTGAGCTGAGAGTCTTTGGTTGTTTTGCAGGCATTTTTTTAGGTGTTTATGCACATTTTTGTCTGACGCTTAGCATTTTTTTCTTAATTATGTTATCCAATAAAAACCTAGTTACTGGGGAAAAAAGTTACATTTAAAACCTGTGCTTTTACAGGTTTTTCAGGTGCTCCCTTTAAAGTCTAATTGAGATTAATGGGGCCAAAAACATAACGCTTGAACTCCAAAGAAGCCTATTTAATTGTTCAAGCTCCAAGGGATACTATGCTGCTAACAAAAACAATAGAAAACCATGGGATTTCAGATGTTGAGTGTTTTGGAGCTTCGAGCTTTAAAATGCTTAGGTGTGAATTGGACCTGAATGGGCAAAGTGAAATATTGTCCTTTATGTACTTTGTATTTTTGCTGTTTGGTCCCTTCATAAAAATGTATAAGCTTCTTTAAATAAAGGAAAAATGATTTTTTTATATTAAAATAGGGGGTGGGGGTCGTTGGGACTATGTATGAAGCCTAGCTGAGAAAATTAGGTATTTAACCACATTTTTATTGATTCCAAAGACGTATACATAATTTGAATAAGATTGTAGTATTGTAGGCAATGATAACACCTTATAACAATTTGTGTATTACGTAACAACATGATTTACAGTATAATGGTAATGAATACATAAGTATATAGTAGATTATTCCAATTCATGATGAACACAAATTGTCTTAAAAATTATAATAAATTGATGGTAGGCATTGTTATTGCCTACAATGCTACAATTTTATCCAAACTATGTTTATATATTTGGAATCAATAAACATGTGGTTGAATACCTTTCTTTCTCAGCTGTGCTTCATACAAAGTCCCAACCAACCCCCCTCCTTTAAGATATACATTAGGGATGGAGACATATGAACCTACCCATTCATGGCCTTGTATAAAGTCACAACTTTCCTTTCCACCTCTTTTTGCAACAAAAGAACGTTGGTGTGCAAATGTTTGAATCGGTTTATCAGAGCTCTATAGCTTTGACTGTTGCAACTTCATTGACTTTTATGCAAAGTATCAAACCTACTTCCCAGGAATGTGACATGTAAATTATACTCTGAGTACAAAACCTGCCTCTTAATACAAAACATAAACAGGAGATCAACAGATAAGTGATACTGTATAGAAGAATCCTTGGCCCATTCCTGTCCCATGAGCATTAACAACACGCAAGACTCTGGGGGATAATGTGTCTTGCCCAAGATCATATAGAGGACACATTATAAAAGTCAGTTTTTCCACTCCTCTAAACCAAACTCTAATGATTTCAGCCAACGTACTCCCCTTCTCTTCCTGTCTCAGATGTCTGTAGATATTGATCTCGAGAGAAATAGCTGATGGTCTTTCGCTCTTAAAAGAGAAATGCTATTTGGCACTTAGCTATAATTCAACATCTAAATTGCCAGGTTTTAAGACCTCACTATAGAGTTAATATTTAAATTATCTCTTAAGGATTTCCTATTTCAAAAACTGGAAAGATAAAACCATTGGTAAAAAAAAATAAAAAAATCAGCATCACAGCATGGTAGAAAGCATATTGTACTGTACTTGAAGCACTGTACCTTCAGTCTCAGGTACGGTTCAAATTATAGTGGGAGTAATTGACATTGCTTGGCATAAGAGAAGTGATATATACGGTATATGCATTAAAGTCTCTTCATGTTTTTCTTATGTTTGGGAAATCTGCTGTTAGATCCCATTTATAAAATGAGAAATACAGTGGGCCTCTGCAGGCATTATAATAAGGAACAGGACTCCTAATCTTTGCTCACTGGCAGAATACAATGCTCTGTTGGACCTGGTAATCTCAAACCATGCAGAGCTCATTACTAATGTTCAGATAAAGGAACACCTGGGTAGCAGTGATCATAACATGATTTCGTTTAATGTAAACTATAAGCAAGAAATACATACAGGAAAGATAAAAACACTTAATTTCAAGAGAGCAAATTTTCAAAGCATGAGGACTGCTCTCCAGGGCTTGGACTGGGAGGGAATATTGGCACCGATGAACACAGAACAGAAATGGGAATTCTTCAAAAAGACTCTTTGGAACCTCACTGCAAAGTATATTCCCATGGGCAATAAGTTTAAAAGGCTACAGATAAAACCTATGTGGCTCACGGTTAAAGTTAAAAAAGCTATAAACAATAAGAAAATAGCTTTTAAAAAATATAAAAATGAAGGAACACTAGTGTCGTTTAAATGTTACAAAGAATATAATAGAATATGTAAAAAGGAAATCAAGGATGCAAAAATTCAAAATGAACGACAGATTGCAAAAGATAGTAGGACAAACCCCAAAAAATTCTTTAAATATATTAATAGTAAAAAGGTCAAGTCTGAGCATGTAGGCCCTTTACAAAATAATCTAGAGTGGGTGACTGAGGACATAGAGAAGGCAAATTTATTAAATGCTTTCTTCAGCTCTGTGTATACAATGGAGAATGGGGGAGCTCATGTCGATATAGGGGGTGGGAGTGACACAGCCCCAAATCCACAATGGCTCAAAAGTGATATGGTCCAGAAATATTTAGACAGAATAAAGGTGGATAAAGCACCTGGACCAGATGGCATCCACCCACGGATCCTAAAAGAATTGAGCTCTGAAATTTCAAAGCCACTGTATCTAATATTTAGGGACTCATTAATGACAGGAATAGTACCACTGGATTGGCATAAAGCCAATGTGGTGCCCATATTTAAAAAGGGAACAAAGTCTTTACCTAGTAACTATAGACCTGTTAGTTTAACTTCTATAGTTGGGAAGATACTGGAACGTTTAATAAAAGACCACGTGGATGAGTTCTTGCTGGAAACAAACTATTTAAGCAGCAGACAGCATGGATTCATGAAGGACAGAAGTTGTCAGACAAACCTGATTTCCTTTTATGAAGAGGTAAGTAAAACCCTGGACAGAGGCGTGGCAGTGGACGTGGTATACTTGGATTTTGCAAAAGCGTTCGATACAGTTCCCCACACACGGCTCATGTGTAAGGTAAGGTCTACAGGATTAGATATATCAGTTTGTAAATGGATAGAAAACTGGCTGAAAGACAGAATTCAGAGAGTTGTGGTTAATGATTCTTACTCTGAATGGTCCAAGGTTATCAGCGGTGTACCCCAAGGTTCAGTGTTGGGTCCCTTACTTTTCAATATATTTATAAATGATATTGGGTCTGAGATCAAAAGTAACATTTCTGTTTTTGCAGATGACACCAAGCTATGCAGTGGAATAATGTCCTTGCAGGATGTCTCCAATTTACAAGCCGACCTCAATGCTCTGTCTAATTGGGCGACTAAGTGGCAGATGAGGTTTAATGTTGATAAATGTAAAGTTATGCACTTGGGGAAGGAATTTTTTCGCCTCCGGTAGCAAATTGGATCATCGCTCTGCTGGGGTTTTTTGCCTTCCTCTGGATCAACTGTGGGTATGGAGTTGGGTGTATGGGAGGATGTACTGTGTTTTACTTTGTTTTATTTTTATTTATTTTTTATGGTTGAACTGGATGGACTTGTGTCTTTTTTCAACCTGACTAACTATGTAACTATGTAACTATGTAATACCAATCAAAACTCCTGATCCAACCAGCCTTGGACCTGGGTGGCTATAACCCCTGCAAGCAAAGTAATTCCAGCACTAGTTATCAAAACACTGATGGTTTTTCTGTAAAGGTAATGCTGTAAAAAAAGCTAATGCTCTGTAATAAATATCAACCTTACCTCCCAACTTTCTGAGATGGATACCTTTCAGCACAGAGTATGTATCAAACACACATGCCCCTGCTATTTCTTCAATTATGAGGGCCACTGTTTCATCAGACTAGGCGACCCGTCAGATTTTGCAACGAAAGTGACGTTCTGTCGCCGCCATCTTTCTACACCCTGCATTCGTCCACAGTGAGGATACAGTGCAAAGGTGGCAAGCGGACATCTTGTTACACCCACTGGAGTCTTGCATTTCACACTTATTTTTAACAGTAAACTGAGCTTATATCATGAAATAAAATATTTAAAAATCCATCTGACTGTTTAGATGTTGAATTTTAAAAGCAGCGGGAAAGCCTGCTGATCTCACAGGTTTGATAATATGATCGAACACCGCTGCTTTGAAAAATCAACATCAAAACTGTCAGACAGATTTCAAAATACTGAATTTCACTATATAAGCTCAGTTTACTGTTAAAATTTGTGTGAAATGCAAGACTCCGGTGGGTGTAACAAGATGTCCGCTTGCCGCCTTCTCACTGTATCCTTACTGTGGAAGAGTGCGGGGTGTAGCAAGATGGCGGTGACAGAACGTCACTTCCGTTACAAAATCTGACGGGTCGCCTAATCTGACGAAACACCACAAAGAATAAATAAGCAAAAAAATCATGATTACATTAAGAGCCATAATCTAAACTACCTAGTGGAGCTTTTCTCTTCTCCCTCTGCTATCTGCATGAGTCACTTTTATACATTTTTCCCAACACCAAGCAATCTTGGGAGATGATCCTGCCACCTCCAGAACACAGAAGGTGATTACCAGCCTCAGGTGTGCATATTTTCCCATGAGACTGTGTACATAGTCTCTACTCTAGTCTACTCAGATTACACTCAGCTCTCCTCTTTGCGCTGAGCAGTTTGTCACATCAGATCCCCACCCTGCCTATTGAAGATTTGAAATACTTTGGTAAAAGTATCACTGACACAGCCAGTCACAGGCTGTGTCACGCCCCTCCAGCCTGTGTCATAGAATAAGAGGGAGGTGAAGCCTCCCTTAATTTACATGTAATATCCCACCCCCATTGTGTTTAGCTGGTTAGTGGGCATGGAGGAGGAGGGAGGGAGTAGAAAAGGAGAAAGGCTGGTGCTGTGGAAGTCAGCTAAAACAACGTTTTTATTATTGCATGTGAACAACAGTCAAAAAGAAAGCCAATGTGTTTAGGCCATCAATCCTTAATTATGGCTGGGAGGGAGGAATCGAATAGGCTGTTATTTACCACTGTATATATGCCCACATGTGTGACCCTATAGTCAGATGGGCTGCTAAGAAGTGATAGGGAGGAAATGCTTAGCATAGAAAACCCACTATGACGGCCTTCAAAGCATAGATTTGCTGCATTTGAAATACATGTGATATAAGTTGATTATGTAATAATAGATGTGCTGTTACATACGTGACTTTCCTCCCACCTTAATGTATATTTAATTACAGTCCATCAAACTTAAATGCAGAGCTCTGGAATCATAAATGGGACATAATCCAGACAGAAATCTTAGTGTTGTGTTACAGTACTTCAAGAGGATAAAGGTACAGTGTGTGCTGTCTATGGCAGGATAACGAACTCCAGTGTACAAGATGGGCCATATTTTATTACTTATTTCCTAATTCCTAGCAGATGGTTGCACTAGAATAAAATATATAAAATGGCCACTTAGAGGACATTGATGTGTCAGTTTGTATCTAAGCAACATGAGAGAAATAAGATATTGCTACTTTGCTCCAAAAACGTATTTTACACCTTGCCTACAGAACTTCTACAACAATAGATCTTTTATAAAAGAATAACTCAGCGAATTACATGTTTATTGTGTATCAAAGGAAAAACTCTGCTAAGCATGCTGTAATTGTAGAAAAATAAATGTCTATTTTTGTGGAAAATATACTGCCTATCCAAACTCCAGACAAAAATAATAGAATAAAAAGGTGTAAATAAAAGATAAAATAAAAAGCAGATCTAGTTGTAATATTCACGTTCAACTGTTGCACTGTATGGAAGAGGGGTACATAGGTGAGATGTAGTGGCAGAGGGGTACAGAGGTGAGATGTAGTGGCAGATGGGTACAGAGGGAAGATGTAGTGGCAGAAGGGTACAAGGTGAGATGTAGTGGCAGCGGGTACAGAGGTAAGATGTAGTGGCAGAGGGGTACAGAGGTCAGATGTAGTGGCAGAGGGGTACAGAGGTGAGTTGTAGTGGCAGAGGGGTACAGAGGTGAGATGTAGTGGCAGAGGGGTACAGTGGTAAGATGTAGTGGCAGAGGGGTACAAGGTGAGATGTAGTGGCAGCGGGGTACAGAGGTGAGATGTAGTGGCAGAGGGGTACAGGGGTCAGATGTAGTGGAAGAGGGGTACAGAGGTCAGATGTAGTGGCAGAGGGGTACAGAGGTCAGATGTAGAAGGTGTAAATGAAAGATAAAATAAAAAGCAGATCTAGTCGTAATATTCACTTTCAACTGTTGCACTGTGTGGAAGAGGGGTACATAGGTGAGATGTAGTGGCAGGGGGGTACAGAGGTGAGATGTAGTGGCAGATGGGTACAGAGGGAAGATGTAGTGGCAGAAGGGTACAAGGTGAGATGTAGTGGCAGCGGGGTACAGAGGTGAGATGTAGTGGCAGAGGGGTACAGAGGTCAGATGTAGTGGCAGAGGGGTACAGAGGTCAGATGTAGTGGCAGAGGGGTACAGAGGTGAGATGTAGTGGCAGAGGGGTACAGTGGTAAGATGTAGTGGCAGAGGGGTACAAGGTGAGATGTAGTGGCAGCGGGGTACAGAGGTGAGATGTAGTGGCAGAGGGGTGCAGAGGTGAGATGTAGTGGCAGAGGGGTACAAGGTGAGATGTAGTGGCAGAGGGGTACAAGGTGAGATGTAGTGGCAGACGGGTACAGAGCTGAGATGTAGTTGGAGAGTGGTACAGAGGTGAGATGTAGTGGCAGATGGGTACAGGGGTGAGATGTAGTGACAGACAGGTACAGAGGTGAGATGTAGTGACAGACAGGTACAGAGGTGAGATGTAGTTGCAGATGGGTACAGAGGTGAGATGTAGTGACAGACGGGTCCAGGGGTGAGATGTAGTGGCAGACGGGTACAGAGGTGAGATGTAGTGGCAGACAGGTACAGAGGTGAGATGTAGTGGCAGAGGGGTACAGAGGTGAGATGTAGTGGCAGATGGGTACAGGGGTGAGATGTAATGGCAGATGGGTACAGAGGTGAGATGTTGTAGCAGACGGGTACAGAGGTGAGATGTAGTGGCAGAGGGGTACAGAGGTGAGATGTAGTGGCAGAGGGGTACAGTGGTATGATGTAGTGGCAGAAGGGTACAGAGGTGAGACGTAGTGGCAGAGGGGTGCAGAGGTGAGATGTAGTGGCAGAGGGGTACAAGGTGAGATGTAGTGGCAGAGGGGTACAAGGTGAGATGTAGTGGCAGACGGGTACAGAGCTGAGATGTAGTTGGAGAGTGGTACAGAGGTGAGATGTAGTGGCAGAGGGGTACAGAGGTGAGATGTAGTGGCAGAGGGGTACAGTGGTAAGATGTAGTGGCAGAGGGGTACAAGGTGAGATGTAGTGGCAGCAATGTACAGAGGTGAGATGTAGTGGCAGAGGGGTACAGGGGTCAGATGTAGTGGCAGAGGTGTACAGAGGTCAGATGTAGTGGCAGAGGGGTACAGAGGTCAGATGTAGAAGGTGTAAATGAAAGATAAAATAAAAAGCAGATCTAGTCGTAATATTCACTTTCAACTGTTGCACTGTGTGGAAGAGGGGTACATAGGTGAGATGTAGTGGCAGGGGGGTACAGAGGTGAGATGTAGTGGCAGATGGGTACAGAGGGAAGATGTAGTGGCAGAAGGGTACAAGGTGAGATGTAGTGGCAGCGGGGTACAGAGGTGAGATGTAGTGGCAGAGGGGTACAGAGGTCAGATGTAGTGGCAGAGGGGTACAGAGGTGAGATGTAGTGGCAGAGGGGTACAGTGGTAAGATGGAGTGGCAGAGGGGTACAAGGTGAGATGTAGTGGCAGCGGGGTACAGAGGTGAGATGTAGTGGCAGAGGGGTGCAGAGGTGAGATGTAGTGGCAGAGGGGTACAAGGTGAGATGTAGTGGCAGAGGGGTACAAGGTGAGATGTAGTGGCAGACGGGTACAGAGCTGAGATGTAGTTGGAGAGTGGTACAGAGGTGAGATGTAGTGGCAGATGGGTACAGGGGTGAGATGTAGTGACAGACAGGTACAGAGGTGAGATGTAGTGACAGACAGGTACAGAGGTGAGATGTAGTTGCAGATGGGTACAGAGGTGAGATGTAGTGACAGACGGGTCCAGGGGTGAGATGTAGTGGCAGACGGGTACAGAGGTGAGATGTAGTGGCAGACAGGTACAGAGGTGAGATGTAGTGGCAGAGGGGTACAGAGGTGAGATGTAGTGGCAGATGGGTACAGGGGTGAGATGTAATGGCAGATGGGTACAGGGGTGAGATGTAGTAGCAGACGGGTACAGAGGTGAGATGTAGTGGCAGAGGGGTACAGAGGTGAGATGTAGTGGCAGAGGGGTACAGTGGTATGATGTAGTGGCAGAAGGGTACAGAGGTGAGATGTAGTGGCAGAGGGGTGCAGAGGTGAGATGTAGTGGCAGAGGGGTACAAGGTGAGATGTAGTGGCAGAGGGGTACAAGGTGAGATGTAGTGGCAGACGGGTACAGAGCTGAGATGTAGTTGGAGAGTGGTACAGAGGTGAGATGTAGTGGCAGACGGGTACAGAGGTGAGATGTAGTGGCAGACCAGTAAAGAGGTGAGATGTAGTGGCAGACGGGTACAGAGGTGAGATGTAGTGGCAAACCAGTAAAGAGGTGAGCTGTAGTGGCAGAGGGGTACAGAGGTGAGATGTAGTTGCAGAGGGGTACAGAGGTGAGATGTAGTGGCAGACAGGTAAAGAGGTGAGATGTAGTGGCAGAGGGGTAAAGAGCTAAGATGTAGTGGCAGATGGGTACAGAGGTGAGATGTAGTGGCATATGGTTACAGAAGTGAGATGTAGTGGCAGACGGGTACAGAAGTGACATGTAGTTGCAGAGGGGTACAGAGGTGAGATGTAGTTGCAGAGGGGTACAGAGGTGAGATGTAATTTTCCAACTACTCTGTGTGTACTGTGTTAGTGTAGTGTTGTGCAGACTCACTTGTGATGTCTTCTCTCCTCAGCGGCGGTTGAAAATACCGCCGAGAGGAGAGATTACATCACTTCCCCCTTCCTGTGTTTACACAGGCAGAGGAAGTGACACACGTAGGAGGACGCGCATTGGCTGGGAGCGATCCGGAGGGGGCGGACAAAAACGAACAGCCGTCCCCTCATCCCGGATCGTTCCTGAAGCCACGAGGACCACCGCAAGTACCGGGGGGGTCCGATCGGACCCCCGACCCACGTCTAGGCAGGGACGTACAGGTACGCCAATGTGCCGACGTATATGTACATGCGGCAGTCCTTAAGGGGTTAAGTTATTTACCTATCCACATTTATTTTCAGAGTACTTGCCATGCTATTACCGACATTCTGCTGCCATTTGCAGCCCTCTAGCCCTTTCCTTAGTCTTTTAGAGACATTTTAGTAGTCAAAAGTCCGGATCCCCATTGACTTCAATGGGGTTCGGGGTCAAGTTCGGGTCAAGTTCGGATCCCGAACCCGGACTTTTTTCCGAAGTTCGGTTGAACCCGCCGAACCTGAACATCCAGGTGTCCGCTCAACTCTAGTGAAAATCTTTGAAATTATTCAAGATGGTTTCACTAGAAAAATAATATAAAATGGTCACTGATGCCTCGTTTCCACTGAGCAGATCGGTTCGGGTCGTTTATGCCTCATTTCCACTGAGCGGATCGGTTCGGTACGGTACGCTATTTTGGGTGTTTCCATTATGAAAGCGTACCGTAAAACCGAACCGTACCGCACAAGCAAGGGTCCTGCTTCAGATGAGGGACCAGAGAGAGTGGAACGGTTCGGTAAGGGCGGACCTACACATGCATCTCACTGATTGGTGGATGCGCTAGGAATTTTTTCTAAAACCTGAATGGTCCCTCACGGTCCGATTTGCAGTGGAAACGCTCACGCGATTAGACGGATTAGATATTGCTACTTTGCTACCAAAATTTGTTTTAGGCCTCGTACACACGAGGGGATATGTCCGCTGAAAACGGTCCGATGGACCGTTTCAGCAGACATCTCCGCTCGTGTGTATGGGCTAGCGGACAGATTTCTCCACCCGACAGATTTCAAAGCATGCTTTGAAATCTATCCGGTGGGAATCTGTCCGCCCGACATGTCTGCTGGTTAGTACACTTACCAGCAGACATGTCGTCCCTCACGGCCGCCGCGCCGCCGCCGAATGGATTCGGCGCATGCGCGGAAGTGTTTAACTTCCTGGTGCGGTGACGTGGCGGTGACGTGGCGGCGTCAACGTCACCGCCACGTCACCGCGCCGTCCGGCGGCGGGGAATTTGATCCGATGGTGTGTACACGCCATCGGATCAAACTCTCGATCGGACATATCCGATGGAAATGGTCCGCGGACCGTTTTCATCGGATATGTCCGATAGTGTGTACGAGGCCTTACACGTCTTACACCTTGCCTGCAGAACTTCTACAACAAAACACCATTTATAAAAAATAACTCAGCAAATTACATGTTTATTGTGTATCAAAGAAAAATTCTGCTAAGCATACTGTAATTGCAGAACAATACATGTTTTTTTTTGTGTAAAAAATACTGCCTATCCAAACTCCAGACAAAAATAATAGAATAAAAAGGTATAAATGAAATATAAAATAAAAAGCAGCTCTAGTTGCAATATTCACTTTCAAATGCTGCACTGTGTGGACGAGGGGTACAGAGGTGAGGTGTAGTGGCAGAGGGGTACAGAGGTGAGATGTAGTGGCAGACCAGTAAAGAGGTGAGATGTAGTGGCAGACGGGTACAGAGGTGAGATGTAGTGGAAGAGGGGTTCAGAGGTGAGATGTAGTGGCAGAGGGGTACAGAGGTGACAGAGGGGTACAGGGGTGAGATGTAGTGGCAGAGGGGTACAGAGGTGAGATGTGGTGGCAGAGGGGTACAGAGGTGGGATGTAGTTGCAGACAGGTACAGAGATGAGATGTAGTGGCAGAAGGGTGCAGAGGTGAGATGTAGTGGCAGAGGGGTACAGAGGTAAGATGTAGTGTCAGAAGGGTACAGAGGTGAGGTGTAGTGGCAGAGGGGTACAGAGGTGAGATGTAGTTTTAAGATGGGTACAGAGGTTAGATGTAGTGGCAGAGGGGTACATAGGTAAGTTGTAGTGGCAGAGGGGTACAGAGGTTAGATGTAGTGGCAGAGGGGTACAGAGGTTAGATGTAGTGGCAGATGGGTACAGAGGTTAGATGTAGTAGCAGAGGGGTACAGAGGTGAGTTGTAGTGGCAGAGGGGTACAGAGGTGAGATGTAGTGGCAGAGGGGTACAGAGGTGAGCTGTAGTGGCAGACAGGTACAGAGGTGAGATGTAGTGGCAGAGGGGTACAGAGGTGAGCTGTAGCGGCAGACGGGTACAGAGGTGAGATGTGGTGGCAGAGGGGTACAGAGGTGAGATGTTTTTTCCAAGTACTATTCCAACTGATGGGTACAGAGCTGAGATGTAGTGGCAGAGGGGTACAGAGGTGAGACGTAGTGGCAGAGGGGTACAGAGGTGAGATGTAGTGGTAAAGGGGTACAGAGGTGAGATGTAGTGGCAAATGGGGTACAGAGGTGATATGTAGTGGCAGAGGGGTACAGAGGTAAGATGTAGTGGCAGAGGGGTACAGAGGTGAGATGTAGTGGCAGAGGGGTACAGAGGTTAGATGTAGTAGCAGAGGGGTACAGAGGTGAGATGTAGTGGCAGAGGGGTACAGAGGTGAGCTGTAGTGGCAGACAGGTACAGAGGTGAGATGTAGTGGCAGAGGGGTACAGAGGTGAGCTGTAGTGGCAGACGGGTACAGAGGTGAGATGTAGTGGCAGAGGGGTACAGAAGTGAGATGTAGTGGCAGAGGGGTACAGAGGTGAGATGTAGTGGCAGAGCGGTACAGAGGTTAGATGTAGTGGCAGAGGGGTACAGAAGTGAGATGTAGTGGCAGAGGGGTACAGAGGTGAGATGTAGTGGCAGAGCGGTACAGAGGTTAGATGTAGTGGCAGAGGGGTACAGAAGTGAGATGTAGTGGCAGAGGGGTACAGAGGTGAGATGTAGTGGCAGACAGGTACAGAGATGAGAAGTAATTTCCAAGTACTCTTCCAACTGCTACATTTTTTTAAAGTGATGTCTTCGTGCTTCAGTTTATTATTTCAAGTAGTATTACATTTTTTACATTTTTTAATCTATAGACAGCCATGGTGAAAATCTTTGAAATTAAGTTGTAAAACTAAAACAATTGTTTTTCCATATACCACCTTTACTTATCTGTGCAGACAAATGCATTTGCTTTTAGCTCATGGAAGAGCTATTGCTCTTTCATTCATTGTCAGCAGACCTTAGAAGCGCCGTCCAGGCCTGATCATAGCTCAGTGACATATGCAGGACAGTACATTGTTTGTAAATGTCACATGTTCTAGCTGACTAATATAACCTCTATGCCTGGCCAGCTCATAAGTCATTCTATTAACCCTATAAGCACTGCTAGCTTGCTGACTATGGACCTATCTACCACAAAAAGGTATATACAAAAATTGGTATGAGCAATAATAAATGCAGATGGGTACAGAGTTTAGATGTAGTGGCAGAGGGGTACAGAGGTGAGTTGTAATGGCAGAGGGGTACAGAGGTGATATGTAGTGGCAGATGGGTACAGAGGTGAGATGCAGAGGGGTACAGAGGTGAGATGTGCAGTGTGCAAAAAGCAGGTAAGTATAACATGTTTGTTTTTTTTAAACAAAGCTTTGCAATAAGTTTAAGCATTTATAATATTTTTATGGGTTTTTATAATTAATAAAGAAAACCCTTCTCCCACATGTAAAGCTGGCCATACACATACTGCAGGCTAAAAGAAAGAAATCTAAAGCCCTGTACACACGATCGGATAACTGATGGAATCTAATCCAATAGATTTTTTCGAAGGATATCCGATGAAGCTGACTTTCATCAGTCACACCATTAGTCAAAAATCCGACCGTGCCAAAACGCAGTAACGTAAAACACTACGACGTGCTGAGAAAAAATAAGTTCAATGCTTCCGAGCATGCATCGATTTGATTCTGAGCATGCGTGGATTTTTCGCTGATGGACTTCCACACAGACAATCTTTTTTTTCTATCATTTTTTTTATACACAGGAAAAAAAAAGTTCTATTTTTACACCGATGGAAAAAAGACCGATGGGGCTCACACGCGATCGGTTTGTCCGAAGAAAACAGTCCATTGGTCTATTTTCAACGGACAAACCGATCGTGTGTACAGGGCTTAACAGATTCCACCATTCATGTTAAACAGGACGCATGGACGAACCTCCCCTGCTGGCTATTGTATTCTTACGCTGATGGATCTGCTGTCATAATAAACGAATAGTGGCTGCATTTGCCAAAATGATCCGACATGATGTAAACACCCTCAGGCTCCTGCATCTTCTAGCAGTCTCTATAAACTTGTATGCACAGCTACAAAGACCTGAGGGGAATAAGCTGCAGGAGTCTAACAATGCTGACAAGAGGTGACAAATAATGACTCTTCCAACAAGAACGCAATTTCTTACAAGATCTCGCAGCTTGGCATGTCTGGCAGTGTCCACAGACATGAAGTTATCTAGCTAAAAAATGTCAGATCGAGCAATTGCCATCTCATGTCAGTAGATACCTTAACTGATAGGAAGAAAATGTGCATTTTCCACTTAGCGACAAAATTCCATTCTAGGTGTGCTAACACATGATTAACTGCTGTGGACAAATGCACTTTTTCTGTGGCCTAGCAATAGAGGCGTTGTCCTTAGCGAATAAGTGACTGGTTCCTTTCACTGTCACCTCTGACAGTCAGCAACTGATTTGTTGTTCAAAGCTAAAACCTTCCCTTTCTTTACACTAGTTTTATAAATGTTTTCTAATACTTGCATTAAACATAAAGAAACAGTCAGATGTAAATAGCCAGAACCACAGTTTACATACTGATATTACAAAAATACCATTCTAAATGTAATGTATTTGTCACCAGTAGCTTCCATCAGAGGGGCCTAAGGGAGACTTATATACACATGCTGTGAGTTAACAGAACACTGATTGACATCCCAATCTCCTTAATCCTGAACAAGGAAGTCAGGATTTACTGACCAGCAAGTACTATGGCAAGAATCCCTATTTACATCCATTAGGATGTCTTTCTGGAAAGCATCATAAAGAATGTCTTAACTTGGTCAGAGGCCTACATGTATTACCAATCCCATTTAAGCACACAATAGAATGCACTAGTATTACACAGACTAGTTCATGTTTATACTGTTAAACACCTTAATAATTTAGGAAAGACACATTAATACACGTTAATGTATTTCTAATTGTAACTTGTGTCCTCAAGGTAGGAAGACTCCATTAATCACCATTAGTTTAAAAAAGGGAGAGGGAATCACTAGATGATGTGTGCTACCTGGTCTAGTCATCCTATGGATTTGTTATGCTAGTGGTTTATTTTTAGAAAATGTACATATTATTTATTAATACACAGAGTTATTTTTCATTAACACTTAAAGCAAAACTCCAGGAAAAAGGATTTTATATATATATTTATTTATTTATTTATAGATATATATATATATATATATATATATATATATATATATATATATTTATATATATTTATTTATTTATAGATCTATATATATATATATATATATATATATATATATATATATATATATATATATATATATATATATATATATATATATTTATATTTATTTATTTATTTATAGATCTATATATATATATACGGTATATATATATATAGATCTATAAATAAATAAATATATATATAGCTATATATTAGGGCTGTGCAAATTAACTTTTAATTAATCGATTAATCTTGAATTTTTTTGATCGATCAAAATCTTTTTGATCGATTAAAATTCTTTTGATTGGTACTCACCTCTCCGCCGGCTTCTGGGCCTTCAGGGAGTTCCGTCGGAGGTCCGGTAATGTCACGGACACCGGTGGGGCTTGCCGTGTCCATCTGAAGGGCTCCTTTGCTGTGCCTTCATATCTGCATGCCGGCGGGACCTTACTATCTGCCACACGCAAGGGCTGTTACGCTTCCCTTTATCACTTCCCTCTATTAACCTGTAATTCTACAACCATCCACTGGGAGTTGTGATAGTTCCCTTCATGGGACATCTACATGCCGACGGACTGATGTTAACCTCTCCTCATCTGGATTCAGCAGTGGTATCGTTGTACACATTTTTATACCAGTATCATACTTGGCTACATGTTTTTATGACTGCTTTTGGTACCGTTTGGTATTACTTGCACCATTTTTACAGTTTATGTAGCTACATCGATTTCATCTCCAGTGCAATATTTATTTGGTTACCTACTTGAAGACTATAAAAGTTTTAATGCTATTCCGATCGAGAGCTACTTTTGTGTGTTTTTTGTATCCTGCTATCCATTTTTCCAGTGGTTGGTAGCTGCACTAGGGATCAGCCGGCAAGGAGATCAGCTAAAAGTAGTTGGATCTGTATGTGCGTTATAATTAATCGAAATTAGTCGATTAATCGATTTAAAAAAAAAAACGATTAATCGAACATAAAAATTTTGATCAGTTACAGCCCTACTATATATACATGTAGCGCCCTGCTCCTGTTGACCAGGTGCTATTTTTTAAATTTAGTGGGATATCTGAAATGTATTTATTTCAGATTTGTGTTTCTATGGCTAAATTGGCCTTTGCTCCATCTTTGACTCAGTTGGGTGTATTTCCCACGGGTACCAGCAGATGTCGTTGTCACCCTTGGTTCCGTGTTGTAAGTTACAGCAAGTCAGAGTGTATTGGGTGCTCTTTTCCGGAACCAACCTAGTGGGCGTTTCTTTGCCACTGGGCATGCTGGGAGAGGGTACTTAAAGGTTCATCTTTTGTTTTCTAAATAGGTTCCTTTAAGCTAGTGCATTGTTGGTTCACTTACCTTTTCCTTCGATTTCCCTTCTAAATGTTGTTTAAATTTCTCACTTCCTGTTTCTCCTCAGTAAGCTTTCCACCATCATCTGAGCAGTGGAAAGTCATTTAGAACGCCTAACTGAGGAGGAACAGGAAGTGAACGTGAACCTTTACAACCCCTTTAAGGGGTGGAAGCCATTTTCCTCGAGCTCTCACCTCATGGTCACCTTGACCTGGGGAATGTGACAGTTCCTCTTCTGCCTCGGGGCCGCCTGGCCCGAGGCTTCGCAACTGGAGGTAGGCCCAGAAGCTATCTGGGGCGTGCTGGCTTGAGGGTGATCCTATGCGGTCTATCCTGCGGGAAGAAGCTGATCAACTGAAGGAACCAGGGGAGGACACGTCTTGGAGAGGACACAGCTGGAAGCTGGTATCTCAAGAGGAGCCTGGTACCTCAGTTAGAGGACACATCCTGACCTATCTGCTTCACAGTATTGCCGGGTTGGCTTAAAGGGACTTTTTCATGCTGTGCAACTGAGTTTACTGATGAAAATTCTGATTGTTGGATCCTGTGGCAGAGGATCGTTCATCAGCTATTGTTACTATAATGTCTTTGGCAGAGACCTTTACTTTGACTGTTCGTGCATCATTCCGGCTGCCAGGTCTGTGGCAGAGGCCTGTCTCAGGGATCCCAAGGTTTCATTGATCTACAGAAAGGTACCTGAACTTTCCCTCCCCCCATTCCCCTTGTTCCATCAACGTTGTGGTTGAATAAAAAGCTTTTGGAAAAGACTCAGTGACTGGCAACCGTGTTTTTTGAAATTTGATTAGCCCTAGATTCTGAGCCAACACAGAGAAGAGTGGGGTAGCAGACCAAAACTAACCAGCAGTGATTTAAAATCACTGTGTGTGGGCAAAACGTCGTTTTATGTCTTCAAAAAAACGACCAAAAAAAAATTCGAACATGCTTGAATTTTTTGTGTCGTTTTTCAAAATGTCGTTTTTTGTGTCATAAAAAGTGATGGTGTGTGGGCAAAACGATGTTGAAAACAACGTTTTTAAAGCCGCGCATGCTCAGAGGCAATTTATGAGACGGAGCTTCAATGGAACAGAGTGCCGTCGAACGTAATGTACGTCACCACGCTTTGCTAGAGCATTTTGGAAAAACGATGGTGTGTATGCAACGTTGTTGTTTGAAAAACGTTGTTTTGTTTCATCACTTGAAACGTCGTTTTTTTTTTAATCACAAAAAATGATCGTGTGTACGCGGCATTACTTTCTGCTTTTAAGCAATGCATCCAGATTCTACCCAGTAGCAGCTTAAGGAAAGGGGGTGCACTGTAATGTAAGGGAGAGTGGGAGACTCAACTTCTAAGACTCTTAACATCTAATGTAAGGGGAGGGGATGTGCTGGACATCTAATCTTATACATACCACTGGCCCTTTTAAGAGCAATCGTAATGCTGATGCGGCCTTCGATGAAATTGAGTTTGACACCCCTGATGTAGAGGGTAGTTACACACAAAAAAAGGAAAGTAGAAGAAGAGTGTGCAGCAATGTGGGTGGGCAGTGTCAGAGTCCTATTTGTAGAACACTGCTGATCCGCCACACACATACCCACATTCCCGTCCACTCAAGACTCTGAATTCCAGGGCATGATGGGATTTGTAGCCTTGGTGAGTGGTGACAAATACAAACAGGAAGTGATGTTGCCACTTCCAAGAACCCTCTTCCAAGAGCCATTGGATTTGAGAAGAAGCTGTGCAAAAAATTATGCCACCGCTTTTTTTAACCGAGTTGTATACAAATTAAAAAATTTCCTTAAAAAAAAAAAAAACGATTTTGCTTATCTATCCAAACATGGCTACAGATTTTAGCACCATCCCAGAGTTTTTTTTTTAGGTTGAATCTGCCCCAAATCTAGGATATTGTTTTGGTTGGACATAGGAAGGTAGGGCTTCTTTTTGGTACCATGTTAGCCATGAGAGAGATCAATACTAGTAGGCCTTTTGGTCAAACTAATAAAAGTAAATAAGAGTTAAAATGTAATTAGACTGCTTACGATGCATTACTTGTGCACTGTAACTTTGCCCTGATGTTCATCATGCTATCCTCTCTTTTTATTTTGATCGAAAAAGTCCTACTCTATATTATCAACCATTCTGCTGGCTTCTTTTATGCTGTATTTCGTGTGCCATCCAAATGGCCTTGATTCATATTTAGGTGGTTTGCCTTCTGTTGCATTTTTCATGGATATAAATACAGAGCAGAATCATTCAAGCTGAGTAGGGGTGGTCGAGTTAAGAACCCCGATGGAAAAAGGCACCATTACAAGGCATCGAGAGTATCAAAAATACCTGTGATCATCCTGTTTAGATTGTAAGCTATTAAAAAGAGGGACCTCTGATCCCGCTTTGAATTGTATGTTACCTGTATTGTCTCACTCAATTTTTTAAATGCTGTGCAAACTGGTGGTGCTGAATAAATCTTGTATACAGTAATAATCATTATTAGGATGGCAGTAATAATAATGCCATGTAAGCTTGTTTGTATCCAAATTTGCTTAATGTTTGACCGCTTAACGCCCGCCGCACGCCTATTTACGTCCACAGAATGGCACGAACAGGCAGATGGGCATATATATACGTCCCTGCAGTTTGTAAATCTACAAAAATTATGTTACTGCCTCTTTAAAGTAATATAATATGCATTGTAATGTTGGTATTTTATTTAGTCCTGCCGGTGTTGTATAATATATGTTCATATTTGCAAATGTGTGCAGACTAAACCCCTCATTTTAAAGTAAAGTGTCGGACAGGGTAATTTGGTTTGATGCAGGCTGCCCTTCCATGTGTTCCTTGCTGCATAAGCCAGGTACAGATGGGGGTGGTTGCCATTTGTTTGTACTGTTGGTGAATTGTTGAGGGGATGACTGCATACCTTCACTGTAATTGTGCTGGGTGTCCAGTGCGTTCTTATATCTTTAGGGAGGAGGGGACTCCCTCTAGGCATCAATCTGTCCATTATTATATATGTGCTCAAACTTCGAAGGCTCTCAAAATGTATAGAGTTAGGACTGCAGCACACTGGGGTGACGTGAAGAGGCCTCTGCAGCTTACGCATGTATTTGCAAATGTGTGCCAATTTAAACACCTTGTTTTAATGTGAACTATTGCACAGGGTAATTTGGTTTGTGCCAGGCTGGCTGGTAAGTGAGCTTGGAATTTTTCTTTGGTGTACATGCGTTGATCTTTCATGTGCTCCTTGCTGCATAGGCCAGTTACAGATTGGGGTGGTTGCCATGTGTTTTTATCTGGTTGATCCTGCTGTGCTCCTCCTTCCGAGAGTAAACTTACCATGCTAGGATGGCAAATCCATGCTATTGTGCCCAGTTTACATCTTCTGTCATCCCACTGCTAATACAGCCATGCTGTGCAAGAGCATGCCTGTATCTTCTGTAGTCTGTAGAAGTTTGCGCTGTGGAAAAGGGCAAGTGACGTTATGCTGCCGGGTCTGACTGCATTTCATTGTCATGGAAATGCAGAAGTTTACCGACAGCGTAATTTCCTACAATGCCGTCACGCCCCTTCATTGACACGCCCACCAGCATGTTTGTGGATCATTTAGTAAGGTATACCGATCAAATTACCCGCAATTTAGAAGCCAAGGCTATCATTACAGCCACATTTTTTTCAGGAAAAACCCTTGAATTTATAGCAGGCTAACATTTCTCTGTGGAATAATGTTTAACATTGATGAACTTCACAACTACGGTTCACAAAACCTCTACATCATACCCTACAATATCCAAAACCCCCAAAAAGTTTGGGCTTTAGATATAAGGAAATTTCAAAACTGCAAACAAGAAAAAATGTTTTAGATTTCCATATTCTATTTTATTATGTTTTATTACTAGTTTACTGATGATAAAATGTACAATTACAACCAACATTCTGCTAAGGATTATCAAATTTGTTGGCAAAACAAGAAACATTCATCATCTTTTTAACTAATTATCCCAACGTTTTTCTACAATTAAATTTGAAGAGTTGATTGATTTTTTTTTTTGTATATTCCAAGACCTTACATCTGATAAAGCGACTGGTGGAAGATATTTTTTTCCCAGACAATTACTGGAACAAATTCTCTGAGGGTTGAAGATGTTATCTTCTCCTAAGATCTCCGGTTTCATGTCAAACATAAAAGATCAACCTCCTGCCAAACCATTCTAGTTCATAACATTAAAACTAACCTTTTGTTCCTATGAAATGACAAACACACCACGAATAAAAAAAAAAAAAGTCTGGAAAAGTATGTTTCTTTTTGCGCAGGCTACTTACAGTACTCAAGCCTTATTAATTATTCATAAAATATCTCCAAACATTTCTGACATTTGAAGGATACTTTCTGTTATAAATAGTGTAGGATTTCAGGAGTCCTAGGTGGACAAAAGCCTCTTTAGCTTTCTTATGAACAAGAATATATCAATGACATTGCTCATGAACTTTCTACATGTACTTGGCCTCATCGAGTTGACCACCACTAAATTATACATGGAGAAGGTAGACACCGAGCAGAGGACTTGGAGCAATTATCTGCATGACTTCAAGCTGCTGTGGCTTGAAGATCAAGGAGAGTGGGTTGTGTTTAAAAGGAAAAATTATAAATCACATATGTGGAGAATATAGACTTCATTAATGTATCTTTAGCTAAAAAAAAAAGAGTAGAGACAAATTGTTCTTCATTATATGTGCAAAGTACAGTATATCATTCTGTAATATCATTAATCCTTTGCTACCATCTGACTAGCTAAAATTGTATTGATTTCTAGGTATACCCATCAACGTTCTGAGATGAGAAAGAGGGACGCATTATAACTCAAAGTATGTAAGCACAGGTCGCTGCCCTACCACGTGTCCACTTATGTGGACTATAAAAAATTGATACACAATATATAATTGGGTAAATCAACAACTGCTGTTTATCACCACTGCTTTTCCTTTATAATAATACAAGATTACATATAGAATAATTTACAGGTTGGATAAAATATTAAGTACAATAAAGCCCTTTTAAAAGTAAATTTTTTTAGTGCAAAAAAAAAGACAAATTTGAAGAGGAAAAAAGGTATTTGGTTTGGTTATTTGGTTGGGTAAATGAGGAACAATCCCTCCAAATGAGAGATAGCTGGGAACTACATCTTTTCTTTCTGCTTTAAATAAACTCAAAGCTGTTCAGTATTATATGTTGTTCCATGCTTTTTACAGTAGCCAAGTAGTAGCTATTTTCTAATCAATACATTACATTACCTACAAGTTTCATACAAGGGTTGTGCATAAAAGTAATTACAACTTGGATTTTGAAGGAGCTCAACTGCTGTCAAGCATAACTGTAAGTAATCATTTTATTTACAGCAAAAAATAGGAGCTGATTTTGCTATATATTACGGCTGAAACAACTTATTATTTTTATTATTCAGGATTTATATAGCGCCAACAGTCTATGCAGCACTTTACAACATGGAGGCAAGATAGTACAGTTACAATACAAATCAATACAGGAGGGATCAAAGGGCCCTGCTTGTTAGAGCTTACAATCTAGAAGGGAGGGTTAATCAGAACAAAAGGTAATAACTGTGCGGGATGAACTGATGGAGAAAATGAAAATACAGTTGTTAGGTGTGGGTAGGATAGGCTTCTCTGAAGAGAAGTGTTTTAAGGGATTGTCTAAAAGCTAATACAGTAGGAGATAATAGGAGGGATTGGGGTATCAACATAATTGATTATATTTGATTATAAAAAATAGGTGTCAAATATTATTTGACTTGAATACAGACAATTATTTGGCCTGTATACATAATTAATTATTTGTTGATCTATCATGAAACACAATGCAGCACGCATACCATTCAGTACACCATCCATTAGAGCTGCACGATTCTGGCCAAAATGAGAATCACGTTTTTTTGTTTTTTTTTAGAATAACGATCACGATTCTCTAACGATTCTCACGGCGTAAAATCTTTTACATTTATAGAAAAAAAAATTTGGGCTGACTTTACTGGTTATTTTTTTTTAATGCATTTGAAAGACAGTTTGGGGGTTCTAAGTAGTTTTCTAGCAAAAGAAAATTATTTTAACTTGAAAAAGAGCTGTCAGAAAAAGGTTTGGTGTGGTTAAAGGTTCCTAATTTACATACAGAAGTCTATTCCTTTGATATAAAAGTCAAATTGATACAATGTTTAGACTTAACATTCCACTGATAGAATGTTTTCAAATATGGCAGACTGCCCAGACTTGGCAGGTTGCCCAGACTTTGAGACTTTGACTTTTGGCTGAGAACAGAGAGGAATTCTTTGCATACCAAAGTGCAAAGAGAAAATTATTTGCATACCAAAGATTGTGCGTCAAGATTGCAACGGAAAAAGATTGCGATAACGATTCTTGACGATTAATCGTGCAGCTCTACCATCCATACATGTCAGTAAGTGCCTGAGAACTTGTGAATGTGTTAGGAGCAATGCCTCATGGGACATGTAATCCTGGGAAGGAGAAGTAATCGAGTGATTCTAAAGGCAGACGTCTTTTTTTTTACCTTACTACAGGGTCAATCGATACTATACTTTGTGGCTTGCTATGGGGCCACTCATGGAGGCAGGAGAAGCCAGAAGCACTACAGGATTTGTAGTATGTATAGAGCAGAGTACATGACTGCAATTAGTGTGCACTGCTCCTTTCAAACAAACAGAAGTGGAAAAGGGGGAAGTTTGGGAGATGACAGAGGACATTGCAAGGAGGCAGAAAAACACTGTAAGAAGCAAATGAACGAAAATTGGATTAACTAGTGGATGATTTTTGAAGAATAAAGATATCCTTTAGTGTCACTGATGACCTATTTGCATCTAAAAGCTATGATATATATATAAATATATATTAATATATATAATTTGTATTTTTTAGGCATACAGGACTTCATTCACAAAAGCACATTGCATGCTTTATTTAGGTGAAAAGAGGTTAAAGTCAATTCACAGAAGGAAAGAAATAATTAAATGCATGGGGTAATTAAGTAATAGTCCAGGCATGCGGTATTTAAGGAATGTAAAAAAATATAATAGCCATGTTTGAGCAGTCTCTGTCTTTTTGGATCAGTTGTCTCACAAGTAATGCATAGAAACCTAAATATGGAAATATAGAAAATCACTGAGGTTGATTTATTGAATGTATAACTAAAGGAAAAACGATTTTGAATAGAGTGGAGGTGGATTAGAACACCTGTCAGTTTTTTATCGTTGTCTGTGCCCCCATTAGGTATATTCACCCTCTCTGTTTCTCCTGTTTACCATTATCATTGAAAGTAAAAGTAAAAGAAAATGCCAACATTTGGGTTGTCCTCTGAAAAGTAATAGAGGAGAAATCTTCCAATGTGACACAGATGGCAAAAACCGCCAGGTGTTGTAATCCTACTTTACTATATACAAAATGCAAAAAAACATTGTGCCTATAGCCCTACTCCAAGGCAAATAAACTATGCAATTTGCAAGTTGCTCCAGAGCTTGGCCAATTAGGTAAAGCTTCACTTTACAAAGCATACCCAATCACATACTAGGAAAATAAAAAAAATGCATTTTTGCTTGCACATGATTGGATGATGGAATTCAGCAGAGATCCCCGTCATTTACTAAGCTCTAGAGTAACTGCAAAGTCCTCAGTCTATGTACCTTTAGTAAATTCACCCCATTACATGTAGTGAAATATAGCCACTTCCATAACCAGATTTTTGAAAAAAAGATTGTGTATTTACAAACACATCTATCATTTGCTGCAAACCTCCCAATCACGCCAAACAAAATACAATGCCCACGTATATCACAATGGTCCAATCCCTTGTTAGAACTTACCTGTATGTCATATGTAGTGGGGATACTTTACTATCTTTGGTTCAAACATTCACAAGACAGAAAGGGATTGTGAATAGACAAGTATTCTTACAAAGGTGTGGAACTTGAGCTGTTAGGAGAGGGGTGTCATCAATTTGAAGGGTTGACAGATGGATACCAGAGTGACACAGTGAAGTACATCAGAGAATGTCAATGGCTATTCTCTAATAAGAAAACGCCGACCTGTCTAAAGATATTGCAATGACTTCGCCAAGCAACAATGACTTTAAAGTAGGGTTTCTCAACCATGGAAGTCTAGGGTTCCTCCAGAGGTTACCAGGGGAAACTAGTATCAAAAATTACAAACATACTGTATATAAATACCATTCTTCCACCAATAAAAAAGACAACGTTGACTTTTTTTATTGGTGGAAGAAGAGTATTTATGTATGTTTGTAATTTTTTATACAATTTTTATTCAATATTTGAAATTTTTAATGATATTGTGTATGTACTTAATTGAACTTAGTTGTTTTTGATACACCACATGTGTCCTGTGAAAGCAGCTTTGCTTTGACTGGTATTCTAGTCGCCTTTTTTTCTTTTGTATTAATACATCTGCTGCAGGGACCACACTGACTTACTGAGTTGCATATTTCTACTGCTTTAAACCATTTTACCTCTTTATTAGCAATAAAAACTGACCGGGGTTCTGAGTCTTCTCCACTGTATCCATCCCACTGGATATCGCATAAGATAAAATATTGCATGCTTTCACTACAGTATTTAGTACTTAGATGAAATATTGCATGCAGTGTTTTAGAAGCTTTATTTGTAAATTGCAAACACATTTTTGAAAAACTGTTTTTCTTAAGAGGAAAATACCGCTTTGTGAGTGGAGTCTGCTGTGTGAATGGGAACAAAGCAGAGTTTTCTAAAATTTGACAGCAAAAGTGGAAATAAACTTTAAAGCTCTTCTCTTTAACCCTAATAGATTATAAAAATGCTTTCATACAACAACCTGTTTACAATACAGTGGGCTTATGATAAGGCTTTTAGTACACTGACAGCTCCAAAACTTGAGTTTAGGAGCATTTGGCTTTTTTTTGCCAAAGCTCCTAAACTCAACTCCATGAAAGCCTATGGGGTTTATTTACTAAAACTTGAGAGTGCAAAATCTGGTGCAGCTCTGGATATAAACCAACCAGCTTTCATTTTTTTTGTCAAAGCCTAATTGAAAAAGCTAAAGTTAGAAGGTGATTGGCTACCATTCACAACTGCCCCAGATTTTGGTTCCCCTAGTTTTAGTAAATTAATCGCCATGTGTCCATGTACACATACGCTTTTAGCAGAGTTTAGGAGCTGCCGTGTTTAGGTGAGGTAAACCTCCCTCTTCTACGATGAGCGTTCCCTTTGACTCACTGAAATGTCGCTTTGGATACCGTTATGTTTCCTGTTCGGTTTTCCCTATGTTCTTAGATAAGAAGCGGCTGCGCCCGCTGACTCACAGTTTCTGTTAATCTTTACCTGCTGCAATATATTGTAAGTGTATTTTTCTTTCTGTTTAATAAACTTCTTGGGGAAAAAAAAACCTCCCTCTTCTGAACGCAGTAGAATCGTGTTGAGGTTAGGAACGTTTTGACCACTGGCCGTGGGAAAGCACATATTGCGGCAAAATCGCAGTTAAAAAGGTTTGATTTTTTGACCTTTTGCATTTTCCCACAGTCGTGGTCAGGAGCTGCCAGTAAACATTAAGCCAAAGATATATTTTTAACATTAACAGCATGCATTTTAAGTAAGTTGTAAATAATAATACTTGCATATGGGCATATAATTTTAAAGCGGTTGTATACCCGCTGACATTTTTTTTTTTTGGTACACCTGTAAGGCAAAAGGCATAATGAGCTAGTATGCACTAGCACAGGAATCCTCAAACTATGGCCCTCCAGCTGTTGTAGAACTACACATCCCATGAGGCATTGTAACACACTGACATTCACAGACATGACTAGGCATGATGGGAATTGTAGTTCCTGAACAACTGGAGGGCCGTAGTTTGAAGACCCATGCACTAGCATACTAGCTCATTATGAAATACTTACCTTAGAACGAGACGTCGTTATCTCAGCCGGTCCACGCCAATGGAGATTTTGCCTCGGCGTGTCTTCCGGGTATCGCGGCTCCAACGCTTTGAGTGGCTGGAGCCACAATGTCGTCACTCCCGCGCATGTGTGTGGAGACTTCTTTCCGGCAAGGTCCGGCGTCTCCCCAATGCGCATGCGCCGGTAATGTACAGGTTTAGGAGATATTCTTTTTACCCACAGGTAAGCCTTAATATAGGCTTACCTGTAGGTAAAGTAGGTAAAGTTAAAAAATTGAATATACAACCACATTAAGCAGAATCTAGCTGGCAGAAAGTTGGTTTGTGTCCCTATTTTATAGGGATTTCAAGGCACCATGGTCAACCCAACTCTCTTCCCTCCCATGCACTGAAGTTTAGGTAAAACACTCAGAAAACTGACAGACAAGATATGCTGTACAGGGAATTTGCAGACCCTCATTGAAGAATACTTACAGCATCTTATCTAGTTTTGAAATGGAGGTGTTAAGAACATATGAAAGGAAGGAAAGATACTGGTTTGCAGAAAAACAAAGACAAGGTATAGAAGGTAACATGAGCAAAATCATAACTGAGATTATATGTGCATTTAGGGACAGTAATATGCTGATTTACAGTACATACCTTTAATTGGTAGAAAGTAGGACAAGAGAAAACCAGTACACACCTTCAAGCATACCAGGAAGAATACTCTTAACCTTGGTAGAAGTCAGACTAATGAATATCTCAGTCTACATATTCTTACATACATAATTCATACCACTACCAAGTACATGGAGCACCACATCTAAGCAAGGGAATGATCTTGAGTGTAGGAGGAAACAGAACTATCCACTGGAACTGATACACTTCATTCCAGAAAGGGGAAATATACTTAACAGCTGCACTTGGTGCTTAGGGTTAGCTAATTACACCACCGCAGGAAGTGCGGGTGCAAGCAGTTGACTCAAAACATCCCACCATGTGATATAGAGGTTAGAAGGACCCGACTCCAGCATGACAAGGACACCAAGGCATGAAGCTTGCACGCATACTTTGCATTCTAGGAAGAGGATCCCAACAGAAAGACGGTCCTACCACATTACTGCATGTACTGCATAGATGTTATATAAACTCAATAGGTCACCTTTTTTTCCAAACACAACATGGCTCCCCATAAACAGTTATTTTGTTGGGTTAAATATTTCTATATGACAATATGGCACACCAAGTATTAGGAATTCAACTGCTACGATGTTTTGCAATACAGTGTACAGTTTTGGAATCAAGTAGCCCAAATCACTTAACAAATCAGCTCCAGACAACAAGTGAAATCATTAAACTCCTAATGGTAACTGAAACTATGAAGAATATCCACTTAGTTTACTTTAATCTCGACCTTTTTAATTCTTGCAAACTGAACTTTGGGTATGTAGAAAAATCTACCCTTGCAGTGGGAGCCCACATTCCCCCACCCCCACACTGCAAGGGTTACATGCTCCTTAAGTTTAGGGTTAGATAAATAAGTTAGAATACTTCTTTCTTGCTCTGGCACTTTCCTCCTCTTTTTGACACTCCTAGTTATGTGTGGTTGCTCGTTATCCTTATGTACAGTGCATGACTACTAGTGCTGCATTGTACTTGATGATATCAGTGTGCAATCATCGGTCAGTGTGCCTTAAGGTTCAGGGACCAGTTACATAGATGGAGAAGTCTGCCAGAGCGAGGAATAAGGTATTATACTTTATTCCTTCACCCCTAGTCTTAAGCATTTAACCGTTGCACTGTGGGGGCTGAGGGAATCTGCAAGGGTCATTTTTTTTCCTGCCTGAATTGAGGTTTACGAATATGTCTAATTTTTTTACCTTCTTATAGCATTATTTTGTGCAATTCATACCTGTATGGGTGTCAGAAAGGAGCATACAATAGGTGGAACAGAGAATTTAAAAGCTCATTTCATAAGTGAGGTGACTTAGTTCAGTACACCTAGGTCTAAACTTAAAAAAACAGAAACCCCAGGCAGATCATTTGCTCTCCCTGTAGACACTTCAAGCGTAAATCTTCAGTTTTGACTGGATTGTACCTTCCAGGTTCTTGTCAGAGTCATTAAATCTAGTGGTGGACATCCATACTAAATGCCCCAATCACCCAGCAGTGAAAGTTAAAAGAGTATACTGTGAAAGGAGTGGAGGAGAGTTGGAGATGACCATAACTATAAAGTATTTAACCATAACACTCTGGCCCAGATTCACGTATCTGGGCGCATCTTTGTGCGGACGTAGCGTATCTTCTTTACGATACGCCGACGCAACTTAGTCAGGCAAGTGCTGTATTCACAAAGCACTTGCGTCCTAAGTTACGGCAGCTTAGCGTAAATGGGCTGGCGTAAGCCTGGGTAATTCAAAGTAGTCTTGGAGTGGGCGTGTTGTATGGTAATCAACCATGACCCCACGTAAAAGATGTTTCTAGCGAACGGCGCACATGCGCATGCTCAAAATTACACCGCAAATACTCATTGGTTTCGACATGAACGTAACTTACGCAAAGCCCTGTTCGTGAACATTTTACGCAAACTACGTAAACAACGGAAAATTCGGCGCTGTCCCGACGTCCATACTTAATATTGCGTATACCTTTTGCAAACGACGCAAAAAAATGCGTCGGACGCACGTACGTTCGGGAATCGGCGTATCTCCCTCATTTGCATATTTTAATCCAAAATCAATGGGAGCGCAAGATGCGCCCAGCGTAAATATGCGCCCACGCTACGCCGGCTTAGAAAAGTTACGTCGGTCGGAAGAAGCCTATTTTCAGGGCGTATCTGGTTCTGTGTACAGCGCATAGATACGACGGCGCAAATTTATACTTACGCCGCGCATCTCGAGATACGCCGGCGCAAGTTCTTTGTGAATCTGGGCCTCTAGCTACATTTGCCACTACACTGCAACCATCAGTTTGCCATTTCTTTAATAAAGAAGAGGGTCCCATGTATGCAGATTGCAGAAACCCTTATGAGTTTGAAATTGTCTTTTGGCTTTTTAACTAAGTAAATAGAAGCTGAACTTTGCACATCATTTTCTCATCACAAAAAAATAGGGCTGTGCAAATTAACTTTTAATTAATCGATTAATCTTTAATTTTTTTGATCGATTAAAATTCTTTTGATTGGTACTTATCTCTCCGCTGGCTTCTGGGCCTTCAGGGAGCTCTGTCGGAGATCCGGTAATGTAACGGACACCGGCGGGGCTTGCCGTGTCCATCTGAAGGGCTCCTTTGCCGGCGGGGCCTTACTATCTGCCACACGCAAGGGCTGACTCACTTCCCTCCATCACTTCCCTCTATCAACCTGGGATTCTACAGCCATCCACTGGGAGTTGTGATAGTTCCCTTCATGGGACATCTACATAATGACGGACTGATGTTAACCTCTCCTTATCTGGATTCAGCAGTGGTATCGTTGTACACATTTTTATACCAGTATCATACTTAGCTACAGGTTTTTATGACTGTTTTTGGTACCGTTTGGTATTACTCTCACCATTTTTACAGTTTATGTAGCTACATCGATTTTATCTCCAGTGCAATATTTATTTGGTTACCTACTTGAAGACTATAAGTTTTAATGCTATTCCCATTGAGCGCTGCCTTTGTGTGTTTTTTGTATCCTGCTATCCATTTTTCCAGTGGTTGGTAGCTGCACTGGGAATCGGCCTGCAAGGAGATCAGCTAAAAGTAGTTGGATCTGTATGTGTGTTATAATTAATCGAAATTAGTCGATTAATCGATTAAAAAACAAAACGATTAATTGAACACAAAAATTTTGATCAGTAACAGCCCTACAAAAAAACTTTATGAGTTTATATCAAGCTGATGAGTTGATAGATATTTGAAATGCCTAACTTCACATAAAATGTTTATTTCTGTACAAAATGGGTTTCAAATAGGAACCTCTGCCCATCTGTTCCCCTCACTTCATGTCTCAAAAATCTATACAATGGCCACAAAGCAACGGAAAAAAAATAGAGATGGGGGAAAAGTATACAACATATGTTTGATTGTATTTCTGTTTACGATTTCCTGTCTTGGGGATCCCCATTACAGTCATATCTTGTCCTGGTGTATCTAGATCTAAGGCAAAATTGTGCCAGTTGCGTTAAGGGCAACAGTTATAAGTGGACAGAAGTTTTAATGCTTCCCTCAAAAGGATACAAAGTTTGACTGGAGTCACCTGGTCTTAAGCTGTAATGTTTTTTTTTACCATAGAGCTTTTCGTCTATATTAGGTTGGATATCAGAGAAGTCGCCTAGATGTGGCGGGGGGGGGGGGGGGACATTAAAAAAAAAGCTAACACTAGGCTCGGTATTACAGGACCTTGTTTTTCTTTGCTCCATTAACACCAACCACATAATTGAAAACAAATAGTTCCATAATCCAAGACTGTCAGATAGTCAATGACCTTGAAGACAAACCTCAGTAGGAAGTTCTTATGAGGTAACAATAGCAAGCATTAGAGGAATGTCTATTGACAAGCTTCCTTGGTATTAGGGTTGCCACCTGGCTGGTATTTTAAAGCTGATTCTTCGTGCCAATGTTATTAATAGAGAATAAAACACAACAATGAAAATATAATAGCTGTCTGGAGTTTTTTCCTATTATAGAAATAGCAGAAAGGTTTTACTTCAGTCAGACATTTGACTTCCAAACTATTCTAAACTTTGCATACCATGTAACAGTTCATAGTCAAATGGAAAGGAACACAAGCTAGGGCCCATATCTGATGAGGGCAATAGTTGGTGAACACTAGGTCTATGTGTGGTGGAGATGTTTTCGACGCTGCTATTTTACTGGTAAAGTAGACTTGCCATAATGGAATTATAGTGACCTCCATCTTAAAATGCTAGCTGTTGGATTGTTATAGTGACACACTAGTCCTTATAAGAAAATCTGTTCAGGGTCATTGGCTCAAAGTACGCTGATTTACCTGCATAAAAATTTGTATTTCTGTTTATAAATTTCTGAGTTACACAGTTTTACCACACAGCATAGCCCTGTTTAGCAAGACAGTAGCTCTAACTTTTACTGATGTACTTTAGTAACACTTAAGCCTCGTACACACGATCAGTCCATCCGAAATCGTTGAAGTGAGGCATGCAAGGCACAGTGAGGTATGCAATGGCACAGTGAGGTATGCAATGGCACAGTGAGGTATGCAACGGCACAGTGAGGTATGCAACGGCACAGTGAGGTATGCAATGGCACAGTGAGGTATGCAACGGCACAGTGAGGTATGCAATGGCACAGTGAGGGGGGACAGCGAGTATATCCCAAAACCAACATTTTGCTGGGAAATTAGGGGGTCGTCTTATACGCCAAGTCGCCTTATACGCCGGCAAATACGGTACTAAATATAAAACTGGAGGTGACCAAAGCAGGAAGTAAGAGGAAATCTCTTCAAAGTAAAGGAATCCATGGTTGTCATCAAGGTCACCATAACTAGTGTCCACATTGGAAGATTTCCCCTCTAATTCCTGTTCTGGTGGCAATCCGAAATTTGAGATTTTCTGTCACTTTCACTTTGGGTGATAATGGTTAGTGTTGCTCACGAATATTCGCATTGCGAATATTCGTTACGAATATTGGATATTCGAGTATTCGCGAATAAATCGAATATCGCGGTGAATATTCGCTATTGCGAATATTCGTATTTTTTCAAATTTATTTTTAAAACAGATCACATCCTAGTGATCTCCATCGACGTCTAAAAGCATTGCTGGTATGATTAGAGAGAGACCCTGGGCCGAGTAGCTGAGGCAATCCTTTTATGTTGCCGAATATTCGCAATGCGAATATTCGTATTACGAATATTCGCGAATGCGTTCTCTGCCCTTCTGTGTTTTGTGTATAAAAAAAAAAAAATAGCTTTAGTTTAGTCATATAAGTTTGTGTAAGTAGAGTTAGTGTTTAGTGCCTATTAGTTTAGTAATCCAGGAAATGATCTCCGTTTTCGCGTGTTGACGAGAATTTCGCAATCAATTTCGCTTTCGCACTAGCGAAATTTCGCTAATTTTTTTTTTTGATAAAATATCACGAATATTCGATATTAACGAATATTCGCGAATATTCTTCTATATATTCGCGAAATATCGCGAAATCGAATATGGCGTATTCCGCTCATCACTAATAATGGTATACAGGACAAATAAAGAGAGTGACTCTCCCACAGATAGCAATAAAAACCTGACTGTTTTATTTCTTCTCCACTTCTCCAAGACTAAAAAAACTTTTGCCTTTAGTTATACTTGAATACATTATCTATTTTTGAGCCTTTCCAAAATCTTATCACACAGTACTAAAAACTGTACCCATTAAAAATGTTGTTACAAGTTACTTATTGAACTTGCATGTTCTAATTTGTCGATGTGTATTGATATCACAAAAAAAACATATACAGTGCGTTGAAAAAGTTTTCGTACCCCCTTGAAGTTTTCCACATTTTGTCATTTTACAACCAAAAACATAAATGTATTTTATTGGGATTTATGTGATAGACCAACACAAAATGGCACATAAATGTGAAGTGTTGTGGGCATAGCGGTTCGGTTTACGGGTCCGATGTTCACAACGCTTGCTAGGAATTGTGATTGATCCATGAATGCTATATGAGGAGGATTCCTTGAGCCATTTAAGATGTATAATGTTTAAATCCCTTACCGCGATGTATACTGCGCATTGTAAAGCCAAGAACTTTCTACCTTGTTGTGTAAAACGTTAATAAAAACTATTGAAACATAAATGTGATGTGGAAGGAAAATGATAAATAGTTTACATTTTTTATTTTTTTTATAAAAATCTGGAAAGTGTGCATTTGTATTCAGCCCCCTTTACTCTGATACCCCAAACAAAAATCTAGTGGAACCAAGTGCCTTCAGAAGTCACCTAATTAGTAAATAGAGTCCACCTGTGTGTAATTTAATCTCACTATAAATGCAGCTGTTTCTGTGAAGCCCTAAAAAGTTTGTGAACCTTAGTGAACAATCAGAATCATGAAGGGCAAGGAACACACCAGACAGGTCAGGGATAAAGTTGTGGAGAAGTTTAAAGCAGGGTTAGGAGAGCAAGGAGAACATTAATTAGAGAATCAGCCCATGGTAACTCTGGAGGAGCTGCAGAGATCCACAGCTCAGGTGGGAGAATCTGTCCACAGGACAACTATTAGTCATGCACTCCACAAATCTGGCCTTTATGGAAGAGTGGCAAGAAGAAAGCCATTGTTGAAAAAAAACATAAGTTGTCCCATTTGCAGTTTGGGAGAAGCCATGTGGGGGACACAGCAAAAATGTAGAAGAAGGTGCTCTGGTCAGGTGAGATCAAAATGTAACTTTTTGGCCTAAAAGCAAAAGCTACGTGTGGCGGAAAACTAACAAATCATCACCCTGAACACACCGTCGCCACTGTGAAACATGGTGGTGGCAGCATCATATTGTGGGAATGCTTTTCTTCAGCAGGGACAGGGAAGCTGGTTACAGTTGATGGGTAGATGGATGGAGCCAAATACAGGGCAATCTTAGAAGAAAACCTGTTAGATTCTGCAAAAGATTTGAGACTGGGGTAGAGGTTCACCTTCCAGCAGGACAAAACATCCAGAGCTACAATGGAATGGTTTAGATCAAGAATGGCCCAGTCAAAGTCCAGACCTAAATCCAATTAAGAGTCTGTGGAAAGACTTAAAATTTGCTGTTCATAGGCGCTCGCCATCGAATCTGACAGAGCTTGAGCTATTTTGCAAAGAACAATGGGCAAAAATGTTACTCTCTAGTCGTGCAAAGCTGGTAGAGATATATCCAAAAAGACTTGCAGCTGTAATTGCAGCAAAAGATGGTTCTACAAAGTATTGACTCAGGGGGGCTGAATTCAAATGCATGATACACTTTTCACATAATTATTTGTAAAAATATTATTTGTAATGAATACTTTTTCCTGGCAATGTATACTCACCTAGCTGCCTGCAGCATTGATCCAATGTTGCATCTGTCCCACACCAGCACTACACACAAGTGTTCTGTACATCCCTATGCAGTCCCATTCATGTCAATAGGGACATGGTGGTTGCTCGAACACAACACTATTCCCAATTTATCACCCGCATGGATGTCAAATTGGGAGCAGCATCTAATTCCCTGCAGCACCTCAATCCCAATTGACAAGAATGGGAATGCCTGCACAGGGATGCCCAGAAAACCTGTGTATCCCCATGTGGATAAGCATTGGGTTCACACGTAAGTACACTGTAGTATGTGTGAATAAGGCCTTTTATTCCCATTTAAGATTTTTTTTGCTATATAGATGATTGGTGTTGAGGTCATTAGAACCATATGAAAAGGATATTCATGCTGAAGGACAATTACTGCAACTTGGTGCATTGTGAATTACACCACTGTGCATAACAATTGTAAATCTCCAGCTTTCCCTCTAATTAGCAGAGAGAAAAAAGCATCCACTGTGTGACATGCATTGCAAGATAACAGCACTGTACAACCAAGAGTGGCAAAATCACCTCTACTTGGTAAATTTCTACTGCCCTTGCCAAAATATCAACTACGTATGGTATATCAGAGGATTTGGTGCTTTCTGTTACATAAACCTGTACTGTAATATAGAAAATTGATAGCATGGTCACTTTGTATTTTACAGGGAAAGTACAGTAAAATTCAATGAGGGCATATTATTATTATCGCAATCTGAAAGGACTTCATTTACCTTCTTAAAGCGAAACTCCAGGAAAACAAAGTAAAGTAAAACCTTGGATTGTGAGCATAATTTGTTCCGGAAGCATGCTTGTAATCCAAAGCACTTGTATATCAAAGCGAATTTTCCCATAAGAAATAATGGAAACTCAAATGATTCGTTCCACAATCATTTATTCATAAGTCCTTCCGTTTATATTCCATATAAAAAGATTATAGCAATGTGATTTTGTAATCATAACATGTCCATCCACAAATGGAAGCCTCCACAAGGGGATTTGAAGCAAAATCCAGCAGGAGCTACAGAGTATAAAAGAGAAGAGAGGCACTTCTAAGTGTAGCAATATGTTTACATTTAATGAAGGTACAACATTTAGAAACTCACATGGTTGATGATTAACCACTTAAGGACCGGACCAATATGCTGCCAAATGACCCAAGGGGTTTTTGCGATTCGGCACTGCGTCGTTTTAACAGACAATTGCGCAGTCGTGCGATGTGGCTCCCAAACAAAATTTGCGTCCTTTTCTTTCCACAAATATAGCTTTCTTTTGGTGGTATTTGATCGCCTATGCGATTTTTATTTTTTGCGCTATATACAAAAATAGAGCGACATTTTTGAAAAAAAAATCAATATTTTTTACTTTTTTGTTATAAGAAAAATCAATAAACAAAATTTTAGTCAAACATTTAGGCCAAAAATGTATTTAGCCACATGTCCTTAGTACAAAAAAAATCGCAATAAAAAAAAATTAGCTACCTAGCGGGAACGGCGACACTAATACAGCGATCAGAAAAATGATCGCTTAGTGATGCTGGCAATAGGGAGTGAAAGAGTTAACTAGGGCGGTGATCAATGTATGATTACTGCATTCAGTGACACTGTGACAGGGTGGAGGGGGGGCGATCAGGGGGTTAAATGTGCCTATATGTAGTGTGTGTCAGTGTAGTGTTAGTGCAGGACTTACTTGTGTTGTGATATCTCCTCAGCGGTGGTTGAAAAAAACGCCGAGGGAGAGATCACATCGCTTCCTCCTTCCTGTGTTTACACAGGAGGAGGAAGTGACAGGGCGGGGGGGGGAGTGCGCGCATTGGCTGGGAGCGATCGTGAGGGGGCGGACAAAAACGAATAGCCGCCCCCTCATCCCGGATCGCTCGTACAGCCGCGCGGACCGCCGCATGTACCGGGGGGGTCCCGATCGGACCCCCGACCCACCTCAAGGCACCAACGTATATATACGTTGATGTGCCTGTCGGTGCCATTGTGCCGATGTAAATGTACATGTGGCGGTCCTTAAGTGGTTAAAAGAGGCACATCTAAGTATGCAGGCATCCGAGGTAAAGCGATCCACATAGACCGTCATCCTCACCGCCGGCTCTCACCGCTATTAGTCTGCAATCATGACCAGGAAGACTACCCTGCAGTAGAGCGATCTAAAAAGCGAGGCTTGAACCACTCGTGGAAGGGACGACATCAATGGCAGTGGAGAAAATGGTCTAGGTCAGGGGTGTCCAACACAAGGCCCGCGGGCCGAATCCGGCCCTCCAAGCCATTTCATGTGGCCCTCGCCCTCCTCAAGACCCCTACTTTCTGCTTTCAAGCAATGCATCAGCTTCCTCCCAGCAGCAGCTTAAAGAAAGCGGGGTGCACTGTGATGTAAGGGAGAGTGGGGGACTCAACTTCTGATGGTGGGGGGGCTCTTAACATCTAATGTAAGGGGAAGGGATGCGCTGGACATCTAACCTTACAGATACAACCGGCCCTTTTGAGGGCAATCGTAATGCTGATGCGGCCCTCGATGACATTGAGTTTGACACCCCTGGTCTAGGTGGACAGCTTTACCACTTAAGCCCCGGACCAATATGCTGCTTAATGCCCAGAGGCATTTTTACAATTCGGCACTGCGTCGCTTTAACAGACAATTGCGCGGTCGTGCGACGTGGTTCCTTTTCTTCCCACAAATAGAGCTTTCTTGTTATGGTATTTGATTGCATCTGCGATTTTTTATTTTTGTGTGCTATAAACAAAAATAGAGCGACATTTTTGAAAAAAAAAACAATATTTTTTACTTTTTCTTATAAGAAAAATCGAATAAACTAAATTTTAGTCAAACATTTAGGCCAAAATGTATTCAGCCACATGTCTTTAGTAAAAAAAAAAAAATCGCAATAAAAAAAAATTAGCTACCTACCGGCAACAGCGACACTAATACAACGATCATAAAAACGATCGCTTAGTGAAGCTGGCAATAGGGGATGAAAGGGTTAACTAGGACGGTGATCAAAGGGTTAAAACTTTATTAGGGGGGGGGTACGGGGCTACCCTGGACCTAACACTAACTGCCTGTCAAACTAACTGTCACACTGACACTAAATGCAGTGATCAGTAAATATATGATCACTGCAATCAGTGACAGTGTGACAGGGGGCTGGGGGGGGGGGGTGATCGGTAGGGGTTAAGTGTGCCTAAGTGTGTGGTGTCAGTGTAGTGTTGGTGTGACTTACTGTGATGTCTTCTCTCCTCTCGGCGGATTGAAAATACCGCCGAGAGGAGAGCTGACATCACTTCCTCTGCCAGTGTTTACATTACACAGGCTGAGGAAGTGACACGGCGGAGGCTCAGGGGATTGGCTGGGAGTGATCACGAGGGGGCGGACAAAAACGAACAGCCGCCCCCTCGTCCTGGATCGCTCCCGCAGGTAAGACGCCCGCCGCACGCAGCGGAGGGGGTCCCGATCGGACCCCCGACCCGCAAGAAGGCAGGGACGTACATGTACGCCCATCTGCCTGTACGTGCCATTCTGTGGACGTACATAGTCATGCGGCAGGCGTTAAGCGGTTAACCGGCCTGCATACTTAGACGTGTCTGTTTTAATCATCAACCATGTGAGTTTATAAATGTTGTACCTTCATTAAATGTAACAATAATGCTACACTTAGAGGCGCCTCTCTCCTATTTTCTACTCAGTTGTGACATGAATCTACTCAAGACATCTCTTATATATCAAGTCAAAATTTATTACAAAATGTTGCTTGTCTTGCAAAACGCTCTCTAACCAAGTTACTCTCAAACCAAGGTTTTACTGTATTTCCTTTAATTGTAATTGGCCTAGAGAAGTTCTATGTTCTATTTGACAACTATGTCTAGAAAATGGCTGGGGTGCTAAAAATGTTTGTTTTATTCCAGAACGATACTACGGCCAGCTTTTACTAACTGTCGCTCAGAATGACCGTTTCTACTATTGTACAGTGAATGAGAGAGATGCTGACTTTCCCACTTCCTCTCTCCTCATCCATTTACAAAAAGTCTTGTATTCTTTCCACTGAACACAACAGCATTCTGCAATTGGATGAATGCATCCCATAGACGCAACAAAGTTAGAGAAAATCTCGGAAGTTGAAGGAGAGCAGGTTTGTTGCCATGAGTTGCAGTACTAATGTGTGCATTCTAGCACACGTTGCCACAATACACAAGTATTATTGGATGCTCATTTGTACTTTAAAGTGTTTGTAAACCCAAGATTTAAAAAAAAATTATATTAAGATCATAATCTATAATAATATAAGACATGAACAGTAATAACGCCACTCTAAAAAACAAACTAAAAAATTGCTTCCTATTATTTCCCGTTTTTTGCTGCACACAATTTGCCTTAAAAATGACAGGTTCACTTTAAGAGCACAAAATATTTTTTCGCAAAAAATGTTAAGCATTTATTTTTAGTGCTTTTGGGGTACATGTAAATCTTGCTTCTTTATAGCATCAGTAAAGCAAAAAAATATATATTTTCCAAAATAAATAATCAAGCAATAAGACTTAAAGGAACACTAAAGATTCGTTTTTTATTAGATCAATTGATTGCTGTAAGCTAGAGCATTTAAATATCACTTACCTCGTTTTTCCTTTTGACCTCCAAAATACAGTAATCCAGGTTTGAAAATGCCATTTCCTGTCTCTCTTCTTCTTGCTTTCCACCAGCATCTGAGCCGTTTTGCATGGTGGAAAGCAGAATGTGCTCACAACCTCCCTATGACTACAGCCCTGCGTGAAGATGCTCTCTTATCCTTCACAGGCATGGAGGTTAAGCCTAATGGGAACTGTAGTTCCTATTAGGCCGTGATGTAGCAAGAATGAATGCGCACCGCAAACCAGGAAGTCAATGAGAACAACAATTCAGGAGTGACGGAGGTGAATAAAACAGCTCGATTTCAACAGGTATCAAACTAGTTATAATGCAAAACATTACTTTTTACTTTATCAGCTACTGTCAAACTTTAATTTAAGAGGAAAATATTTTTGTCTTCACAACCCCTTTAAGGAAAGGATGTATCAGGCAATTTTAGTATGGGTGGTACTCAGGTAATTTCATATAACAAAATGAATTCACTTTTCAGTCTATCATTTTCTAAACAAAACAACAACTTTTTAGATGACATTTACCCTGAAAAAGTAAGGTTGCCATAGAAACAACAAAACTGAAAGGACTTGTACCACTATAGTAGAACTGCCTATCGTGATAACAGTGGGTGTTTTTTGGCCTCTTCCTATAAACAACAAAAGCCTTTTTCTGTTTTGGCCACTGGGGGCGCTGTATGTGCGCATCTCTCAGGGAATATATCAAAATGTGTAAAAAAAAAAAAGTTGCCGGCAAGAAATTAGTTACCATGGCAGCTAGAAGAGTAATATTTAATTATTGCAGTGATGGTAATCCTTTGGCTAGGTGGGATAATATCACAATTAAAAAAAAATTAGCCTTAGGAAGAGCAGAAGTGACCAAAACACGGCTTATGTGCGCATTTTTTGCCTTGCCTTTTATAGAAAAATAGCCCCAGATAATAGAATAATTCACTGTAATTGCAGATAATAACATGAAGTATAATATCCACAGCACATAAGACACACCTTTTATAATGTTAAAAGGTCAGTGCACCCAAAGTAGGTACAGTAAAACCTTGGTTTGAGAGTAACTTGATTTGAGAGCGTTTCTTTACAAATTTTGACTTACAAGCGATGTCTTGATATACAAGTAGTGTCATGTCACAACTGAGTATAAAAGAGAAGGAAGGCACCTCTAAGTGTAGAAACATAGTTACATAATCCCCAAATTCAAGATACTAACAGTAACTTACAAAGCCATCCACAACCTGGCCTCCAGCTACAGTACATCTATGACCTAGTCTCAAAATGCCTACCTAATCGTCCTCTTAGCTCCTCCCAAGACCTCCTGCTCTTTAGCTCCCTTATCACCTCCTCCCATGCTCGCCTCCAGGACTTCTCCAGAGCCTCTCCCATCCTCTGGAATGCTCTACCCCAATCTCTCCGACTATCTCCTACTCTGTCCACTTTCAGACGATCCCTGAAAACTCATCTCTTCAGAGAAGTCTATCTGGCCCCCACCTAACAACTGTACGTTTATTTTCTCCATCAGCACGTCCCCCACAGTTATTACCTCTTGTATCTCCTGACCTTCCCTCTAAGCTCTAAGGAGCAGAGCCCTCTGATTCCTGCTGTATTAAAGTGTATTGTATTTGTACTATCTACCCTCAAGTTGTAAAGCGCAATCTAAATCCTGTATAATAATAATAATAATAATAATACAGTAACATTAATTACTGCAATGCACAATGTGATTTTGAACAGGAGAAAAAATTGCGCAAATCTAACAAAATAAATGAACAAATAGTGAGCAGCGTCTCAAAAGTGTTATACAACACCAAGCAATATATAGAAAAAAAAAAAATAAAAAAATCATGTGCCCATGTGGATTGCAATATATAGGCAGAACCAAACGCCCTCTACATATATGCCTTAATGAGCATATCACAAATATTCGGAATGGGTTTACCGAACATTCTGTGTCGAAACACTTTTTGTTGGTGCATGATAAAAATCCCAACAACACGGTGTTTCTGGGTATAGATAAATTTAATCCTCACTGGCGTGGCAGTGACTTAGTGAGAAGCATTTCTCGCTCCGAAATGGCGTGGATACATAAAACAAAGTGTTACACCCCTCACGGTCTTAACATCGAGGTGGATATTAACTGTTTTATTGATAACTCTTGATTCCACCTGACAAAAGTTACTATATAGACATCTACCCACCTGGACACTTAACTGATGGGGTCTCTACGTATTTCTATGTGTGAAAAACAGGGGCCTCTTGGCCACAAATTGAACTTAAAGGTGTTTCAGTATAATTCGTTTTGATGAATTTCAATCAAAGGCTTCTTCCAATTTCCCTATGTCAATCTGGGTGGTTTTTGGACGGTCATACAATGATCACCATTATGATTGGATGCCCCTATATGTCAGTGTTTTTTCTGACTATGTCTCCTGTACCTTCTTCCCCCCCCTCCCCCATCTATATTTCTTGGGGGGTGCCTGACATTGAACACGCTGGTGTCAGTGTAGCCTAATTCTTTTTCCTCCTCTAATTATAAGGAGAAAGTGATAATCGTGCTTAATATGAATATATGGATATACATAGGTGTTAATATTTTTAGTATCACCTTTTTATTTTTATTATATTTTTAAGTGGAAAATATATATTTTTTTGTTGACTATCTGATTAACCAGCAGAGCAATTGTACGGCCGTCCAATTCCTGCTACATACATATTTCTAATGTTTTGAGAGTATTACAGTTCAATATTGTTTTATATGTCGTTTTTTAGAAAAAATGTAATTTTTTATGTATATATATGTTTCAGCATGGAAGTTGAAATGCATTACATTACAATGTGTGAACATTGCTTGTTGATTGTATATGTGTGGTTTTGGTTGCCTCCGGCCTCACTACATACCTATAACATAATAACACCATTTAGGAATTTACCTTGTAAAACACACCGTTTGCCGTAATATACGACAATATGGTGTGTTGTTTTGCAATGGAGCTGCCGTTTCGGTTTGCCCTTAGTTGCTGTATTAGACCTATTGGTATGCTCACTGTGTTTCCATTAGTTAAGATGGCGGAAGTATGATCACCCGGGATCCATCTTGGGGATAGCTCCGCCCGTTTTTGCTTATTTATATGCGGTGACTCGGAGCGCCGCCTCATCCCGTGATCAAGTCCCTTTTGTGACAAAACGTCGGGAGGCGACGCGCTGACGTCACCGCATCACGTGTGAGGACCCGGAAGACGGGTAACACGCTCCAAACGCCGGCCGGCTTACTGAATTTTATGCTGTTTTTTGCTGTTTTTACTATGGATTGATGTAAGTGCGCACAATCTTATTTCTTACCCAATAAATGTATGGTTTTACACTATGTGGATTTCTTTTGATTTCTATATGGGACCACTGGTTGATATATGATCGCTTTTGAGCTGAATACATCTACTGGCTACAATAAATGGATGTTCCCTTTGCTCCCTGCTGACTATGGATTTCACTCTTTGCTGTTATTGATCTCTGTGAGATCAGAGACTCTGGTAAGGGTCAGTGTTTTCTGTGCGGTGGAGGTCTTTGTTTGTCATTACTCACACCTGTCCGTGGATTTATCTACACTGGGAAACTTTTCTGTTTATTTAAACATATCCCTTGATGGACTGTATAATCACCATATGGACTTGATATCATATTCACTGTTCACTATATTTGTTTATGTGATATATCATTTGGCACTAATGACACCATTTATTTATTTTATTTACACTGTATGTCATTTATAGCGCGACTTCATTTTTTTTCTACAATGTGATTTTGGCCTTAATAGTTTAATAAATAGGATATTGACAAACGATAATAAAGTTAGTAAATTATCAAAAATTACCAAACACAGTAAGGAATATGTTTTGCAAATTATAAATATTTAAAAATAGAAGTTGTTTAAAAAAACACATAAAGCCGCGTACACACGGCAGAGAACCTCGACAGGCAGAACACATCGTTCCGCCCGTCGAGGTTCTCTGCCGGCCGTCAGATTCGGCGACCCGCCTGTCGGGAATGGCAACCAGCCATTCATCCCGACGGGCCGTCGAGCAAATAGAGAACATGCTCTCTATTTCTGCTCGACGGCATTCCCGACGGGATGCTCGCCGAGAGCGTACACACGGCCGAGGTTCTCGCTGGTTTCTGCCGAGAACCTCGGCCGTGTGTACGCCGCCTAAACCTTTAGGCCTGTTGCACATTGGCTTTTAAATCCATGCAAAGTAAATTCCGGTGTATATCCCTTGCTGGGAAAGCTCAGGTACTCTGTGTACCTGTTTCCCATAGAAATTAATGACTGTGTGCAAATTCTGCCGAAAATGACATGTCACGTTAAAGTTGAGAAGCGGCGCGGGGGAGAAAAGCGGACAGTGACATGTCACATTAAAGATTAAAGCTGAGAAGCACGTACCTTGGCATCTTACATTAAAGTGAGAAGCGGGGGGTACTTCTAAGGGCGCGTACACACGTACGAGAACCTCGTCGGGCTAAACCCATCGTTCCGCCCGACGAGGTTCTCGGCCGGCCGTCAAGTTCGTCGACCAGGCTGTCGAAAAAGGCGTCGAGCTATTAGTCCCGATGGCCCGTCGAGGAAATAGAGAACCTGCTCTCTATTTTGGCTCGACGCCTCGCTCGACAGTTTACTCGGCGAAAACGTACACACGATCGAGCTTCTCGGCAGAATATGGATCCCAGCGAGCTTCTCGCTGGATTCTGCCGAGAAGCTTGGTCGTGTGTACGGGGCCTTACCTCTTCTCCCATGCAGCCAGCGAGTTGAGAAACGGGGCAAGGGGCTGAAAATGACTTCTCACCAGGCGGGGGCCTCTAGTAATTTGGGGGGCCCTCCGCAGCTTTGAGGGGCCCTAAGCGGCTTGCATAGTGAGCCCATAGGGCGGAATGGCCCTGCCTATACAAATTTTTTACAAAAACCTGCAGTGCTTCATTTTGTAAAAGAATTAATACTTTTTTCAGATTCTCATTACACTGCCCTCCCTTCTCTGTCCTGCAGATGGCAGTAAGTACTCAGCATTGGATGGACAGCCCCAGAATCTTACAAATGAACTTAGTTTGCTACCCATGCCCTCTCTCAAAGCTCTGCCAGAGTGAAAGAGAGAGAACTGCACATGTACGAGTAGGAAACAAAGCTCGTTTGAGAGTTTTGGGGACCATGCATCTTACATTCAGTACATCCTGCCATCTGCAGGACAGAGAGTGGAGAATAGAGTAATGAGCATCTAAAAAAGTAGGCATTTGTTTACAAAACAGAGCACTGCACTTCTTTTTACCACTACTAGTCCCTTAGGGCCCTTTCACATGTACGGATCCCATGAGGATCCATACCTTTCTCATCCGCTTGCTCAGCGGGGATCGCTCAGTTGATCCCCGCTGAGCCAGTAGATGACAGATCTCCGCTCTCCTCTATGGGGGGAATGGATGAACACGGATTCAGAAAAATAGGATTTTCCTCCATCTGCAAAATCGGAGCATATCAGTGTCCGCTATTTTTAGCGGCGCTATACCGCCACCGCGGCTCCTGCTCCAATGTGAAAGGGGCCTAAGTGAGCATCCTGACACTCCTGCTCGCCCACTCAAGAGGCTTTCTCCACACCAGGGAGAAAGTGTTGCATTACTGAGTGTAGTTACAGACAGAAGAACAGGAAGTGAGAATTTCTCAGAAGAAATAAGGAGATTTAAAAGAAAAATCAAAGAATGAGGTAAGTGAAGGAGGACTGCACTAAGGTAAAGGAAGCTATTTAGGAAAAAAATATGTACCTTACAACCCCTTTAATTTGCTCAGGTTGCTGTATTCCATATTGAGGTTCTTAGCAAAAGTAAGAAAAAGGTCAGCTAAGCCTTCATCATCCTTTGCGGAAATGACTACAGCAAACTGAAATCTGGCGCCACGGCTGTACCAAATAACCCTGAAAATAGCAAATGAATACAAACTCAGAAATTTGCCTTGACACCCAGTAGTGGCAAAGGATCCTGCAGCAGGCATTGTCCATGTCTTTTATCAGGGAAAATCCTCATAGGAAACCATGAGAAGGCCAGAATGAACAGAAACACGTCTTCAGCACCTTACTATTTTCCTGAGTCTTTTTCTAGTTTCACAAATCTCATTAATTACGTGTGAGCAGACAAAATAATTCAGGAATGACAGGTGCTGTTGACAATAGTTAAGTGCTTTTGTATGTCTCCGCACTATGTCTGTCACAGAGGGCTCGCAGACCTATTCAGACAATGCCAATGTACATAGACTTCAAGTGAAGCAGAATGCTCTCCTACCTTGTGATTTGTCCATTGGCAGAAACCATATATACCACCAAATATACTCAACAAAGTTAGCCAAGACACTTCTAGACTAGTCCTGTGCTGTCTGGTACATACAATTACGGTACATTACAGTATAATGTGAAACCACCTCATATGCCTGCATCTTTGATAACAATTAAAGGGGAAGATTAGGCTATTTTTTATTGTTTTTACATTTTTATTTATTTTTTTGATAATATTTTTGGATGATTTCCACATTTTTGCAATGTGCACTTCTATATTTTTAACTGCTGTATGAAGTATAGTGATATGTAGATTAGCCACTAGAGGGAGCTGTGAGAGGCTTTATGTAACTACTGGATTACAGGCATACCCCACTTTAGGTACACAATGGAGTTTATTTACTAAAGCTGGAGATGTACTTACAACTCTAAAGAAGTCATGAGCTCAAACATGTTTGGATCCTTGAATAACGAAAAAGGGGAGAAGGGGAAAGCATTTACAATGCCACATGCATAAAATTAAGGAGGGAAAAAGGATTACTCAAAAAGAGCAACCAATGGTCAGACTTTATAGGCAAGACAAACAGGAATATTGAAAAATATTTTTTTTTACAAAAATAACATATACACAAAGCAGCACAATATACGAAGATAAAAAAAACATACAAGATGTAGAGTATGAATTGTGTTCCCTGTGCGTATACGTGTTTCGCTGTGGGGCTTCTTCAGGACGAACAAGAGAAGACAATAGTGGAAAATAAATCCCACCATCTTAAAGTGATCCAAGCCACATATGCAAGTATATATCCATGTATCGAAAACTTTATAGATAGGGAAATTCCATAGTAGAATAAAAAAACGTGACCTAAATGAATATCTCCAGAGGCTCAGAAAGACATTGAATAGCAGCAAAAAAACTCCCTCCATGGGAAATATTCATTATGAGGGAGTGCCACACAATTGGCATGAAATTCACGGTTTTGCTGAAAAGGCACTGGTACGTTAGCCGCTGGACACTCCAAAAACGGAAGTATAGCAGACTTGTAGGTTCCACATAGGATCCGGGTTAGCACTTAAATCTTGGATCAGATGGATCACAAAATAATAAGAGCCCACTGAAAAAGTATAGCCAGAAAAAAATAATGGCTCAATGCATCAATGATAGCCCCCGGGAGACAGCCTATGCTTAGGTCACGTTTTTTATTCTACTATGGAATTTCCCTATCTATAAAGTTTTCGATACATGGATATATACTTGCATATGTGGCTTGGATCACTTTAATATAGTGAGATTTATTTTCCACTATTGTCTTCTCTTGTTCGTCCTGAAGAAGCCTCACAGCGAAACGAGTAGACGCACAGGGAACACTATTCATACTCTACATCTTATATGTTTTTTATCTTCGTATATTGTGCTGCTTTGTTTATATGTTATTTTTGTAATAAAATTATTTTTCGCTATTCCTGTTTGTCTTGCCTATAAAGTCTGACCATTGGTTGCTCTTTTTGAGTAATCCTTTTTTCCTCCATGTTTGGATCCTTGTCACCGATCCCGCCAGGAAGCTGTCACTGTTCTCGGGCAATCATAACTCGCCATGACATTCCCTGCCCTGCAACTGCACCTATGCACGTCCCTTGTATACATGAGGCTGCAGGGAGAAGGCCCCGGCCACTTATGATTGGTCAAGTTCATCGACGTCTTCCTGGAGGGATCACTCAGGATAAATCCAAGCACACCTGAGCTCATCCCTACTCTTGTGCTGCCAGGGCTGACTTACTAAAGAGATTGGGATTCGTCATTAAAATGTGTAAATATTCACTTCAAATATCCAAATCAGGTGAAAAGAAAACCAATTAACACCCATTCATGTGCTTTGCACATGCTTGAATAATTAAAATGAATATTTTTGGGGGGTTTAGGGTTACCCCTTTCATGACAAGGCCATTTTTGCGATACAGCACTGTGTTACTTTAACTGACAATTGTACGGCCATGCAACGCTGTACCAAAATAAGATTTGTATAATTTTTTTTACCATAAATAGAGCTTTCGTTTGGTGGTATTTTATTACCACTGCGTTTTGTTTTTTTGTGCTATAAACAATAAAAAAATAAATCTTCATAAATTTAGGCCAATATGCATTATATTGATTATATTATATTGATTGGTTTTCTCGAAAGTTATAGCGTCTACAAACTATTGGATATTTACTGAAATTTGTATTTATTTATTTTGTATACTAGTAATGATGGCGGTTAGCGAATTATTGCAGGACTGCGACATTGCGGCAGGCAGTGGGACACTAACACTAACCTCCCCCCCTGTCAAAACGGAGATCTGCCTTATTTACATAGGAAGATCTCCATTCTGTGTCTCCGCCTGATGATCAGCAGTTATCGGAGGACATCCAGTGCACCCGCAGATCAGCTTCTGCTTCGAGTAATCACAGCACAGGCAGACCATCGGAGGCACGTGTGCGCACCCCTTATCGGTTAACTGTATCTGAGCACCACAAATCCAAAACATTATTTAATGAATTTTTAATATTCAAAGCAAACTCACTCATCCATTTATATCTTCATGATTTATTTAGTTAATAAATCACTTTGAAAATCACCTTCCTAGCATTTCCAGTTGTCCACGAAAGTCTAAGCTGTCCGGGACACTCCTCCTGATTGGCTGAGACATAGCAGCGATGCCATCGGCTCCCATGACTGTCAATCAAAGTCAGTCAGCCAGTCAGGGGAGAGAGGGAGTGGGGCCGGGCAGTGCCGATCCTGACCTCCCTGGGGCCCTAAGCAAAATTACATGTCACATTAAAGTTGAGAAGCGAGGGGGTGGGGGCGCTGCGGACAGTGACATTAAAGATTAAAGATTAAAGTTGCGAAGCCGGGGGAGGGGTGTTTTGCTGTCGGAAATGACATGATCTTACATTAAAGTGATAAGCGGGTGGTGCTGACTTCTTACCTCTTCTACCATGCAGCCAGCGAGTTGAGAAGCGAGGTGAGGGGCCGAAAATTACTTCTCACCAGGCGGAGCCTCTAGTAATTTGGGGGGCTCTCCGCAGCTTTGCCGGGGCCCTAAGCGGCTTGCATAGTGAGCCTATAGGGCGGATTGGCCCTGGGGCCGGGCCGGGTCAGGGCTCCATGTCTGAATAGACACACGGAGCTGTGACTCAGCTCCAGTGCCAACACTATTTCTATTAGTTCTGGGTAGAGTAGGAAAGCTTTGAAACCCCTGCCAGTTTCTTGTGTTGTCCATGTTCCACAGGGGAGATTTCCCTTCATTTCCTGTCACAGAGACAAAACAGAAAGTAAGCTAAACATACTGATTTACCAAAGGAGGTGTGAATCTTTACATGACTTATCCAATCATGTGCGGGTGAAATAAGTAAACAGGAATTCACTTTTTACACTCGAGGGATAACGGAGATAATCAAAAGATGTATTGTGTGAGGATTCTCCACTCTTTTAGTAAACTCACCTTGTAGAAAGCTGTCACCAGAGAAGGACAGGAAAAAAATGCACGATAACTGCATGCAAAATGCAAAGCGCGCGTGAAAACCGCATCAACCGTATAGATGTGAACCTAGACTTAACACTGATTTTTGTAATTGTTTTTACTGATCTAAACGCGATGCTAGTGTACTGATATTTACATGCCTGTGTGATCAGTAAAAAAAAAATACCTAAAAACAAGGCATTTTTGGTGTACGAAGGATCCGCACACATTTTTCTATAAAACATTTAAAATAATATACATTTAATGAGGGAATAACATGTCCTTATTGATGAGGTAGACTGTGTGTTTAAAGCTGATGTACTTGTCCCTAGCCAAAACAGCAATCAATATATCCTTTCAAGTCCCCTACACTCTAATGTGATAGCATTACTACTGTAATTGCAGCTTCAAAGTGCTTTCCTTACAGCTCGCTATCCATATTAGGTAGCAACTTACAATTCAAAAAAATGACATATATAATTAAGTCTGTCACCAACACTGCAATGTTTGTTTTCCAGAGTCTCCCCATAAGATAATTTTATTATCTGTTGGTCCCGTCAGCAAGTCAGTTATTGCTCAACTTCCTTTAACCTTTTGTCTACCAAAGTATATTAATAAACATCCTGGTATTAAGGGGTTAAAGCAAGCTCATGGCGGCTGCTGCTTCCATAAGCTTGCTATTGATTTTTAGAGCTGGCTAAGGGTTTCCAAGTAAAATAACTACCGTATATACTCGAGTATAAGCCGTTTTTTCCACCACATTTTTTGGCACTGAAAATGCCCCCCTCGGTTTATAATCGAATCACCTTTTTGCACCTGATCTCCCAGGCTTTAGGGACCCGGTACCGATCCCCTGGACCCCAAACTTGGCACACATATGTGTACAAGTGTGCAAAGTTTGTTGACCGATTTTTCAAAGTAGGGCACCCCTTCCATAGACTCCTATGTTAACCACTTGCTTACTGGGCACATACACCCCCCTCCTGCCCAGGTGAAATTTCAGCTTCCGGCACTGCGTCGCTTTAACTGACAATTGCGCGGTCGTGCGACGTGGCTCCCAAACAAAATTGATGTCCTTTTTTCCCCACAAGTAGAGCTTTCTTTTGGTGGTATTTGATCGCCTGTGCGGTTTTTATTTTTTGCGCTATAAACAAAAAAGAGCGTCAATTTTGAAGAAAAATACAATATTTTTTACTTGTTGCTATAATAAATATCCCAATTAAAAAAAAAAAAACACATTTTTTTTCTCAGTTTAGGGCGATAGTATTCTTCTACATATTTTTGGTAAAAAATAAAAAAAATCGCAATAAGCGACTGGTTTGCGCAAAAGTTATAGCGCTTACAAAATAGGGGAGAGAATTATTATTTTTTATTATTTATTTTTTACTAGAAATGGCGGCGATCTGCGATTTTTATTGGTACTGCGACGTTATGGCGGACACATCGGACACTTTTGACACATTTTTGGCGCCATTCACATTTATACTGCGATCAATGCTATAAATATGCACTAATTACTGTATAAATGTGACTGGCATTGAAGGGGTTAACACTAGGGGGTGAGGAAGGGGTTAAATGTGTATCCTAGGTGTGTTCTAACTGTGGGGGGAGGGGGGGGTGACTGGGGGGGGTGACCGATCTGTGTCCCTATGTACAAGGAACACAGATCGGGCTCCTCCTCTCCAGAGACAGGACGCTGTCTCTGTGTAAAACGGCAATGAGAGATGATCTATGAGATCATCTCTCATTCGCCCACAGATTGCATCGCAAACGGCCACTCTGATTGGCCGTTCGCCGCGATCTGTGATTGGCCGTGTCCAAGGGACACGGACAACACAGGGCTTCCCCGCAGCGCGCTCTACAGCGCGCGCTGGGAACGCCCAAAGGGGATGCCGTCAAAAGACGGCATGTTGGCTATTCAGACCTGCGCTGTTGCCGACATTTGGCGGTAGCGCGGGTCTGAAGTGGTTAAACGGTCATTTCTCTGGTAACTTTGCGGATCCAGTACAGTAAGGTGACCAGATTTTTAAAATGAAATCAGGGGACATATTTCTTTTTTACTAGTAATGGCAGCAATCAGCGACTCTCTGCACGTCTCCATCACCACCCGCCTCACAGCCTGTCAAGTCTTACTCTCCGGGCCCCCGGCCGGCTACTACTGGGTGAGGAGTGGAGGAAGATCACTCTGACAGGCAATGAGATAAGCAGGCAGGCGGCTGACCGGGAATTGAGCCACGGCAGAAGAACATGTGAACGGAGCTGAATGGGCATGAACCGGAAACTGAAGAAATATTCCCTCCACTCTGACCAGCACATGATCATCAGAAAGGGCCACAGATAATGGAAAAAAAATACACCCCCCTAAGCTAGTAGGAGCGGCTATTATTCCGATTTTTTTTTATTTTTTATTATTCTGCACTGACTGTCTTTGAAATTGCCCCAGTCCCTGTTCAAATCCAATCCGGGGACAAAACCGGGGACAAACTTGGCCCGGGGACAATGTCCTCAATCCAGGGACTGACTGTCCCCTGAAAATGGGGATGTCTGGTCACCCTACAGTACAGGCCAGTTGTAGGTCCCCTGAGACCTGAAACTTGGCACACATGTAGCCCCAGTTCTCCTCTACAAGTGTGCAAAGTTTGCTGTCTGGGGGACCTACGGCCGGGGTGCACCGATTTTTCAAATCCGGGCACCCCTTCTATATACTCCCATGTTAAACGTAAGTCTAGTCATATACACAGTGAGGCATGCAGATGGACACCCTAGGCTTACACTCGAGTCAATAAGTTTTCCCAGTTTTTTTGTGGTAAAATTAGGTGCCTCAGCTTATATTCGGGTCGGCTTATACCCGAGTATATACGGTATTTGCATTCTGTGAAAGACATCCATGGCTTTTTGTTCAGGGAATTAAAAAAAAAAACTTGCATTGGGTCCCCCTAAACTGCAAGGGTTAAATTTAACTCTGTGCCCCAAAAAATGTAACCGCTTAACTCCCGCCGCACGAATATGTACGTCCACAAAATGGCACGTACAGGCAGATGGGCGTACATGTACGTCCCTGCCTTATTGCGGGTCTGGGGTCTGATCGGTACCCCCTCCACTGCGTGCGGCGGGAGGCTTACCTCCGGGAGCGATCCGGGACGAGGGGGCGGCTATTTGTTTTTGTCCGCCCCCTCGTGATTGCTCACTGTATAATGTAAACACAGGCAGAGGAAGTGATGTCAGCTCTCCTCTCGGCGGTATTTTTAATCCGCCGAGAGGAGAGAAGACATCACAGTAAGTCGCACCAACACTACAGTGACACCACACACATAGGCACACTTAACCCCTTCCAATCACCGACCCCCACCCCCCTGTCACATTGTCACTGATTGCAGTGATCATATATTTACTGATCACTGCATTTAGTGTCAGTGTGACAGTTGGTGTGACAGGCAGTTAGTTTTAGGTCCAGGGTAGCCCCGTACCCCCCTAATAAAGGTTTAACCCCTTGATCACCGCCCTAGTTAACCCTTTAACCCCCTATTGCCAGCGTCACTAAGCGATCGTTTTTCTGATCGCTGTATTAGTGTCACTGTTGCCGCTAGATAGCTAATTTTTTTATTGCGATTTTTTTTTTACTAAAGACATGTGGCTGAATACATTTTGGCCTAAACGTTTGACTAAAATTTTGTTTATTCGATTTTTCTTATAACAAAAAGTAAAAAATATAGATTTTTTTTCAAAAATTTCGCTCTATTTTTGTTTATTTTTGTTTATAGCGCAAAAAAATAAAAATTGCAGAGGCAATCAAATACCATCAAAAGAAAGCTCTATTTGTGGGAAGAAATGGACACAAATTTTGTTTGGGAGCCACGTCGCATGACCGCGCAATTGTCTGTTAAAGCGACGCAGTGCCGAATTGTAAAAACGCCTCTGGGCATTTAGCAGAATATTGGTCCGGGGCTTAAGTGGTTAATAGCCACAAAGAATATACTGAAGGAGTAAATGTAATTTAAATATATTCCTCAATAGCCATGAAGAATATATTTCTCCTTTGTGTGCACCAAAAACCTTTGCAAACCCAGTCTTGTAAACACATCCGTGACATCATCACTGTGCTCTGCATAGACTGTGCAGAGAGCAGAGCTGTGGAAGGTGCCCAGCAAGCCCCACCCACTACAGGCTGCCTGCAGAAAACTACAGCAAGGGGCGGAGACAAGGCCCTGCACAAGCAGTGACTGGTCTTTATTACAGGAAGCTCAAGCACAGAGGTAAAGTTTCACGCTGGATTCCTGCACAGATCTGGAAGAAATACATTAGGCACACCAAGATTCAAATACGAATACACACGTCTCTTGGATTAAGACAAGAGTTGGAGTACCTTAGAGGGGAAGATCTGGGAGAGGAAGAGGGAGGAAGAGGCGGGAGGATCTGGGAACAATGGAGAAACTTCAAGACAACGGAGGGGTTTATTCAGGTATTATCAGAAATAGATAGTTAATAAAAGGGGGAAAAACAAAAAAAAAAAAAAAAAGAAGTTCTATCCTAATAAAAAAAAAAAGAAAATAGGAAAAAAAGGAAGAGACAGTCGACCCGATCTAATAGAGTAAACATGGAAACAGGGAGGGGGGGAGAGGGGGGAGGGGGGGGGTCCAGAGATAAATAATGGGATTGAGGGGTTCATGACAAGATACTAATTATATAAGAGCCAAACTGCTAGATTCACTATGTGTTACTACTATTGTTCATAAAAAAAAAAAGGAAACGTACGTATACATAATATACATCACAAGTTTTAAATAAAAAAAAAATATATAAAAAAAAAAAAAAAAAAAAATCTTATTATTAAAGTATCCACAAGTGATGCAAATCCGAGGACTAAATACGAAGGGCGGAACAAAGATGAACCCCTCCTAAGCCTCAAATTTCGGGTTAAGTCTGATGTGGACAAAAAAAAAAAAAAAGACAATATTTGCTTTTCCCTGGGTTCAGCTTTAAAAGCATGTTAAACCTAGGGGTACAGGAAAATGCTGTAATACTTCATTTATTCCTCGCTCCCCCAGCCACCAGAGACAAGATCAAGTTGTGGGAGAGCAGTCCAAGAAGTGACTTTTACATTGTACATTTACAGGGTCATTAACCACTTAAGGACCCCCTACCGACTATATACGTCGGCAGGTACGCCGCCTTTAAGAGCCCAACTGTGGGTCGCGGGCACGCGCACGTGACCGGGTCCGAAGCTCCGTGACCGCCGGTGTCCCGCGATCGGTCACAGGAGCTGAAGAACGGCAGAGGTGTGTGTAAACACACCTTCCCCGTTCTTCACTGTGCAGTGACACTGATCGTCTGTTCCCTGATATAGGGAATGACGATCAGTGATGTCACGCCTACAGCCACACCCCCCTACAGTAAGAATCACTCCCTTAGGGTACACATAACCCTTTAGCGCCTAGTGGTTAACCACTTCATTGCCATTGTCATTTTCACAGTAAACAGTGCATTTTTATAGCACTTTTCGCTGTGAAAATGACAATGGTTCCAAAAATGTGTCAAAAGTGTCCGATGTGTCCGCCATAATGTCGCAGTCATGAAAAAAATCAATGAGAGCCGCCATTAGTAGTAAAAAAAAAAAATATTTATAAAAATACCATAAAACTATCCCCTATTTTGTAAACGCTATGGCCCAGATTCAGAGAGCCATTACGCCTGTCTAACTGGTGTTAGACTGGAGTAATTTCCAATTAGGCGCGTTTTCTAGCTAGTTGAAAACCTCAAACCATGAATAGACGGCTGCAGGCTTCAATTCGACTGGATTACGTGTTCATACGCCTTCAGATCTACGCTGCAATAAAATTGCGGCCACTGGGTGGACTTCCCGTCGTTTTCCGCGTCTGGGTATGCAAATGAGCTTTTGCCGGCGATCCCCGAAATTACGATCTTCATTCGCAATCTCTTACGGCACCTTTAGTCATCTTTTTTTTGCGTAACACTATACCAGCTTTTTGCTGCTCTAATATTAGACAGCCCATGTTAAGTATGGCCGTCGTTCCCACGTCGAATTTCTACGTTTTCCGACGTCTTTTATTTTTTTTGACGTAAGTCGTCCGGGAATAAGAATGTTCGTAAACGACACTACTCAAACAACGAATGACGTAACGACGTGATTTCGCGCAATGCACGACGGGAAATTTCTGAACGGAGCATGCGCAGTTTGATCGCCGTGGGGACGCGCTTAATTTAAATGCTTCACGCCCCCTAATCTCGTATTTTGATTACGCGGCGAGAAATAGACTACGCCGTCGTAGCGTACGGGCAAAAATCTACCAGAATTCGGTGTAGAGCCTGGTAAAATACGGCAGCGTAGAGTATTTCAATTACGCAGCGCAATATTAAGTGTATGTGAATCTGGCCCTATAACTTTTGTGCAAACCAATCAATAAACGCTTATTGCATTTTTTTTTACCAAAAATATGTAGAAGAATACGTATCGGCCTAAACTGAGGGAAAAAAAATAATTATATATATTTTGGGGATATTTATTACAGCAAAAAGTAAAAAAATATTGATTTTGTTTTTAAATTGTCGCTCTATTTTTGTTTATAGCGCAAAAAATAAAAACCGCAAAGGTGATCAAATACCACCAAAAGAAAGCTCTATTTGTGGGGAAAAGGGAACACCAATTTTGTTTTGGAGCCACATCGCAAAAACATTGCAAAAACTGGCCAGATCCTTTACCTGCATAATGGTCCGGGTCTTAAGTGGTTAATGAGCAATCAGCAGTGAAAAATCAGCAGTCTGGGTTTTGATTTCATTCTTAATCTCCTTTGCAGAAGCTCTTATCATTTAGTGTGCTTGGATATGGCATATAATAAATACTATTAATATATTATACTATTAATATAAATACTATTTAAAAGTAACCCTCTGAGAGTAATGTGAAGACTGCATGGCCAAGTGGCACCATTGTGTTTTTAGTGCTGATTACTCAGCATGATTATAAATGGAAAATTGTTTTCTGCATTGTTTCTTTAGCAGCATTGTGATGTCACCACCAAAAGATTCATAAACCCTAATGTTTTGAATTGTGATTTTATTTATATTATAATATATTATATTACATTATATTATATTATGATACATTTTATTATATTACATTATATTATATTATGATACATTATATTATATTATATATTATTTCTAGTTGTGCAGCCTCTAGTTATGTTGTGCCTTGTTTCGGTATGAATGCACAAAGCGCCTTCCGTGTTAAACAAAAAGGAATCTGTTATATTTGGATTAATTAATGATGGCACAAGAAGTCCTGTGCAATTAATTAAGGACTCCCTGTAAGAAATCCTCCAGTACAACGACATGTCCAGGAAGGGCGATTCACATGACACATGATATTCTGTCAATTCCGACAGCTCCCTCAGACACCCAGAAATGTCAGCACTCAGTCACACAGGACACTTCCTTTGATATGATATCATGTCCTTCAGACATGGGCCAGTGCCAAACAAGTGCTCTGAACGTGTGTATTTATTCACAAGAAGCAGACACTCCCTCTGGCAACGCACAAAAATCACCACTACTAATGATTTATAATATTATTACATATAAAAAACTTTCTTTCTTAAATTAATTTTAATTAAAAAAAAAAATAATTAGCACTGATGTTGGTGGCACAGGCAAACACTGCTGAAACCGATAAAAAATCATATACAGGGAGTGCAGAATTATTAGGCAAATGAGTATTTTGACCACATCATCCTCTTTATGCATGTTGTCTTACTCCAAGCTGTATAGGCTCGAAAGCCTACTACCAATTAAGCATATTAGGTGATGTGCATCTCTGTAATGAGAAGGGGTGTGGTCTAATGACATCAAGACCCTATATCAAGTGTGCATAATTATTAGGCAACGTCCTTTCCTTTGGCAAAATGGGTCAAAAGAAGGACTTGACAGGCTCAGAAAAGTCAAAAATGGTGAGATATCTTGCAGAGGGATGCAGCACTCTTAAAATTGCAAAGCTTCTGAAGCGTGATCATCGAACAATCAAGCGTTTCATTCAAAATAGTCAACAGGGTCGAAAGAAGCGTGTGGAAAAACCAAGGTGCAAAATAACTGCCCATGAACTGAGAAAAGTCAAGCGTGCAGCTGCCAAGATGCCACTTGCCACCAGTTTGGCCATATTTCAGAGCTGCAACATCACTGGAGTGCCCAAAAGCACAAGGTGTGCAATACTCAGAGACATGGCCAAGGTAAGAAAGGCTGAAAGACGACCACCACTGAACAAGACACACAAGCTGAAACGTCAAGACTGGGCCAAGAAATATCTCAAGACTGATTTTTCTAAGGTTTTATGGACTGATGAAATGAGAGTGAGTCTTGATGGGCCAAATGGATGGGCCCGTGGCTGGATTGGTAAAGGGCAGAGAGCTCCAGCCCGACTCAGACGCCAGCAAGGTGGGGGTGGAGTACTGGTTTGGGCTGGTATCATCAAAGATGAGCTTGTGGGGCCTTTTTGGGTTGAGGATGGAATCAAGCTCAACTCCCAGTCCTACTGTCAGTTTCTGGAAGACACCTTCTTCAAGCAGTGGTAACGGAAGAAGTCTGCATCCTTCAAGAAAAACATGATTTTCATGCAGGACAATGCTCCATCACACGCGTCCAAGTACTCCACAGCGTGGCTGGCAAGAAAGGGTATAAAAGAAGAAAATCTAATGACATGGCCTTCTTGTTCACCTGATCTGAACCCCATTGAGAACCTGTGGTCCATCATCAAATGTGAGATTTACAAGGAGGGAAAACAGTACACCTCTCTGAACAGTGTCTGGGAGGCTGTGGTTGCTGCTGCACGCAATGTTGATGGTGAACAGATCAAAACACTGACAGAATCCATGGATGGCAGGCTGCATGAGTGTCCTTGCAAAGAAAGGTGGCTATATTGGTCACTGATTTGTTTTTGTTTTGTTTTTGAATGTCAGAAATTTATATTTGTGAATGTTGAGATGTTATATTGGTTTCACTGGTAAAAATAAATAATTGAAATGGGTATATATTTGTTTTTTGTTAAGTTGCCTAATAATTATGCACAGTAATAGTCACCTGCACACACAGATATCCCCCTAAAATAGCTAAAACTAAAAACAAACTAAAAGCTACTTCCAAAAATATTCAGCTTTGATATTAATGAGTTTTTTGGGTTCATTGAGAACATGGTTGTTGTTCAATAATAAAATTAATCCTCAAAAATACAACTTGCCTAATAATTCTGCACTCCCTGTATATATATATATATATATATATATATATATATATAGATATACATACACACACATGCATATATATATACATATACATACACACACATACATATACACTTACTGGCCACTTTACTAGGTGTACCTGTTTAAATGCTTGGTAACACAAATTGCTAATAAGCCAATCATAAAGCAGCAACTCAATGCATTTAGGCATCTATACGTGGTGAAGAGGACTTGCTGAAGTTCAAACCGAGCATCAGAATGGGGAAAAAAGTAGTTTCAAGTGACTTTGAACGTGGCATGGTTGTTGGTGCCAGATGTGCTGGAGTATTTCAAAAACTGCTGATCTACTGGGATTTTCACGCACAACCATCTCTGGAGTTTACAGAGAATGGTCCAAAAAAGAGAACATATCCAGTGAGCGGTTGTTGTGCGGACAAAAATGCCAGGCTCCGCAAAATTGGACAATAGAAGATTGAAAAAACATTGCCAGATCTGATGAGTCTGGATTTCAGCTGCGACCGCCAGATGGTAGGGTCAGAATTTGGCGTAAACAACATGACAGCATGGATCCATCCTGCCTTGTATCAATGGTTCAGGGTGGTGGTGTAATGGTGTGGGGGAATTTTTCTTGGCACCCTTAGTACCAATTGAGCATCATTTATACGCCACAGCCTACCTGAGTATTGTTGCCGAACATGTCGATCACTTTATGACTACAGTGTACCCATCTTCTGATGGATACTTCCAGCAGGATAATGCACCATGTTACAAAGCTCAAATCATCTCACCACTGGTTTCTTGAACATGACAATGAGTTCACTGTACTCCAATGGCCTCCACAGTCACCAGATCTCAATCCAATAGAGCACCTTTGGGATGTGGTGGAACAGAAGATTTGCATCATGGATGTGCAGCCCACAAATCTGCATTTGGATGATTCTCTTATGTCAATAGGGACCAAAATTTTGGAGAATCATTTCCAACACCTTGTTGAATCTATGTCATGAAGAATTAGGGCAGCTCTGAAGTCGAAAGTGGGTCCAACCCGGCACTAGCAAGGTGTACTTAATAAAGTGTCCGGTGAGTGTGTATGTATGTATATTATATATACACATACACAGTAATATATATATATATATATATATATATATATATATAATCATAGAATTAATGGTTCTCTTTGCAAAATGTTGTAATTTCCCAGTATTATCTGAATATTTAAATATTTAAAGCGGTTGTATACCCTCATATCCTAATTGCACCTACAGGTAAGCCTACATTAAGGCTTACATGTAGGTGCTTGCAATATCTCCTTAACCTACACGGTTATGAAGATATTTGCAGAAAAGCGGGCACCGATGTCTATGGCGCATGCGCGTCATAGACAACAGTACAGGCGCACTGAGCGCGGCAGCTCTTGAATGGGAGCCTGCCGGAAAAATGTGCGAATGCATGGGGAATGTGCCATTCCACGCGCATGCGCGGGAGTGACGTCATTGCTGCTCCAGCCAGTCACATCGCAGGAGCGGCGATACCCGTAAGTCACTCCGGGTATCATGGTGGCGACGGAGGATGTGTCCGAGGACTGCTGTGGGGGCTTCGATTTAAGGTAAGTAATTGATAATGAGCTAGTATCATGGGCGTCCTCTCCATAGGGCCAGGGGGGTCGTTTGCCCCCCCCCCCCCTGGCATTGCCAGGGAGAGCCAGAAGCAGGGCCGAACTGGCCCTGGGGCCGATTTAAGCGGTGACTGCAGCGCTCCCCTCCCCTCTAGTTGTCCCTTATTTAGAGTGCCTGCCCCTCTTCTGGAATCAAATTAATTTGTCCCTCATTCCAAAGGGTTCCTCTTTTAGACCTGAAATAAATATGCTGTCAATATAGTGTAGTGTTTTAGTCAAGGGAAAGAGGTGCTGTGTAATGTAAAGGGGTCCAGTGCTGCAGGGTGATGTGTAATGTAAAGGGGTCCAGTGCTGCAGGGTGCTGTGTAATGTAAAGGGGTCCAGTGATGCAGGGTGCTGTGTAATGTAAAGGGGTCCAGTGCTGCAGGGTGATGTGTAATGTAAAGGGGTCCAGTGCTGCAGGGTGCTGTGTAATGTAAAGGGGTCCAGTGATGCAGGGTGCTGTGTAATGTAAAGGGGGCCAGTGATGCAGGGTGCTGTGTAATGTAAAGGGGTCTAGAGGTGCAGTTGTGGAGAGGGGTACACAGTAGTGACAAAGAGATATTGAAAGATGCAGGGGGCACAGTGGGGTGTTTTTACAATTTAACGTAGGGGGGGTGCTTTTAACCCCTGCTAGTGGTCGAAGAAAGGGTAAAATGCGACTGTGTATCGCCGCTGCCGAAGCGCCCCCCTCTGAAAAAAATTAAGCGGATGCCCATGGCTAGTATGCTAGTCAGAATGATGCTAGACTAGAAATGCTAGAAGAATTTAAGCAAGCCTTTTGCTTTGCCCTTTAAAATAGAGGCAAGGAGTTACTACAGAACTCATTTTATACAAAAGAAACATGTTTCATTCTGACATCCACTCTGTTACATTTCTGCTGGGCCAGGCTGTATGTTTGAAATGGATACACTACATTGGGTAATCACCCCCCTTAACACAGCCAGTGGTGTGAGAAAGCCCATAGACACCAGCTCTAATCTGAGAACATGGATCCAATTCACAAAGCCAACACACCACAATAAGGATACTTATTTTTAATAACTGACAATAATTTTCAATTAGTGCAATGAGATTTGAACATTACAGTCACATGGCTAAAATAATAATTATTTTACTTTGTAAATTAAGCCTCATGTCTGTGCAAAGATCATAGCAGTGATGAGGTCGCTGGAATCCTATTATAGTTGGAATTCATATACAGATATGGTATAGCTGGGGACTATGATATTTCTTTCATCACGTGTCTAGTTACCAATTAGGTGTCAGGAGAATACCAGATCACTACGTCTTAATTTGCTAATTTGATGGCAGCTTTAAGTAGACTAAAGTCACATTCATAAAGAGCAGTAATCGCTGAATCAAAATGCTGTAGTAGTATAGTTGAAGTATTTTTTTTTTCTTACTTTGAAAATGTGTTTATATCCTCAGTCCACCCCTGTAGCTGGAGCTGTTGTTTTTCCGTATTTTTGGTTCTTAAAGCGGAGTTCCACCCAAAATTGGAACTTCCGCTCAACCCACTTCTTACCCCCTTACATGCCACATTTGGAATGTAATTTTTTTTTGGGGGGGGGTGGGAGCTTCAGGAGGAGTGGGACTTCCTGTCCCAATTCCTGCTTCCGCCGAGGGTCTGGTTAGGCGATTAAGCTTAATCGCCTACAGCAGCCCCTCCCTGTAGGCGATCGCATGGGACACATGACAGGTCCCATGCGATCTCCTGTCCAATCAGCGGCGGGCCGCGCCGCTCGCGCATGCGCAGTTCCGCTCGCGCATGCGCAGTGGGTGCCCGGCCGTGAAGCCGAAGGCTGTCACGGCTGGTGCCCACAGTTGCAATGAGGACGCCGGCCGGGGAGGGGGGGAGAGGAGCGGAGCCCCGGTCGGCGCGTCGCTGGAACGCTGGAGCAGGTAAGTGATTGTTTATTAAAAGCCAGCAGCTACACTTTTTGTAGCTGCTGACTTTTAATAAACAAAAATATTGGCTGGAACACCCCTTTAAAGCTTATTTTTACCCAAAAGTGGAACTTCAGATTTAAAGAGAAAAGAAAAATTAAAAGCCAGCAACAAATACTGCAGCTGCTGGCTTTTAATATATGGACACTTACCTGTCCTGCTATCCCTCGATGTCGGCAGTAGGGTTGCCATTGCGGGTAAGGGAACCCGGCAGTGTAGCCTTATGGCTTCACGTAGGGAACCCTACCGTGCATGTGCAAGGCCCTGCTCCTCTCTCCCATAACCCAGCAGCCAGGGGAGGAGGAGAAGGAGGGAGCCCCGCGGTGACGTCACTGCCATATCACGGCCGTGGCCGGACTCCCGGAAGTGGCAAAGGATACCTGTCTTTGACAGGCATTCTGTCCCCCGTCCCCCTGAAAGTTGCAAATTGTGGTACCGGAGGGGGAGAGGAATCCGATGAGTGGAAGTTCCACTTTAGGGTGGAGCTCTGCTTTAAGTACTCCTCGCCCCCTTACATTGCACATTTGGAATGTAATGTTTTTGGGGGGGAGTGGGTTCTTTGTTTTGAAGAGGACTTCCTGTCCCACTTCCTCCTTCTGCCTAGAGGGCCGCCTAGGCGACTCCTCCTCTCCCCCTAGGTGGCCCCTCCCTCTAGGCAATCTCCTGGGACACGTGAGAGGTCCCAGAAGATCCCCTTTCAACTCCGAGAGCGCAGAACGACTCGCGCTTGCACAGTGCGCACCCGGACGTGAAGCCACAAGCTGTCACGGCCGGGTGCCCACAGTTCTAATGGAGGCGCTGAGGAGAGGAGGGGGAGAGGAGCGGGCCTCCGTGCGGCCAAATCGCTGGAACGTGGGACAGGTGAGTGGCTGTTTATTAAAAGTCAGCAGCTATGCTTTTTGAAGCTGCTGACTTTTATTAAACTAAAAATTGCCTGGAACTCCGCTTTAACAAACAGCATGGAGGTGATACCCATGAAAAAGTGAAAGAACACATCCCCAGGGAGAGAGCTGGCCATGAAATGGTGTATACTTTAGCTATGCAGTCTGCCCATCAGTTTGATTACATTCTATGAGACCTGCTCCTGGAACAGTGTTTAAGCAACTGATCAACACAGCTTAAAATATAAAAAAAAGCTTTTTCTTTAGTTTTGGATAGTGTTTTATTGCCGTCTTGTGTCCCCATTAGGGAGATTTACCCTTTATATTTGTCATGTTTACTGTTATCACTGAAAGTGAAAGAAAATCCCAAATAGTTGTCCCCAGAACAGTAATAGAGGGGAAATCTTCCAGTGAAGATACTAGTTCTGGTGACCTTTCTTGACAACCAGGGATTCTCTCACTTTGACGGAACTTACTGCTTTGGCTGAGTTTGCACAATCTAATGGCCATCATGGTGGCACATGCTTGTCTCAAGGGATGACAAATTCTGTTCTTTCATTTAGGTTCAACACATGCTCATCACTTACAATCTCTGTTTCGGAATAGGTGGCAAGGAGGGTATTGAGAAATCAGAATTAATTGTAAACAAAGCATAAAATAAATAAATGCAGACGATCTCTGGAATGATTCTAAGGTGTTAATGGGAACTAAATTCACACCAGATTTTAAACAAACTAGGTTAAAAAGTTGAGAATTGAAACTTGAAACATACCGTATATACTCAGATATAAGCCGACCCAAATATAAGCCGAGGCAACTACTTTTACCACAAAAAAAATGGGAAAACTTATTGACTCGAGTATAAACCCAGGGTGAGAATGCAGCAGCTACTGTCAGTGTAAAAGAGGGTCAACAATGCCCATTTGCACACTTCACTGTGCCCATTGCAGCCAGACCTCACTGTGCCCATTGCAGCCAGACCTCACTGTGCCCATTGCAGCCAGACCTCACTGTGCCCATTGCAGCCAGACCTCACTGTGCCCATTGCAGCAAGACCTCACTGTGCCACTGTGCCCATTGCAGCCAGACCTCACTGTGCCACTGTGCCCATTGCAGCCAGACCTCACTGTGCCCATTGCAGCCAGACCTCACTGTGCCCATTGCAGCCAGGCCTCACTGTGCCCATTGCAGCCAGGCCTCACCGTGCCCATTGCAGCCAGCTCTCACCGTGCCCATTGCAGCCAGACTTCACTGTGTTTATTGCACACTTATCACTTTGCCGTATACCTGAGTCCGTGACATGCAGATTCAGACGGCGGCCGGGCAGTGTTAATAAGTTACGCTCCTCCATGTCATGTTCCGTGACAGGCGGAACACTCAGTTTCCCAGCAGACACTTTGTTCAGTATACCGCCTATCACGACGCCCTCTTGTCCTCTCGTGTATCACAGCGTCCATGATAGGCGGGAAAAAAAGAACACAGTGTGTGCTGGGAAACTGAGTGTTCCGCCTATCACGGAACAGGACATGGAGGATAGTGACTTTTTAACACTGCCAGGCCGCCGTCTGCATGTTACGGTACACTGACTCGAGTATAATCCGAGTGGGTCACTTTCAGCCCTAGTGGTCTTCTCCTCGCCTAGCCAGAATGTAGGTGGAATCTCAATTTGATGACTTACAATGCAGAACCACAGGCCCTGCAATGTAGATGATGACCGAGGAAACATAGTGACTGCACGACCAGAGAAGAATTTCAGCAGACCAGCCCTCCTCTGTGTAGGGAGCCTGTGGAGCCATGAAAAAAGGAAAGTACTGCACTCTATTGGGGCCCTCCTAGACCAAACAAGCAGGGAAAGGGAAGGGTAAAAGAACACAAAGATTGTATTTATTTAGTGCCAGGAGTTCCACTTTAAAGAGATAAGCAACAACTTTCAAAATTGAATTTAAGCTTTAAAAGTTTTATGAAATTTTAGTGATTGGATTTAGCTCAAATTTAACCACTTCAATACCAAGCTTTTAAACACACCTCAATACCGGGCCTATTCTGGCACTTCTCTCCTTCATGTACAAATTATCATTCTTTTGCTAGAAAATTACGCAGAACCCCAAAACATTATATATGTTTTTTAGCAGACGCCCTAGGGAACAAAACAACGGTCATTGCAACGTTTTATATTGCACGGTATTTGCACAATCATTTTTCAAACACCTTTTTTTTTTTTTTAAATGGTTTCATGACTTAAAAAAAAAAAACAGTAAAGTTAGCCCAATTTTTTGTAAAATATGAAAGATTATGTTACACCGAGTAAATAGATACCTAACATGTCACGCTTTAAAACTGCGCACAGTCATGGAATGGCCCCAAACTTCGGTACTTAAAAATCTCCATAGGCAACGGTTTGAATTTTTTTACAGGTTACCAGTTTAGATTTACAGAGGAGATCTAGTGCGAGAATTGTTGCTGGCACTCCAACGCACGCGGCGATACTGGGCACTTAAACCCCCTTAATAACCAGACCAATTTTCAGCTTTCGGTGCTCTCACAGTTTGAATGACAATAACTCAGTCATACAACACTGTAACCAAATGAAATTTTTGTCCTTTTTTTCCCACAAATAGAGCTTTCTTTTGGTGGTATTTGATCACCTCTGCGGTTTTTATTTTTTTGCTATAAATGAAAAAAGAACAAAAATTTTGTAAAAAATAATAATTTTTCTTCATTTCTATTATAACATTTTGCAAAAAAGGAATTTTTCTTCATAAATTTGGCCTAAAATCTATACTGCTACATATCTCAAAAAAAAAAAAAAAAAAAAAAAAAAAAATGTTGGATTTTTTTTAGTCTGGGTGAAAGTTATGGGGTCTACAAGCTATGGTACCAATTACTAAAAATTGATCAATTTCATCACACCTGATGTACTGACAGCATCTCTCATTTCTTGAGACCCTAACATGCCAGAAAAGTACAAATACCCCCCAAATGACCCCTTTTTGGAAAGAAGACATTCCAGGGTATTTAGAAAGAGGCCTGGTGAGTTTTTTAAAGTTGTCATTTTTTCCCACAATTCTTTGCAAAATCAAGATTTTATTTTTTTCATCAAATTTTCATATTAGCAGGTTATTTCTCACACACAGCATATGCATACCACAAATTACACCCCAAAACACATTCTGCTATTCCTCCCGAGTATGGCGATACCCCATGTGTGAGACTTTTACACAGTGTGGCCACATACAGAGGCCCATAATGCAGGGAGCACCTAGGCCAATTCTGACATTTCTCTCCTACATGTAAAAATCATCATTTATTTGCTATAAAATTACATAGAACCCCAAAACATTATATATGCTTTTTAGCAAAGACCCTAGAGAATACAATGGTGGTCGTTGCAACTTTTCATCGCGCATGGTATTTGCACAGCAATTTTTTAAACACGTTTTTAAAAAAAAAAAAACAGTTTTGTGCTTTTAAAAAAAACATTAAAGTTAGCCCAATGTTTTTGCATAATATGAAAAATAAATTTACGCCGAGTAAATAGATACCTAACATGTCACCCTTCAAAATTGCTCACGCTTGTAGAATGGCGCCAAACTTCGGTACTTAAAAATTCCCATAGGCGACGCTTTAAATATTTTTACTGGTTACATGTTTTTAGTTACAGAGAAGGTCTAGGGCCAAAATTATTGCTCTCGCTCTAACGTTCGCAGCGATACCTCACATATGTGGTTTGAACACCGTTTTAATATGTGGGCAGGACTTGTGTATGCGTTCGCTTCTGCATGTGAGCTCACAGGAACAGGGGCGCTGTATGCCCAGAGTATGCCCAGAGTATTGCGGAGTATGCCCAGAGTATTGCAGAGTATGCCCAGAGTATTGCAGAGTATGCCCAGAGTATTGCAGAGTATGCCCAGAGTATTGAGGAGTATGCCCAGAGTATTGAGGAGTATGCCCAGAGTATTGCGGAGTATTGCCAGAGTATTGCCCCCCAGAGTATTGCCCCCCAGAGTATTGCCCCCCAGAGTATTGCCCCCCAGAGTATTGCCCAGCATTGCAGAGTATTGCAGCAGGGATGGCTGAGGAGGGAGGGATGGATGGATCTGTGATTGCATTTGTCGCAGATCCAGCCCACAGCACTGCCGCTGACATCCGCTCCCTCCCCTCTCCTCTTACACTGTACCGATCATTGGACGGAGCGATCACGTGGTAAACGGCCGCTATCAGCGGCGATTTACCGTGATCCGTGATGCGCCGGGTCCTCTGGTCACGGATGCTCCCGTGTGCGCGCCTCTTAGAGTTAAGCAACCGCCCTGTAGACGTACTTTGTTGCAAAAGTGTTGCAAAGTGGTTAAACGGCGTTTACATATGTGGGTGGGACTTACGTGTGCGTTTGCTTCTGCACGCAAGCTACTGGGGACAGGGGCGTTTTAATTTTTTTTTATTATTATTATTATTATTTTTATTTTTGCTTATTTATTTTTTTACACTTTTTTTATTTTTATTTTTTTATCACTTTTATTCCTATTACAAGGAATGTAAAAATCCCTTGTAATAGGAATGTGTGTGACAGGTCCTCTTTATGGAGAGATGCAGGGTCAATAAGACCCTGCATCTCTCCTCCAGGCTGAAAAGAATGAGATTGTGAAAAAAAAATTCACCGATCTCATGCTTGGTATTGCTTACTAGCTACAATCGCGTTGTCTTTGTTTACTTACGGGTACCCGGGCGTGACGTCATGACATCGTGCCCGGGTCCTCCGACTGTCATAGAGATGACTGGTGACCATCTGGTCACCAGTCATTTCTATGCTTCCTGCCTGGGCCGGGCGATTCTTTCTCCTTGCCCCTGATGGCGCGGGAGAGCCCGGAGAAGTACCGGATGGCAGCGGGAGGGGGGGACGTCCCCTCCCGCTGCCTATAAGAACAAGCAAGCGCCGATATGATTGTTCTTATCATGCACAGAATCGCCGGAACTAATGAATGATATCTGAATGATGCCTCTAGCTGCAGGCATCATTCAGATATCTGCACAAAGCCCAGGACGTCATATGACATCCACCCAGGATGGGAGATCCCATCTGTGGACGTCAAATGACTATGGGCTAGTACTGAAGTGGTTAAATGACACCATCATTTTTGGTATAGAACAACAGCTCTGCCTTCCTACACAAAAAGCCCATGGGCCAGATTCAGATACATTCTCGTATCTTTCCGGTGGCGTAGCGTATCTCATTTACACTACAAAGTAGGCTGGTAGTGGGCGTGTTGTATGTTAATGAATCCTGACCCCACGTAAATGACACGCCGAACGCATGCGCCGGCCGTGGACGTATCCCAGTGCGCATGCTCCAAAATCACGTAGGAAATACTCATTGATATCGGCGTGAACGTAACTTGCGCCCAGCCCCATTCCCGAACGACTTACGCAAACGACGTACAATACGACACTGTTCCGACGTCCATACTTAACATGGGTTGCGCCTCATATAGCAGGGGTAACTTTACGCCGGTCGAACGCCTTACGCAAACGACGTATATCAATACGCCGGGCGAACGTACGTTCGTGAATCGGCGTATCTAGCTCATTAGCATATTCGGTGTGTAAATCTACGGAAGCGCCACCTAGCGGCCAGCGTAAATATGCAACTAAGATACGACGGCATAAGAGACTTACGTCGGTCGTATCTTAGCCAAATTTTGGCGTATCTTGCTTTCTGAATACAGAACACAGATACGACGGCGCATCTTAGAACTTACGCGGTGTATCATCAGATACGTCGGCGTAAGTTCTCTCTGAATCTGGCCCCATATGTTTCCTAAAGTACTATAATACTAAATTCCCTTTATATTCCCTTTATACTGTCATTTTTGTATGATATTTGGAATCTGCTTTTATTTTGAGCCCTTCTTCCAGCTTTGGCAGTTCAATCAAAACAGCAGAGCCCATTTTCTGTTCCTCTACATTATTATCATTATGAGTGCTTGTTTACAAGACATCATTATCGAACTGTACTTAAGGAAAGCCTTATGAAATTTGGAGCAGTGTTTGTTTTAGGCCACTCCAGATAAAAGGAGTGAGTAATTTCCATTAGTATACAGATTTAATAAAACAGGAATACTCTACTTTTGAAAAGTAACCAATGTTGAAAATTGATTAATATTGCATTAACTGGCTTCCTATCCTGCCTCACTTTCTGGAGTACTATTTAAGAAAAACATTTATGGTCTTTCTAAGTAGACGTTAGTGTGCCTGCTGCTGTGTGTGATTTTACTGCCCTTTTCCAACAGGCCATTTGTCTAGATGGAGAGTTTACTATAATCTACCAGGGGTTAACCACAAAGAACTGAGAGTTTCAGGGTCTACTTTAATTGCAAGTGCTACTAAGAGATGCAACAGCCTAATCACTGCTGCCCATTTCATCCCTCTATGTGATATTGATAGCGGTTCACTTTAGTGTTAATTATTCATATGTACACCAAGCAGAAATCTTAGTGAAAGTGAAACATTTCAGAGAACACCAATTCTGAAGTCTTAAATTCAAGGAAAACAAAGAAGGCTGATCAGGTTACCTTTTTTTTTCTGAACTGGGAAATCAATGTATGTAAGAGGCAGGATATCCCTTGTGGATGCTGGTTTAAATAACCCCCAAAGAATATAAGGTCACTTATACATTTGCAGCCCATCAGCTGCAAGGCTAAATGTAATTATCCTTCACTAGAGAGGAGATATCTCCATACACATAATACAAATTAAAGTGGAAGTCAAAACCCAACTAAGCTTAAATCTACACCCACCCCCATTCTAAGCCTTTTCTATCCACCCTGTAAAAGGAAATATGTTCACTTACCTATTCTGAGGTTGCTCTGATTCGGTTAAATGATCTCTATAGTGCTGGCTTCGGTGTAGGGGAGAGATGGCCAACAGTGGCTGAGAGCCTGGGCAATGACATCACCCAAAGACTTACTATGGGCCATCGATTGTTGGCTGTTTCTCCTCTACATTGAAGCAGGCACTGAGACCTGATCATGTGACCGGACTGGAGCAACTTCAGAACAGGCAAGTACAGTGGTACCTCAGTTTAAGAGGTACTTGGTTTGAGAGCGTTTTGATTTGTGATGAACTTTTTTTTTAAATTCTGGTTTGAGTGTTGACTCGCAAGACATGCAGAATTCAAGCTAAATAGGCCTGCAGTACCTAATTTGGCCTGAGGTACGAGGGTGCAGAAGCCGAGCAGAGACGCAAATGGGCCTGCAGTACCCCATTTGGCCAGAGGTACGGGGGGCGCAGGAAACAAGCTGAAGTGTCCTCTGGGCTTTTCAGCCCTTTTCGGCCGTTTTCGGCGCTCCCCACCTCTGGCTGCATTCGGTATTGCATCCCATTGAAGTCAATGCGGAACTAATTATTTTCGTTTCCATTGACTTCAATGCGAAAACTCGCTTTGATATGCAAGTACTTTGGCTTACAAGCATACTCCTGGGACGGAATATGCTCGTAATCTGAGGTTCAACTGTATAGGCATCTTTCCTTTTACAGAGTAGATAAATTAAGCTTAGAATAGGGGTGGGATTAGATTTACAGTGGTTGGAAACCCTTACATATACCCAGTGAAGGGACTATCCTCAGGTGATACACAGAGATGAAACAAATTCTTCTGAATATATTGTATCTGTCATCTTCTCTACATCCGTTCAAAGTGCTAAATTTATAAGCTTGTCTGAGAGTTCAGAAAAAAGGGGGTGGAGAGCTGAAGTTACACTCTGCAGAGCTCATTAAGGAGAGCTGATTGGAGCAAAGAGACACACCCCCTTCACACATACTCCCTTTAACTGTGGGTATAGGATTGAGTTTATGGGATTGTATGATGTTATTTTTTATTTATTTTTATGGTTGAACTAGATGGAGTTTTTTCAACCTGACTAACTATGTAAATATGTAACAGCTCACAGAACAGAACAAGGCTGAGGCTATCATTCTGCTGGAAGTCCCTCCTCTGTCCCCCTTTTTTCTGTTCGTGTCAGGAAAAATTGTCAGAAGTGATTCATGCTGATAGTAAAGGAACAAAACAACAGACAGAAATTACACTAAGGCCACTTGCACACGATCAGACCAGTCCGATGAAACTGGTCCGACGGACCGTTTTCATCGGACCACGCTGAAGTGGTCTGATAGTCTGATGTGTGTACACACCATCGGGCCAAAAATCCGATCAGACCAGAACGCGGTGACGTAGAACGACGTGCTGAAAAAACGAAGTTCAATGCTTCCAAGCATGCATCGACTTTGGTCCGATGCTTTTGTGTACTAACCATCGAATCTGTCCGTCTTAAGACCAGTTTCATCGGACCGGTCTGATCGTGTGTACGCTGCCTCAGTGCTTTTACAGTGGTTGTAAACCCGTCACATTCACTTTTACCTGCGGCGATGTCTATGGCACATGCGCTATAGACAATGATGCTGGCGCACTTTAGAAACCTTTAGAAAAGTGTGCTATGACTGGCGGCTCCCACGCGCATGCCAATACCAGGAAGGAAGATGGACGCTTTGTGAAACAGGGGAGGGACAGCTGTGACATCGCAGGCTTCAGTTTCAGGTAAGTGACACATAATGGGCTACTATGCGATGCACTGTAGCCCATTATGCTTTACCTTTGCAGGGAAACAACGAGGAATTTGTTTTATTTTTTTGTTAAATAAATGTAAAAAAAACCTGAACATTTTGTGGAAACAAAAACATGTTTTTCTTCGTTTCGGTTATAAAAATTTGCAAATAAATAATCGTTCTTCATAAATTTAGCCCAAAATGTATTCTGCTACATTTCTTTGGTGAAAACAATTCAAATCAGTGTATAATATTTAGTCTGTAGGGAAGTCATAGAGCCCACAAACTATGGGATATATCTGTAAACTTATCAATTCTGATGTACTGACAGCCTTATCTTGAGGCCCTAAAATGCCAGAACAGTACAAATCTTGGTATTGTCAATTGTAGTTGTAGTAATTGTAGTTAATACAAGTATTTAGTATGAGGCATGGCGTTTTTTTTTTTAAGTTGTAATTTTTTGTCAAACTTTTGGGGAAAATACGATTTTTTTATATATTTTTAAACATACTGTTACCAGTGCCATACAGTGTTATCATATAACTGGCGTGGCAGTGATTAGGGACTTTTTTTAACACACTGTGACCAGAGCAATATAATGTTACCATCGTGACATTGTACTACTCTAGGAAAGTGATGAGGATTTTTTATTTTATTTTTACACATTATGTTTGCCTTTAGCAGTGAATTACATTCATATAAGCAAGCCTTTTACAAAATAAAACTGATTTATTCTGTTTGTTTTTTTGTAATTAGTTGGTCAAAGCTAATCACATGGTACAGATGGGCTGTAATTGACCATGTCTGTACCATGTGATCAAATTGACCAATCACAGCTACCAATCACAGCTGTCCAGTGGACACAGCTGGTGACAGATCGCACCACTAAATGACATCCAGTGTGGATGGGAAAGCACCGCCCGGCCTTCATTCTGCTAAAGACCGGGTGGGAAGGTGTTAAGCTTAGTTTTGACTTGCCTTCCACTTTAAGAAGCTGTCATAAGTTTCAAGGGTAAGGCCCCCTAAGAAGCAACCAATACGCATAAAGTTCAGGGTGACTTATCCGTCTTGGGTGTAAATACCTTAGGGTTTAACAGATTTGGCTACATCTGCTATAGTGGGTAGAAGGTTATCCAATTTTGTCACTGGCATTAGCGAATGGGGTATAATTACAAGGAGTACAATGGATTAAACTGCTTATAAGACCATAAGGTTGGGGAACCCATGTGTGATTTTTTTTTCTAGGGTACGATGGATGCAACTGTTTTTTTGCCCATAAGGCTGGCAGGGCCCACGTGTGATTTCTATTCTAGGGTACGATGGGTGCAACCGCTTCTATGCCCATAAGGCTGGAGGCGCCCATGTGTGATTGCTAATCTAGTATACGATAGGTGCAACTGCTTCTATGCCCATAAGGCTGGAGGGGCCCATGTGTGATTTCTAATCTAGTGTACAATAGGTGCAACTGCTTCTATGCCCATATGGCTGGAGGGGCCCATGTGTGATTTCTAATCTAGTGTACGATAGGTGCAACTGCTTCTATGCCCATAAGGCTGGAGGGGACCATGTGTGATTTCTAATCTAGTGTACGATAGGTGCAACTGCTTCTATGCCCATAAGGCTGGCGGGGCCCTTGTGTGATTTCCATTCTAGGGTATGATAGGTTCAACTGCTTCTATGCCCATAAGGCTGGAGGGGCCCATGTATGATTTCTAATCTAGTTTACGATAGGTGCAACTGCTTCTATGCCCATAAGGCTGGAGGGGCCCATGTGTGATTTCTATTCTAGGGTACGATAGGTGCAACTGCTTCTATCCCCATAAGGCTGGCGGGGCCCATGTGTGATTTCTATTCTAGGGTACGATGGGTGTAACTGCTTCTATGCCCATAAGGCTGGAGGGGCCCATGTGTGATTTCTAATCTAGTGTACGATAGGTGCAACTGCTTCTATGCCCATAAGGCTGGTGGGGCCCATGTGTGATTTCTATTCTAGGGTACGATGGGTACAACTGCTTCTATGTATATATGGTCCAGGGGCCCATGTGCGATTTCTATTCTAGGGTATGATTGTTACAACTGCTTCTATGCCCATAATGTCGGTGGCCCACGTGTGACTTCTAGTCTTCTTCTTCTTGCTCCCCCCCGCTGTTATTTTCTGTTTGAGCCTTCCCAATTACAGAATAAAAATGTCAAAAAATTGATAGAGACAGTTTAAATTTTTTAATCTCAAAAACGGAAGAGGCCTAAATTTTGTTCTATGGGATGTGGTGCCCAGTATTATGTAATATTTTGTATTTTTATATTAGTATTTCAACATGGTATCTAATCATATGGTACATGGTTTCTGGTTTAGAGTCACACTTGAACTTTCAGCCTCTGCATTGTATAAAAGCATCAACAATTTCAACTGTCTACACAACTTGACCTAAAACAACCTGATCTGATGGTGATGCCTATGTTTTGATACCACTCACAATGAAGTTGAATAAATAAGCTACTGAAAAGGCAATTATGATGTCTCACCTTTCATAAGAACAGTAAAATGTAATTGCTAATTGGTTCCTATGGACTACTGCACTCTGCGCATCAACGTATTAAGTAAGCATAATTATCTCATTTGTTCCTATTAGGCTACAGCCATCGTCTACCTCCATCAAACCTCACAAGACCTTTTGTAGCTGGAGGAAATCTTTACCTCCATATCTGCTGAGGAACTACAGGTCCCAGCACTGGTTTTCCATCATACATTGACCAAGCCTGCAATTTAGGCTTTATTACAGAATCTGCTGTCTGCCCTGGAACAATGTACCAAACTTAGTTACAAAAACGAATTCTGTATACTTACACACTGTCAGCGAGAGTGAGTCCTTGGCACAAAATGTTTCAGATCTGTCAAAGATCCACGGACAAACAATAATTTCTTTTTAAAAAGCACCTCGCAATCAAATCCCAGTCCAGCCTCACAAGGCGAGTGTATGTTTTCCCAGTGAAGCAGCTCCAGTTATCGGAATGTGTCCCAGGTCCTGCTGCCTCCGTCAGCACCTTCTCCAGGCTGTCCCAATCTGGCAGCTCTCCACTGCTCACACCAAGTGGTGCTTCGTACCGAAGGGGTGGAGAGAGACGAAGCTGTGTGTGATTACCAGTGCCAGGTCCCTGCTTCGCCCCGATGATGCTTGGAGCTCTAACAACTATCAATATGTATCATCGTTCTCTTTAACATGATGTTCAATAATTCACAAACTATTTAAAGATGCTGCGTAAGACCAAAGAGATGAGCCTTTAGAGATATAACATGAGACATTACTGGCATGAGCTAGAAAGAGGAACAAGAGAGCACAGCAGGACACTACTCCCTACTGAAATAATATTATAGGACTCCTGCTTCTGATAATGGAACAAGGGTGTTTAACTGAGAGGTCAAGCATCATATTGAGTATTAGACATGTGCATTCGTTTTCGTTAGAATGCATTTTCGTCCGAAAATCTGTTTTTTTCGTTATCGTTTTAACAAACGATAACGAAAGCGCAAGGGATGAAAACCGAAAGATCTGACATAAAAAATGCTTTATTTTCGTTTTCATTGCGGTAAAAATTCGATATAGAGAGATTCGACATTATAGGGAAAAGATTCGACATTATAGGGAAAAGATTCAACATTATAGAGAAAATATTCGACACTATAGAAATAATAGATTAGACATTACAGAGATTAGATTTCGATCTATGAGAAAATAGATTCGACATTATTACTAGTCATACAACATTAGAATTCTTGTAGGCGGAATATTCAAATGGAAATGTACGATTTGACGTAAAGATTCGACGTTCCGTCGAATATTCTTTTGACCATTCGACAGAAACCAAGTATTATTGGATTTTCGGATGAAAGCTATTCCCCAACGAAAAACGAAATAAATCAAAACGATTTTCGGGAGTAACTAAATACATTTATTTTCCAAACGAAAACGAAAAAACTAAACAAAATATTCCAGTCTGCACATATCTATTGAGTATTATTATTTTTTTTTCATTACAGCTAGTAATAACAATATGCTATTGGCATGTGTGAAGAGTTTACAGTGTCATTGTAACGTGACTCTGTACTTCCCCAATTTAGGGGAGCGAGGGTAAGGAGCATGTACTTACTTTCCACCAAGTTGCTCTGTTCACCAGCCGGAGTTGAAAAAAACGAATAACTGCCTACCCATTATGCAACATTGAATGCCTGAGCATCCAATCACCAGACCCAGTAAGTGATAGCAGGTCCTTAGCCCCGCCAATGTGCCAACCTAGTATTGTGCAAGGAGGTGGACAGTGCAGCAAAGGAACACATGGGAGGTAGATATGTCCTCTTTACCCTTGCTGCCCTAAAATGGACCTTTGAATTTGCACTAAGGGCAAAGGAATTTGTTCTTTGTTCCAGTGACATACAAGGTCTGCCTGCTAAGCATTTCCAATTTTTAGATTGGCATTTATCCTACACATAACGGAGCGCCACTTGCCAATTACTTATACAGTTGAACCTCGGTTTACAAGCATAATCCGTTCCAGGAGTATGTTCGTAATCCAAAGTACTCGCATATCAAAGCGAGTTTTCCCATTGAAGTCAATGGAAACGAAAATAATTTGTTCCGCATTGACTTCAATGGGATGCAATACTGAATGCGGCCCAGAGGTGGGGGAGCTCCAGAGAGCGCCAAAAATGTCCTAAAAGGCCTGAGAACACTTCGGCTCGTTTCCTGCACCCCGTACCTAAGGCCAAATGAGGTACTGCAGGCCAATGTTTGGCTTTTCTCAGCTTCTGCACCCCCGTACCTCAGGCCAAATGAGGTACTGCAGGCCTATTTAGCTTGAATTCTGCTCATCTTGCGAGTCAACACTCGCAAACCGAGTCAGAATTAAAAAAAAAAGTTTCTCGCAAATCAAAATGCTCTCAAACCAAGTTACTCTTAAACCGAGGTTCCACTGTACCATGAAAAACATTGAAAGTAAACATGGAAAACATGTGTCTGTTACTTACCTTTGGGGTGCCATTAAGAAAAAATGGTGTAGCAATTGTGTTGTGCTTTTTAGCACTTTTTTAGCACGAAATGCAGGCAACACTTGCTTCTGCCTGTGCTTCTGTTACGCCCAGGTGAATGGGGCATCAGTGTCAAAGTTAAATTAAAGCCTAATTTTAATTTGTAGATAATTTTGCAATGCATTTTACTAGAATCAGAATTTGTGTGCCCCTTTTTTTTATTAAAACTAATGAAAGAATAAAATGTATCTACTCAAATATATTTTTTCTATTAACCAACATTGATTAAAGTAGAAAAAAGTGTGCACTTTATACATGTGGATTGTTCTATTCGTTTTTATTTGTGTATATCTTTTGTGCATTCATTGTATTATTAGGTTGTATGATTTTATGCATATGGATTGTCCTACAGAACCACATCATATCTGATTACTCATTAGAGGTCAGGTGTGTTGGTCAACATAGAAAAAAAAAGACAACATCAGCAATAGAAAGTTGCACCAGTTCACACTGGTGCAATGCGCAAACCAGTGCGATTCCTGTGCATCTGACTCGCAGGCAGTTCACACTGCTCTCTGCGAACTGCTGCGAGTGCAATCGAACGTTAAAGACACCCCAAATTGGTTCACAGAACGCAGTAGGAATGTGAAATTGGATCGCATGGGTCTGAACACCCGTGCGATCCGATTCCAGTACAGACCAAAAAAAGAGTCCTGCATAATTTTGGTGCAAATGTGATTTCAGCCATACAAACTGTATGGCTGAATTTGCATCGCACAGACATGAGATGTCTGAGATCGCATTAGTGTGAACCCAGCCTGAAACAATATATGTACAGCATTACTTTGTTATCTTACATCATTGCTGAATCAATAGGCTTATATCAGAAATTGTAAAAATATTCTTGTTCATGGGTGGTGTACAGGTGTATCAGGTAAAGTCAGGGCTTTTTTTCAGAGGGAACGTGGGGGAACTCAGTTCCACCACCTCTGGCTCAGACCCTTTGGTGCCTGCTCACCACAATCACTTGTAAACATAGAAGTCTGGTTTCTGTGTTTACAAGTGACAGCTCTGCACTCTGTGTGTAACCCCCTGAACTCTGCACTCTGTATGTAATGCAATCCTGGTATTTAATGCCCTTTTAAGACCCTTCTACTGTTTCTGAAATTTGAATGGGGTCGTGGTTGAGTTCCTGCACCTATTGTTTTTAGAAAAAAAAGCTCTGGGTAAAGTAGTTAAAATTGTCCATCTGCTGGCCAGTTTTACGATGCAATACTGTATAATCCGCAGTATTTAAAAATTTTAAGTAAAACCCCAACTGTCTCTTTCTGTGAAAAAAAGTAAATGTGGGCCGAGTCTAGTTTTTAAACTTGTCCTGCTGCTGGCCATGCTTATACTAATTTACCATCTGCAGCTTCTTAATTCTTGTGGTAAAACATCTACCGCTAATACATTTCAGCCGATTCTCCCTTATTTAACCACTTAAGGACCGCCTACTGAACATTTACGTCAGCAGAATGGCACGGCTGGGCACATCAACGTATATATATGTTGGTTTCTAGTACCCAGCCGTGGCCGTGACCCGGTCCGAAGCTCCGGGACCGCGGGACTCGCGGACCCGATCGCCGCTGAAGTGCGGCGATCCGTCCCCGGAGCTGAAGAACGGGGAGAGCCGTGTGCTTCACTGTGGCCGCAGCATCGATCACGTCATCCCTGTTATAGGGGGACGTGATCGATGACGTCACACCTACAGCCACACCCCCCTACAGTTGTAAACAGACCCTGTGAACACACATATCCTACAGCGCCCCCTTGTGGTTAACTCCCAAACTGCAACTGTCATTTTCACAGTAAACAATGCAATTTAAATGCATTTTTTGCTGTGAAAATGACAATTGTCCCAAAAATGTGTCAAAATTGTCTGAAGTGTCCGCCATAATGTCGCAGTCACGAAAAAAATCGCTCATCGCCGCTATTAGTAGTAAAAAAAAAAAAATGCAATAAAACTATCCCTTATTTTGTAAACGCTATAAATGTTGTGAAAACTAACCGATAAACTGTTATTGCGATATTTTTTACCAGAAATAGGTAGAAGAATATGTATCGGCCTAAACTGAGGAAAAAATAATTATATATATTTTGGGGGATATTTATTATAGCAAAAAGTAAAAAATATTGCATTTTTTTCAAAATTGTCACTCTATTTTTGTTTATAGCGCAAAAAATAAAAACCGCAGAGGTGATCAAATACCACCAAAAGAAAGCTCTATTTGTGGGGAAAAAAGAATGCCTATTTTGTTTGGGAGCCACGTCACACGACCGCGCAATTGTCAGTTAAAACGACGCAGTGCCGAATCGCAAAAAGGGGCAAGGTCCTTTAGCAGCATTTTGGTCCGGGTCTTAAGTGGTTAAATGGTTTACTGCTGGCCAAATTGACACTGCAGCATTATCTACAGTATATTAATTCTTAATGAAAGTTTGATAGAAATTAGCAACAGCAGGATCATTTTAAATCAGCAAGAAAAGGGACAGCCACAGTGATCTTGAATTTCTATCTGCAAATTGAAATGATTGGAGTCTTGCTGCTGCATGTAAGCCAAGCTACGGTAATTGTAAAAAGAAAAAAAAAATCTATTTCAAAGCCAAATATGTGCTAACAGTCTATGCTGTTGATGAAACTGTTCGTAAAAACTGTACTGTTCTGTAAAACTATATACCACTTGATTTCTGGAAGGTTTTATCCCCTTTCATGATGATTCGTTGCTATTCAGCACTCTGCTACTTTAACTGCCAATTGAACAGTCATGCAACACTGTAGGCAAATTTAATTTTTAGACTTTTTTTTAAACTTTCTTTTGGTGGTATTTGATCACAACTGGGTATTTTATTATATATATATATATATATATATATATATATATATATATATATATATATATATATATATATAGTTATTATTTGTTATTACATAAGTGAAAAAAAAATGAAATTTTTGAAATAAAATTATGTTTTCTACTTTCTGTTATAAAACATATCAAATAAAAAATCAACAAAATAAAATAAAAATAAAATTTCTTCATTACTGTAGGGCCAAAATATATTCTGCTACATGCCTCTGGTAAAAAAAAAAATGTGTTTGTGCAAAAGTTACAGCATCTATAAACTATGGAATATATACTGGAATTTATGCAGGTATAGACGCTATACTGTACTGTAATGGCAGTGATCAGTAACTTATGGTGTGACTGTGATAGGGTGACAATCTGGCACAAACAGGCACTATCTGGCATGGTCACTAACTGACATCGCTACTGACACTAATACAGTGATCATCAATAATACTGTACACTGACACTGTACTAATGACACTAGCTGGGAAAGGTTTAACACAGGAATCTTCAAACTACGGCCCTCCAGTTGTTCAGGAACTACAATTCCCATCATGCCTAGTCATGTCTGCGAATGTCAGATTTTTACAATGCCTCATGGGAAATGTAGTTCCAACACAGCTGGAGGGCCGTAGTTTGAGGACCCATGGTTTAACATCTAGGGGCAATCAAGGGGCTAACTGTGTGCCTAACAATGAGTGATGTGTGCTGTTTTTACTTTACTGTCTGGCTGTTTTTTCTTCCTGCTTTGCAGGGTGAAGAAACAGACAGATTGCAGCTCCCTGTACACAGAGTTCTGTGTTTTTGTGAATACAGGATTCTGATTGGACACAGCTGATCAGCTGATTTAAACCAAGATCATTGACTAAAATCAGCTGCCAAACTCGTGCTGTGTCCAATCACAGCACAGGTCAGCTGGGGGCACCCACATGTGCGCACCAAACCTAGAAGCAAGCCGGCGACATACAGGTACTTTGTCTGGCCTGCCTGTATGCATGCAGTAAATATACTGTGGGCAAATGGAAAGTAGTTCATGCCTCCCAAGTATGTTATTTCCAGGATTTGTGAGTTTTTAATGTTACCTTCAAAACTGCTCTCCTTGGGTAATATCTCCTTTGACCCCCCCCCCCCCCCCCCTACACACACACACACACACACACACACACACAATCTGTTTATTTTTCTATAGTAGTTAACTCTAAAATTACCAGAATTTGACAACAAGATCTGCCTCCCATATCTTTTATTGTGATTCTGGGACAGAATTTACCCATTCCAAGGCTTCTCCGCATGTCATGTGCCCTTTTGTTGTCATTACTTGATCATTTATTTTGTTTTCTATTTCTAGGTTTTTAGAAGAGTGGTACTATACTATTTGCCCTGAAGAAGGATGTCATTTTGAAACATTTGAAATGCGTTGGAAACTGTCTATCATGCTCCTAGCTTTGTCCTGGGGCATGCAGTGACTTACAGTACTTTTCTAAATGATGTTTTTATACTGTATTTTGATACTGTGATATTTAGTATGTCAATGTTTTGTAATAACTATAATTTTTTATGACCTCAGTTGTCACTTACATTTCTGTTGCCCCTAAAATCCCACCTACTTGGAGGTATTAATTTTTTCACTTGATAAAGGGATGATGGCAACTTCATGCCTCTACACATGAGCCAATCTTTTCCAAGGCAATGCTTATCTCTTAAATCCTATCCCCATATCAAATTCTGATCAGAAAGAACATATTGTTTATTACCTTTCTCAAATGGATTTTCAACTTCTATGTAATCTCGATTAACAACTTCTTTGTGCCCAAAAACTATGGTTTTACAGTGCTCAAAGGAAAATAGAAACATGAAAATAAAAAAATGGTTAAAGTATTATTGCTAAACTGTAAATGTAACACAATTTGTCTGTCTGATTGTAAGAGTTTCCGTCACTGACACAAGTGAAGCTTCATGAGCAGACCTTGACACACATCATCCCCATCATGACATGGATGAGAGGAATAATACTGGACTGTTGGTCAATACTGATATATAGGTACACTGTCACAACAAATTAGTTCAAATCTTTTAATGCAGGGGCAATACAGGTACAGGCCATCCAATTAGTTGTTTGATGATGTCATCACTCATTAGCCACTTAATGGCATGCATGTGTCTGAAGCTTCTAGACCTAAAAGTAATTCCTGCTACCTTTTATGTAAACATGTGTGTATATATATATATATATATATATATATATATATATATATACACACTGTATATAGCATATTTATTGGCATATAACACGCACAGGCGTATAACACGCCCCTTACAGTGGATTTCTACCCAAAAGTTGAAACTTTCGCTTATCTGATTGCTACCCCCCCCCCTTCCAGGTGCCACTTTTGACCGCAAGGTCTCTAACATCCACCATCTCTGTGATGTCGTCATGGAGGCGTGGAACGCAGCATACACACAAACGGTTCAAACTGATGAAAACGGACTGAGGTTCGTTTTCATTGGTCTAAACCGATCGTGTGTAGGCCCCATCGATCCGTTATCCTTCGGTCCAAAAACAGATTGCTTGCTTTAAAATTGAACCGATGGATGGCTAACTGATAGGTCAAAACCGGTTGTTAGTACTCACGAGCATCGGTTAAAAAATCTGCGCATGCTTGGAAGCATTCAACTTAGTTTTTTGATCACGTCGTTGTGTTTTACGTCACCGCGTTCTAACACGATCGGTTCATAAACCGATGGTGTGTAGGCACATCAGTCCATCAGTCAGCTTCATTGGTGAACCCTCGGACCGCTCTCATCGGATGGACCGATCGGGTGTACAAGGCTTTAGAAATGGCACAATCGCTGTTTCTAAAGATTTCTAAAGTGTGCCAGCACCATTGTCTATGGCGAATGTGCCATAGACATCGCTGCAGGTAAAGGTTGTTGTAACGGGTTTACAACCACTTTAAAAGCACTGAGTGTAATTTCTGTCTGTTGTTTTGTTCCTTTACTATCAGCATGAATCACTTCTGACAATTTTTCCTGACACCAACAGAAAAATAGGGGACAGAGGAGGGACTTCCAGCAGAATGATAGCCTCAGCTTTGTTCTGTTCTGTGAGCTGTTACATAGTTACAGAGTTAGTCAGGTTGAAAAAACTCCATCTAGTTCAACCATAAAAATAAATAAAAAATAACATCATACAATCCCATGAACTCAATCCTATACCCACAGTTGAAGGGAGTATGTGTGAAGGGGGTGTGTCTCTTTGCTTCAATCAGCTCTCCTCACTGAGCTCTGCAGAGTGTAACTTGAGCTCTCCACCCCCTTTTTTCTGAACCCTCAGACAAGCTTATAAATTTAGCACTTTGAACAGATGTAGAGAAGATGACAGATACAACTTATGCAGAAAAATTAGTTTCATCTCTGTGTATCACCTGAGGATAGTCCCTTCACTGGGTATAGGTAAGGGTTTACAACCACTTTAAATCTAATCCCACCCCTATTCTAAGCTTAATTTATCTACTCTGTAAAAGGAAAAATGCCTATACAGTTGAACCTCGGATTACGAGCATATTCCGTCGAACCGCTCTCATCAGATGGACCGATCGTGTGTACAAGGCTGAAGAGGACTCCAGTGGCAACCTGTGAAGCTCTGGTGAACTCCATGCCCTAAAGGGTTAAGGCAGTGCTGGAAAATATTGGTGGCCACACAAAATATTAACACTTTGGGCCCAATTTGGAAATATTCACTTAGGGGTGTACTCACTTTTGTTGCCAGCGGTTTAGACATTAATGGCTGTGTGTAGAGTTATTTTGAGGGGACAGCAAATTTACACTGTTATACAAGCTGTACACTCACTACTTTACATTGTAGGAAAGTGTCCCTACCACAGAGCTGATTATTCTGTGATTGGCCACAACCAAAGCCGCCTGTCCGAGAGGCAAATTTAAAGCGGAGCTCCACCCTAAAGTGAAGTTCCGCTGATCGGAACCCTCCCCCCTCCGGTGTCACATTTGACACCTTTCAGGGGGGAGGGGGTGCAGGTATTTGCACCCACTTCCGGCCACACAGTCGGGTAAAAGACGGTTTTTTTTCCCACATCCCCCCCCCCCCCCGTTGTGTGCTGGGAACACTCGGCTCCCAGCACACAGCGGGAGCCAATCGGCGGGCGCAGCGCGACTCGCGCATGCGCCGCAGGGAACCGGGCAGTGAAGCCGGAGCGCTTCACTTCCTGGTTCCCTCATCGTGGATGGAGGGGGGAGCAGCAGGGTGACGAGCGATAGCTCATCCTCTGCGGCGGACGCCGCTGGACTCCAGGACAGGTAAGTGTCCTAATATTAAAAGTCAGCAGCTGCAGTATTTGTAGCTGCTGGCTTTTAATATTTTTTTTCAGGGGGACATCTGCTTTAAGTTGCTTTGTAAGTTGCTCAAAGTCACGCTGAAGTCGCCTCCAAATCGCCTTGCAAAGTCGCGCTGTAAGTCGGGTTGCCCTTGTGTGAACCAGCACTTAACCTCTTTGTTTAAATAAATATTTTCTATTATTAAATTAATGACTGTGTAATACATTTTTCTAGCTCTAGGCCTTCAAAGTCTGTTCAGAGGAATTTATCTCTTTTGTGTAATTCATATTGGATGTGGCATTAGATCTAGTAGAACATACCCACCGACGTCCCTCCTTTTGACTAGAGGAATAGAGACATCTGTGTTCATGATTAGCAGGAATCACAGATCTCTCTTCCTCTGCGACAGAACAACGATCTGCCTTGTTTACATAGGCAGACTGCCGTTCTGCCTCCCTACGAATGCTAGCAGGTGACTGGCGGCCATTGTGTGCGCCCCAGACCTAGGAAGAGGAAACCACTCACAGGTATGGTGTTTTGCGCAGCCGGGCCACCCTGCCGCAGTATGGGTGGGCGGTCCGGAAGCAGTTAGGTAAACAAGCTGAAGTTAGAAGCTGATTGGCTACCGTGCACAGCTGCACCAGATTTTGATAAGTAGTAATCTTCTATATTTACTACTGTAAATATTAGTAAAAAGTTTTTAAAGTTTTGAGATTGGAAATTATAAAAGGTAATATGTATCATGTCCAAAGTGAAATAACTTCTACATGTTTGGCTCATAGAAGTTTGCATCTCCCACCTTCCTGAAATAAGACGAGACTTCTTAATTTATGAGATATTTTGAATGTCATGCCTTCATGTTGAAAACCTTTTTGCACAAATCAAATATTCATTTGGGAACTAGATTACCGTACATACTGTATACTAAAAAAATAAAGATATATTCCAGCAGAACTTTAGTGATCCTTGTAATATGCAGAATAGGCTGGATGCTCTAGGCTTTGGAGGCAACATGAATTAATGTGAGAAACATGAAGGCTGCTGAACTCTCTTTTTGAGAATTCTGACCTGGAACAAGTATAAGTATATTTTATACAGCATGCATGTTCTGGAAACCACCAGGGAACTATTGTCTTCATGAAGTGGAACTAAACTTTTTAATCCTTAGGCTCCATGCACACTGAAGCTGATAAAAGCTATAAAAAGTCGGCAGTAGCTTTGCAATATTTTGCAATAGCTTTAATCAGCGTTTTTCAGTGTAGCTTTTAACAGCTTTTTATTATTATTTTTTACTTTTTTCTTTTTTTTGAAAAATTTTTAATGGTTAAAAAAATGCTAAAAAAGCCTTAGGCTCCATGCACACAGAAGCTAAAAAAAATGCCAGTAGCTCTGCAGGGAGCCTTTTAAAGTTTTTTAGCGTTTTTTTTTTTTTTTTTTTTTTGCAATAGCTTTTATTGGCGTTTTTCAGTGTAGCATTTTTTAGCTTTTTTTTTTTCAATTGACAAAAAAAAAAACACAAAAAAAAACACTGGTGCCAGTGATTTTGAGCGTTTTTCTTCATTTTGTGTTTTAATGCCACGTACACACGATCGGTTTGTCTGATGAAAACGGTCTGATGAACCGTTTTCATCAGACGAACCGATTGTGTGTGGCCTCCAACAGTTTTTTATCCATTGGTGAAAAAACTAGGAACTTGTTTTAAAATTATCTGATGGTTAAAAAACTGATAGAAAAAATCGTCTTTGGGGAAAATCCATTGGTTAAAAATCAACACATGCTCAGAATCAAGTCGACGCATGCTCGGAAGCATTGAACTTCATTTTTCTCAGCACGCCGTTGTGTTTTATGTCACCGCGTTCTGACACGATCGTTTTTTTAACTGATGGTGTGTAGGCAAGACTGATGAAAGTCAGCTTCATCGGATATCTAATGAAAAAATCATCAGACCGTTTTCATCAGATGAACCGATCGTGTGTACGGCACTTTGAACGCAAAATTGTTATACACCGATAAATACGGTATATCCAAACAACACGCCTGAGCTCATCTCTTCACCACACACAGCCACAAAGGCAAGAGAATTCTTGTTGGGCTGTGTATGAGGCGGCGTACACACGAGGGGATATGTCCGCTGAAAACGGTCCGATGGACCGTTTCAGCAGACATCTCCGCTCGTGTGTATGGGCTAGCGGACAGATTTCTCCACCCGACAGATTTCAAAGCAAGCTTTGAAATCTATCCGGTGGAATCTGTCCGCCCGACATGTCTGCTGGTTAGTACACTTACCAGCAGACATGTCGGCCCCCACCGCCACCGCGCCGCTGCCGAATGGATTCGGCGCATGCGCGGAAGTGTTTTACTTCCTGGTGCGGTGACGTGGTGGTGACGCGGCGGCGTCAACGTCACCGCCGCGTCACCGCGCCGTCCGGCGGCGGGGAATTTGATCCGATGGTGTGTACACGCCATCGGATCAAACTCCCGATCGGACATATCCGATGGAAATGGTCCGCGGACCGTTTTCATCGGATATGTCCGATCGTCTGTACGCCGCCTTAGTGTTCGAACTAACACCCTTAGACCGAATTTTAATGGTTCAAAGAATTTCAAGTAAAATGGTTGGCCCTTACACATGTTCACTTCATCAAATCTGGCCTTTTTTGAAAAAAAGTTTGGACACCCCTGGTCTAAAGCCTTGTACACATGATCGCACTTCCATCTGACTTTTCTGTGGATTTTTGTTCGAAGGGGCATTGGCCGTGAACTTGGTATGTCTACGCACGGCAGAACATTTTCAGACAACATACACCGAACCACGTGTTTTTTCAGCTCTTTACCGCCACCCTTTGGGCAACTCCTGCTATTGTTGTCTGATGTTTAGCATTGGTTCGGAGCATGCGTGTTTGTACTTTGGATTTTAGTCCGACGGATTTGTGTATACACAATCGGATAATCCGGGTGGAACACATGTTTTGTCGGAAAATTTAAGAGCATGCACAGCCAACATTTGTTGTCGGAAATTCCGACAATTGTCCGATGGAGCATACAGACGGTCGGATTGTCCGACAAAACACATCCGTCGGACAATTGTTGTCGGAATATTCGATCATGTGTATGGGCCTTAATAAATGAAACAATTATTGGTAAAGAAAAGTAGCTGTAGACCAGCCTTTCCCACCCTAGGGATGCTTCAGAGTTGTTAGAAGTTCCTTGAGTAACGAGCAATGACAAATTGATCTCCTACAAACTGCTTAGGGTGTTGAATATAGTAGGGTCGCCATATTTTTTAATTCTTACATAAAAAACATTCTATGTTTTAGCAGACATGCTAACGTATTATTAACTGTAGGTAGAATTATTTTTTACCAAAACCTAAAAATATTTCAAGTGTTTAACCGCTTGCCGACCGCCCGCCGTCATATTACGGCGGGACGGTGGCACTCCTGGGCAAGAGCCCGTAGCTATACGTCCGCTTTAAAGTCTGCAATTGCTCGTTACAGAGCGGGGAACGGGAGCTATGTGTGTAAACACAAAGCTCTCGTTCATGTCAGCGGGGGAAACGCTGATTTTCTGTTCATACAATGTATGAACAGAAGATCAGTGATTTCCCCTAGCGAAGCCACCCCCCCATACAGTTAGAACACACCCAGGAACACACTTAACCCCTTCCCTGCCCCCTAGTGTTAACCCCTTCACTACCAATGGCATTTTTATAGTAATACAATGCATTTTTATAGCATTGATCGCTATAAAAATGCCAATGGCCCCAAAAATGTGTCGAAAGTGTCCGAAGTGCCCGCCATAATGTCGCAGTACTGAAAAAAAATGCTGATCGCCGCCATTACTAGTAAATAAAAAATATTAATAAAAATGCCATAAACGACCCCCTATTTTGTAAATGCTATAACTTTTGCGCAAACCAATCAATAAACGCTTATTGCGATTTTTTTAACAAAAAATATGTAGAAGAATACGTATCGGCCTAAACTAAGGAAAAAAATTTTTTTTATATATTTTTGGGGGATATTTATTATAGCAAAAAGTAAAAAATATTGCATTTTTTTCAATATTGTCGCTCTTTTTTTGTTTATAGCGCAAAAAATAAAAACCGCAGAGATGATCAAATACCACCAAAAGAAAGCTCTATTTGTGGGAAAAAAAGGACGCCAATTTTGTTTGGGAGCCACGTCGCACGACCGCGCAATTGTCAGTTAAAGCGACGCAGTGCCGAATCACAAAAAGTGCTCTGGTCTTTGGACAGCAATATGGTCCGGGGCTAAAGTGGTTAAAAAAAATAAAGAAAACCTATTGTATACTTTCTTTTCTTACAATGCACCAGGACTAGACTTCTCGTGATGTTCAAGGCCAACAGATATCCATTTAGATATGGACTGGAAGGGATGGAAGATGCAGTCTTATAAAACTTTCAGCTATCCAGACCATTATTGCTATCCATCGGAAATTCCGACCGTGTGTATGCTCCATTGGACTATTTTCATGTTCTCCTTTACTCCGATGGAATTCCGTCGGAATTTCCGATGTGATTTTGGCCGATCAAAAGTCCGGCCATGTGTCCAGGGCATTAGTCCCTCACAAATAAGGTTTCCCTAATTGAGAGGTGGTACCTCTAACATTTAGAAGAAGATTTATCTTCCATACATGTCCTCTCTCCCCAATCTGGTGGCTGGGAAGGTGTCCTATTCATCTTATACAGTGTTAGGCTATATTCATAACTCTGCAATTTGGAGTGCTATAACAAATTCCAGTGTGTCTTGAGAAGGGAACTCACTTTCACATTCTTTGGAGCTGTGCTGCCCTTCAGGAACTTTGGCAGAGGGTTACGGATAAAGTGGTTGCGATTGCGGGGGGTTAATACTGTTCTAACGCACCAAATGTGTTTGTTTTTTGCCAACATCCCTGGCTCTACCCCCCCCCCCCCCGAACAGAAACTGTTACATACTCTTTTTAGTGCAGTCCACTGGTCTATTGCCCTGTTCTGGCGCACACCTGGTGTCTCCTGGGACCAGGTACTTAAGCGTATGGCAGCCATTCAGGTCATGGAAAATATCCACCATACCATGATGGATACTGTGCAAATCTACGATCTGAAGTGGAAGACCTGGCCCTCCTGATCTTTGGTTTTTAGAGTTGGCCATTCTTTTCCCTGCCCTTCCCCCCTGGTGTGACTCTAATGCCGCGTACACACGGTCGTTTTTTGCGATGAAAAAAACCGACGTTTTCTGTGAAGTAAAAAACGACGTTTTTGAAACGTCACTTTTCAAAGACAATTTTGCATACACACCATCGTTTTTTCACAAAAAGCGAGGTTACGTTCACCACTCTTTTCCATTGAAGCTCGCTTCATAACTAGCTTCTGGGCATGCGCGGGTTGAAAAACAACGTTTTGAACGACGTTTTTGCTACACACGGTGACTTTTTGTGAAACAAAAAAGTACGTTTTGAAAAACGACACAAAAAATTCAAGCATGTTGGAATTTTTTTTTGCCCACACACAATCAATTTAAATGACGTTTTAAAAAACGTTGTTTTTTTTAATCACAAAAAACGACCGTGTGTACGCGGCATTAGGATACTGAACCATCCCGTTAACCTACTCTTTAGGTTCTCTACAGCATTTAGTGATATTGATTATCCTGGTTATCTTTTTGTTTTTTGTTTTTCTATGTTTTATTGTTTTTTTTCTTGCCCTTTCTCTCCTTCTCTATACTTCTCAGAAATATTGTGGACAAGACAGATTTCTTATTTTCTAGGGAAAGGTCTTCTTTACCCATCCTGTGCTGTCCGGTGCCCTCTGTGGCTGACACCTTATGATACATTTATTGTCTGTAACTCTGTTAAAACTTGTTGTCTCTGAGGTGTGCTTAATATCTGCCTTCTGTCGATATGTACTTGTCCTTTACTTCCTCAATAAACATTTGTATTAAAAAAAAAAAAAAATATCTGGTGTGGTTTCCAGCAAATCGCACCTTCTTTTGGGATGATTGGTAACTAAAATGCATTTGTCATTGTATGGCACCATACGTAATCGAGAAACCACATGAGAAAGTGCAGAGATGTAAATTTAGCCATAATGTTCCCTTGTGTATAAGTGACACATCACACATCATTTCTGGTATGCTAGTATTTTATTTTATTTTTGTATCCATTTGTAGCATTGGCATAACATAAGTAATTAATCTTCTTGCATAAAACACATTTTGTTTTTTCACAGGCATCTCCTGGCTAGGCTCTGAAGTTGTAGTAATCCATCTTTATAACTGCTATCCTGAACCAAATCCACCTCTAAGTTTGTCCTAAATTACAAAATGTCCCATCTTATGTTGTTTGTCTCTAGAATAAACAAGTGTGACAGCTGCCAAAACTGATTTATTTGACAGTTATGTTGTCAAGTGCCATTTGCTGTCTGTCTCCAAGTCTTAGTTCATTATATCAAGGTACCAGCCATATTGCACATAGACTCCCTGTGTTACAATGAGAAAATGGTTTGATATTACCTCTGTCACGTTCATATCTATGACACTGTACCATTTCGTGAAGATGCTGCAGTGCTATTGTTTAATAAGTTGACACTAAGAATAGTGTTCAAAGTGTATTAACCACTTAAGACCCGGACCATTATGCAGGTTAAAGAGGTTGTAAAGGTTTGTCTTTTATTTTCTAAATAGGTCCCTTTAAGCTAGTGCATTGTTGGTTCACTTACCTTTTCCTTCCATTTCCCTTCTAAATGTTTTTTTTCTTTGTTTTAATTTCCCACTTCCTGTTTCTCCTCAGTAAGCATTCCACCATCATCCGAGCAGTGAAAAGTCACTTAAAACAGCTTAAGCCCCGTACACACGGCCGAGGTTCTCGGCAGAAACCAGCGAGAACCTCTCTGGGAGCCGCATTCTGCCGAGAACCTCGGCCGTGTGTGCGAGCCCCGCCCGTCGGGAAACCCGTCGAGCAAATAGAGAACAGGTTCTCTATTTGCTCGACGGCCCGTCGGGATGAATGGCTGGTTGCCTTTCCCGACGGGCGGGTCGCCGAATCTGACGGCCGGCAGAGAACCTCGACGGGAGGAACGATGTGTTCCGCCCGTCGAGTTTCTCTGCCGTGTGTACGGGGCATCACTGAAGACCTTATTGAGGAGGAACAGGAAGTGAGAAATTCAGACAAAGAAAACGAAGAAAAAAAACATTTAGAAGGGAAATGAAAGGAAAAGGTAAGTGAACCAACAATGCACTAGCTTAAAGTGGATGTAAACCCCAAATTGTATTTTTTTTTTTTTTATGTCACAATGCAGAGTATAAGATTTTCTATCATCTGTGCCCAGTCTTGCCACACAGAGTTAATCCAGATCTGATCAATCCTCTTTTATTGTTCAGTGAAAATTAACAGACTTCCAGATAAAAACCTGTCTAAATAAAAAGTCAGTTTCTCTCTCCTTGCTTTGAGTGACAGGTTATTTACATATCTAGCTTGGACATGTTTATCATATGTTATGTTATGTTTATCATAATATGAGGTGATCCACAGTATAAAAAGTGAGAAATCCACTCCTCCCCCACAAAACACATCCTGGTATTATACAATGAACTATGGATCACCTTATATTATGATAAACATAACATAACATATGATAAACATGTCCAAGCTAGATATGTAAATAACCTGTCACTCAAAGCAAGGAGAGAGAAACAGACTTTGGCCCAGATTCAGATAGAATTAGACTATCGTAGAGTATCAGAAATACACTACGCTGCCGTTTTTTACCTGGCTCTACGTGGAATCCAGGTAGATTTTGTCCAGTAAACGACGGCGGCGTAGTGTATTTCTCCCGTCGCAATCCATCTGCGCGAGTAGGGGGCGTGAAGCATTTAAAATAGGCGCGTTCCCGCGGCGATCGAACTGCGCATGCTCCGTTCGCAAATTTCCCACCGTGCATTGCGCGAAAACACGTCGTTACGTCATTCGTTGTTTGAGTAGCGTCGTTTACGGACAATCCTAGTCCCGAACGAGTTACGTAAAAAAAAATTTGATGCGTGAACGACGGCCATACTTAACATGGGCTACGTACCGTTAGACCAGCAAAAAGCTGGTCTAACAGTACGTAAAAAAAAATAGACGAAAGCGATTGCGAAGACCACTCGTATCTTCGTGGATCGCCGTAAAAACACATTTGCATATCCCGACGCATCAAAACGACGCGAACTCCTCCCAGCGGCCGCAAAAATAATGCAGCGTAGATCCGAAGGCTTACGAAGACGTAAGCCTCTCGGATCGAAGCCCGAAGCCGCCGTATCATGGTTTGAGGATTCAAACTAGTGATACGGCGCGCGAAATTTGAAATTACTCCTGTCTAACACCAGTTAGACAGGCGTAATTGCTTTCTGAATCTGGGCCTATATATTTAGACAGGTTTTTATCTGGATGTCTGTTAATTTTCACTGAGCAATAAAGGAGTATTGATCAGAACTGGATTAACTCTGTGTGGCAAGACTGGGCACAGATGATAGGAAATCTTATACTCTACATTGTGACATCAAATAATAATACAATTTTGGGTTTACATCCACTTTAAAGGAACCTATTTAGAAAATAAAAAACAAACCTTTACAACCCCTTCAAGGACCTTCCCCCTTTTTTTGCGATTCGACACTGTGTCGCTTTAACTGACAATTGCGCGGTCGTGCGGCGTGGCTCCCAAACAAAATTGGCGTCCTTTTTTTCCCCACAAATAGAGCTTTCTTTTGGTGGTATTTGATCACCTCTGCGTTTGTTTGTTTTTTGTGCATAGTGTAGGATTTTACACTATGTGGAGCACTTTGTTTCTTTGAGAAATGGTCACATTTGATTTGGTGCCAAGGAGTTATCCCGTGCAGAAGACATCTGGATCAGGAGAAGGGCCTGGGCTGGGTTAAAGGCACAAGCGCATTTGATCCCTTGTAACGAGGGATTATTTGGAGCTGGTAAAAGAGCAATTCTGCTGATTGGTGACGGCACTGAGTTTTAAGAATCACTATGGTGGTGGACAGTGCAGAACATGGGTCTTCAAACTACGACCCTCCAGTTGTTCAGGAAGTACAATTCTCATCATGCCTATTCATGTCTGTGAATGTCAATGTGTTACAATGCCTCATGGGATGTGTAGTTCTACAAAAGCTGGAGGGCCGTAGTTTGAGAATCCCTGGTGTAGAATGACATCAGGATCCATATATCACATCACTTGTGGACTTTTTTTAACTATTTGTATCACACTTGTTTTATGTACATATTGGATTAGCGCAACCTATATATTTTTTTTATGTCTTTAAAGTAAGCTTGTATTGCTCTCAAATGATATAACTAAGATTATTTGTACTTGAACCACCACGGACTGCAACCAGGGGCCTGAAAGTGTAATGTATTTACATAGGAATAGGCAAACCTTCCAGTCTTATGTGCATGGTTGGAGACGGGAATGGGCATGCTGTGTCTACACAAATCCACAGGTTTGGGGGCACACCACAGTTGGTAGAAGCTATCAGCAGGGGAGGGCTGGCAGGGGGGCATGGTGGAAATCTCCCCCCAGGCTGGTGACACTATGCACAGCCACCAGCCGCCACTACCAAATGCTGTTTTTGCAGAGCAGGAATATGCCTGATCAAGCTCTGTTAACACAGGTCACGGACACTGCTCACCTCCCACTGTGCAGCCATGACTGTGTCAGCTCCGAGGTAGATGGCTGCAGAGCTGAGCTATGTCTCATCTCACACATAGCTCAGCCTCAGCGCACACCAGCTCTGACATCCCCTTCTCTCTCTGCACAGACACGCCGACTCTGATGTAAGGGGGGCCTCTGTGCCGACTCTGATGTAAGGGGGGCCTCTGTGCCGACTCTGATGTAAGGGGGGCCTTTGTGCCGACTCTGATGTAAGGGGGGCCTCTGTGCCGACTCTGATGTAAGGGGGGCCTCTGTGCCGACTCTGATGTAAGGGGGGCCTCTGTGCCGACTCTGATGTAAGGGGGGCCTCTGTGCCGACTCTGATGTAAGGGGGGCCTCTGTGCCGACTCTGATGTAAGGGGGGCCTCTGTGCCGACTCTGATGTAAGGGGGGCCTCTGTGCCGACTCTGATGTAAGGGGGGCCTCTGTGCCGACTCTGATGTAAGGGGGGCCTCTGTGCCGACTCTGATGTAAGGGGGGCCTCTGTGCCGACTCTGATGTAAGGGGGGCCTCTGTGCAGACTCTGAGGTAAGGGGGCCTCTGTGCAGACTCTGAGGTAAGGGGGCCTCTGTGCAGACTCTGAGGTAAGGGGGCCTCTGTGCAGACTCTTGTGATCGTGAAAATCTTAGACTGTTTTCCTCGATCCATCACTATTCCACGCTCTATGGGCCACTTGACTGGACTTGCCCCCCAGGCCTAAGGCTGCCAGCCCTCCCCTGGCTATCAGCCCTCCAGTTGGTAATCGTAAGAGACTGGTGGCATTCCTAAAGAAAATGTTAAGTATAAGAGATTGATCATATAATATTTTATCCCCCACCCACTCTGTTCTTCCTTACTGTGTGCTTTCCATCTACAAACATTATATGTACTCTGTAAAGATGTAACTTTTAGAAACAGATTTAATAGCTAAAGGGGAATTGTAATTGTTATAAAGCATTAGAAAGCCAAAGCAGGATGAGCCGTCCATCTCTGCATTTCCTGCGCTCTGTGGCATTACCTAAGATCCCTAATGCTGTTTTATGTCTGCTTGCTATATTGATACACTAATAACTAGACCGGCCTCTCACCGAGTGCCACGACTTTCTCTGCCTAGAACAGAGCAGCCTACATCACTTAATATATCTGTGCTGTCCCAGAAAGATTTAGCCAGCACCAATGTCCATTCCCTGGTGTTTATCTGTACTGTCTGTTTGTCAAACTATTTGTCTGTCCACATCTCATGTCACAGTCTGGATGACTTGTAGCTAACAGCAGCAGGTCCTATCATATTAGCTGAATAAACTCCTTCATTCAATTTATCATTCACCATTAACACTAGCAGGGGCAGACTGACAACTCATGGGGCCCCCGGACAATAGGATATTATGGGGCCCCTCGTCAATAGAAGATTATGGGGCCCCCCGGGCAATAGGAGATTATGGGGCTCCCGGGCAATAGGAGATTATGGGGCCCCCGGGCAATAGGAGATTATGGGGCCCCCGGGCAATAGGTGATTATGTGGCCCCCGGGCAATAGGAGATTATGGGGCCCCCGGGCAATAGGAGATTATGGGGCCCACGGGCAATAGGAGATTATGGGGCCCCCGGGCAATAGGAGATTATGGGGCCCCCGGGCAATAGGAGATTATGTGGCCCCCGGGCAATAGGAGATTATGGGGCCCCCGGGCAATAGGAGATTATGGGGCCCCCGGGCAATAGGAGATTATGGGGCCACCGGCCAATAGGAGATTATGGGGCCCCCAGTAATAGGAGATTAAGGGGACCCCAGGCAATAGGAGATTATGGGGCCCCCAGGCAATAGGAGATTATGGGGCCACCGGCCAATAGGAGATTATGGGGCCCCCAGTAATAGGAGATTAAGGGGACCCCAGGCAATAGGAGATTATGGGGCCACCGGGCAATAGGAGATTATGGGGCCACCGGGCAATAGGAGATTATGGGGCCCCAGGGCAATATGAGAAGATTATGGGGCCCCCGGCCAATAGGAGATTATGGGGCCCCCAGGCAATAGGAGATTATGGGGGCCCCAAGCAATAGGAGATTATGGGTCCACACAGTATACACACACATACAGTATACACACACAGTATACATACACACAGAATACACATACACACACTGAAAATGTACAGTTGAGGCGGGGCAATTATAATCTTATTTTATTTTTTTTAAACACAGATTTTTACATACTGTTCCTGGTTTTACTGAAGCTGGCAATCCTGATGGGGCCCCCTACTGGTATGGGGCAGTGCCCGAGTGCCCAAATGGTCAGTCCGCCCCTGAACTAAATGGCGACAAAAATACCTTTGGTTCTTCTCACAGATATACATGGGTAATTTACTAAAATCTTTTGAACAGCTCATCGCTGAATTTTCACTGCCCTCAAAATGTTTTTACCAATGCCTCCAACTCAGGAATGCTCTGCAGACACACAAAAAAACACTTTCTCTGTCAGTGACTACCTCTCCTCTGCTGCTGGAGATCGTTCAAGCGGATGTAAGGAAGGGTTTAATATCTAAAATATATGCAACTCTATTGTCCTCTATCCAAGATCTGTCTTCTTTGAAGTGTAGAGCAAAATGGGTGGCGAACATTGGGGACATTGACGGGGACCAGTGGGATATTGCCTTGGAATCAATCCCAGCCATTTCTATCTCGGCGTCACATAGGCTGTCACAGCTATTTATATTACACAGGTCTTATCGGACGCCCGAGTGACTGTATGACTGGGGGATAAAAGATTCTCCTCTATGCCCGAAATGTAAAGCACAACTAGGCGACTTTATACACATGATCTGGAGATGCCCAAAACGTAATCGTTTCTGGACTGAAGTCATGCAATATATTTCTAGCCTGGCCCAGGTACCTGTCCCCAATAACCCACTTAGGATGTTTGCTAGGAGACATAGACAAGGAAATGTACCAGAGGGGAATGTAACTTATGATCACTAGACTATTGCACCTGGCGAGGAAACATATTGCTAGATACTGGATGGAGGCTACAATACCCTCAGGGAATCAATAGATATCATATGTTAACTCTCTCCTCCTCAGGGAACAACTGGCCTACCGACACAGAAATGCAGCCTTAAAGGAGTTGTAAAGGTTCATTTTTTATTCTCTAAAATGGTTCCTTTAAGCTAGTGCACTGTTGGTTCACTTACCTTTTCCTTCCATTTCCCTTCTAAATGTTTTTTTTATTTGTCTCAATTTCTCACTTTCTTTTTCACCTCAGTACGCTTGCCCCCATCGTTCGAGCTGTTCTGGATGGGGGTTAGTTAGTGTGCTCGCCCCCTCCCTTGGCATTGTATCCCTGTAAACACACTGTCTCCCCGCAGGGATGTAGTCCCAAGGGAGGGGGTGAACACGCCGACTAACCCCCAGCCAGAATGGCTCGGATGATGGGGGCAAGCTTACTGAGGAGGAACAGAAAGTGAGAGATTCAGACAAAGAAAAAAAAACATTTAGAAGGGAAATCGAAGGAAAAGGTAAGTGAACCAACAATGCACTAGCTTAAAGGAACCTATTTAGAAAATTAAAACAAACCTTTACCACCCCTTTAAAGTTTGACGCAGTTGGTGATCGATAGGTTACTGAGATCTTGAAACACCAAGAGTCAGGAAGAGAGCGAAGAGAACAAATGTTACTACCTGTCTTTTTTTTTTCTTTTTTTCTTTTGTGTGTGTATTTAAAGATGCTCGGACTAATCAAATACAAAAGCTAAAACAAAGGGCCAGATTCTCAGAGGCGCTACGACAGAGTATCTCAGATACCCCGTCGTATCGCCGTTTTTTTTGGCTCGTATCTATGCAAGTGATTCTTAGCATCGCTTTGGCATAGATACGCTTGAACATCCGACAAGTGTAATACCATTACACTTGCGGATCGTAGTCGTAGTTGTAATGACAACTCCGGCCACTAGGTGGCCTTTACGTTGTTTTACTCATTTGCCTATGCATATGAGGCTACTACGCCGATTCCCGATCGCTTTTACGCCGCACCGTCGTCGCGTACGTCGTTTTCGTTCGCGTAAGGTTACCCCTGCTTCTATGAGGAGTAACCTTACGAAGTACCGTCGGATGCCATGTTAAGTATGGCGTCGGGTCAGCGTCGGCTTTTTCCGCCGCTTACGTCGTTCGCGAATAGGGAGTTGCGTAAATGACGATCACGTCGTTTTGACGTCGGTTTCAACAACGCTTTCCGAAGTGAGCTGGAGCATGCGCACTGGGCTTTTTCCCCGGCCGTTGCTTAATTTAAATACAAGCCGCCCCATTTGAATTACGCGGGCTTACGCTGGGCCATTTTCGCTACACCAACGCAAACTACGGAGCAAATGCTTAGGGAATACGACACTTGCTCTAGTACGATGCGGCGGCGTAGTGTAAATGGCTTACGCTACGTCGGCTAATTTCTTAGAGAATCTGGCCCAAAGTGTTTCCTACTATTCTATCAGATATAGAACCGAGTACTAGTTCACAAGTTGTTTGGACAATGTTGACTATCTTACATGAGTGGTGACCTGTGGATGTTGGATGTATATTTTGTACGGTTGTAATGTCACTTCATGCATTGGCTCAATAAAAAAAAGTTTTGATTAAAATATATATATATATATATATATATATATATATATATATATATATATATATATATATTATATATATTATATATATTATATATATATATATATATATATATATATATATATATATATTCCTGTTTATGTTTTCAATTTAGATTTATCATGTATTAGCTGTGAATAGGTTCACAAAAAGCAAAACCTGAAAAGCAAAAGCTGATATTTCTTGATGTTTTTACTTTGTAGAAGATTTAAGGCTTTATGTACACGGGACGTCGTTCAACCTCTCCTGAACGATTTAACTTAACAGGTAGAAAGGGGCATTTAGTCTCGTTTACATGCCGCGTTTAGCCGCGTTTGCGTCTAGAAGCATTTTAAAAAGGATAAAAAAAGTTTTGTTAAAATGAAAAACATTGGTAAAAACAAAACGCTGCTAAACGCGAGTTGCCGCGTTTAGCCGCGTTTGGCACTTAAACTGCCTCTAAACACAGCTTCTGAACGCATTTTTTTGGAGTTCAAGAAAAAGCCTCTAAACGCAACTGCCTATAAACGACTATAAACAAACCAGTGTACATGTGATAACACAGAGGAGAGTTCAGGTGAAATTGAAAAAAAATGCCCAACTGCTCCTCAACGTCTGTTTACCAGCAGCAGTGTACATGAGGCCTAATACAAATGGTGTTTTAGCCCAGGAGTTCTGAATATCCCACATATTTCTCTTATCTTTTGATAGGTGGGAACAGGCAGCACTCCTATACCAGACCCGGGCCTCATCAGGTCAGTTGGGAGGCCCACGTCCAGCTCGAAGCGTACTTCCACCTTCCTCCACAAGGGATTGGCAGTGGTGGAAGGGGAAGGGCATATGGTCTGTGATGTGTTTGGATTCTTCACAGTGAAAATCACTGGCGCAGGTGCATTATGGGACAGTATTTTAGGATGGTATATTCTTCAGTATTTGTTGCTGGATGTCACTTTTTTTATTCCTCTTTTGGGGGTGGAGGGGAACTGTATGGGGCCCCATGATTTCTAACGCTGGCCCTGTTTTGTGGTTGCATGCAAGGGAATGTGGTGATGCGTTGCAGCCATTATCTCTGCCTCCTCTGCTTGGATCAGTTTTACCAGTAGGCGCATTAGGCATATGCAAAGACAGAGGACAAACATTTCCTATATATGTATCAGCTGCTGATTTTATTTCCCCTGGTAAATAGAAATATAGTAATCTCATACAAATGCACATTAGACACATACACTTTAGAAATAATGGAGCTATTTAAATGAGTAGCAAATCATTTCCAGGAACTACATTACAGGAAAATTCCAGTTAAATGTTGGTAAATTGATATTAAAGGTAAAAAAATTGAGATTATATATATATATATATATATATATATATATATATATATCAGACAAGTTATACTTACCTGCTCTTTGGAATGGTTTTGAATAGAGAGGTTCTGATCCTCCACTTCTCGTGTCCCCCACCGACACTCCTGGCTCCTTCCCCCTGCGGAGTGCCCCCATAGTAAGCCACTTGCTATGGGGTCACGCGTGCATGCCTGATGCCTAGCCCTGCTCTGTGTGTCCATAAGACTCAAGGAAGGGGCTCAGCCCTGCCTCTCGCTCCCTCCTCATTGTCTGTGATTGACAGCAGTAGGAGCCAAAGGCTCTGAGCCAAAGAGGAGGCAGAAAGTCGGGAGAGCAGCTGCTCTCATGCACATCACAGGATCGAGATCTGGCTCAGGTAAGTATTATGGGGGCTGGGGGGGAACTGCCTACTGAAAGTTTTACCTTTCTACATAGAATGCAGGAAGGTAAAAAACCTTCAGCCTTTAGAACCACTTTAGCTACTAATAGCTGCACGCTCTATTCAATGCAAGGTAAGGATTATTAAAAACAAGAAAATATTCTGTATAAAAGGAGATGATCTTAGCAGAGATTTTGCTTTGGGTCCTAGTGGTTGTGTGTCTACCAGTGGTAGCCCAACACATAAGCACACCGGACTACTGATCCTATCTCCAACCAATTCTATGAGCTGGCTTAGATTTTGGACTGGCAAGCATGGCATTCTGCTTGCTTAGTTAGACCCCACTGCAAGAACACCGGCCATACCACCAGCTGCTATAGAACTGTTGAGTGCTTGGCATAACTTACTACACAATCAGCGCTACAGAGGCATTTCAGCTCATGACACAGACTTGGTATTGCTAACCGTCCGCTCAAATGAACTATACAAAATACTGTATGGGTACCAAGAAAATACACTATTTACTGAATACACAAATGTTTGATCAATAAGTGACACAGAACAATGGCTCGCATTTGATTTTTAATTTTTTTTAATTTTTTTTTGAGAATGTATATCATCTAAAACCCTGGCAATTATGGAAACATGTTAAAATATTTAAAGGGAGCTACTAATCTGCAATGCATTGTGCAGTTCTAACTGTGAAAGATAACATGCTCATCCTAAGTAAACATACACACTCTGTGATAAACGTATACTATATAGTGTTGAGCAGAATATGCCATATTCGATTTCGCGATATATCTCGAATATATAGTCGAATATTCGAGATATATTCGCTAAATGCGAATATTCGCAATATTTTTTGGAAATGAAATGATTGCGAAATTTCGCTATTGCGAATGCGAAATTTCGAGAAATGCGGAAGGAGCACTTTGATTGGCTCAGAATATTTGTGATATTTTATAATACAAAATAATTGCGAAATTTCGAGAAATGCCGAATGGAGCACTCTGATTGGCTCAGAATATTCGTGATATATTACAATACAAAATAATTGCGAATATTCGGCAAATGCGGAAGGAGCACTCTGATTGGCTCAGAATATTCGTGATATATTACAATACAAAATAATTGCGAATATTCGGCAAATGCGGAAGGAGCACTCTGATTGGCTCAGAATATTTGTGATATATTACAATACAAAATAATTGCGAAATTTCGAGAAATGCGGAATGGAGCACTCTGATTGGCTCAGAATATTCGTGATATTTTATAATACAAAATAATTGCGAAATTTCGAGAAATGCGGAATGGAGCACTCTGATTGGCTCAGAATATTCGTGATATTTCACAATACCAAATAATTGCGAAATTTCGAGAAATGCGGAATGGAGCACTCTGATTGGCTCAGAATATTCGTGATATATTACAATACAAAATAATTGCGAATATTCGGCAATATAAAACGATCGCTTCAGCTACTCGGCCCAGGGTCTCTATTCATAACAGCAATGCTTTTAGACATCGAAGGAGATCACTAGGATGTGATCTGTTTTAAAAATGAAACTGAAATAATCGCTCTGAGGTGGAAGATAGGGCGGAGAAAATAATCGCGCGATATCGCTATTGCCGAATAATCGCATTGCGATTTTTCGGCAATATAAAATGATCGCTGCAGCTACTCGGCCCAAGGTCTCTAATCATACCAGCAATGCTTTTAGACGTCGATGGGGATCTCTAGGATGTGATCTGTTCTAAAAAAAAAATTGAAAAAATACGAATATTCGAAACAGCGAATATTCACCGCGAAATTCGGAATATATCGCGAATACTCGAATATGCCATATTCGAGCCGAATATTCGCAATACGAATATTCGTGAGCAACACTAATACTATATATTACAGGATTTCATTTCTGTTTTGCAGAGTGATGACACATTTAACTAATATTAGACTTCATACATAAAAAGACAACATTCAAAGGAAATCTGTTCTAGGAAACCCAGAGTAGTGACATTTGGATACCTGCAACAATACAGGCAGCCTTTTTCATTCACTAGGAAGACATATTTTCTGAATGCGTACCTACAATCACAGAAGCCTTTATAGTACTTCAGAAGGACTCCAACAAATTGTACCAGAATGTCAACATAGTACGAGTTATTTGTAGACATTCAGTTATAATAAGCAAACTGATAGAAGATAATATTATATACATATAGGGGGAGATTTACTAATGGCCCATACACACGTTCCGAATATCGGACGAAAACGATCGTCCGATGATGGATCGTACGATTTTCGGATCGTGTGTACACTACTTTCGAGAGCCGATCACGACCGTTCATCCGATATTTTTCGATCGGACATGCGCAAAAAATTTCCTTTAGTCAGTACAGCCGTCGTCCGACAATACAATACAAATACATTACAACACGTGACATCACTTCCGATCTTTTTTTTCTGTCGTACGAGAATTTTCGTGAGTTTAATAACCTATTTTATTTTACTTGCGATTATTAAGCGAAAAAAGTCGTACGATCCATCGGCCGATATTCGGATCGGTGTATGGGCCATAAGACTGGTGCACACAAAATCTGGTGCAGCTGGGCATAGTAACCAATCAGCTTTCAGGTTTAATTGTCAAAGCTTAAAGGGGTTGTAAAGGTTCTATAAGCTAGTGCATTGTTCGTTTACTTACCTTTTCCTTTGATTTCCCTTCTAAATGTTTTTTTTTCTTTGTTTGAATTTCTCACTTCCTGTTTCTCCTCAGTAAGCTTTCCACCATCATCTGAGTGGTGGAAAGTCATTTAGAACAGCTTACTGAAAACCTTACTGAGGAGGAACAGGAAGTGAGAAATTCAGACAAAGAAAACAAAGAAAAAAAACATTTAGAAGGGAAATTGAAGGAAAAGGTAAGTGAACCAACAATTAGGGTTTTCCCGATACCACTTTTTTAGGACCGATACTTTTTTCAAGTACTCGCCGATACCGAATACCGATACTTTTTTTCAAATGTGTCCCCAAATGCAGCCATGTCCCGCCACAAATGCAGCCATGTCCCCCCACATATGCAGCCATGTCCCCCCACAAATGCAGCCATGTCCCCCCACAAATGCAGCCATGTCCCCCCACAAATGCAGCCATGTCCCCCCACATATGCAGCCATGTCCCCCCACATATGCAGCCATGTCCCCCCACATATGCAGCCATGTCCCCCCACATATGCAGCCATGTCCCCCCACAAATGCAGCCATGTCCCCCCACAAATGCAGCCACGTCCCCCCACAAATGCAGCCATGTCCCCCCACATATGCAGCCATATCCCCCATATATGCAGCCAGCGGTGGGGGGGTGGGGGGTTAGTATCGGATGAGGCATCGGGGGCATTTGCTCAGTATCGGTCCCGATACTGGTATTGGTATCGGAACAACCCTACCAACAATGCACTAGTTTAAAGGAACCTATTTATAAAATAAAAAACAAACCTTTACAACCCGTTAGAAGCTGATTGGTTTCTCTGCACTGCTGCACCATTTTGTGTGTACCGGTTTTAGTAAATCTCCCCCATAGTTTTTTTTTACATTGCTAACACATACAAATTACAAAAAATGCCAACACACCACCAAATATTCATATATCATCATAACCAAAATTCACACTCTGTCAGCCAGACTGTTAGTTCTGTAAGTTAAAACTGGCTTTCAAGGATGATTTTATTAAATAATTTTTAATAAAAGGGTAATATACCATTGAAACTTCCTCTTTTCTATGAGAAGTATTTTATCAGATTGATGGGAAGAACCGATAGTCCAAGATCTTTGATATTTGTGTTCCAGCTACATTTATTAAACTGGTGCATGCTGTGAGGTCCTGCAATTTGGTGAGTTTTCACTTGGAGATTGCGTTACTTTGTCTGCACCATAGTGATTGTTGGAACCCGGTTACATAGTTGGAGGTTGCAGTGTCTTTCCTTTTATTTGGTGGACTTTACAGTCTCGCTTTTGACACTGGAAGTTCATTTAGACAACACATTCTGCCACCCCTTTCCTCAACCTTATATAAAGCCCCGTACACACGATCAGAAAAAGTCAGACCGTGTGTATGCCCCATCTGAGAAATTCAATCGGAAATTCCGATGAATTCCATCAGAGTTTAGATATAGAACATTTTCTATTTAACTCCGATGGAATTCTGTCAGAATTCTGATGTGCTTTTGGCCGGGCAAAAGCCAGATTGTGTGTACGCGGCATAAGAGGCCTCAGGCCTGTTGATTAGGCGCTTATCCACCAAGTACTGATTGAAGGGAGAAAGAGGAGAAGTCTCATATGCCTCCACAAAAGCACCAAGCTTTTTACCAAACTGGTGGTGTATTAGACAGCAGATCAGTACAATCATGGTAAGAGCAGCCAATGTATGGTGTAGGTTTGGACTGAGAGATATCCAAGTATAATGATATTGACAGACTTACCATAAGGCTCGGTTCACACTGCCATGACTTGAAAGTCGTGCAACTTACGGTGAGACTTTGCCAGGAGACTTCCTGGTGACTTGAGTACTACTTTGAGGCACAAGTCTAATAGAAGTCTCCTTAAAGTAGTACAGGAACCCTTTCTAAAGTTGGAGCAACCTCAGTAGTGTTTATTAAGACAGCTGTCATTGAATAACATGGGATTTTTACATGTCACATGACTTTGAATCCCAAGTCGCAGCAGTGTGAACCAAGCCCTAGGAGGTTTTCCACCTTTACAAATAATGCATGCTCTTTTGGACAAACCCACTGTGGCCACAAACCCACTCTGGCCACTACTGAAAATGTATCTGGAAAAAGTTTCTGCTTGGCCAGAAATATTTTTATTATTGTATTAAATAAAAAAAAATTGTAGTTTAGCCACTAGAGAGCTCACTAAATGGTTCAGAGTGTTTACTCTCGTTTAACAGCTATTGGGATACAAGGAACACATGGTATTCTCTGTTTTCAATTAGTTAAACAACTCATAGACATACATATGAAAATAACTCCGGCTCCAGGTGAAATGAGTGTGCCTGATGGGACCTCCAAACGAGTGCTAGCCCCAGGCCCGCCTCTGTGGGTATAAGTCAAGGTAAAGAAGAAATGGCTGCACATCAGGTAGATTGTAAATGCCATTTATTCAATCAAGGCGACACCAGGGGACACCAGAGCATAATCTTGTAGACATTCTTCACACTGTACACAAGTGCCTAATCATTACGTGATGATTAAGCACTTTTGTACAATGTGAAACGCGTCTACACGATTATGTGTTGTGTCCCCTGGTGTCACCTTGATTGAATAAACGGCATTTGGAATCTACCCAATGTGCAGCCAACTCATAGACATACACTATAAGAAGAAACGGCTAAGCTAGTCCTGCAGTTCAAGTACGTTCTTGTATACAGCAATACGGCTTTACTTTTATGGAGAATATTAGGTCATGTCTTACACAGCATGAAACAGGAACTGAACAACAAACAAGTGCATAGTGAGGAAAGCAAACTCTTCCTCGCATTACATTACCATAGAATACATATCATAACACTGCAGTGCCACCTGCTGGATAGAAAAGTATAATGCATATATATCTATTGTCAGTTTATATAAGCAACTAGGCTGTTGTACATCCAACAGTACCATAGCTTGTATAAGTAATGAGAAAATATGACACCCTTATACGCATCTATTCTTACAAATTATACATAAAAACAATGTTGCAAAAGATTTAAATATACTGATACAATTTTCCATCAATATGTCTCTTTTATAAATTTATCTGAAAAGAGTAGACTATACATGTCTTTAAATTTTCAGGTACCATGCCAGCATTAGGATCTGTATAGATAGAAATAGGAAAGCGTTTACTGCTGACTTGTTTTTAAAGTAGCAGGCTCCAAGGGTGTCCTCCCCCACAAAGTCAGCAAAGTCAGCTCCACATTTTCATCCTCACAGGCCAATTTTAAAAATATTATCTTGTTATTAACGATATGCAAAAATCCCACAATGAAAAGAAGTGATTTGTGAAAATCATTATGCAGGCCATAAATGAGAAAGCAGAAGATGGTTTCTGGTTTCCAGAAGCTTAAATCACAGATATGATAATTGTGATGTGTTAAATTCCCCAGTGTTCACCTTGTGTATAATCCCTTCCCTCTGGTGCCTGGAGTTGGTGTTTGATTATCTGTGTTCTTTTTTTAGCAGTTGTTTATTGTTCGTTTGCCTAGTTAATGGCTGGACTGGCAGAACGCTGGTGACGTGCTCTGTAGCCTAGAATCTGAATAGCAACCTGTTACTACAGAACAGACCACAGTACATTTAGTATACGGTCACATCAGCTATACCACTACCTAGAGCAACACTAAAGCAATGTTCCTATGTATTGCTGCAATTTACAGAAATTATAGAATTACTGTCTTTAGTATTTTTCTTGTTAGGAAAATAAGCTGCAGTCAATAAAAGGTGTGAATTGCAGTGATTTCAGCAGTTTATACCTCCATCTCTGAACCATCGGCGGTGCGTAAATATAACTATTGTTGCCGCTGCCGCCCACTATTCAGGTGTCCGGCCCCCTGTTAAGCGCCGGACATGTGAATAACAGCGGTGGGTGTGTTTTGAAAGTGCCTGAATAGAGCCAGAGGCTCTAATAGGCTTCTTCTAATCGGCTTCCAAATGGTTAAATAGCGGGCGCACGGCTGTGCATTCCCTGTTTAAACCATGCTGCGTTAGGGAATCGCTTCTCTAACACTGACCCACCTCTCAGCCAATAAAGTGCACCAGGTCTGGTAACCAGCCACCTGATTGGCTGAAGCAACATCGAGGACGGGAGAAGATATCGTAAGAGCAGAGGGAGCATGGAGGAGGATGGCGCTGACCCGAGAAAGGTAAGTGCCGGACTGGGGGGAAACAGGCTGCATTTGGGGACAAACTGGTGGCATTTGGGGACAAACTGGCTGCATTTGGGGACAAACTGGCTGCATTTGGCGACAAACTGGCTGCATTTGGCGACAAACTGGCTGCATTTGGCGACAAACTGGCTGCATTTGGCGACAAACTGGTGGCATTTGGCGACAAACTGGTGGCATTTGGGGACAAGCTGGCGGCATTTGGGGACAAGCTGGCGGCATTTGGGGACAAGCTGGCGGCATTTGGGGACAAGCTGGCGGCATTTGGGGACATACTGGCTGCATTTGGGGACATACTGGCTGCATTTGGGGACAATTAATGTTTTTTTGTTTTCAGCTTGTTTGCGCCCCCCTAAAAATGTTGAGCACCAGCCACCACTGATATGGACATTATAATTATTACCCATTCAGTTGAATGGACTGCATTTGGTGGGTGATAATGCCCAGCAAACATGACAGGGGGGTAATTTTTGTGTCCAGGACATGTGTAGACCACGATCTGCTGCCTTTGCATCTTAAGGGAAGTAATTGGAAGGCAGTAAAACCCAACTCAACCATGTGTTTTTGCTGCTCTCCCTATCTGTAGGTGTAACCAAGGCCTACAGCTTTTCCAGATGCCCCAGTACCCATTTGAGCACAATTGCAACCCGGTTACTCACAGGTCACGTCAGAGAAAATACTTCTGTATTTTGACCAGAAATGTGGTTCACACTACTAGTTAACGTATAGTAACCACATTAAAATATATTCATAGCATTTGGGTGATAGTTACTAGTCTCCAAATAAAAATGTGCCAGGGAAGTCTGCTAAGCCAGCGGGCATGCATACTTATTGCCTTCACAGGTGTCTATGGAAGGGTAAGAATGTAATCTGTGCACTGAACCCAATGAGGAGGTACTGTAGGCATGGGCATCCGCTCCATAGGGCAAGGGGGGTCGTTTGCCCCCCTCTGAAATTGCCAGGGAGAGCCAAGAGCAGGGCCGAACTGGCCCTGGGGACGATTAAGCGGTGACTGCAGCGCTCCCCACCCCTCTCGTTGTTCCTTATTAAGAGTGCCTGTCCCTCTTCTGGAATCAAATCCATTTGTCCCTCATTCCAAAAGGTTCCTCTTTTAGACCTGAAATACATATACTGTCAATATAGTGTAGTGTTTTAGTCAAGAGAAAGGGGTGCTGTGTAATGTAAAGGAGTCCAGTGGTGCAGGGTGCTGTGTAATGTAAAGGGGTCCAGTGATGCAGGGTGCTGTGTAATGTAAAGGGGTCCAGTGATGCAGGGTGCTGTGTAAAGTAAAGGGGTCCAGAGATGCAGGGTGATGTGTAATGTAAATGGGACCAGTGATGCAGGGTGCTGTGTAATGTAAAGGGGACCAGTGTTGCAGGGTGCTGTGTAATGTAAAGGGGTCCAGAGGTACAGTTGTGGAGAGGGGGTACACAATAGTGATAAAGAGATATTGAAAGGTGCAGGGGACACAGTGGGGTGTTTTTACATTTTAACATGGGGGGGGTGCTTTTAACCCCCGCTAGCGGTCGAATAAAGGGTAAAATGCGCTGCCGAAGCGCCCCCCTCTGAAAAAATTTCAGCGGATGCCCATGACTGTAGGTAGGGTGACCACGTATCTCGGATTGCCCGGGACAGTCTCGCATTTTGCGAGGGCTGCCCCATCACCACTTTACTCACTGACAGTACTTGTTCTGGCCGGGAATGCCTGGAGGAGAACAATCCCCGCCTCTGCTTGTGATTGGAGAAATCATAAATCCCGCCTCATGTGTCCAATCACTGTGCTGTGATTCGTTACACCACAAACTGATTTTTGGGAAGGGGGGTGCGCCTGAATGGTAGTTTGGAAATGTGGTCACCTGTAGGCCTAATTATTGTTGGAATTGTAGGAATAAAGTAGCGTATTTATCGGCGTATAACGCGCACAGGCGTATAACACACACACTAACTTTAAGAGGGAAGTTTCAGGAAAAATACTTTCCACAGCGGCGGGTATAACACGCAGGCACAGTTTACCCTCTATTTTCAGGGTAAAAAAAGTGAGTGTTATACGCCAATGAATACAGTATTTCCCCTGTGGGTATTTGGTACTATATGAGAAAGTGATGTTGCCTGTACATACCACGTCTGGACAAAGCTTGTTTACGTTGTACTATACCGACGGATGTGTTTTAAATTTGGGGGCAGCTTTTCATTCCCAATACAGCCCTGTAATTGGCCATTCCCAGCCACATCTAAATCTATATCATCCAGGATTACGCCTGCTGTTCCTTTAAATTGTGACTAAGAAAGACCACATGAAGGGGCAGCTTTGAAGTACAGCTTTATACATTTCTCATATGGAAACTCGATTATCTCTATCTTCCGCTCATCTCCCATTGAAAGAGAACACACGAGGCTTTCTTTTTTCGCAGCTTTTGTTTGACAGAGTGAGAGACAGTATTAACAGCTGCCGCTGTGTGGCTATAGGAAGCAGAACAATTTGAAAACCGCGACAACAACATTAACATGAGACAACAAGTCAGCAATCTTCCCAACCTCTCCAGCCCAACACTGATTCATTCCTGTAGCCCATGCACAAAGTGCTGGTACGGCAGCAAATAGCAGCTGTCGTCAAGACGCGTGACACCCAAGAACGCAGCCTATTCTTCCCTTAATCAGAAAGAAGCGGAAATGCCAAGAGTGCCACATTCCACCTGCCATGCCATAGAACCTAACATGGTTTTCTACTGTATGAGTGCATAGTGCCCATATTGGAGTAGGGTAGCTACAGCCTTCTGGTTCTTATTTCTACGTGTAGATCTGATATGGTGTACTTTCAGAGAGAATTGTTATTAGTGTTTAAAGCCCTGCTGTGCAACCTGTGGCCCTCGGGCTGTATACTGTATGATTGTACTTTCCTTGCACACCTTGGACCCCATTACGTGTTGGAGCATGTATTTGTTAAAGGGCGGTCATCTCTAGCAGTCTTCCGTAGTATATCCACCGTCTCTGATTATCTCCTGTAACATGTCCACAGTCTCTGACCATCTCCTGTAGCATGTCCACAGTCTCTGACCATCTCCTGTAGCATGTCCACAGTCTCTGACCATCTCCTGTAGCATGTCCACAGTCTCTGACCATCTCCTGTAACATGTCCACAGTCTCTGACCATCTCCTGTAACATGTCCACAGTCTCTGACCATCTCCTGTAACATGTCCACATACTCTGACCATCCCTTTCAGCATTTCCACAATCTCTGACCATCTCCTGTAGCATGCCTGCAGTCTCTGGCTGTCTCCTGGAACATATCTCCAGTCTCTGGCTGTCTCCTGGAACATATCTCCAGTCTCTGGCTGTCTCCTGGAACATATCTCCAGTCTCTGGCTGTCTCCTGGAACATATCTCCAGTCTCTGGCTGTCTCCTGGAACATATCTCCAGTCTCTGGCTGTCTCCTGGAACATATCTCCAGTCTCTGGCTGTCTCCTGGAACATATCTCCAGTCTCTGGCTGTCTCCTGGAACATATCTCCAGTCTCTGGCTGTCTCCTGGAACATATCTCCAGTCTCTGGCTGTCTCCTGGAACATATCTCCAGTCTCTGGCTGTCTCCTGGAACATATCTCCAGTCTCTGGCTGTCTCCTGGAACATATCTCCAGTCTCTGGCTGTCTCCTGGAACATATCTCCAGTCTCTGGCTGTCTCCTGGAACATATCTCCAGTCTCTGGCTGTCTCCTGGAACATATCTCCAGTCTCTGGCTGTCTCCTGGAACATATCTCCAGTCTCTGGCTGTCTCCTGGAACATATCTCCAGTCTCTGGCTGTCTCCTGGAACATATCTCCAGTCTCTGGCTGTCTCCTGGAACATATCTCCAGTCTCTGGCTGTCTCCTGGAACATATCTCCAGTCTCTGGCTGTCTCCTGGAACATATCTCCAGTCTCTGGCTGTCTCCTGGAACATATCTCCAGTCTCTGGCTGTCTCCTGGAACATATCTCCAGTCTCTGGCTGTCTCCTGGAACATATCTCCAGTCTCTGGCTGTCTCCTGGAACATATCTCCAGTCTCTGGCTGTCTCCTGGAACATATCTCCAGTCTCTGGCTGTCTCCTGGAACATATCTCCAGTCTCTGGCTGTCTCCTGGAACATATCTCCAGTCTCTGGCTGTCTCCTGGAACATATCTCCAGTCTCTGGCTGTCTCCTGGAACATATCTCCAGTCTCTGGCTGTCTCCTGGAACATATCTCCAGTCTCTGGCTGTCTCCTGGAACATATCTCCAGTCTCTGGATGTCTCCTGTAACATATTCCCAGTCTTTGACTGTCTCTTGTAACCAGGGCTGGAGCAAGGATTTTTGACACCCTAGGCGAAACCTCATTTTGCCGTCCCCAAGATTGCAGACTTGTTGTCCACCCTGTCTCGATCTCTGACTCCACCCCCTTTATTCTGCCCATGTATACCCCACCTTTTTAATGAAGTGCCCATGAAATGCAGCCTCACCAGCACCCATCAAATGCAGCCTCACCAGCGCCCATCATTGCAGCCTCACCACTATCGATCATTCCAGCCTACTAATGCCCATCAATGAATGTTTGCTTGCTTCCATTCATTCAGGAGTTGGGACACAGATACAGTCCTCTGCCACCACTGCGCCTCTGAGACTATGTGCAAATGCAGCGGTGGCTCCCTGCTGATGCTTAGACAAGGTTGCAGAGAGAAGAGAGTAGGAACACCAGTGGCCAAGTGCCCCTAGGCAGCATGGTGCCCTAGGCGGCTGCCTAGTCTGCCTAGTGGTAGCACCGGCCCTGCTTGTAACATATCCCTAGTCTGACTGTCTCCTGTAACATATCCCCAGTCTCCGATTATCTCCTGTAACATATCCACAGTCTGACTGTCTCCTGTAACATATCCACAGTCTGACTGTCTCCTGTAACATATCCACAGTTTCTAGCTGGCTCCTGTAACATATCCACAGTGTCTAACTGGCTCCTGAAGACATACCCCTGGACTCTGACTGGCTCCTGTAACATATCTCCTGTCTCTGACTGTCTCCAGTGCATGTCTACTGTCTCTGTCTAACTTCTGTATCACGTCTCCAATCTCTAACCATCTCCTGCAGCATGTCTGCAGTTTCTGACCGTTTCCTCTAGCATGTCTGCAGTCTCTGCCTCTTTGAGGCATCATCTATATAGATTATTGTTAAGAGGGCCCTTAAGAAATGTCAGATGTCACATTCAAGGTCCTCTATACCTGGGAAGTTCACCTCCACTAGATTAAAGACACATTATGAAGTATAACACGTCATGAAGTAACATTCTTTTGACCAAATGATGACAGGACTTAAGGCAAAAGATTTTTCTGTAACCTTAGTCATGCTGCGTACACACGACCGTTTTGAATGTCATGGGAAAAACAAAGTTTTTCTCAATGTGATTCTTGTCAAGCCTGCCTTGCATACAAATGATCGTAAAAAAAATGCCCGAGCAAAGCGTGGTGACGTACAACACGTACGATGGCACTATAAAGGGGAAGTTCCATTCGATTGGCGACACCCTTTGGGCTGATTATGCAAATTTCCCTTCTCATGACCTGCTTCTGAGCATGTGCGTTTTTTCCCCGTCGTTAAAGCCTGCACACGACCGTTTTTCAGCATGTTCTAAATTTGTAATGCCCATTTTTCACGTTGAGAAAAATGCTCTGGAGCCTACACACGATCGTTTCTAATGACCAATTTAAAAAATTGCATTTTTCTCGTCATGAAAAAGGGTCGTGTGTACGCGGCATCAGATTTGTCATTCCTGGCTGTGTAATCTAAATTCCTGTTCTGGTACCCACCTGTCATCAACACAAAAATAGGGAAAAAATTGAAACACAGACATAAAACCGGACAAAGGTTATTATTATCGATACCTGTTTTTAAGGGTGAGATACGAGTACCGAATATTGGTGGTCACAAACTGGCAGATACCAATTACCGGTGCGATGTTGTGTGATTTGAGGCCATTCAAAATGAATGGGCTCAAATAGCACTGCAAAGCAACGCATGTGATTTGAACAGCAATGCGGTGCGCTTCCTGTTTGAATCACATGCTCCTGTGTGAAGCCAGGCTTGTCATAGTGACTTCAGTCTGGGTTCACAAAGGAGTGGTGCAAGAAACCACATGTGATTCGGACAGAAATCGCATTCCTGTTCAAATTACATGCGATTTATTGCAGTGCGATTTGAGCCCATTTATAGGCTTAAATTGCACCGCAAAGGTATCGGTTTATACAAGTACAAGTACTCATGCAAGTGCTGAGTATCGGCCCAGATACTGGAACTGGTATTGGTGCAATCTTAGTTATTACCCCTTTCCCTCCCCAATAAAAGAAAGTGTTTTAGTGTTCTCCATGTTCTTGTCTGAGAGCTTTTTCCTATCTCCAGTACCAGAAATGATAGAGAATGTCCCTACGGGGACATAGGTAACAACGAATCCATAGCACTAGCCTTTCCCCAATCTGCTAAAAAAGAAACTCATTTCCACTCAGAAGATGATGATATTTTGGTTTTGGGGAGATAGTAATGGTTCCACTGGCCTGGGGTTTATTATACAATTTGGAGACTCCTATTTGAGAAATTTCAATAGCCTATTTTCAGTTCACATGCCCACACTGCAATCTTGCATCCAGAAATGTGATCTCCGTGTAATAAAAAGAGTTTAGCAAGATAATGGAACCAAAACGTTGTGCAACCAACATTGATGAGCTCTTTTCTCTGTCACTTTGCACTCTTCTCCTATCAGTGTGCTCCTTCCATTGCAACACAATTTATCAGCTCCTTGTGCTGCTTCCCTTTTCCCTTTTCTGATGTGCATCAAATTCTATATGTATGATTACAGAGCTGCAAAAAAGGTCATGTTGGCATTTCAAACTGCATTTGCTAGTCAAACATTTGAATGGCAAACCCAGTGTTTGGCAAGAAAAGGCTGCATTTGACCTGCTTTCCCTGTTGTTAAAACGCATCTCAATAGGGCATGCTGCGTCCAAATTTGTAAGGCAAAGCAGGCCGAACGCGACAAAAACGCAAAAAACACAATCGTGGCAAAAACACACAAAATGCATTACTGCAGATCCTCAGTTGAAGATTAGTGAACCAAAAACCATTTTGCTTTTAAAAAAGTCCCTTACTCTTTCCAAAAATGGAGCGGCTGCAAAAAGCATAGATGTGAACGTGTCCCATAGGAAACCATGTTAAATGGACTGTGATGCATTTCTGCAAAAAGCAATAAAAAACGTCTAGATCTGTGTCTTTTATATCTGCTTGGAGTTCAGCTTTAATCTTTTTTTTTTTAAATTAATATACTCTTCCAAAAATGCAATGTACATAAACTTTAAAGGGAGTCTCATTTCATTTGAACAAGATGGGCCAGATTCAGGAAAGAGATAAGACGGCTTATCTCCAGATAAGCCGTCGTATCTTTGCGTCTGAGCCCTCCTATCTATTCGACTGATTCATAGAATCAGTAACGCATAGATTTCCATTAGATCAGACTTGCGTAAGTCTCTTACGTTGTCATATCTTATTTTCATATTTAGGCTGGACACTAGGTGATGTTCCCGTCTAAAATATGCAAATGAGCCTCTACGCTGATTCCCGAAAGCACGCCCGGCCGGCGCATTTTTTTTTTACGTTGTTTGCGTTAGCGTAGGTCCGGCATAAAATTTCCCCTGCTGTATAAGGCGCAGCCAATTTTAAGTATGGACGGCGTGCCGGTGTATTTTTTCCCGTCGTTTACGTCGTTTACGTAAAATGTTCGTGAATAGGGCTTTGCGTAGGTGACGTTCACGTCGTTTTCATTGTGTATTGGCGTCGTGATTTGGAGCATGCGCACTGGGATAAATTCACGGCCGGCGCATGCACAGTACGTTCGGCGCGGGTTTATTTAAACAATACACGCCCCCTACCTGCCGAATTTGAATTCCGCCGGGTCATTTACGCTACGCCGCCTCAACTTTACAGGCAAGTGCTTTGTGAATAAATAATAAATAAAATAAAATAAAATAAAGCTTCTGCGTCCAATGATACTGATACTTCCAAAATGTCACTGTCTTACTAAGCAATATTACACTATACGACGCCAAGCACCGATATTGCACAAAATTAATACTACAAACTGCATCCAAATATATATATATATATATATATATATATATATATATATATATATATATATATATATATACGATAGAGAGAGAGAGAGAGAGAGAGAGAGAGGAGAGAGAGAGAGACACACACAAAGTATATATATTTGCACTAGAAATCCAAAACATTTATGTCAATTAAAGCAACAACGTTTTCTTGTCAACATATGAGCAGAGTTCAGTGTGTTTTTTTTCAAGATGCACCGTTTGCGATATACTGTATATAACACACATGCAACACTATCATTTTTTAAATTAACTTTAAAAAAAAAAATTTAAGTGACCTGTCACATCAGCCTTTGTTAAATATAACATAACTGATATACATTGAGCAGAAAAACGAGCATAATTCGTTCCGGAACCATGCTTGTAAAGCACTTGTATATCAAAGCACATTTTCCCATAGGAAATAATGGAAACTCCAAATGATTCGCTCCACAACCATTTATTCATAATTCCTTCAGTTTAGGATTAGAAGCAAAATGCAGCAGGAGCTACAGAGTATAAAAGAGAATAGAGGCACCACTAAGTGTAGCAATATGTTGCTAAATGTTGTACCTTCATTAAATGTAACCATATTGTTACACTAAGTGTCGGTTCACATAGGGGCAACCCGACTTACAGCGCAACTTTGTAAGGCGACTTCAGCACGACTTGGAGCAACTTGCCTCTAGAACAGGCGACTTTAGCTGTGGCCAATCACAGAATAATCAGCTCTGTGGGAGGGAGGGGTTTGCCTGAGAAAACTATTTTATTTTCCTGTAAAGTTGCTTCAGTTAAGACAGCGATCCGACTTTGGAGGCAACTTCCATTGAAATCAATGGGTACAAGTTGCCTAGAAGTTGCCTAGAAGTCGCCTTGAAGTAGTACAGGAACCTGTTCTGAAGTCGGAGCGACTTCAGTTGTGTACATTAAGATGGCTCTTATTCACTTCAATGGAATTTCTCATGTCGCACGACTTGAGACGTCACAAGTCGGATCCCAAGTCGCTGTAGTGTGAACTGGCACTTAGAGGCACCTCTCTACTCTTTTATACTTAGTTGTGACATGACGCTAGTTGCATATCAAGACATCGCTTGTATACCGAGTCAACATTTATAAAAAAAATTTGCTTGTCTTGCAAAACGCTCTCAAACCAAGGTTTTACTGTATCACCATTTAAAGTATCCTTTAACCACTTGCTTACTGGGCACATATACCCCCTTCCTGCCCAGGCGAAATTTCAGCTTTCAGCACTGCGTCGCTTTAAATTAAAATTTTGCGGTCGTGCGACGTGCCTCACAAACAAAATTGACGTCCTTTTTTCCCCACAAATAGAGCTTTCTTTTGGTGGTATTTGATCACCTCTGCGGTTTTTATTTTTTGTGCTATAAACAAAAAAGTGCGACAATTTAAAAAAAAAACATAATATTTTTTACTTTTTGCTATAATAAAAATCCCATTTAAAAAAAAAAAAAAAAATCGCAATAAGCGTATAGTAATTGGTTTGCGCAAATGTTAAAGTGGCTACAAAATAAGGGATAGAATTCTGACAATTTTTTTTTTTACTAGTAATACGGTGATCTGCGAATTTTGTCAGGACTGCGATATTGCGATGGACACATCGGACACTTTTGACACATTTTTGGGACCATTCACATTTGGGACCATTCACATTTATTCACCCCCCCACACTAGGGGGTGAGGAAGGGGTTAAATGTGTATCCTGGGTGTGTTCTAACTGTGTGGGGGGAGGGGACTGACTGGGGGAGGTGACCGATTGTGTCCCTATGTACAAAGGACACAGCATCAGTCACCTCTCCCTGACAGGACGTGGAGCTCTGTGTTTACACACAGAGCTCCACGTCCCTGCTCTAAAACTGCCGATCGCATGTACCTGACAGACATCGCGACCGCTAGGCACGCGCGTCGGCATCCCGCGCGCGCACCCCCCAGTGGCCGGAGAAGACGATGCCGACGGCGGCTGGGATATTCAGATCCCATTTGTCGCCATCATTTGATGATAAACAGGGATTCAAGTGGTTAAGGAAACAACAAATCATGCATGTGCACAGGTAATAATTAAAAAAGCACTTTAGATCATATTTCTGTACATAGAGACCCCTTCCCACGAATAAAAAAAAAAGCAGCGCGAACGCTACATAGCCTAGAGGTGCGCTTATGACTTTTGGGAACACACCCGCATTTGTATAAAAGTGAGGCATCTAGAAGGTATGCAGGCTGCTAATGTCTGCTGCATTGAAGTGGAACTGGAATTTTTGGCCATTAACAGATTCAGACAATATAGAAAACCTAAAGTCCATTAAAACAAGCGACAGCACGTCCTGCCGTAAAGTAATTCTGTAGAATTTAGGCTAGCACAGGACAGGTAATGGTCACTTCACCTGTAATCGATCCATTGCCCATGGGACATTAAAGCTGCATTCCAAAGAGTCATTTAGGTCATTAGCAGCCACAGGCAACTGGATACTTAGCTGGAACAATAGGTTGGCCAAGTATGACAAATGAGTCAGGAGTCCAAATGATAAAATGTAGATATATTGTATTGGACCATGTTACTTGGAAAATCATGTAACCACATTATCAAAATTGAAACTAAATTATGTTTATTTGTAAAATTATTTCTATTATTAAGAAAACGGATGTGACTCATCTTAGGTACAGTATATGCGTTCTTCTAAAGGTGACCAGATATCAAGTGATATTCAACTAACACAAGTAAGTCGATGACTTTAAACAGCAACTGGGCAGTGTATTAGAATCAATACACCGACAGGAATCATCACGCATATCAACCAGCCTTTCTCAACCTTTTTTACCATTGAGGATCCTTTGCAACAATGTTCACACCTCAGGGAACCTGCACTAAAAACAAATACATTCACAGCTCAAGTTATCATCAGTTAGATAACTAAAAGATTTAAGGGGTTGTATGTGTTCTTTAAAAAGATAACAAACATGTCATACTTACCTCCACTGTGCAGAGTGGCCCCAATCCTCCTGTTCTGGGGTCCCACGGCGGCTGTCTCAGCTCCTCCCAGCTAAAGCTAACCCCCCTCTGAGAAGCTCTTTCCCGAGGGGGTAGGTTGGCGGGTGCGCTCCCGTGTCATACAGTTGGCTTCCATAGACACAGAGTGTATGACTCAGTCCTGCCCCCCGGCGGCCGCATCATTGGATGTGATTGACTGCAGCGGGAGCCAATGGCTGCGCTGCTATCACTCTATCCAATCAATGGCCAGACTCAGTGGAGAAGAGGATGCCGGGGAATGCGCAGCGCAGGTGAACGGGATAAGATAAGTAAAATGGGGGGGGGGCTGGGGGGCCCATGACAGCGAGGTGTTTTTCCACCTTAATATATAGGATGCATTAAAGCAAAGTACCACCCTAAAGTGGAACTTCTGCCCATCGGATTCCCCCCCCCCCCATCCGGTGCCACAATTGGCACCTTTGGGGGGGGGGGACAGGATACCTTTCCCACTTCCTGGAGTCCGGCCGTGACATCACCACGCAGCTCCCTCCTTCTCCTTCCCCGGCCGCAGGGCTAATAAGAGAGAGGAGCGGGGCCTCGCACATGTGGCGTGAAGCTGGAAGGACTGCACTACAAAGGTTTAAATGGCCCCTTAGTCGATGGGTCATAATAAAAAAACAGCATTACCTGCCTGCCATGCCCCACTCAAGATGGTGGGCATTATGAGTATGGTACATTTTTGCACCATTTCCCCTTCCTTATAGAGACATTGGATCCTGATAGAATTTCTGGACTTTCAGGGTATGAAGAAATAGGTCACTAATCACCTCCCCTATGTGACCATACTAGCAGTCACACCAACCTAGTCCCTGGTCCAATCACTTCTTGGTGCAGGTGTAGACTAGCTAAAAGACACAATAGCAATTATTCACTACTGTTTTTTCCTCGTGGTTGCAGATGTACGATAATTTCCAAATCTAGATTTTAGGCCATTATTTTCATTATAAAGAATAACTAACATTTCATCCTATAAAATAACATATATATTGCACTATGTACTGTATGTTATATAAACACAGAATTCTCACGAAAGTAGGAAAGCTCCTAACTAAATGTATATGTAGAAGAGCCACTTATAATAAACACTTAAATGCATTTTGCAAGTTGCTTTTCCATTCCTCACAATGGTTTCAACAATCATATGTCTGCTTTTCAAATATTGATACCAAAGAGCATGCAGAATAATAACTAAGAGTTCTTCGCTCCATGAATGGTTATAGTATACACAATTTAAACTGTGAACAGAGCAAACAAAAATATAGGATATGTAAAATGTGTAACTGACGAGGTAATGTTAACAATAAACCGAGTAAAACATACTTTAGTTAAGGATACATACCGTATTAAACTATCAATGTCATTCAGCCACACTATTCTCATGATTACCCTTGTTAGGCTGCAGTGCCAAGAGTCCAGGCAATAATAAATCTGCATTGACATTTAGAGGCAAGGAGCACTCAGATAAAACTATGTATGGAAATCTTTCAGGTCCCTTTGACAATGTGTGTGAATGTATTGGAAGGTGCTGAAATAACTATTTGAACAGCAAAAAACTAGAACTGGAGTCTTTGGAGGTCTTTTCCTGAACATCCTAAAGCCTTGTACACACGGTTGGACTTTTTGCCAGCAAACTTCAAAATGAGCATGTTTTCCAAAATCAAATACGCACCAATCGGACAAAGTTTTTCGGTTTTCATCGGACAAAAGTTCGCTCTGCAAACGGACAAACTTTTCGGCAAAAAAAGACCTATGGTGCAAAGTCCGACCGTGTGTACAGAAATCCATCTGAGGCCGCGTACACACGATCGAACATGTCCGCTGAAACTGGTCCGCAGACCAGTTTCAGCGGACATATCCGATCGTGTGTACGGCCTAGCGGACAGGTTTCCAGCGGACAAAAGTTTTAAAACATGCTTTAAAACTTGTCCGCTGGAAACCTGTCCGTCGGACATGTCCGCTGGTTAGTACGCCTAACCAGCGGACCGAAATCCCCCGCATGCGTCGAATGGATTCGACGCATGCGTGGAAGCATTTTACTTCCTTGTTTTCGCACGTCGCGGCGACAACGTCACCGCCACGTCACTGCGTTCTCTGTCCAAGGGGATTTTGGTTTGATCGTGTGTACACACCATCAGACCAAAAGATCCCCGGAGACATGTCCGATGAAAACGGTCCACGGACCGTTTTCATCGGACATGTCTCCTCGTGTGTACGCGGCCTGACTTTTGTCCGAAGTACAAATACGCATGCCCAGAACCAATGTTAAAATCAACCAACAATAGCAGAAGTTGACCAAAGGGTGGCGGTAAAGAGCAGAAAAAACACGTAATGTTGGGAAAGTTTTGGGAAAGTTTGCAGAAAAGTCCTGCCGTGTGTATGCTATGGGTGTGCCCAGCCAACTCCCTTCGGACAAAAATCCACGGAAAAGTTTGTTTGAAGTCCGATCGTGTGTATGAGGCTTAAAGCCCCATTCACACCAGTGTTGCCAACCTACCAGATTGAAATTTACTGGCACGACACCCGAAATTTACTGGCACAGCCACGTTTTTACTGGCATTTCACAAAATTACATTTTTAGGTAAAAATTTCAGTATTTAGGTTACAAACAAGTACGCTAGGCAAATAGCAATGTGATTTAAGGTAGATATTAAGGTAAACAAAAACATATTTTTGTTATTTTCGATATAATAAGGGCAAATTATTTAGTCACATCACCCCCTGCCTCCATCTCCCTCTGGAACCAACACCCCCTGCCTTAACCCCCCTCTGCGGTGCCACAATCTCCCCCTGCCTCCAATCTCCCTCTGCCTCCAATCTCCCCCTGACTCCAATCTCCCCCAGACCCCCTGCCTCCACCTCCCTCTGCGGTGCCACCAACAACCCCTCTCTCCACCCCCCCACCCTCTGCGATGCCACCACCACCCTCTGCGGTGCCACCAAGACCCCCTGCCTCTAACCTCCCCCTGCTTCTAATCTCCCCCTGCCTCCATCCTCCTCTGCGGTGCCACTGCAGCCACTATCACCCCCTGCCTCTAATCTCCATGAGCAGTTCCAAGCCAAACCGATCTCCGCTATTTTTACTGGCACATTCACGCAACCACGGCCATTTCCAAACGGGGGAAAAAAATGCCTGTTTTTACGAACTGTCCGTAAAAATACGAACGGTTGGCAACACTGATACACGCGATCAGACTTTTTGACAACAAACTTCAAAATGAGCAGGTTTTCAAAAAAATCCGACTGTGTGTACGCTCCATCGGACAAACTTTTTTGGTTTTCATCGGACAAAAGTTTGCTCTGCAAACGGACAAACTTTTTCGGCAACAAAAGTCCTACGGTGCAAAGTCCTATTGTGTGTACAGAAATCCATCGGACTTTAGTCCAAAGTACAAACACGCATGCCCAGAACCAATGTTAAAATCAACCAACAATAGCAGAAGTTGACCAAAGGGTGGCGGTAAAGAGCAGAAAAGAGCAGAAAAATCATGTGATTTGGGGAAAGTTGGCAGAAAAAGTCCTGTCGTGTGTATGCCCTTCAAACAAAAATCCACGGAAAAGTTTGTTTGAAGTCCTACCATGTGTGTGTGTGTGAACCTAACCACACAGGGGTCTATTTACCAGGAGGGGGTACTTTAAATTATTCCTATCAATAGAAAAACTATAATAAAAAAATAAGGATTTGGTTACCCTAGTTTCTACTCCCACGGGCCACAGTCTGCCCCCCCCCCCCATCCTAAAGTCTGAAGGACAGTAAAACTGGACAGACACCACCCTGGCAGGTTGTGCGGAAAAAAAAAAACTGACAGCTTTAGTCGGAGACATTGGACTAAACCATGCAAGGTTAGTCCATCGATCTCCCCCGCTGAGCTGTTGTGTTCCGACAGGAGGATGCCTCCCCTGCCAGAACACTCCGATCAGTGCTCTCTGCCATTGGCTAAGAGTGCTGATCGGGAGTCAGTCGGCTGCTGGTTTTCTAGCATACATGTCTGACAGAAGCCAGCATTCTATGCATGAAGGTAAAAAAGACTTCTGTAAGCTGCTCCCACAGCCCCCCCTAATACTCACCTGAGCCCCCTCTCACTCCAGTGATGTGCACAAGAGCCTCTGCTGTCCTATGACTCCCTGTCCTCATTGGATGAGACAGCAGCAGGAGCCATTGGCTCCGACTGCTGTGAATCACAGCCAGTGAGCCAATGAGAAGAGAGCGGGGTGGAGCTAAGCCACAGCTCTATGGGGTTGATTTACTAAAGGCAAAAGGATGGTGCAGATGCTCCAGAGCTTAGTAAATGAGGGAGTTTTGCCAACTTCCATCATCCAATCATGTGCAAGCAAGCATTTTTATTTGTTTTATTTTCCCTGCATGTGATTGTTAATTCTTTGTAATTTGAAGCTTTAGCTCATTTACTAAGCTCTGGAGGAACTGCACTTGCAGAGTGTAACTGCTCTATTTGCCTTTAGTAAATCAACCCCTGGGTCTTATGAACGCATAGAGCTTTTGAGTTCACTGGTCAAGGAGGCGGTGCCAGCAGCACCAGTGAGGGACCTGAGAAGAGGAGGATCGGGGCTTCTCTGTGCAAAACCACTGCACAGAGAAGGTAAGTATAACATGTTTGTCCCACAGTGCCCAAGCTTATAAATCTTCTTTCCATATTATAATATTGCCACCATATACCTTTTAGATGATCTGTATACCGTGGTTACATGATAAACTGCACAGTTTCTCCAGAGCTGAAAGTTCAGGACGGAGGAGATTTTCATTTCAGCATGTATACACGCCCACGTGTGTGATGTCAATATCATGTGACCTGGCTAGCTCTGAGAATAAGTAAATGTTCTCTCCAGCATAAAAGACTCAACTGAGCATGTGCACGTCGGCTACCCTGCCTGCGTTAGCTGGCTTTCCCCAGATAGACAGTGCAGGAGAGAAGGATCTGTGCATACAGGATAAAACAACCTTTTTACACACTGGAGCGAATTAACCCCTTAAGTTCCACAGTGAGTATAACAAGCATGCTTTTCTGCATATACAGACTTATTTTACTGTCGTGGGTTTAGTAACACTTTAATACCAGTTCTATCGTACATTCTAAAATGGTTTAAAAACGGTATTAAACGCGGAAGCAAACATTTATTTTATTGCAGTTCTCCAATGTAATGTCTGCATTCGTTTTCTTTCTTCCTTGTAATTTGGCCATTTGTTTTTTCAAAAGAACAAGCTCTCCTCCATATGTATGTATGTATATATATACTGTATATATATATATATAGATATATATATATATATATATCTATATATATATATAGATATATATATATATATATATCTATCTATATATATGTTTACAGGGATGTGACAAACTATTACCACTGACAGTGGTGCGTAGAGTGATCTGCTTCTATTTATTCATGTAAAACCTTTATCCCAAAAGGAAAAAAACTGTAATGCCGCGTACACACGATCATTTTTTGTGATGAAAAAAAACGACGTTTTCTGTGAAGTAAAAAACAACGTTTTTGAAACGTCACTTTTCAAAGACGATGTTGCATACACACCATCGTTTTTTCACAAAAAGCGAGGTTACGTTCACCACTCTTTTCCATTGAAGCTCGCTTCATAACTAGCTTCTGGGCATGCGCGGGTTGAAAAACGTCGTTTTAAACAACGTTTTTGCTACACACGGTGACTTTTTGTGAAACAAAAAACGACGTTTTGAAAAACGACACAAAAAATTCAAGCATGTTGGAATTTTTTTTTGGTCGTTTTTTTTAAGACAAAAAACGACGTTTTGCCCACACACGATCAATTTAAATGACGTTTTAAAAAACAACGTTTTTTTTCATCGCAAAAAACGACCGTGTGTACGCGGCATTAGCTGTAAAGCCTCGTACACACACTCGGTTTCCTCGGCAAGAACCAGCAAGTATACTGCCGAGTATAACGAGCGTGTGTACGGGGCTTTCAGGATTCTTGACAAGAAAACTGCCCAGAACCTAGATGAGAGAAATAGAGAACTGCTGAGAAACCCGAGAGTGTGTATACTTACCTGGTCGCCGTGGAAACCTGTGCATGCTCGAAATGACTTTGACGCATGTGCGGTAGCTTCCTAGGCATAGGTAGGGTGCAGCAAGATGGCGGCGTCGGCATCGAATGTCGTACGCGATGACGTCACCGCGTTTTTGCCTTTCAAGAGAACCGCGGTTCTTTCGAAAGGAGAGTCTGTACACTCGGGCGGCAAGCGATTCTTGCCAAGAATCTCGTCAGGAAAAACAATCTAGCCTCACCCTTGTGAGTGTAGGCATACTGCAATCAATATTCTGGGAAGCGCAGGGCAAGCACAGTCAGCAGTTTTTCAAATTACACCATAGTTTTGGTGAGTTTACAATCATGTTGTCCAACTTTCTGCTACAAATGCAGTTTTGGAAATATGTTGCAATATATATTTTTCTATTATGTCTCATTTACTTTGTGTTTATCTGTTTACATATTGTAGTTCTCAATGCTCCTGAGGAAGTGGATTTGATCCACGAAACATGTAGAGCAACCTTTGAGGAATGTGAACAAATGTCAAGATTTCTACAGTGATAATCCAGTCGATATCAACAAATTAACTGCTACGCCGTGGTTTGCAAAAGTCTATAGCGCGTTCAGTTTATATCCTAGATCTATATAATTTAGTAATATATCTTGATATTACTGTTTATATATGTCTTTTTAATGTTTTATACGTTTCATCAGATATTTGTGTTACTGATGAACTGTATTTATTTGTAAAAAATATTAAAACCTTTTTTGTAATTTTCTAAATAAGTGCCTACAAAGACCATCTTTTCTACCCCAATTCTCTAAATGTTTTTTTCCTGACGAAATTCTGGCCCGTGTGTACGAGGCTTTACTGTTTATCAAATGTCAGACGGAGTTTGGCTTACATTTTTTAAGTGCATTTAGGTGAGGCACTCTAATACAGGAGGTGTGTTACTGGCCAGATGGGGGGCCAGATGCGGCGGCGCGTGCGTGCCCGCCGCATCGCTGACATGCCGATGCGCGTGCCTGGCGGCCGTGATGTCCGCCAGGCACTCTGGATCGGCGGCTGCAGGGACAAGACGTGGATCTCTGTGTGTAAACACAGAGATCCCTGTCCTGTCAGGGGAGAGAGGAGACCGATCTGTGTCTCTTGTACATAGGGACACAGCATCGGTCACCTCCCCCAGTCACCCCCCCTCCCCCTACAGTTAGAACACAATTTAGGGTACACATTAACCCCTTCCTCACCCCCTAGTGTTAACCCCTTCAATGCCAGTCACATTTATACAGTAATTAGTGCATATTTACAGTCACGAAAAAAATGCTGATCGCCGCCATTAGTAGTAAAAAAAAAAAAAATAATAATAATTCTGTCCCCTATTTTGTAAGCGCAATAACTTTTGCACAAACCAGACGCTTATTGCGATTTTTTTTTTTTTTTTTACCAAAAATATGTAGAAGAATACGTATCGCCTAGACTGAGAAAAAAAATGTTTTTTAAAAAAATTGGGCTATTTATTACAGCAACAAGTAAAAAATATAGGGCCAGATTCAGATACAATTACATTGGCGCAGAGTATCAGAGATACACTACGCTGCCGTATTTTACCAGGCTATACGCCGCATTCTGGTAGATTTTGTCCCTTACGGTACGGCGGCGTAGTGTATTTCTCGCCCGCATAATCGAAATACGCGATTAGGGGGCGTGAAGCATTTAAATTAGGCGCGTCCCCGCGGCGATCGAACTGCGCATGCTCCGTTCAAATTTCCCGCCGTGCATTGCGCGAAATAACGTCATTACGTCATTTTTTGTTTGAGTAGCGTCGTTTACGGACATTCCTATTCCCGGACGACTTATGTAAAAAATTAAAAAAGACGTCCGAAAACGTTGAAATTCGACGCGGGAACGACGGCCATACTTAACATGGGCTGTCTAATATTAGACCAGCAAAAAGCTGGTATAATTTTACGCAGCAAAAACATGACTAAAGATGCCGTAAGAGATTGCGATTGACGTTCGTAACTTCGTGGATCGTCGGCAAAAGCTCATTTGCATACCCCGACGCGGAAAACGACGGGAACTCCACCCAGCGGCCGCAAATTTATTGCAGCGTAGATCCGAAGGCGTACGAACACGTAAGCCAGTCAGATTGACGCCCGCAGCCATATTTTCATGGTTTGAGGTTTCAGAGTAGTGTAAAAACGCGCGTAATTTGAAAGTACTCCAGTCTAATGCGAGTTAGACAGGAGTAAGGGCTCTGTGAATCTGGCCCATAGTTTTATTTTTGTTTATAACGCAAAAAATAAAAACCGCAGAGGCGATCAAATACCACCAAAAGAAAGCTCTATTTGTGGGCAAAAAAGGACGCCAATTTTGTTTGGGAGCCACGTCGCACGACCGCGCAATTGTCAGTTAAAGTGATGCAGTGCCACAAGCTGAAATTTCACCTGGTCAGGAAGGGGTATATGTGCCCAGTAAGGAAGTGGTTAAGCAGCAATACGACTGCACTTCTACTTCACAGTAGCTACGGAACGCTGTTGATCTGCTACAGGATTCTGCACATCATTAAGCTAGTTATGCATGGAACAATATTTTTTCTCTATTTAAATTCTCTCCCATGTGTAATGATTAGTACATAGGGGATACGACTGAATGCATTGAGGGAACTATAAAGACGGCCTCCATGCTTGGAGTGATCTGTAGGTTCACCAAGGCTGCGTTCCCTGCTGATTCAGCAAAGATCTACTACTGATAGTGAAGGCAAATACATGAAAATATTCCGCATATGTTGCTGTACAGTGCAGGAGACGTTCCTGGGCTAATTATCCCCTGTGGTTTCTAGCTTCTGGAAATATTATCCTTTTGTATATAGAAACCTCTACTCTATGGACTTTTTGACCTGTACTTAGCTCAGACCATAAAATCCATCTCTCATATCTCTTTGTAGTAAAAGCTCATCCCCATCATCCTACCTAACGACGTTCACTAGGAGCTCAAGTTACAAAGAAAAAAAAAACATTGTCAGAATGGGATTTCTGCTGGAAAAACAGGTAATTGTTCTGGGAAAACCACAACACGTGAGACCTAAAAACAAACCGTTCCATAAACCTTCCTAGAGAGAATGACGCATTTCCTTCTATATGGTCCTATTCAGGGGACAGTATAGGTGAGGAGTGCTGCAAACTTTTAGGCTCGGTTTACTCTGCGTAGTTTGATCCGTTTCTTCAGTACGTTTTGCACTTTTTATGCTTTTTTTATTTTTTTGGGCAATTTTTTGTTGGGCAGATAAAAAAAATGCAATTCACCGCAAAAAAACGCACTGCGTTTATGTAGCTTCTCCATTGAAATCTATTGAACCAAAAATGCAAAGTTTACATTAAAAAAAAAAAAATTCAAAAACGCAGCGGCTGAAAAAAGCATAGATGTGAACGCGTCCCATAGGATGTGTCCCAAGTAAATGGACTGTAGTGCGTTTCTGAAAAAAATAAATAAAAAACACATAGGGGGTTATTTACGAAAGGCAAATCCACTTTGCACTACAAGTGCAAATTACAAGTGCAAAGTGCACTTGGAAGTGCAGTCGCTGTAGATCCGAGGGGGACATGGAAGGAAAGTATAATAAATAATAAATAAATAAATGATAATAAAATCAGCAGAGCTTCCCCTCATTTCAGGTCTACCCCTCACATTTACAGCGACTGCACCTCCAAGTGCACTTTGCATTTGTAGTTTTCACTTGTAGTGCAAAGTGGATTTGCCTTTTATAATTAACCCTCATAGTGCGTGCTCATAGGGCGTGTCCAGATCACAGGTGATGTAAGTGCGATGCAAATTTAGTCATACTAATTGTATGGCTGAATTTGCATAGCATTGGCACCAAAATGGTGCAGGACCATTTTTTTGGTTTGCACTGGAATCGGATCACAAAAAAAATCCCATGAGATCCGATTGCTGCACTACTTGACAGTTCACACTGTGATATGCGAACCAATCTTGGGGTGTCATTAACTTTCTATTGACACCAACACCGGTTCGCATAGAGCAGTGTGAACTGCCTGTGAGTCCTATGCGATGCAAATACCGGCACTGAAATCGCGCTGGTTCCCGCATCGCGCTAATGTGAATCAGCATTTAGTTAATCTCCCTGTGTCTCTGTGTAGAGGCAGCATAGGCGTGCGCACAGGGTGTGCCAGGTGTGCCCAGGCACACCCTAATCACCCTGTGCTGCACAGATTCCCCCTGCTGCTTGGCTGCAGAGAAAGGGAGTCTGGAATCTCTGGGCCAGATTCAGGTACAATTACATTGGCGCAGAGTATCAGAGATACACTACGCCGCCGTATTTTACCTGGCTCTATGACTAATTCAGGCAGATTACGGCAGGTAAGGTACGGCCGCGTAGTGAATTTCTCGCGGCGGAATCGAAATACGCGATTAGGGGGCGTGAAGCATTTAAATTAGGCGGGTCCCCGCGGCGATCGAACTGTGCATGCTCCGTTCAGAAATTTCCCGCCGTGCATTGCGCGAAATAACGTCGTTACGTCATTTTTTATTTGAGTAGCGTCGTTTACGGACATTCCTATTCCCGGACGACTTACGTAAAGAATAAAAAAAGACGTTGAAATTAGACGCGGGAACGACGGCCATACTTAACATAGGCTGTCTAAAACTAGACCAGATAAAAGCTGGAATAACTTTACGCGGCAAAAAGATGACTACAGATGCCGTAAGAGATTGCGAACGACGCTCGTAACTTTGTGGATCGTCGGAAAATGCTAATTTGCATACCTTGACGCGGAAAACGACGGGAACTCCACCCAGCGGCCGAAAAATTATTGCAGCGTAGATCCGAAGGCGTACGAACACGTAAGCCAGTCGGATTGAAGCCCGAAGCCGTCGTTTCATGGTTTGAGGATTCAGAGTAGTGTAAAAACGCGCGTAATTTGAAAGTACTCTCGTCTAACGTGAGATAGACCGGAGTAAGGGCTCTGTGAATATGGCCCTCTGTTCTCAGCCCCTTTCTCTGTCTAAAAAGTGAGATATCAGGGGTCTGTTTAGGCCCCTGATATCTCATCAAAGCCCCCCAATGTTTTTTTCTAAAAGAAAATAAAAAATTATTGGAAATAATAAATAATAAAGTAATAAAAAAAAAAGAATACAAATAAACTACTGACAACAGTCCCTGCCCACTGACACCATCAACTGTTCTACTGACACTGTCCATTGCCCTACTGCCATATAGGGTGGTAGTATACCTGCCATATAGGGTGTAATATATATACGCATGTTTGTTTGAGCCTTGGGGTGCACACTCTAATGTAATAGGCTGTGCACACCTATAAGAGGCAGAAACATACTTCATCATGTCAGAGCCCCCAGCAAAGAGAACAGTAAGCAGCACCGTAGTGGCATCCCCAAATTATACTGCAAATCTCTCTGCTTCCTCTGACTACAGTATATCACACAGAGACTGCAGTGCCTTAGATCTCACACTGAAGATATACAGCTTTGAAGGTCAGGACAGAGATTTACAGTATTCTCTGCTGCAGTTCTGAATTACAGTTTTGTTAGCTCACTATTACCAGTATAGGCTAGGTTCACACACACTTCTGCATGTGGCTTCAGGTGCGGGAATCGCTTTCTGAATAGCACCCCCACGCATGTAAAAAAAATCGGAGTGCGTGTGCGGGAACTGCAGGAAAATCACGTAGTAAAAAAGACCATGTGATTACCCTGTGGCTGCATTTTTGAAAAGGTGCATGCACCTTTTTTTTTGGCGGAAACGCAGCCATGGCTGTCTATTCATGAATGGGCTGCCGAGCCCGCACAAACGCACCCCCCAAAAACCCACAGGTGTGAACCTAGTGTCAATGAACAGAGAATGATCTGCAGCACACTGATAAGCTCACCTCTCTGCTCCCTTCTCCGGTTACTATGTGTATGCAGCACACCTAATTGGCTCCTAGTAGTGCCCCTCCATCTTCCAGTCTGAGTGCTGCAGTGCAGAGGTTGACAGGGAGCTGACTTCAAGCCAAATTCAAGTTAACTAGCTGCATTTAAAACATATCAGGATTTTAACAAATACATAATTGAATGATATGTAACTATTAACAGCAATTACTGTCCCAGGAAGGCTTCATTGCATAATGTTTCTTCAGCTAGAGTATCACACACAGACACTGAAATATTAAGCCATTACTTCCATGACTTCCCTAGTCACTGGACAGCTGCTTTGATGTAAGCTGAACTCCGGGCAAACAGCTATATACACAGATATAAAAAACATATAAGAGAGCTATTTTACCTACCAACGGATTTCTGACCACCCAATCCTTATAGCAAAGCCCTGTCTGGCAGGAGACCTAATTTATCTCTGCTGCAGTTATATCTAAAGGTTTTGTCTTTTGTCCCTCCCCTAGCCTGTAAGTGGACAGTGAAAAGAGAAGCAGCAGACTGATGAGCGCCTCTTTCTGCTCACTCTGCTCTCTCCTACCAACATGCTCCTTGCATTGCAGCACAACTGATTGGCTCCTTGTGCTGCTCCTCCCTCAACCAGTCTGATTTCTGCTGTACATGGGATTGCAAGATGCTGATAACAAATCAAATTTAGGCATTTTCACTGCTTTCATTTAAAAAATTGAAATCTGCATTCATTTGTATCTACTATATCTGTCTGGAGTTAAGCTTTAAAGCGGATGGTTCACCTCAAAAAGATATTAAAAGCCAGCAGCAACAAATACTGCAGCTGCTGACTTTTAATATTAGGACACTTACCTGTCCTGGAGTCCAGCGGCGTCCGTAGCAGAGGACGAGCGATCGCTCGTCACCCTGCTGCTCCCCCCTCCATCCACGGTGAGGGAACCAGGAAGTGAAGCGCTGCGGCTTCACTGCCCGGTTCCCTACGGCGCATGCGCGAGTCGCGCTGCGCCCGGCGATTGGCTCCCGCTGTGTGCTGGGAGCCGAGAGTTCCCAGCACACAACGGGAAAAGCCCGTCTTTTGCCCGAGACTGCGGGCCGGAAGTGGGTGCGGATACCTGTCTTTAGACAGGTATCCGCACCCCCCTCCCCCCTGAAAGGTGTCAAATGTGACGCCGGAGGGGGGGAGGGTTCCGATCAGCGGATCTTCACTTTAGGGTGGAGATCCGCTTTAAGGAATCATATACCGTACTGTAGTACTCTAATAACTAATAATAGATGTAATTATAGTAATCAGCCTACATTTTTATTATTATTTTATTCATATGTACATGCTGACCAAGAGATCCAGTAAGGGTTCATTTACACTTGCTATTGGGGGGGGGGGGGCAATTAAACACTAGGCTGAGGCTAACATGGAGGGCTAAAGGAAGACGGTATACATTGTGAACTATGTGAATAAAAGGCAAATATTGAAAGCAGGGACGGACTGACAACTCATGGGGCCCCCGGGCAATAGAAGATTATGGGGCCCCTGGGCTTACAGATGGCCACCATGCCAGGAGGCAGTGCAGAGGCAGGGCAGCTAAAATCTTGGGATTTTCACATCAAAAGCATGTAGGTTTTGGACTCATCAGAGACAGATATAAAAAAAAAACACAGATTTTTACATGCTGTCTCTGGTTTTACTGAGCCTGGCAACCCTGATGGGGCCCCTTAGTGGTATGGGGCCCTCGGGCAGTGCCCGAGTGCCCCAATGGTCAGTCCGCCCCTGATTGAAAGCACTCCTGGCAGTATTAGAAATTGTCCCTTCCCCTGTCATTGCCACTTTCTATCTTGCTGGAAGGCTTGCACTGCATGTGAATATGGGCAAAAATATCAATAACAGTACATGAAATAAAATAAAAATGTGTGTGTATATATATATACACACACACACACACACACAATATATAAATATACACACACATATATATATATATATATATATATATATATATATATATATATATATATATATATATGACACACAATTTTCTTGTACAACTTTCCTTTAGATTTACCAAAAATATAAAATATGGAGATCACAAACTTGTATATATACTCTAAGAAAAGCATTTAGTTAAAAAAAAATATATATATATATATATATATATATATTATATATATAATTTTTTTTTTAACTAAATGCTTTTTTTTACATATTTTCCCTTCTACGCTTATCATTTTTTGTGATTATGATCCTTTAAGAAGATTAGAAATAATGTAAAATTTAAAAAAAATCAGTATCGGGTGGATACGGCCAGGTTTAGACTCCTGATCTATATACTTAAATACCCTGAAGGTAAGCTCCCCCATTGCTTTCCCTGCAAGTTTGTATGTCTTACACTTAACCCTTTGATCATCCACAACTTACACTATGACAATCCAGTGAGGGGGAAGCCTGACTTCTCCACTTTGTGTCACAGCAGCTAGGGGGATCAGAGGAACTCCATCACTCCCTGACAGATCCAAGCGGGTGGCTATCCTGGCCCAAATCAAACCAATCAGATTTGGTTGGGTATGCCGTTTAATATTTTTATTGTAAAAAAAAAAATGCAATGGAACTTCAGTGTAACGGTATGCAGGGGTCTTTGTGCTTTTGCTGCATCGGCAGCACGTTACCAGACATATCTGACATAAGTGCTTCATGATAGAATGACATTTCTCCTGACAAGTTTGCATAAGGTCATATAAAATTCCTCTTTGAGTGTTGGCATGTGTGTCTGAAGGACAAGAGTAAAGAAAAAAAATGAAGAACGCTAGTAGCCGCTTTAGGAAATATAGCCAACTAAAGGCATTTAAACCCCATTAATTATGAGTATATATATATACACACACACACACATAATATATATATATATATATATATATATATATATACATATACATACATACATGCACACACTATATCATATATATATATATATATATATATATATATATATATAAAACAAACACACATACATATGTATGTATGTTTGTTTTAGTTTTAGTTTTTCGTTTTTTGTTTTGTTTAGTTTTTTTTGTTTGTTTTTTTAGCTACAGATCCATTATCAAATTTTTTATGCATTTGTCACTTTTTATCAACTCTCCAGGATCCCAGAGCTAACAGGTAAAAGTACTTTATATATTATATACACCAGAAGTTTGGTGTATTCAGCCCACACTCAGGACAGAGCTTCGTTATGCCCTAATGACCATTACTAGTTGAATTCTCTCCCTAGCCAGCCGAAAAACTCTATCCTGAGGGGAGATTTATCCCAAATAAAAGGTTCTTTGAAAACAGGAATAAGCAAAAAGCAGGAAGGAGCTAGCAATTAACATTCCATCCACCTGTTCTTGATCGGTGGATATTTTTGTTTTATGTATAAAAATGCTCCCTTCTGGGCGATTGTTCCAACTCAAGAATTCTCAAGCTGTATATTTAAATCTCATTAAAATATTAATCTTGTCTATTTTGTAATTGTAGCTTTCATCCTACACCCCAAATAAATCAAAGAATTATTTACACCAAGGTCAAACTTTTATATTAGTTTTTATGATAATCAATACCTGTTATGAAAAGGATTAAAAGACAATACGTTGCATATAACGACTCCTTTAGTAAAGTTGACACTCCTTGGTGTGTTATTTAAGGCCTTTCATAAACTTTCTGATAGGCATCAGTTTTTAATTAGCCAAAGGAACTTCATAGGTAAGGCTTTTCACTTCATCTAGCACAAGCCAATGTTTCCCAACAACCAATTTTTCCAAGTTACAGCCTATGGGAAAATGAAGCCTCTATGCCACAACAATTCAACTTTGCCTATATTTATACAAAATATCTCTGGTCACTATGAATTTTGGGGTTCAAATCACCAGCCAAGCTCTGAACTGTTTAGCCTATAATTATACAAACTATTCTGGCCACCATGAATTTTGGGGTTCAAATCACCGGCCAAGCTTTGAGAAAATGAAGCCTCTATGCCACAACAATTCAAATTCCCATGCTGTTTAGCCTATATTTATACAAAATATAACTCTGGTCACTATGAATTTTGGGGTTCAAATCACCAGCCAAGCTCTAAACTGTTTAGCCTATAATTAGACAAACTACTCTGGCCACTGTGAATTTTGGGGTTCAAATTACCAGCCAAGCTCTGAACTGTTTAGCCTATAATTATACAAACTACTTTGGCCACTGTGAATTTTGGGGTTCAAATCACCGGCCAAGCTCTGACAAAATGAAGCCTCTATGCCACAACAATTCAAATTTCCATGCCGTTTAGCCTATACAAACTACTCTGGCCACTATGAATTTTGGGGTTCGAATCACCAGCCAAGCTCTTAACTGTTTACCCTATATTTATACAAACTACTCTGGCCACTATGAATTTTGGGGTTCAAATCACCGACCAAGCTCTGAACAGTTAAGCCTATAATTATACAAACTACTCTGGCCACCATGTATTTTGGGGTTTAAATCACCAGCCAATCTCTGAGAAAATGAAGCCTCTTTGCCACAACAATTCAAATTTCCATGCTGTTTAGTCTATATTTATACAAACTACTCTGGCCACTATGAATTTTGGTGTTCGAATCACCAGCCAAGCTCTGAACTGTTTAGCCTATAAATTATACTAACTACTCTGGCCACTATGAATTTTGGGGTTGAAATCACCAGCCAAGCTCTTAATTGTTTAGCCTATAATTATACAAACTACTCTGCCCACCATGTATTTTGGGGCTCAAATCACCGGCAAAGCTCTGTGCTACAATAATTCAAATTTCCTCACTTTTTAACCTATAATCATACAAATTATTCTGGCCATTATAAATTTTGGGGTTCAAATCACCGGCCAAGCTCTGAACTGAAAAAGTGTTGAGATTTCACTTGATCCCACTCAATAATATAACACTTAGACTGTCTGACCTAGCAACAGAAACGTGATATTATATTTACCCTGCTTCATCTTACCATACAGAAAGTCAATAATCAATGGGCATTCTTCTAAAAACTGTTTGATACTATGAACTGCCCATTTCCACTAAGTGTTTCTGATGGGATTACAAAAAAAAATCTAGTATTTCCGATACGAGAAAGCAAGCAAGCAAGCATCAAAAGTTTTATTGTTATTTGTTCAATCTAGGCATTAAAGAATATAATAGAAAAAAAGTTATCTTTTAGGTGTATTTTTTTAGCAATCATCCCAAAATAAGTGATAATAATAATATTAATCGTCATCCTCATTGTAAATAAAAACACAGCAGTAGTAGAAATGACAGGCATTAACACAGTGAATCATACTTTCAAATTGAATAAAATCATCAGTTCAATTAGATTAATGCATTTAAAGTCAAACACACTTCCAGTGTAGAAGGCAGTGGTTGGGATAATTGAGTTACATAATCACATGGCCAGGATAAGGTTTATCCAGCTGTAGAGTTGTACATCAACCCCTTCTTGTGTTCATCTTACGCACCCATCCCATGTAATCCAATTTCACTGTCATTATTGCAAAGGGAGCAAGAAGCTACAGGATAAAGCCATCTAATTCTCCTTGTAAGGCTACCCAGCTCATTTCTGAAAAAGATGCTGAGGTCCTCCACTCCTATAATACTCTATGAAAAAAGAATTCTGGGATGTATTCCAAATAAAACGCAATAAATTTAATTTCTAAAGGCTATCCCTCACCACAAGATTAAAGACTCAGGGCTTTCAATTTATAAGATATGGGTCTTAATTCCTCACCCAACCACAGACGGAGAAAAGGGATAATTAGACAAAGCTTGACAGGTATTAATCTCAGAACTAAACTCCAAAGTTAATACAATCGGGGGTAGTTTATTATAATTAACAGGTTTAATTAATATAATTGGTCACCATAATTTAAATATAATTTACGGTAACACTTTATTGGTAAGCCAATTTATATTATCTAGCTGGACACACATTGAAGGACCAGAAGCCACCTTTACCTTTCGATTGTAACCATATCAATGAAATGTCACTTCTCAATAGATACTTATTAAAAAAAAAAAAAAACTGAATGCACATTTGCATTTCAAATCAGAGGTTGTTAAGACTAAAAGCCAGTTCCAAGGAAAAATATTCCAAATCAAGGACTTTTTCTTGAAAATAAAGAATAGTCAGTAACTGTGCAAGGATAACATGGACTGACCTTGTGCTCTATTGATGAACTGGATACAAGCAATCCATGCTTTACTACAATACACACAAGAATATGTTCTACTCACATGGAAGTACCGCTCGTCCTGTAGATCTATAGTACTTAAGCTACCTAGATGATCTATAGTCCACAAAGTGTTCTGTTCTACCCCTGATGCTTGGTCCAGCAAAAGCAATGCATGCTGCACTACAATACACACACGAATATGTTCTACTCACATGGAAGTACCGCTCGTCCTGTAGATCTATAGTACTTAAGCTACCTAGACGAGCTAAAGTCCACAAAGTGTTCTGTTCTACCCCTGATTCTTGGTCCAATTGAGGACCCAGCCTAGATTGCTTTTGGGGGTGTTGCAATTTGGAGAGGGGGAGTCTGCCCCCCAGCAGGTTGATCTATCTCACCAAGGAAGGGGGTGATGGGCTAAAGGTTGTAGATAAGATAAGAGTAGGTATTACCTGTCTGAAGCTGGTGTCACTGGAACCCCACTGAGGTTTTTAGGATGTGTAATCTCTGTACAGCAAGCTCAGGACTGCTCTCAAGGTAACCACTCCCTATGAATGAGCCAGGCAGCAGCTGCCTTCAGCACTTACAGGGCTGGGAGGTCTCTCGCTCATCAGACACCAACAATTGGTCATCCAAGTTTTTGATGGAATTCCATGTTCCCTCCAAGCCGGAGACTGCCAAGACATTACAGTGTGGATGACGATAGAGCTGTAAACTCAGGTGGTCATGATTGTACAAGCCCAGAAGTAAAAAAGTCCAGCCCCTTTAATTCCAGTTGTAACTTAATTGCCCTAATCTACAACCAACCAGCTGCATCATGTCCACTCTTGAGCAAGCAGGCTGTACTTTGCTCCAAGCACCATTAATTATGCATCACCAGTATGAATATCCCAGCATCCCAACTGGTTTAGATCAGGAGGACCCAGTGTGACATAATGCTGTACTGTCCTCTTCTGCCATAGACATCACAGGAGCTCCAATCCAAAGATCCCACAATGAGAAACTTTACAAAGAGCATCAGCCACCAATCACACCAACTTCTTCTTATCTTCTCCTATTCTAGGCAGGGACCATGCAACTTCACTGCAGAACATCACAGGCAAGCTTCTCCACCTGACAATGAACACTCAGTGCAGGTGTGAGCTTTACCATGTAATCATTATAATAGGGACAGCAGGGAGCTCGTCACCAGGACGGATGGCAGGCTATTACCGTACATTCTCCCTAGCTAGTCACTCCCTTGACTCAACCTCCCCCCAAACACAAGACGATCAACGCTGGTGTGTTGTCGCCACCCAGTGGTCAAATTATCAAACTGCGCTCACTAACAGAGCATCGTGCATGGATTCTATATACAGAATCAAATTGGAGTTTTATTTCTATAACATTTCTTTTTCTTTATATTTTTGTTAAAAAGAAAGTCAGTTTAGACTGTATGTACTTTTATTGATTACTAAAAGTCTGTAGCATGTTATGCAGCAAAGAAAGAGAACTTAAAGCTAACCCAGGAACTGGAAAGAGTTCAGATAAGGGCATGAAAGCTAATAAAGGGACCTCAGCCTATGGGGAAAGACTACAAGCATTAAACGTATTCTCTCTGGAGAAGGAAAGCGATACAGGCATATATCCCACTTTTAAGTACACAATGGGGTTTATTTACTAAAGCTGGAAAGAGCAAAATTAGACTCACTTCTGCATAGAATCAGCTTCCAGGTTTGATTACCAGGCTTAATTTGGGGTTAGAAGCTCATTGGTTTGTTGGTTTATTGTCAAATGACGGCGGCAAGGTGGCTCTAAAAATCCCAGCCGCCGTCATTTGATGTCTTGCGTCCTCCGGCCACTGTCCCCGAGATGCCGATGCACGTGCCTGGCGGTCGCAATGTCCGCCAGGTACCCGCCGATTGGCAGTTTTAGAGCAGGGACGTGGAGCTCTGTGTGTAAACACAGAGCTCCACGTCCTGTCAGGGACAGGAGACAGATGCTGTGTCCCTTGTACATAGGGACACAGCATCGGTCACCTCTCCCAGTCAGTCCCCTCCCCCCCACACAGTTAGAACACACCCAGGATACACATTTAACCCCTTCCTCACCTCCTAGTGTTAACCCCTTCCCTGCCAGTCACATTTATACAGTAATTAGTGCGTTTTTATAGCGCTGTTCGCTGTATTAATGTGAATGGCCCCAAAAATGTGCGATGTGTCCGTCGCAATATCGCAGTCCTGACAAAATTCGCAGATCGCCGTATTACTAGTAGAAAAAAAAATTGTCGGAATTATATCCCCTATTTTGTAGCCACTATAACCTTTGCGCAAACCAATTACTATACGCTTATTGCGTATCAGCAGGGAGCTTCGATAGTTTCAAAAAAACTATCAGATGGGCACATTAACCACTTGCCTACTGAGGACGTCCTATACATCCTCAAATTTGTGCCGTGATATCTGAATGATGCCTGCAGCTACAGACATCATTCAGATATCACCGTCTTCAGCCAGCGATTCTGTGCACGATAACAATGATCATAGCGACAGTTCTGCCGCTTGATCGTTCTTATAGGCAGCGGGAGGGGATGCCAGCTGCCATCCGGTGCTTCTCCGGGTTCTCCCGTGCCATCGGGGGCCCGGAGGACGAATCGGCCGGCGCTGGCTGGGAAGCATAGAGAAGACTGGTGACCAGATGGTCACCAGTCATATTTATGACCGCCGGAGGCCCTGGCATGACGTTATGACGTCACGCCCGGGTACCCGGAAGTAAACAAAGCCGCAATCGCGGCTGTCGGCATGAGATTGGTAATTTCTTTTCACGATCGCATGCTTGTAAGCCTTAGTCCCCTTTCACACTTATACAACTTGTCCCACGATTTTGGACTGCAAAATCGTATGACAAGTCATTCTCCATTGTTTTCAATGACTACCATTCATACTGGCATGACTTTAAGTTGTGCCTACTTCAAAGTAGTCCTTGCACTACTTTGGTCCGATTTTGATGCCACTTACACAGGCATTCATTGAAATCGCAGCCGCGAATCGAGGCAAAATTACGGTAAAATCGTGCAAGTGTGAAAGGTGTCTAAAGAAGACCTGTGACAGTGATTCCTATTACAAGGGATGTTTACATTCCTTGTAATAGGAATAAAAGTGATAAAAAAAAATAAAAAAAGTGTAAAAATAAAAAAATGAAGTAAAATAAAATAAAAATATTTTTAAAACGCCCCTATCCCTAGTAGCTCACGCTCAGAAGCGAACACACATATAAGTCCGGTCCACATATGTAAACGCCGTTCGAACTGCACATGTGAGGTATCGTCGCATCTGTAACTCTAAAATAGTAACCTGTAAAAAAAAATTTTTTTTAGTTTTATTTTTTATAAAAAAAATATTTATTTTTCCATATTTTTTTTGTAAAGGGTCCCCCCCCCCTTCTCAATTTTAATTTCAATCCTCCCCCCCTGGCCCATGCCTGAAGCTGTGTAAGGGGCCCCATAATTCCTGATGGCAGCCCTGCTGGTGGACAAGTGGTTAAAGTGGTTGTAAACCCTTAAAAACACTTTTCACTACAGTGAAAGGCTTACCTGTAGCTACCCTGGATATCTCCTAAACCTGCACGGTATAGGAGATATCACCTGTATCAGCATGTGCCGACGTCATCGCGAATCACATCGCCGGAGACCATGATACCTGGAAATAACTCTGGGAGACATGTCGTCGGGAAGAGCAGTGTGTCGGGATCACTGCGGGGGCTTCGATCTAAGTTGAGTATTTCATAATGAGCTAGTATACTATGCGTGCAAATTTATTATGCCTTTGTCTTGCAGGTGTTTCCTTTTTTTTTCTTTTTTTTTAAGTTTACAACCACTTTAATAACCACAACATGCAGGGGTATGCAATTTATTATTTACAGTACTGGGCTGAATGGACTGGTGTCTTTATTCAACCTTACCAACCATGTAACAAAATTTACAGTTTTTCAGCTTACCAGTCTTGTTAGTTTTCTTTTTTTATACTTTTTTTTCCCTTTATTTTAATCTGGTAATTCTGCCATTAAAGTAGAGTTAAAGGCAAAACATTTTCATTTTGGATGGAATAAGAAAGGGTTGGAACCCCCTGTCAGTTGTTATTATTATTTTTTTTGGCCATCTGACTCTTTGTGGAGATTTCCCTTAACTTCCTGCCCCATAGTGAAAACAGGAAGTGAGAGGAAAGTCAGCCAAAGTGTCACCAGAACTTGTGCCCATTATCGGAAGATTTTCTTTCTATTACTGTTGTGGGGATCACCTAAAATTTGGGATTTCTTTTCGCTTTCAATGATAATGGCAAACAGGACAACATTTCTTTTTTTTTATCTCCCTAACAGACAACAATAAAAACTGACAGGTGTTCTAATACCTCTCCACTCTATCAAAATCTGCCTTTAGTTATACTTTAACCCACAGTACTGAGCAGTATTGTCACCCTAGGACAGGGAGTATATTGGGGTTACATAACATTTCCCTCTCTTTTACATAACAGGGGAAGGTGTTTTGTAGTCCACTGAGATTTTAGGAACATTGCTAGCTGATAACAGTCCAGAGGCAGAGAGTACAGCATGTTATCAGCTCACAAGATTTCTGTCTGGATGAACAGTTATTTTTTGCACTTGAATAGATATAATAAAATTATTTTCAAAATACAGTACAGTAAAACCTTGGATTGCGAGCATAGTTCATTCCAGAAACATGCTTGTAATCCAAAGCACTTGTATATCAAAGCAAATTTCCCCATAGGAAATAATGGAAACTCAAATAAATTGTTCCACAACCATTTATTTATAGGTCCTTCAGTTTATAGTCCATATAAAAAGATTATAGCAATGTGACCAGGTTGTGTACCCATAAAATGTCCATCCACAAATGAAAGCCTCCACAAGGGGATTAGAAGCAAAATCCAGCAGAAGCGACAGGGTATAAAAGAGAAGAGGCGCCTCTAAGTGTAGCACTAGTTGCTAAATGTTGTACCTTCATTAAATGTAACCATAGTGCTACACTTAGAGGCTCCTCTCTTCTCTTTTATGCTCAGTTGTGACATGACGCTACTCTTATATCAAGACATCGCTTGTATATCAAGGAAAAATGTATTTAAACATTTTGCTTGTCTTGCAAAACGCTCTCAAACCAAGTTACTCTCAAACTAAGGTTTTACTGTATACTTAACCCCTTCCAGACCAGACACCGCAGTTATATTGCGGCAGGTTGGCTCCAATGCGTGAGCCGTTGTAGCTGTACGTTGGCTCTTCAAGGCACTTTAGCAGGCACGTGCCCACAGCGTGTCCCCGCAGCAGGTGCGCAAGCCCGGCGAGCGAGATGAACGCCGGGCACTCGTGATCGCTTATGACAGAGCAAGAACTGGGATCTGTGTGTAAACACAATTCTCGGTTCTCTCAGGGAAGAGGAGACAGATCGTGTGTTCATACTAAATCGGAGTACCGATCGATCTAATCCCCTAGTCAGTCCCATCCCCCCACAGTTAGAACACACCTAGGGAACACAGTTAACTGTTTGATCGCCCCTTCCCTGCCAATGACATTTATACAGTAATTAGTGGCTACTTTTAGCTCTGATCGCTGTTTAAATGTCAATGGCCCCAAATGTCAAAAGTGTCTGATCTGTCCGCCACAATGTCGCAGTCATGATAAAACATTGCTGATCACCGCCATTACAAGTACATAAATCTATCCCCTATTTTGTAGACGCTACAACTTTTTGCGCAAACCAATCAGTATACGCTTATTGCGATTTTGTTACCAAAAATATGTAGAAGAATACATATCTGCCTAAACTGATAAAGAAATGTATATGTTTTGTTTTTTTTATATTTATTATAGCAAAAAGTACAAAATATTGTGTGTTTTTGTTTTAAAGTGTCGCTATTTTTTGTTTATAGCGCAAAAAAATAAAAACCACAGAGGTGATCAAATACCATTGAAATAAAGCTCTATTTGTGGCGAAAAAGGACATTCATTTTGTTTAGGTACAAAAACACACGACCACGCAATTGTCAGTTAAAGCAATGCAGTGCCTTATCGCAAAAAATGGCCTGGTCAGGAAGGGGGTAAATCCTTCCGGGGCTGAAGTGATTAAAAGACCTTTGGACGCAGTTGGGGGGCACTTGCACGTTGGCCCCATTCACTTGAATAGGTCACGCTCAGCAGGCACTAGACACACTGAAAGCGTCACAGAGTATAATTACTGCTGTAGCCATGGCATGTGTACACACAGTAGTGTACTTAGGTTTTGTGCTGCCCTAGGCCTGACTAAACTTGTGCACCTGCTAATTTAAATATGACCCACCCCTTCCTGTCAAGGCCACCCCCTCCTGTTTAACCACTTAACGCCCGCCACATGTATATTTACGTCCACAGAATGGCACGTACAGGCAGATGGGCGTACATGTACGTCCCTGCCTTCTAGCGGGTCGGGGGTCTGATCGGGATGCCCTCCGCTACATGCGGCGGTCGCTAAGTGTCTGGGAGCGATCTGGGATAAGGGGGCGGCTGTTAGTTTTTGTTCGCCCCCTTGCGATCGCTCCCAGCCAATCCGCTTCCTCCTCTGCCTGAACTGTAAACACAGGCAAGGAGGAAGTGATGTCAACTCTCCTCCCGCCGGTATTTTTGTCCGGCGGAGAAGAGGAGACATCACACAGTGAGTAGCACCAAGCACCACACTGACACTACACACATAGGCACACAAACCCCCCCCCCCCAATCACCCCCCCCAGCCCACTCTCACAGTGTCACTAAGAGCAGTGATCATTTATTTACTGATCACTGCATTTAGTGTCAGTGTGACAGGCAGTTAGTGTCAGGCAGTTAGGGTTAGGGCCAGGGTAGCCCCCTACCCCCCCAATAAAGATTTTAACCCCCTGATCACCCCCTAGTTAACCCTTTCACCCCCTTTTTGCCAGTGTCACTAAGCGATTGTTTTTCTGATCGCTGTATTAGTGTCGCTGGTGCCGCTAGGTAGCTACCGTGTTTCATCGAAAATAAGCCTGGGTCTTATATTAATTTTGGCAATCAAAAACACAGTAGGGATTATTTTCGGGGTAGGGCTTGCCATTTCATGTGCTGTCTTCTTGCCCCCTCTCCCTGCCTGCCTGGCAGGAATCCCCAGTGTGAAGTGAATCAAACACGGTTGTAAACTCCAAGAATCCTTTCTATTACAGTTGAATATCATGAAAAAGGTGTGTGTTTCTGTGTCACATACCTTCTTACAGCCTTCTTACAGCGCCACTCGGTGCTTCCATAGACGGCTGGAGCTCTCTCCCACGATCCAAGCAAGACAGGCCCCTCGGTGCCTTCCATAGCCCGCTGTGATCCAGCTTTGCAGAGGGAGGGGGGCCCTAGATCCCTGCTGACAAGCAGGAGAAGAAAACTTCAGCTGAGTGCCCCTCCGCGCTTCCATAGCCCGCCACGAACCAGCATTGCAGAGAGAAGGGGGCGGAGATCCCCCCGCTGACAAGCAGGAGAAGGAGATCTGCTGAGTGCTTCTCTGCACTTTCATAGCCTGCGGTGATCCGAGCATTGCAGAAGGAAGGAGGGCTAGATCCCCTGCTGACAGGAAGAGGAAGAGGAGGAGATAAGCTGAACGCCGAGTGTCACTGTATGCCACTGTATTTGAGCTAGGGCTTATTTTCGGGGTAGGGCTTATATTTCAACCCTCCTTGAAAAATCGGTGTAGGTCTTATTTTCGGGGTAGGTCTTACTTTCGGGGAAACGGTAGTAATTTTTTAGGTTCGCCACCATGTTTTTATAGCGTTATAAAAATGTGGGGGTACCTAAAGCTATAAAAACATGGCGGGGAACCTCAAAAAATAACTAGCTACCTAGCGGCACCAGCAACACTAATACAGCAATCAGAAACTGTTAACTCTAGGGGCAATCAGGGGTTAAAACCTTTATTAGGTACCCCCATAAATGTTCTAATAAAGGTTTTAATCCCTGATTGCCCCTAGTAACTCTAGGGGCAATCAGGGGTTAAAACCTTTATTAGAACATTGCCAGCGTCACTAAGCGATCGTTTTTCTGATCGCTGTATTAGTGTCGCTAGTGCCGCTAGGTAGCTAGTTATTTTTTGAGGTTCGCTCGCCAGGTTTTTATAGCGTTAGGTACCCCCATACATTTTCTAATAAAGGTTTTAACCCCTGATTGCCCCTAGAGTTAACCCTTTCACCCCCTATTGCCAGCGTCACTAAGCGATCGTTTTTCTGATCGCTGTATTAGTGTCGCTGGTGCCGCTAGGTAGCTAGTTAGTGCCAGTAACGCTTACACCCACGCGCAAAGCATACACCCCCCATATGTGGAATTACACCCCAAAATACATTCTGCTGCTTCTCCTGAGTATGGGGATACCACATGTGTGGGACTTTTTGGGAGCCTAGCTGCGTACAGGACCCCAAAAACCAATCACCGCCTTCAGGCTTTCTAAGGGTGTAAATTTTTGATTTCACTCCTCACTACCTATCACAGTTTCAAAGGCCATAAAATGCCAAAATAGCACAATAAAAACCCAAATGACCCCATTTTGGAAAGTAGACACCCCAAGCTATTTGCTGAGAGGCATGTCCAGTCCATGGAATATTTTATATTTTGACACAAGTTGCGGGAATTATTATTATTTATTATTATTATACAGGATTTATATAGCGCCAACAGTTTTCGCAGCGTTTTACATTAGGGAAGACAGTACATTCACAATACAAATCAATACAGGAGGGATCAGAGGGCCCTTCTCGTAAGAGCTTACAATCTAGAAGGGAGGGTCAAGTGGAACAAGGGGTAGTTAGCTGTGGGGGATGGTCAGATGGACTCAGATGAAAAGTGCAGTTGCTAGGTGTGGGAAAGGTAGGCTTCTCTGAAGAGGAGGGTTTTCAGGGATCCTCTAAAAGCTAATAGAGAGGGAGATAGACGGATAGATTGGGGTAAGGCGTTCCATAGGCTTGGAGAGGCTCTGGAAAAGTCCTGGAGATGAGCATGGGAACAGGTGATGAGAGAGCTAGAGAGTAGGAGGTCTTGGGAAGAACGAAGAGAACGATTAGGTTGGTATTTAGAGACTAGGTCAGTGATGTAGCTGGGGGCAGAGTTGTGGATGGCTTTGTAGGTAATTGTTAGTAGTTTGAATTTAATTTGTTGGGTGAGCGGAAGCCAGTGGAGGGATTGGCAGAGAGGAGCAGCAGAGACAGAGCGGTTGGTAAGGTGGATGAGTCTGGCAGCAGCGTTCATGATGGACTGAAGGGGGGTTAGAGTATGCAGCGGTAGGCCAGTGAGAAGGGAGTTGCAATAATCAAGGCGAGAGATGACCAGGGAGTGGATCAATAGTTTTGTGGTGTCATTGGTTAGAAAGGGGCGTATTTTGGAGATGTTGCGAAGGTTGAGGCGGCAATTTTTGGACAGTGATTGAACGTGAGGTTTAAAGGACAGTTGAGAGTTCAGGACTACACCTAGGACTTTGGCATGTGGGGATGGGCTGATAGTTGTGTCATCAATTTTGACAGAGAGATCAGGGGAAGAGACATGTGGGGGAGGGAAAATGATAAGTTCCGTTTTGGATAGATTGAGTTTGAGGAAGTGGTGCGACATCCAAAGTGATATATCTGATAGTAAATTAGTGATACGGGAGGAGAATGAAGGAGTGAGTTGAGGGGTAGAGAAATAGATTTGAGTGTCATCAGCGTAGAGATGATATTGGAAGCAGTGGCGGCTGGTGCTCAAAATTTTTGGGGGGGCGCAAACGAAAAAAAAAATATTGCAGCCTCACTGTGCCCATCACATGCAGCCACTGTGCCATGCCACCAAATGTAGCCACTGTGCCATGCCACCAAATGCAGCCACTGTGCCATCAATTGTCACCACTGTGCCATGCCATCAAATGCAGCCACTGTGCCATCAATTGTCACCACTGTGCCATGCCATCAAATGCAGCTACTGTGCCCATCAATTGTCACCAATGTGCCATGCCATCATATGCAGTCACTGTGCCATCAATTGTCACCAATGTGCTATGCCATCATTTGCAGTCACTGTGCCATCAATTGTCACCACTTGTGTCACTAATTGTGCCATGCCATCAAACGCCACCACTGTGCCATCAATTGTCACCAATGTGCCATGCCATCAAAAGCAGCTACTGTGCCCATCAATTGTCACCACTGTGCCATGCCATCAAATGCAGTCACTGTGCAATCAATTGTCACCACTGTGCCATGCCATCAAACGCCACCACTGTGCCATCAATTGTCACCACTGTGCCATGCCATCAAACGCAGTCACTGTGCCATCAATTGTCACCTCTCTGCCATGCCATCAAATGCAGTCACTGTGCCATCAATTGTCACCTCTCTGCCATGCCATCATATTCAGTCACTGTGCCATCAATTGTCACCACTGTGCCCGGCCTGTGCTCATTGTTGCCTCTGTGCCCCATGATGCCACTGTGCCCCATGCTTCTACTGTGCCCCATGCTGCCACTGTGCCCCATGCTGCCACTGTGCCCCATGCTGCCCCTTTCCCTGTAAAAAAATCACTTACCTGACGCTTCCATGTCCTCCCTCGATGTCTTCTGCCGCCCTGGAGAAGCTTCAGCCAATCAGGTTCCTGAAAACCAGAATCCGGGAACCTGATTGGCTGAAACGGCTGTCAGTCTAATGCAAGGACCGCAGATTGTCTGCGCTCCGAGCATAGACTTCCGAGAGCCAGAGGGCGGGACTGGAAAAGCCTATCAGAGCCACTGGCTTTGATAGGCAGTTCCCCTCAGCCAACCAGCTGTCGCTATTCGGGTAACCGGCGTCCCATGTCCGGATATACGAATAGACCAGGCAGCTGGCAACAGTAACACACGTCCAATGCATAGCATTGAACGTGTGTTACTTGCGAGAGGGGGTGGCGCTGCAGCGCCCTCTATAGACGGCCGCCAGAACTTCGGCTAAAATGTCAAAATGACATTTTAGCCGAATAAAAGTTCTTAAAGGGCCCGTTTTTTTTTTTTTTTTTAATTCTTTTTTTTTTTTGTGACTGCGGGAGGGGGGGCGGCGCCCGTGCGCCCATATGGGCGGGCCGCCACTGATTGGAAGCCATGGGAGGCTATCAGCTGACCCAGGGAGGAGGTGTAGATTGAAAATAGGAGAGGTCCAAGAACAGAACCTTGGGGAACCCCAATGGAGAATGGAGGAGAGGAGGAAGTAGAATTGTAAGTAACGCTGAAGGTACGGTTGGATAAGTAAGTAGAGAACCAGCGAAGAGTACAGTCACGGAGACCAAAGGTGTGGAGTTTTTTGAGGAGGAGGGGGTGATCAACTGTATCAAAGGCAGCAGAGAGGTCCAGGAGTAGGAGCACAGAATAGTGTCCCTTAGTTTTGGCCATTAGTATATCATTTGTAAGTTTTAGGAGAGCAGTTTCTGTGGAATGTTGAGGACGAAATCCTGACTGAAGAGGATCAAGAAGGTTATTATCAGCAAGGTGGATGCTCAGTCGGTTGTAGACTAGACGTTCAAGGAGTTTGGATAAAAAAGGGAGCAAGGAGATGGGGCGTAGGCTGTCAAGATTGGATGGGTCCAGTGAGGGCTTTTTGAGTATGGGGCTGACAAGTGCATGTTTCAAAGAGTTAGGGAAGATTCCAGAAGAGAGGGAGAGATTGAAGATGTGGGTTAGAGAGTGTAGAATAGAGTCAGAGGGTGAACGTAGCATTTGTGAGGGAACAGGATCCAGCGCACAGGTGGTAAGATGGACGTTAGCAAGTAATTTAGTGACCCTGTCTATGGTGGTGGGGTTGAAGGAGGGAATTAATGACTGTGCCTGTGGGCATGAGGTGTGAAGTGTAGAGGGTATCTGAACAGTAGAGATCTCCTTGCGAATTGTATCAATCTTCTGTTTGAAGTGATTGGCAATCTCCTGGGCAGTGAGTGAGTTAGTGGTTGGTGGCAATGGAGGACGAAGGAGAGAGTTGAAGGTAGAGAGGAGTTGCCGGGGACGGGATGATAAGTTTTTAATGAGGGTGATGAAATAGGTCTGCTTGGCAGTGAGGAGGTTGGAATTGTATTTTTGGAGGGCAGATTTATACTGGACAAAGTCTCCCTGGGACTTAGTCTTGCGCCACTGGCGCTCGAGAGCACGGCTGTGTTTTTTCAGGCTTCTAGTGTCATCTGTTTGCCAGGGTTGAAGGGGGCGTGGTCTTATTCTGCATGTATTGAGGGGGGCAAGTCTGTCCAGTGGTGCTAGAAGTGAAGTGTTGTAGACAGAAGTGGCTAGGTGGGTGCAGGACAGGGGTGCGATTGTGTCATAGAGGTGGTCAGTCGCAGAGTATAGAAGAGAAGGGTTGATATGGTAAAGGTTTCTACGAGTAACTGTTAGGCATTTAGAGGGAGAGGAGGCAGAGGAGAGGGAGAAAGTGAAATTAATAAGATAGTGATCAGAGAGGGGGTAAGGATAGTTGGAGAGGTTGCATGGGGTGCATAGGTGGGAAAAGACAAGGTCAAGGGTATTGCCTTCAGAGTGAGTAGGAGCCTGTATCCATTGCTTCAGGTCAAAGGAGGAGGTTAGACTGAGGAGTTTTGAGGTTGCAGGAGTGCTAGCATTAGTAGGGATGTTAAAGTCACCAAGAATGATTGTGGGGATTTCAGAAGAGAGAAAGTAGGGTAGCCAGGCAGAGAAGTCATCAAGGAAGGAGGATACTGGGCCGGGGGGCCGGTAGATCACAGCTATCCTCAAATGAGGAGAGTGACAGAGAGGGAGGTGGGTGAAGTACCTGAAAAGTGCTATGTGGGGCTAATAGGATTCCAACACCCCCTCCTTTACGTCCACAGGGTCTGGGGGAGTGAGTCCAAAGAAGACCACCATGGGATAGAGCAGCAGAAGACGCAGTGTCGGATTTGTGAAGCCATGTTTCTGTAATGGCAAGTAGAATAAATGAATTAGTGATAAAGAGATCGTGGAGGGAGGTGAGTTTGTTACAGACCGAGCGAGCGTTCCAAAGGCTGCAAGAGAAAGGGAGTCTGGTCTTGGGAAGAAGAGAAATGGGAACTAGATTGTGTGCATTGCGGCTACTGCCAGAGGGTGTAGGGTAATGGGTGCGTTGAGCACAGTTAGGTGAGGGAGGGCCAGGGTTAGGGAATACATCACCAGAGGATAGGAGAAGCAGAAGGGTGAGGGAGGTAATGTGGGAATGTGATTTATATGAAGGGACATTGCGCATTGATTTGGAGTATTGGGCGTTTGACTTTAGAATTAGTACGAGTTGGTGCGTGCAGTAATAAGAAGAGGACAGAAGTGAGGGCGATATATATAGGGTGTGGGGTGGAGAAGAGGGGTGAAGGGAAGACAGTTTAAGGATAGAAGACACAGCTATCAGAAGGAGTGGTAGACACAGCATTTTTAAAAGCCCAAAAAAAAAAAAAAAAAAAAAAATTAAAATAGAGGTATACCTATATTAAAAAGAGCAAGGCATACTAGCATTTTCCGCTGTGTGCATACGCAGAAGTGCAGAGTCAGAAGTGCGTCCACTTATAGAAAAGCCCCACTTGAAGAAAGAGCCCCAGATGCAATGAGCCCCCTGCTATGGCTTCCCCCAACGAGATGCATACTGATTATTGCTCACACATGCCGTGGTTATATGTGGAATTGCACCCCAAAATACATTCAGCTGCTTCTCCTGAGTACGGGGATACCACATGTGTGGGAATTTTTGGGAGCCTAGCCACGTATGGGGCCCCAACAAATTAAAAAAAAATAGATATTTTCTTGCTTGCACTATTGGATGATGGAACTTAGCAGAGCAGAGCTTCAGCAGAGCAGAGCTTCATTCCGTAAGCTCAGGAGGAAATTCCATTCAAACTGAACAGCCTATTTACCTTTAGTAAATCTTCCCCATTTACTCAGATCTTTGCACACCTTCATCTCTAGATTCCACTTTCAGAGCCTGCTTCATTGACAGGAGTCATTGGCTCCTGTCAATCAACTCCTGTGACAAGGAAGCAGGGGACAGGGCTGAGTCCCTCTGTCTGTGTCAATGGATGGAGCAGTCGGGGCTCAGGAGCGAGCATGCACAAGTGCCCCCATGGGAATCGGTTTCCTATTGGGGGCACCAGGAAAAGAGGAGGCGCCGGGAGTTCCGGCGGGGGACCCTAAAACGAGAGGATCAGGATCTGTGGAATTCTATTGCACAGAGCAGGTAAAAATAGAAATGTTTGTTATTTTTAAATTCCTTTACAACCACTTTAACAACCGGAGGCAATCATGGGGACCAATAGAAGATTCATTGTATTGACTTGTACTTGTTCTGTTCTGAATGCTCTTTGCAAATTACATGCACTTGCATTGCATCATTGGCAGATAATATTAAAACAATGCTTTCAAGTACAGGGAGTGTGCCTTTGTATTATGTATGACCATTTGATTCATTTTAGAATGGAAACATTTGTTTGTAACAATACAAAGACTACCTGATCACCTGAAGAGAAACACTTTGGATGTGAAAAGTTGACTTTCTAGAACACTGACGTGCAGAATTTTAGTTAAGCTCCTCATGCGCTTCACTGCCGAATTATCCCAAGTAAAGCCCAAAACTCTTCTATTGCTTGTTAAAGCCGTGGGATAGTCCCATAAAAAAAACTAGCTCATTATGAAATACTTACCTTAGAACGAGGCGTCTGTAACTTACCTGGTCCACACCGAGGTAGCTGACATGTTGCCTCGACGTGTCTTCCAGGTATCGCTGAAGCCGCTGTGTGGGATCGCATGCCTTCCCACGTATGCGAGCGGGAGACTTTTTCCGCAGGGTCCGGAATCTGCCAGACGCCAGGCCTTACGGCGGAATCCCCATCACCATACTATACCCATTAACCCTCCCAACCTAAACCACCCTATACTACCCATAACCTCCCACTATACCTAAGAACCTATACTACCCAAATCGTCCCACTATACCACCTATAACCTACTAAACTCAACTACTACTACTACCCAGTACCTCTTTAACTACCCACCTATACCTACTCAAACCTACCATATACCAGTGTATAACTACCCAAACCTGCCACTATACCACCTATACTAACCCAAACTTCCCACTATACCACCTAATACTACCCAAACCTCCCACTATACCACCTATACTACCCAAACTCTCCCAATATATAACTACCCAAACCTCCCACTATAGTGTATACCACATAACTACCCAACCACTATACTATACCCAAACCTGCCACCTATCAATTTAACCTCACATATAACCTAAATACCTATCTCAAACCTCCCACACCACCCTACTACCCAAACCTCCCACTATACCACTTATACTAACCCAAACCTACCCACTAAACCAGTATAGTAAATTGCTAGATCCCTACTATACCACCTATAACTACCCAAAAACCACTATACTACCAAAATACTATACCCAAACTACTATACCACCTATACTTACCCAAACCTTGTACCACCTACTACCTACCAAACCTCCCACTATAACCTATACTACCCAAACCTCCCACGTGTACTACATATTTACTACCCAATCGTCCCACTATAGTGTCCTATACTACCCAAATACTATGTGTCCTAAAACTCCCAATAGTGTATAAGTTGTTATAACTACCCAAACCTGCCACACTATACTACCCAACTACCTCCCATATAACCACCTATACTAAATACCACCTGTAACTATACCACCTATAACTAAACCTACTATACCATATACTACCCAAACCTTCTAATACCACCTACCCTACCCTACCCTCCCACTATACCACCTATGTACTACCCAAACCTGCCACCTCCCACTATACCAGTGTATACTATGCAAACCTGCCACTATACCACTATACCACCTAACTACTGTACCTAAACCTAGTATACCTAAGGACTATACCACCTACTACCACTAAACCTATGCCATATTTACCCAATATGTAATCAAATGCCACTATACACTAGAAATACATCTCCCATATACCACCCTAACTTTACCCAAACCTTCTTCAGCTAACCACCTATACTACCCAAACTCCTAGCTACCACTTATACTAAAACCTCCCACTATACCACCGATACTATAACTCCCACTATAAACCTAATACCAAAACCTCCAACTATACCACCTATACCTACCCTAAAACTACTATACCACTATACTATAAACCCCACTATACCGACCACTATAAACCTATCCCACTATAACCACCTATACTACCCAAACCTGCTAGACCACCTAATACCTAGCAAATTATAGAAACTACCCTACTCAAAGTCCAATCCCACTATACCAATATAGTCCCAATAAGCCACTAACCATTTCCAATATACTACCCAAACCTCCCACTATACCACCACTAAACTTACTACTTATCCCACCCCTCCTTTACTACACTAAATATTCCACTACCCATAACCTCCCACTATACCACCTATACTACCCAAACCTGCCACTATACCACCTATACTACCCAAACCTCCCACTATACCACCTATACTACTCAAATCTCCCACTATACCACCTATACTACCCAAACCTTCTACTATACCACCTATACTACCCAAACCTCCCACTATACCACCTATACTACCCAAACCTCCCACTATACCACCTATACTACCCAAACCTCCCACTATACCACCTTTACTACCCAAACCTGCCACTATACCACCTATACTACCCAAACCTCCCACTATACCACCTATACTACTTAAACCTCCCACTATACCACCTATACTACCCAAACCTGCCACTATACCACCTATACTACCCAAACCTCCCACTATACCACCTATACTACCCAAACCTCCCACTATACCACCTATACTACCCAAACCTCACACTATACCACCTATACTACCCAAACCTCACACTATACCACCTATACTACTCAAACCTACCACTATACCACTTATACTACCCAAACCTGCCACTATACCACCTATACTACCCAAACCTCCCACTATACCACCTATACTACCCAAACCTCCCACTATACCACCTATACTACCCAAACCTCCCACTATACCACCTATACTACCCAAACCTCCCACTATACCACATATACTACCCAAACCTCCCACTATACCACCTATACTACTCAAACCTCCCACTATACCACTTATACTACCCAAACCTGCCACTATACCACCTATACTACCCAAACCTCCCACTATACCACCTATACTACCCAAACCTCCCACTATACCACCTATACTACCCAAACCTCCCACTATACCACCTATACTACCCAAACCTTCTACTATACCACCTATACTACCCAAACCTCCCACTATACCACCTATACTACCCAAACCTCCCACTATACCACATATACTACCCAAACCTCCCACTATACCACCTATACTACTTAAACCTCCCACTATACCACTTATACTACCCAAACCTGCCACTATACCACCTATACTACCCAAACCTCCCACTATACCACCTATACTACCCAAACCTCCCACTATACCACCTATACTACCCAAACCTCCCACTATACCACCTATACTACCCAAACCTTCTACTATACCACCTATACTACCCAAACCTCCCACTATACCACCTATAGCTGGTAAGATGGCTCAGCAGGCTAATGCTCTGTTGCAGCAATCTGTGATCACCTGAGCCCTCAGGGTCACAGGTTCGATCCCGGCGGGGTCCACTCAGCCTTCAATCCTTCCGAGGTCGGTAAAATGAGTACCATTGATTTGGGTAATAGTGACTATGTTACTATATAAGCGCCTCGAGACCCGATGAGCTACAGCTTCGGCTGTGGCTTCAGAAGCTTGCCTGGCAAGAAGCTCGCCTGGCTTCATAGCTTGCCTGGCAAGTTAGGGTAAGACAGCGCTATATAAGACTTGCATTATTATTATTATTATTATTATACTACCCAAACCTGCCACTATACCACCTATACTACTCAAATCTCCCACTATACCACCTATACTACCCAAACCTTCTACTATACCACCTATACTACCCAAACCTCCCACTATACCACTTATACTACCCAAACCTCCCACTATACCACCTATACTACCCAAACCTCCCAATATACCACCTTTACTACCCAAACCTGCCACTATACCACTTATACTACCCAAACCTCCCACTATACCACCTATACTACTTAAACCTCCCACTATACCACCTATACTACCAAAACCTCCCACTATACCACCTATACTACCCAAACCTGCCACTATACCACCTATACTACCCAAACCTGCCACTATACGACCTATACTACCCAAACCTCCCACTATACCACCTATACTACCCAAACCTCCCACTAGACCACCTATACTACCCAAACTTTCCACTATACCACCTATACTACTCAAACCTCCCACTATACCACTTATACTACCCAAACCTGCCACTATACCACCTATACTACCCAAACCTCCCACTATACCACCTATACTACCCAAACCTCCCACTTTACCACTTATACTACCCAAACCTCCCACTATACCACCTATACTACCCAAACCTGCCACTATACCACCTATACTACCCAAACCTGCCACTATACCACCTATACTACCCAAACCTCCCACTATACCACCTATACTACCCAAACCTTCTACTATACCACCTATACTACCCAAACCTCCCACTATACCACCTATACTACCCAAACCTCCCACTATACCACCTATACTACCCAAACCTCCCACTATACCACCTTTACTACCCAAACCTGCCACTATACCACCTATACTACCCAAACCTCCCACTATACCACCTATACTACTTAAACCTCCCACTATACCACCTATACTACCCAAACCTGCCACTATACCACCTATACTACCCAAACCTGCCACTATACCACCTATACTACCCAAACCTGTCACTATACCACCTATACTACCCACACCTCCCACTATACCACCTATACTACCCAAACCTCCCACTATACCACCTATACTACCCAAACCTCCCACTATACCACCTATACTACCCAAACCTGCCACTATACCACCTATACTACCCAAACCTGCCACTATACCACCTATACTACCCAAACCTGCCACTATACCACCTATACTACCCAAATCTGTCACTATACCACCTATACTACCCACACCTCCCACTATACCACCTATACTACCCAAACCTGCTACTATACCACCTATACTACCCAAACCTCCCAATATACCACCTATACTACCCAAACCTGCCACTATACCACCTATACTACCCAAACCTGCCACTATACCACCTATACTACCCAAACCCGCCACTATACCACCTATACTACCCAAACCTCCCACTATACCACCTATACTTTACCCTCCTGAACTCCCCTTTACTGTGTCCTCCAACCCCCATGTACTATGCCCTCCCCCCCCCCCCCCCTCGTACTGTGTAAAGTCATACATAAATACAGGCCGCTGATATAATAGAAGAGGCATTTATGGCAGGGAGCAGTATGTACAGGGAGTTGGATAGATTCAAAAAGGAGTGGGAGCAGTGTGTACAGGGAAAAAGTCAGTGTATACAGAGGGTCAGTGTATATGGGGGGGGGGGGGCATGCTGTGTGTAAAGAAGGAGGGACAATGTGTATAGGGGGTGAATTTAATTTGAGATAATTCCCTAGTTGTGTGTATTTTTTGTTGCTAATCAGACTCAAAAGCCACGCCCAATATGTAGCATTATTTAGCCACACCCACTCCTTGCCACCATGCACATAGCATGCAACAGGCCACCACCTCCTGTAGGGGCCCTAGTGCATTACTTTCCCAGGGGCCCCGTGGTTTTAATAAGATGGCCCTTCAGGCAGGGCTTTGCGTTACATAGTTGCTGGCAAATCTAATGAAGATTGTAAAATAAGATTGTAATGTGTGTGATGAGCCCTTTCACACTGAATCGTTTTTGCAGCGTTTTAGCGTTAAGAATAGCGCTATTAAGACACTCATAAAACGCTCATAAAACATCTTAATGGACCCTTTCACACTGAGTCCTGCAGCTTTTGGGCGCTGAAAAAAACGCTCCAAAAACGCCCCTCTCCATTGAAATGGATTGAAAGCGCTGTAAAAGCGCCTTACCCTTTCACACTGAGACACTGCAAAAACGCCCTAAAACGTTAGGGTCTTAGTGGTGCTTTACCAGCGTTTTTCGGTTGCTGGCATTGTGAAAGGGCTCTGAAAGCACTCAAGCTTTCACATTGGGATTGTAGCTGAGGCTTCGCTCAAATAACTCTTAAATAACGCTCAAATAACGCTCGAATAACGCTCGAAAAACGCCCCAGCGTAAAAGGGGCCTTAAAGTGTACAATCGGATTGACCTTTAGCCTCTGATCCCTAACTAAAAATAAATAAATGCAATCAATGGATAACAATTATTATTTTTCAAGACAGCGAGGGTTATCATAACTGTTTTCTGTTGCTACTTACAAAAGCCCAGACGTGACACCACAGGCCAGCTCGGGGTCACCGGAGGGTGTCGTTAATAAATAACGCGCGGCTCCCATTTGCTTCCTCTCTTATATAGTGTGCTGAGGGGCGGAATATCAGGTCAAGGGCTTCAGAAGGGGGGGGGGGGGAGGGACATGAGAAAATATAACGCAATATCCTTGTTTTAGGAAACGTTTAGAGAACATTTGTAGCCGCCAAGCTGTTTGTTTCCGGCTGGCCTAGGTGACAAGGACAACTCGTTATAATGGCAGCCTAGACATGTCTTTTTAAAGGCTAATGCAGGAAAAGAACTCAGGCTATGCATATGACCCCTGTGCTATGTGCAGGCGGCCTCCTTGCATGCTATGGGTTAAATGGTGACATTGAGCGCTCAGTATCAGAGAGGAGAGCCTGCACTATGTACATGACAGCTGCTCCAACACAACAGCCCATACTCTGCATACCTCCACTTCCCACCATACTCTGCATACCACCACTTCCCAACATACTCCCAGCATAGGGGGAGAGGGAAGGGTGCTCTGCCGCCCTCTAGTGGCCATGTTAGGGAAGTGCGGTCTGGCTGCGATTTCTCGGAGAAGCTGGATGGGCCCCCGGGGGATAACATTGCGGGAATATATTATACAATGATGACACTCTGAGCTCCGTTTGCTGCCATCATTACACTGTGACTGAGGATTCAGCACCTTGGACAGGACACATCACCGATCAGCCATAACATTATCACCTCTGACATTCATCATCTCCTTACACCTGACATTCACTGGGATATATCAGCAAGTGAACATGTTGCCCCTGAAGTTAGAAGCAGAAAACTGGACTAGTGTAAAGATTTGGGCAACTTTGACAAGAATATCAGGGATTTAATGTTGCCGACTCCTTCTACTGTTTTACGACTTTGACAAGGGCCGACTAAAAGTGACATTCAATTTTTTATTTAATTTTTTTTCAACCACTTCAGCCCCGGAAGATTTGGTTCTCAATGACCAGGCCATTTTTTGCGATTCGGCACTGCGTCGCTTTAACTGACATTTGCATACCTCCCAACTTTTTGAGATGGGAATAAGGGACACCTATCAGCAAAGTATGCCATGTGTTGTTGAGCGGGGGGGGTTCCGCGGATCTGAGTTGTTGAGAGCGGGGGGGGTTCCGCGGATCTTAGTTGTTGAGCGGGGGGGGATCTGAGCTGTACCCAAACAAAATTGACGTTTGTTTTTTTCCCACAAATACAGCGTTTTTTGGTGGTATTTGATCACCCCTGCTGTTTTTTTATTTATTTTTTCGCTGTAAACAAAAGAAGATCGACAATTTAAAAAAAAAATAAAACACATTGGGGGTTATTTTACGAAAGGCAAATCCACTTTGCACTACAAGTGCAAACTACAAGTGCAAAGTGCACATAAAATTGCACTGAGATTGCACTTGGAAGTGCAGTTACTGTAGATCCGAGGGGGACATGCAAGGAAAATAAAAAACAGCATTTTAGCTTGCACATGATTGGATAATAAAATCAGCAGAGCTTCCCCTCATTTCAGCTCTACCCCTCAGATTTACAGCTAATGCATTTCCATGTGCACTTTCAGTGCAATTTCAAGTGCACTTTGCACTTGTAGGGCCAGATTCAGGTACAATTACCTTGGCGCAGAGTATCAGAGATACACTACGCCGCCGTATTTTACCTGGCTCTACAACAAATTCATGTAGATTTTGGCCCGTAAGGTACGGCAGCGCAGTGTATTTCTCGCGGCGGAATTGAAATACGCGATTAAGGGGCGTGAAGCATTTAAATTAGGCGCGTCCCCGCGGCGATCGAACTGCGCATGCTCCGTTTAGAAATTTCCCGCCGTGCATTGCGCGAAATAACGTCGTTACGTCATTTTTTGTTTGAGTAGCGTCGTTTACGTACATTCCTATTCCCGGACGACTTACGTAAAAAAAAAGAAAAAAAGGTTGAAATTTGACGCAGGAACGCCGGCCATACTTAACATGGGCTGTCTAATATTAGACCAGATAAAAGCTGGAATAACTTTACGCGGCAAAAAGATGACTACAGATGCCGTAAGAAATTGCGAATGACGCTCGTAACTTTGTGGATCGTCGGAAAAAGCTCATTTGCATACCCCGACGCGGAAAACAACGGGAACTCCACCCAGCGGCCACAAATTTATTGCAGCATAGATCCGAAAGGCGTACGAACACGTAAGCCAGTCGGATTGAAGCCCGAAGCCGTCGTTTCATGGTTTGAGGTTTCAGACTAATGAAACGACGCGTGTAATTTGAAAGTACTCCGGTCTAACGCGAGATAGACCGGAGTAAGGGCTCTGTGAATCTGGCCCGTAGTTTGCACTTGTAGTGCAAAGTGGATTTCCCTTTTGTAAATAATCCCCACTAACTTTTACGTTTAAATATCCCAAACTTAAAAAAAAAATATTATAATATATTGATTGGTTTGCACAAAAGTTATAGCGTCTACAAAATAGGGGATATATTTATGGATTTTTTTTACTAGCAATGGAAGCGAGCTGTGATTTTTATCGGGACTGCAATATTGCAGCGGACAGATTGGACACTTTTGACACATTTGTGAGACCAGTGACATTTATACAGCAATCAGTGCTATAAAAATGAACTGATTACTGTATAAATGTCACTGGCAGGGAAGGAGTTAACACCAGGGGGGTTACCTGGGTTCCCTTAATGTGTGTTCTAACTGTGGGGGGGACTAGGGGAGAGAGACCCTGAGAGAACTGGGATCTGTGTATTTACTCACACAGATCCGGTTCTCGCTCTGTCACGAGCAATCGCAGGTGCCCAGACGCCTCACTGTGGTGGCTGGTCGGGAAGGGGTTAAATTAAAATAACAAACATGTCCTTGTCCTGATCACCCCCGGCGGGGTTTGGTCGTTCGGTTCTCAGTGTTATGCCCCATACACATGATCACTTTATGTGATGAAAAAAAACAACGTTTTCTGTGAAGTAAAAAACTACGGGCCAGATTCACAGAGCGATTACGCCTGTCTAACTGGTTTCAAATTACGCGCGTTTTTTAGCTAGTCGAAAACCTCAAACCATGAATAGACGGCTGCGGGCTTCAATTCGACTGGATTACGTGTTCGTACGCCTTCGGATCTACGCTGCAATAAAATTTTCCGCGTCGGGGTATGCTAATGAGCTTTTGCCGGCGATCCCCGAAATTACGATCTTCAATCGCAATCTCTTACGGCACCATTAGTCATCTTTTTTTTACATAACAGTATACCAGCTTTTTGCTGCTCTAATATTAGACAGCCCATGTTAAGTATGGCCGTCGTTCCCGCGTCGAATTTCTACGTTTTCCGACGTCTTTTATTATTTTTTACGTAAGTCGTCCGGGAATAGGAATGTTCAAACAACGAATGACGTAACGACGTGATTTCGCGCAATGCACGGCGGGAAATTTATGAACGGAGCATGCGCAGTTTGATCGCTGCGGGGACGCGCTTAATTTAAATGCTTCATGCCCCCCAATCGCGTATTTCGATTACGCGGCGAGAAATAGACTACCCCGCCGTAGCGTACGGGCAAAAATCTACCAGGATTCGGTGTAGAGCCTGGTGAAATACAGCAGCGTAGATTATTTTGATTACGCAGCGCAATATTAAGTGTATCTGAATCTGGCCCTACGTTTTTGAAACTTCACTTTTCAAAGACGATGTTGCCTACACACCATTGTTTTTTTACAAAAAGCGAGGTTACGTTCAACACTCTTTTCCATTGAAGTTCGCTTCATAACTTGCTTCTGGGCATGCGCGGGTTAAAAAACGTTGTTTTAAACAACGTTTTTTGCTACACACGGTGACTTTTTGTGAAACAAGAAACAACGTTTTGAAAAACGACACATAAAATTGAAGCATGCTTCAATTTTTTTTGTCATTTTTTACAAGACATAAAACAACGTTTTCCCCTACGTTTTTAAAAACATCATTTTTCTTCATCACAAAAAGTGATCGTGTGTACGCGGCATTAGAGCCAGCGGGGTACAGATGCAGCATTGGACTGATGCTGCATCCACCTAGGTACTGTAGGAATCTGCTAGAAAAAAATAATAATTCCAATACATCTCTTTTAAGGTGAAAAACCTTAAAGCAGAGTTCTGCCTGGGAAAAAAATGAAAATCAGCAGCTAAAAATACACAAGGTGCGGCGATATTTCCCTGGAAGTGGGAGCAGATACCTGGATTTGACAGGTATCTGCTCCCCCCTTAACCACACGGACCTTTAGTCAGCTAAAGGACCCAGCCAGGTTTTGCGATTCGACACTGCATTGCTTTTACAGACAATTGCGCGGTCGTGCGACGTGGTTCCAAAACAAAATTGGCGTCCTTTTTTTCCCACAAATAGAGCATTCTTTTGGTGGTATTTGATCACCTCTGCGGTTTTTATTTTTTGCGCTATAAACAAAAATAGAGCGACAATTTTGAAAAAATTCAATATTTTTTACTTTTTGCTATAATAAATATCCCCCAAAAATATATAAAAAAAAAAAAAAAATTCTCAGTTTAGGCCGATACGTATTCTTCTACCTATTTTTGGTAAAAAAATAAGCATTTATCGGTTGGTTTGCGCAAAATTTATAGCGTTTACAAAATAGGGGATAGTTTTATTGCATTTTTATAAAAGAAAAAAAATGTTTTACTACTAATGGCGATGATCAGCGTTTTTTTTTTGTGACTGCGACATTATGGCGGACACTTCGGACAATTTTGACACATTTTTGGGACAATTGTCATTTTCACAGCAAAAAATGCATTGTTTATTGTGAAAATTACATTTGCAGTTTGGGAGTTAACCACAAGGAGGCGGTGAAGGGGTTATGTGTTCCCTAATGTGTGTTTACAACTGTAGGGGGGTGTGGCTGTAGGTGTGACGTCATCGATTGTGTATCCCTATTAAAAGGGATCACGCGATCAATGACGTCGCCACAATGAAGACAGGGGAAACTGTGTTTACACATGGCTCTCCCCGTTCTTCAGCTCCGGGGACCGATCGCTGGACTCCAGTGGCGATCGGGTCCGCGAGTCCCGCGGTCCCTGAGCTTCGGAACGGGTCGCGGGAGCGTGCCGCAGGCGTGCGCCCGCGACCCATGGCTGGGTACTAGTACATGACGTACCTGTACGTGGATGTGCCCAGCCGTGCCATTCTGCCGACGTATATGTGCAGGAGGCGGTCCTTAAGTGGTTAAAGGTGCCAAATGTGGCACCGGAAGGGCGGTGGAATACAATCAGCGGTTCCATTTATGGGTGGAACTCCGCTTTAATAATGTGATATTAAAGTCTTTTCTTTTATTATTAAAATAACAAACATATTATACTTACCGGCTCTGTTGCAGTGGATTTCCACAGAACAGCCCAGATCCTCCTCTTTTCGGGTCCCTGTTCAGCGTTCCTGGCCCCTCCCTCCTGTCGAGTGCCCTCACAGCAAGCAGCTTGCTATGGGGGCACCCGAGTACAGCCACTGCTCTGTGTGGCACAGAGCCTCAGCTAAGCCCCACCCCCTCTCTCTCCTTATTGGATCACTGACTTTAACTGACAGCAGCGGGAGCCAATTGCGCCCGCTGTGTGTCTGTGTGTCCTGGACAGCCAAGGCTCTTGTGCAACATCGCTGGATTGAGATGCAGCTCAGGTAAGTATTAAGGGGGCTGCTGCCCACAGAAGGTTTTTTTTCCTTAATGCATTGAATGCATAAGTAAGCAAATATACATTGCCAAACATGAAAGCCGGGACAGGGCCATATCATGTTAAATATTGCAGAGGATCAGCGGGGAGGGGGATATAGATACTATTACAGTATATCATGTGTGTAAACCACAGCTTGCATTCATTGTAAGGCCTCGTACACACGAGGGGATATGTCCGCTGAAAACGGTCCAATGGACCGTTTCAGCAGACATCTCCGCTCGTGTGTATGGGCTAGCGGACAGATTTCTCCACCCGACAGATTTCAAAGCATGCTTTGAAATCTATCCGGTGGGAATCTGTCCGCCCGACATGTCTGCTGGTTAGTACACTTACCAGCAGACATGTCGTCCCCCACCGCCGCCGCGCCGCCGCCGCCGAATGGATTCGGCGCATGCGCGGAAGTGTTTAACTTCCTGGTGCGGTGACGTGACGGTGACGTGGCGGTGACGTGGCGGCATCAACGTCACCGCCGCGTCACCGCCACGTCACCGCGCCGTCCGGCGGCGGGGAATTTGATCCGATGGTGTGTACACGCCATCGGATCAAACTCCCGATCGGACATATCCGATGGAAATGGTCCGCGGACCGTTTTCATCGGATATGTCCGATAGTGTGTACGAGGCCTAAGAGATACAGTAGTTATAAATTGGGTAGTTGAAATAGAGGAGATTAACACATATAATGAGAGATGATAGCTATTTAGTTTTATTGTACAGATGCAAGTGATATTAGGTAAGGAACAGGGATGGACTGGCCATTGGGACTACAGGGAGTTTCCCGGTGGGCCGATGGCTCAGTGGGCCGGTTTCAGTGACAGCAGACCGCCGCCCCCATCTGCTCCAATCTGTCTCTCCCTCCCCGCAGCGCTCACCTGGGGGGAACAGAGAAGCAGGGGGAGGACCAGAGGAGCAGGGGGGAGGGGACAGACAGCTGACTCAACTGCTATAGCTGAGAGTTTCTCACTTCTGCCTAATCTTGTCCCATAAGGGGGGCACCAAACTGATTCTTTGCCCCGAGTGAAAAAATGTCTAGCTTCCCCACTGGTATAAGAGTACCAGTACCAGCCGTTCTACTCTAATAAAGTAGAATGGCTAGTGAAGAGGTGAGGGAGTTGTCCGGCCGCCATGGGAGAGACCTGTCAAAGTGGGCCAGTCTGGATGAAGTCCAGAGCCAAATTTTTGTCCCAGTCCAGCCCTGGTAAGGAATAAAGGGAGGAATAGGTTTCAGACAGTAGTCGGTTCTTAACCTCCCTGGCGGTATGATTCTTTAAGATTTTAGGTGCTAAAAGCGGTACCATTATTTGCAAGGGAATTTGGCGTTTTATACTGTAGGCTTGTAATTCTTAGGAATAACTCACTGAAATCTATCCAAACAAGAGTCTAATAGGCATCCTGGGTATGATTTTTTTTTTTTTTCTTATTAAAAATTATAATATAATAAATAATTATAAAAAATTATAACAAATAATAATATAATTATAGTAAAAATTATTCAATAATGTAATCAAATCAAAATCACTGAAATTTGCTCAGTTGCAGAATTTTTGCTGTCATTATTTTTTTTTTTTTTATGACGAATTTCCCCATAAATCGCTATCGCTAAATTCTGCAAGTGATTATAATTTATTATCGCTGTTTTTTAGCTGCTCTAAAACAATTTTTGCCATAAAGGGACACTTTTGGTTGCTATGGGCAATCTACAGTTTGCAGGGAGAAAGAACAGTTTTTATTATATAAAAGAACATGTAGTGTACAGGGCAGACCACTAGGGACAGGGGGGGTGTGTATTTTTTACATACAGTACTGTAATCTATAAGATTACAGTGTACTGTATGTATAGTGTTTGTTTACTTTTTTAAATTTGGCGCCGTTCCCCCCCCTACGTCGCGACGCTCGCAGGGAAGGGAATCGGCGGAACACACAGCATCAGGCGGACATCCGCCCGCCGTGTACTGCGGGGATTCATCGCTGGATCGCAGAGAAAAGGTAAGTAAACTTTTTTCTGCATCCAGCGAGGCAAGTCCGTGTGTGGCACGGGGTTACCGATCGTAGCTTTAAAATCTCACCCCGTGCCACACACGGAAAGACCGCCAGGGAGGTTAAAGTGATTGTAAAGATTTGTTTCTTTAAATAACAAACATGTCATACTTACCTGTTCTGTTCAAGGATTTTGCCCCGATCCTCCTTTTCTGGGGTCCCCCCGCGGTGCTTCTTGCTTCTCCTCTTCTCAAGTGACCCCACAGAGAGCTGCTTTTCATGGGGGCACTCGTGCGGGCGCGCTCCCGAGTTCTGCTGCTGTGTCTATTGACACAGACAGCACCCCCGCCCCCCGGCTCCAGTGTCACTGGCCAATGGCTCTTGCTGCTATCAGTCTATGAGGACCCGAGACAGCGGCTTGAGCTGCTGTGCTTGTCCCCATTTCTGACTCAGGTAAGAAAAAAAGGGGGGTCTGGGGCTGCAGCACAAAAGGTTTTTCACCTCAATGCCTAGAGTACATTAAGGTGAAAAACCCTGAGGATTTACAACCCCTTTAACCATTACCTGGCATTTTCACCCCCTTCCTGCCTAGGCCAGCTTTCAGATTTCAGCGCTGTCGCACTTTGAATGACAATTGCGCGGTCATGCAACACTGTACCTAAATTACATTTTTGGTACTTTTTTAAACAGATAGAAGTTTCTTTGGTAGTATTTAATCACCGCTTAGTTTTAAATTTTTTGCTAAACAAATGAAAAAAGACCAAACAATTTAAAAAAAAAAATTTTCTTTATTTTTTGTTATAAAATTTTGCAAATAAGTAATTTGTCTTCTTCACTGATGTGCACCGAGGCAGCACTGTTAGGCTGAACTGATTGGCACAGATGAGGCTGCACTGAAGAGACGGCACTGATGGGCACTGATAAGCCTCACTAATGGGCGATATGCCTCATTGATGGGCACTGATGGACACTGATGGGGCTGCACCGATGATCAGGATTATCAGTGTAAATGTCTGCTGTCACACGAAAGGCGGTTATCAGGTTTCCTTTCCTCACACAGTGACAGTGCTGAGGAAAGTAAATGCTGATAACCGGTATTTGTTTACATGGGATCAGCTTGATTAGACACAGCTGATCACATGGTAAGGACCCAATGTCATTGGCTCTTTGCCCTGCTCGGTGATTCGCTGTGTCCGAGGGACACGGTTCATTACCGATCGATGCGCTGTGCTCCCCCAGGGGCAAGCGCAAGCAATGTGACCGGGAGGATGTCATACGATGTCCACCCAGTAGGAATAGAGTCCCACCCAGCCATCAATATGCTATAGGTTGGGCGGGAACTGGTTAAAAATGGCTTTCAAGGGAGGAGTAGAATAAAAGCACTACAAATATAAGATAAGGAAAAAAGGGAGGGGGGAGATAGGGAAGGGGCAGGAAATAGGTCACGTAGTGAACCTTCTATCCTGAAATAAAATATGGGGCAATATTGGTGGAGTCCCTGGAAGAAAGAAATGCCCCTGCATTAGTGGTGTCACTAAAAAAAAAATAGTCCTCTAATGCCCCGTACACACGATCACTTTTTGTGATGAAAAAAAATGTCATTTTTTAAAATGTCATTTAAAATGATGGTGTGTGGCCAAAATGTCATTTTATGTCCTCTGAAAAATGACCAAAAAAAAATTCGAACATGCTCGAATTTTTTATGTCATTTTTCAAAATGTCATTTTTTGTGTCATAAAAAATGATCGTGTGTGGGCAAAACTACGTAAAAAATTACGTTTTAAACCCGCACATGCCCAGAAGCAAGTGAGGTGCCGTACACACGGCAGAGAACCTCGACGGGCAGAACACATCGTTCCGCCCGTCGAGGTTCTCTCCCGGCCGTCGGATTCGGCGACCCGCCCGTCGGGAATGGCAACCAGCCATTCTTCCAGGCGGGCCGTCGAGGAAATAGAGAGCGTGCTCTCTATTTCGGCTCGACGGGCTTCCCGACGGGAAGCTCGCCGAGACCGTACACACGGCCGAGGTCCTCGCTGGAATGTGCATTCCAGCGAGGTTCTCGCTGATTTTCAGCGAGAACCTCGGCCGTGTGTACGGCGCCTTAGGAGACGGGAGGTAAAACTACCATTCATAATGGAGTAAGCACATTCATCACGCTGTAACAGACAAAAAAGCAGGAATCGTCTTTTACTAACAAGTAACCAGCTAAAAGCAGCCTCAAGGCAAATAGAACTTCCCCTTTAGAGTGCCGTCACTTTGTTCATCATTTTCCAAAAATGATGGTGTGTACGCAACGTCATTTTTGAAAATGAAGTTTGAAAAATGTCGTTTTTTTTCATGAAGAAAAATTACATTTTTTTTCATCACAAAAAGTGATCGTGTGTACGGGGCATAAGTCCATGGCGTCACTGGAAGGAAAATAATTCCCTGGGTTGGTGGTGTAATTGGAAGGAAAAATGTCCCTGTGTAGGTATTGTCAGGAGGAATATTTGGGCAGTGGTATGAAAGGGGAAATGGGTGCTGGGAGGGTGGGGGGGGGGACTCTGTGGGTGCATTTAAAGTGGATGTAAACCCGCATTTTTTTTTTTTATTATGTCACAATGAAAAGTATAAGATTTCCTATCCCAGTCTTGCCACACAGAGTTAATCCAGCTCTGAGCAATTCTCTTTTATTGTTCAGTGAAATAAAACGGACTTACAGAGAAAAACCTTAGTCCGTTCCGCCCCCTTTCTGTGAATGACAGATTAGTTACATATCTCATGCACTAGCCTGGAGACAGGCATTATTTTTTAACCACTTAAGGACCGCCTCCTGCACATATACGTCGGCAGAATGGCACGGCTGGGCACATGTACGTACAGGTACGTCCTGTACTAGTACCCAGCCGTGGGTCGCGGGCGCACGCCCGCTGTGCGCTCCCGCGACCCGGTCCGAAGTTCCTAGACCGGGACCGCGGGACTCGCGGACCCGATCGCCGCTGGAATCCGCCGATTAGTCCCCGGAGCTGAAGAACGGGGAGAGCCGCGTGTAAACACGGCTTCCCCGTTCTTCACTGTGGCGGCGTCATCGATCGCGTCATGCCTTTTATAATGAGACACAATCGATGAAGTCACACCTACAGCCACACCCCCCCACTGTTGTAAACACACATTAGGGAACACATAACCCCTTCAGCGCCCCCTTGTGGTTAACTCCCAAACTGCAAATGTCATTTTCACAATAAACAATGCAATTTAAATGCATTTTTGCTGTGAAAATGACAATTGTCCCAAAAACGTGTCAAAATTGTCTGAAGTGTCCGCCATAATGTCGATGATCGCCGTCATTAGTAGTAAAAAAAAAAAATTAATAAAAATGCAATAAAACTAGCCACTATTTTGTAAACGCTATCAATTTTGCGCAAACCAACCGATAAACTCTTATTGTGATTTTTTTTACCAAAAATAGGTAGAAGAATACGTATCGGCCTAAACTGAGGAAAAAATTTTTTTTTATATATTTTTGGGGGATATTTATTATAGCAAAAAGTAAAAAATATTGCATTTTTTTAAAAATTGTCACTCTATTTTTGTTTATAGCGCAAAAAATAAAAACCGCAGAGGTGATCAAATACCACCAAAAGAAATCTCTATTTGTGGGGAAAAAAGGACGCCAATTTTGTTTGGGAGCCACGTCGCACGACCGCGCAATTGTCTGTTAAAGCGACGCAGTGCCGAATCGCAAAATCTGGCCGGGTCCTTTAGCTGACTAAAGGTACGGGTCTTAAGGTGTTAATTCCCACCCCCACTCCTTTTCTGAAGTCATGTGGTTACTTTTCTGGATTTGGACTGGATGTTAGTTATCATAGCATAATTTAGTGTAAGGGGAGTGTAGAGGAGGGCGAGGAGTCTACTGACATCACGACTCCACCCACTGAGCTCCAGACAACAGATCCACCCACAGAATCTTCAGTTTTTCAGTTCTTATAACAGACAGAGAGGAGACATTTGACAGATACATGCAGGAGGCGTGTATATCCTTATAGATCAGCACTATAGCAGTAGTTTAGAAAGGATGAAAGTGGGTTTACATACACATTAAAGCGGAGCTCCACCCAGGAAAACAACATTTTGCCATGTTGTTTAAAAAAATTCAAAAAAAAAAACCTTAAAAAAAAAAATACTCACCCGAAATAGCTGTTGCTATGCGGAAGTCCGTAATCTGCCTCTTCCACTCCGCGGTTTGATTTCTTCTTGTCCTTCTCCTTGTGAATGGGGTGCGCTGCTTTCTGGGAACTGTGTGTGTTCTCAGAGAGCAGCGTGCCCATTCACAAGCCAGCGTGAGACTCACGCAGGCGCAGTAGGAAACGGGCAGTGAAGCCGTTCGGCTTCACTGCCTGTTTCCCATAGTGTGAATGGCGGCGCGGGACCCGGAGCGATCATGGGACCGGCATCGGGGGGGGCCGTCAGCGCGGGCGCCTAGGACAGGTAAGTGTCCTTATTTAAAGTCAGCAGCTACACTGTTAGTAGCTGCTGACTTTAAAAAAAAAATGTTTCGCGGCTGGAGCTCTGCTTTAACTAAGGGGCCCTGTGTGACTCAAAGGCTAGTTTACATTAGCATTATCCACAGTGGATAATTTTTCAGAGGGCGTTTAAAAGGTGACAAGGAAGATTTATATCAACTGCTCACCGTCTGTTTTAACCCCTAAAAGCTGCACCACGGCATGCAACCTCGTGCATTGCTCACAATTGCAGCTCGGCCCCATTGAGCTCAATTAGTTACGTTCAGGGGCAGCCGGGCAGGTAATCCCAGCTGAATGCAACAAGGAGATCACAGCATGTTTACACCCCCCATCTGCTGCCTTTGCAGCTTATCCTTCTCTCTCCTACCCAGGAGTATCTTTATAAAGTGAGGAGAGAGCAGAATCCTCCTTCCAGTAGTGATTGCAGCCCTGCACTGTACTCTGTCTGGAATGAAAAGAAGTGTCAGCAGCGTGATTGCGCCCTGTCATCGTAGTTTACGTAATTTGCGTAAGTGTAAGGTTACCCCTTAACAAGGCGTATGCCATGTTAAGTATGGACGTCGGGACAGCGTCGTGTTTTTCCGTCGTTTACGTCATTTGTGTAACTCGTTCACGAATAGGGCTTTGCGTAAGTGACGTTCACGTCGGTTTCATTGACTTTTAGCGACGTGATTTGGAGCATGCGTACTGGGCTACGTTTACGGCCGGCGCATGCGCAGTTCGTTCGGCGCGGGGGCGCGCTTAATTTAAATACAAAAGCCCACCTCCTTCCTACTTTGAATTACGCGTGCTTACGCTGGCCCATTTACGCTACACCGCCGCAAGTTACGGAGCAAGTGCTTTGAGAATACAGCACTTGCCCGAAAAAACTGCGGAGGCATAGCATAATTGGGATACGCTACGCCAGAATAAAAATACGCAAATGTACGAGAATCTGGCCCCTAATTTGTAATATTAGACATTCAAAATTGTAATCAGCCATTTAAAAAAAAAAAAAATCTTTTATTACAAGTATTTACTGTATATAGTGCCAACAATTTACACAGCACTTTACATTTATTGTACATTCACAACAGTCCCTGTCCTCAAAGAGCTTACAATCTTTTTTTTTTAATTCTCTATTTCTTCAATACAGAGGGATCGGTCCCACCGGACCCAGACAACAGTGTACATTTAAAACATCCAAATACATGTAAAGCGTAATAGTTAACAGGTAACAGCGTGTCCGCCCCGGCGGGGTTCAGGTGTGGTTATCATGTTGCCTGGGGCCCCATATGGGCACCAGCGCAGGTGTGAGTAAAGGGTGGTGTCCCCCGTCCAGTAGGGGAGGGAGCCAACCAAACCCCACACGGACGCCCATCAGTCAGATCCAGGGCCGGTAGGGCCAGTCCACCCCGCAATTTTATTTATCATAGATAGGGAGCAGTTAAAGAGAGTAGAGTTAAAGAAGGGGTGAGGGTGAGGGGGGAGGTTGGGCAGAGTCCCAACTGAAGTCCCCAGGCTAGTGGGCAGGGGAGGGGGTGTGAGGGTCAGGGGGCGGGGGGCATTACTACTCGGTGGAATGTGTGCCAGCAAAGGAGACGTGGGCGGTTCCTCTCTGTAGTCTACCCCTCCGGGGCCAATACGTCCGCACCAGGGGGGACACTGACAGGGTCTAGGGGTTTCCCCCTGAGGGTCTTCCCCTCGTCCGAGTACCAGAATATGGTCCAAGGTTGCCAGGTCTCAGTGTAAAAGAGCTTACAATCTAAAGGCGGCCATACACACTTTGATAAATTGCTTTTCTGATAAATCTGTTTTGATATAAATCTTTGACCGATAGTCGACAATCCATTTAACCAATATGCCACACATGGGGAAGTTAAAGCATAACTAAATTCCAGAATATTTTGCTCTGCTTCAGAGGTCCAAGGTCCCTGACCGATGCTGGCATGTTCTCCTCGGCTTTTTCTGGGTGACAGTCTTCAGCTATTATATTTGCAAGCATGGGATGATGTCCCTCCGTCCTATGAATGCTCAGGAAAGCAGTCATCTCAGCTCACAGTCACCATGCCAGAATGTATTGTAAATTCTACAGATGGCTGTGAACAGGCAGGTTAGCTTATTTTATTGCTGAGAAGACATTGCATGTCTCTTCTCCAGTACAGAGCCTGCGTGCAGTTTTTTTTTGGTTTTTTTCCCCATTAAGATTTTAGTTCCATTTTAAGCCCTGGTTCACACCAGTGGAATTAGTCATGAGATTTGACAGTTCAAAATCACATCACAAGTCGCACCCCATTGTTGGCAATGGAACTATTCAAGTTGCTGCTATTTGAGTCAAAGCAAGTTTGAAAAAGACTCCTGCGCTACTTTTTTTTGTGATTTAATTGGGACTTGCATTGACTGTTAAATGAGGTCGCAAGCCGCAATGAAATCGGAGATTCAAATCTCACTGATCTGCGGCTTTGAATTTGTACTGTTAGACTCGGTTCACACTGGGGCGACGCGTCAGGCGGCTCAGCCGTCTGACGAGTCGTGTCCCATGCAATGCAATGGAACCGTTCTAATAGGAGCGACGCAAGTCGCTCCGACTTAGAAATTTTGTTCCTGTACGACTTCAAGGATGGCTCGGGGCGACTTGCATTGACTTCTATACAGCAGTCGTCTTGCAAATCGCCTCTGAAGTCATCCTCAGGAAGACTTGCAGAGCCACCCCTGGAGTCGTGTCGCCTTAGTGTAGTAGTGCAATTTTAAACCCACACTGGTGTGAACCAGGGCTAAGACAGGATTTGAACTTATGATTGTGAGTTAAAAATGGCATCTCTGGACATGTGGCCATTCCCTGGGAGATTTCTCTCATATTTTCTGAACTTGCCCTGTAATCACTGGGTTCTGGTCTAACGTGTTGTCCGTAATTAATACCTGTGTCCTTAACCCTTGTACCTACAGCTATGGAGATCTGCCTATTGGGTTGGTGGAGAACCTGATTCCTCCAGGTTGGTCGGTCTTCCTCTCTTCTATGCCAAAAAGGCTATTGCATTGCACTGGAAGAAACAGAGACCCCCCCCCCCCCCTGTCCATTCCCTTCTGGAAAACATTAGTAAACAATATACAAAGATACTTATGCTAATCTGGGTTGCCCTGCAAAATAGGAGAGTGTGGTCTAAATAGCCAGCTGTCCCTCCCACGGCATCACTGTGATTGGTTGATATGTTGTTACAAAACAATAGCAAACAAAAAATTCTCCTGCGCTCTGGTATTTCCTGCTATGATCAAGTAAAATCTGACCTGGTCTGGCTGACGCGTTTGGGGGGCGTGCCCCTTTCCTCCGAGCAGTAAAATCTGACCGATGGTATGGCTGACGCGTTTCGGGGGCGTGCCCCTTTCCCCAGAGCCTTGGGCTCTGGGGAAAGGGGCATGCCCCCGAAACTCGTCAGCCATACCATCGGTCAGATTTTACTTGATCCATGTAGTCACCGTGTTCTTCTGGCATTGCTGCATATCAGCCGTACTGTCTGTCAAAGCATGTTTTACAACTTATTTTGTGAGTATAACCATTGATTTTAATTCATTTAATAAAACCCTTTTATACGGTATCACACTAGGTCAGTGCGCCCTCCTTTCTTTTCTCTTTGATATGTTGTTACAGCAGAGTTTTTCCATTGGTTTTCCTGCACTTTAGCAAACCTTATATAACTGCTTGGTTTACCCTATGTGTTAATCTACACCTTAATGATTAAAGTGTTATCTGGGGTTAAAATATGTATTTACTATACATTACTTCATTTGCACCCCTGCGTGGGTAGCAATGTCAGATTACATTTTGTTTTGGTTTTGTTTTATAGTTTTCTCAAGTTGTGATGTACGTGAGAAAAACCTTAAAAGGGGTTGTAAACCCTTGCGGTATTTCACCCTTAATGCATTCTATGCATTGAGGTGAAAAACCTCTTGTAGTGCACCAACCCCCCAGAGCCCCCCTTACTTACCTGAACACAATCGTTCATGTGCTGGGGACGAGCACACCCGCTCCAGCTGGTGTTTCGGGCCCTGATTAGATAGATTGATAGCAGTGCAGCCATTGGCTCCTGCTGCTGTCAATCAAATCTAATGATGCGGGTGCCCGGGCGGAACCGAGTCCTGCTGCTTGTGTCAAAGGATGCAGCAGCAGGACACGGGAGCGTGCCCGCATGGGTGCTCTGAGGGAGAGAGCTTCTTCGACAGGGCACTCGAGAGGAGGAGGAGCTAGAAGCTCCGCTGAGGGACCCCAGAAGAGGAGGATCGGGGCCACTCTGTCCAAAACCAATAGCACAGAGGAGTGATGTGTTTGTTTGTTTTTTGTTCTTTTAAAGGAACATTTACTTATCCTTTATTTATATTTCCGCCATACTTCACAATTATATGATCACTTGAAATTCATGAATTCGATATTTCAGTTCTTTCAATTTCCATTCAGTGTGATTGAATCCGATGCTCATTGAGTCCAAATAAATCAGAAGGGAAGTTATAGCTACTCAGTTATTTGCTGATTTGATTACTTTGATAGAATCACACATCAAAGGGATAATTCAGTTAAAGCATGCAATAGCCACCATGAAGTCCCTATTTCATTTGCATAAATACACATACAAGAGTCAATTTATACAAGAGCCAATTAACCTATCAGCAGCATTTACAACATTGCTTTAACAGGGGAAATACTCTTATGTAAAATAGCCGAGTTACATTTATGCATATGTGTTTTATTATGTTCCAAGTAGACTGAAACCCAACCACTACAATTTTATACAAGCTTTAACAGTGTTATTAAAGCTGAAATTTTGTATTTTTTGTTTTAAATACAGCACTAAATACATTAGCTATGTGTAATACTGTAATGGTGTATATTGCATTACTTGCAGGTGGCTGAATATGCTACAAATCCTCACTGCTGTGCCTTCTCAGAACTACAGGATATTGTCCTGAGCGGCTGTCTTCCAGCGCTGAAAAGGTTAACAGCAGTGGCTTCTACAGAGAAAGGTTGCTCCACTCACTGGCCCCCTCCACCATTCATAGAAATTCTACTATTATTGCCCCATGATGCCTTCTCTGAATGGGCAGGGGAGATCTTCTCAGTCAGATGCTCTGTCACCCATTCACAGAATGCAAGTTATTGTGTAAGGCCCCGTACACACGGCCGAGGTTCTCGGCAGAAACCAGCGAGAAGCTCGCTGGGATCCTCATTCTGCCGAGAAACTCTGCCGTGTGTACACTCTCGGCGAGCATCCCGTCGGGAAAGCCGCCGAGAGAAAATAGAGAGCAGGTTCTCTATTTTCTCGGCGGCCCGTCGGGATTAAGAGCTGGTCGCCTTTCCCGACGGGATGGTCGCCGATTCTGACGGCCGGCCGAGAACCTCGTACGTGTGTACGGGGCCTGACAGTAATAATAGGAGTTCTGTGAATGGTGGAGAGGGCAGAAGGGGGCGGGCAAGCAGAACAACTTTTCTCTGTAGCAGCGCTGCTGTTAGCCTATACAGTGCTGGAAGCAGTTATTAATTCGCTATTGTCACACAACTGGATGGGCTCAGGGCACAATGCTCTGCGCCCCGAGTCCACCCTTTTTTTAAACCAATTGGAGCCTTAGGCTTCATACACACGACCAAGAATCTTGTCGTAAAAGAAACGTAATTTTCCTTGACGAGGTTCTTGTCAAGCTTGATTAGATTCTTGTTAAGCTTTCTTTGCATACACACTGTCGAGACAAAATCTCGTTGTTCTCAAACGCGGTGACGTACAACACTTACGATGGCACTATAAAGGGGAAGTTCGATTCCACTGGCACAACCCTTAGGGCAGCATTTGCTAATCTCATGTTACTGCGTGTTAAGTAAAAGTTTGGTGAGAGACGATTCGCTCTTTTCAGTCTGTTACAGCGTGACGAATGTGCTATCTCCATAGCTATGAGTAAGCACTAGCTTCAGTGCGAAACGCGTCAGGCTTGGGTTTTATTTTACTTTGCTGTGACTTGTAGTGCTGTCCTTCTTTTAATAAAGGCTACAATTTGTTCAGAGTGCTGCTGTCCAGAGACAATTTTTGTTCCTGCTTTGCTAAGTGCATTGCCTGCACCTGAGTTGTCTGCAGCGGATGGATGTTCGTCTGGGTTCCCACCTGGAGCGGCTATTCCCTTCCACCATGGCACGAGTACTGTATTATCAAAAGATGATGGCATAGCATATGTGATCCAGGGTTTCCACATTTTCTCAAACTGAGGGATCATGTCCGTATCTATAGCTAGCATCTTGGCATGGGTTATAGTGTTGTTCATTTTAGTCACCGCTTCATTTACCACTAACTTTGAAGATCTCCATGCTTTTGCCAAAGTCTGTTTAGCTGATGTGATAAGCTGCAATAGCAATTTAAATTGAGAATGCGAAATACCTTCTGGTTTCAAGTTGAAAAGTGCTGGATTTTTTTTTTTTTTTTAATGGGAAAAATTACACGTCTTTTGTTGATAAATAACATGGAGAGCACTTTACATTTGTCATATGGGTGAGGAAATTTTAAAAAGATATTATATAGAGCCAGGTTATTACTACATGCTGTGAGGCCATTCCTTGCTTATAGTGGTCACCAATCACTACCTATTGAGGAGATCGGACAAATGGAGGAAAGGATCAGAGCGTGTATGGCTTTTCAGGCTTACATTGACCTTTCTGAAATATAAGGGCTCATGCACACTGTTGCTCAAAAAAAGCTGCTTTTACAGGCATTTAAGCTTTTATTTCTGTGCCTAAAAGCTTGAAGAAGCTTGTGCTTTTTTGCACATTTTTAATGAGTTTCTTCAAGCTTATTTGAGCATAAGCATACCTGCTGCCAACATTCTGAGATGGCAATGAGGGACACCTATAAGCAAATGTATGTAGGCATAGGACACACACCCTGCCACGCCCCCTTAAAAGAGAATTGTATAAAAAAAAATATTAGTTAAACCCACAAGTCCTTTTTTTTTTTTTTTTACCACTACCAGTCCTTTATTCCTTTAATCATGCCTTTGGAATTTAGAAACTTAGCAATTTAGAAACTGGATGAAAGGTTTAGAACTATAAAACTATTTTAGATTAATTAGTCCATTTTATATACAACTATATAAATCAGACCAAAATGAGGGACAAATGAGGAGGAAAGGGGGACAGAGGGACTTTGTTCCAAATCAGGGACAATCCCTTGAAATCAGGGACAGTTGGGAGCTATGGCATAAGCATTTTGTTTCACAAACCCTCCTCTCAGCTCATTTTTTTTTTACTTACTTTTTCTGCTTCTTTGAGCTTTTTCAAGCTCTTTTTCGTGCATTTTTGGGCACAGGTGTCTTTTCTGTCCGAAAGCATGAGTTTGGTGGGGGTTTGCCTGTAAGAGCATATGCCTGTAAACTCCTAACCACTTAAGGACCGCCTACTGAACATTTACGTCAGCAGAATGGCACGGCTGGGCACATCAACGTATTTATACGTTGGTTTCTAGTACCCAGCCGTGGGTCACGGGCGCGCACCCGCGGCGCGCTTCTGTGACCCGGTCCGAAGCTCCGGGAGTGCGGCGATCGGTCCCCGGAGCTGAAGAACAGGGAGAGCCGTGTGTAAACACGGCTTCCCCGTGCTTCACTGTGGCCGAAGCATCGATCACGTCATCCCTGTTATAGGGTGACGTGATCGATGACGTCACACCTACAGCCACACCCCCCCACAGTTGTAAACAGACCCTGTGAACACACATATCCTACAGCGCCCCCTTGTGGTAAAGTCCCAAACTGCAACTGTCATTTTCACAGTAAACAATGCAATTTAAATGCATTTTTTGCTGTGAAAATGACAATTGTCCCAAAAATGTGTCAAAATTGTCCGAAGTGTCCGCCATAATATCACAGTCACGAAAAAAATTGCTGATCGCCGCTATTAGTATTAAAAAAAAAAAAATTTATAAAAATGCAATAAAACTATCCCTTATTTTGTAAACGCTATAAATTTTGCGAAAACCAACCGATAAACGCTTATTGCAATTTTTTTTACCAAAAATATGTAGAAGAATAGGTATCGGCCTAAACTGAGGAAAAAAAAAATATATATATTTTGGGGGGATATTTATTATAGCAAAAAGCTCTATTTTTGTTTATAGCGCAAAAAATAAAACCCGCAGAGGTGATCAAATACCACCAAAAGAAAGCTCTATTTGTGGGGAAAGAAGACGCTAATTTTGTTGGGAAGCTACGTCGCACGACCGCGCAATTGTCAGTTAAAACGACGCAGTGCCGAATCGCAAAAAGGGGCAAGGTCCTTTACCTGCATTTTGGTCCGGGTCTTAAGTGGCTAAAGAAGCCATATTGTGCATGGACACATTGGCTACCATGGAGGGGTGTTTCCAGGCATAGAAACTTAAAGGCCTGTAGGAGCAGATTCTTTGAGCTGCAGTATGCATGAGCCCTAAGGGTCTTTGTAAACTGGTGAGTCTGTACTCTCAGGCCCCATACACACGATCGGACATATCCGATGAAAACGGTCCGCGGACCATTTCCATCGGATATGTCCGATCGGGAGTTTGATCCGATGGCGTGTACACACCATCGGATCAAATTCCCCGCCGCCGGACGGCGCGGTGACGTGGCGGTGACGCGGCGGTGACGTTGACGCCGCCGCGTCACCGCCACGTCACCGCACAAGGAAGTAAAACACTTCCGCGCATGCGCCGAATCCATTCGGCAGCGGCGCGGCGGCGGTGGGGGCCGACATGTCTGCTGGTAAGTGTACTAACCAGCAGACATGTCGGGCGGACAGATCCCCACCGGATAGATTTCAAAGCTTGCTTTGAAATCTGTCGGGTGGAGAAATCTGTCCGCTAGCCCATACACACGAGCGGAGATGTCTGCTGAAACGGTCCATCGGACCGTTTTCAGCGGACATATCCCCTCGTGTGTACGCGGCCTCAGAGGTGGTGGAATCATTGAACTATTGGGTGGTTGTTGTACAGAAGATTCTTTATGTTTACAGATTACACTGTTGGGATATTAATGTTTCAATGTTGATATAATACTTTTATTTTTCAAGTGTTTGGGTGCACTGGTTTAATTTATTGTGCTTATTATATCTTGAATATTTTGTTACACATGCAACTACAGTAGCTCTTGGTTGGAGACAGTTTTTAAGGAGGAGGGCTGGGAAAATGATTATATTGCCTTTAAAAAAAAATGTTATTGCATTATTTTTATCTCTAATTTATTTTTTATTATTCTTCATTTAAATGACTGGACACTAAGTAAGCCTAAAAGTACCTTACAAAGCTTTAACCCTTATAAAAGTAAATCTCATCTCCTTAGAGCATCAATATACAATATGTTTTAGAGTGAACAGCTTTTCTATCTATAAACTTACTTTAAAGTGGATGTAAACCCAGTCTCATCCATTCTAAACTACTGCCATAGTGCTGATCTATAAGGATATAGATGCCTCCTGCATGTATCCTTACCTGTCAAATGTCTCCCCTCTGTCTGTTATGAGACCCGAAAGACTGCAGATTCTGTGGGTGGGTCTGTTGTCTGGAGCTTGGTGGGTGGAGTCGTGATGTCAGTAGCCTCCCTGCCCACCTCTACACTCCCCTTATCAACATGCATTTTCTCCTAGGTATTCCTTACACTAAATTCTGCTATGATCACTAACATCCAGTCAAAATCCAGAAAAGTAACCACATGACTTCAGAAAAGGAGTGGGGGTGGGAATTAAAAAATAATGCCTGTCTCCAGGCTAGTGCATGAGATATGTAAATAACCTGATGTTGCAACTGATCAGGTGACCTCAGACACACACACTGCAATATAACAATCTGATCACTCAAGCTTCTCCTCTGCCCAGCTCTCACTAGATACATCTAACCTAAATCAGATCACTTGTCTGTGTATATTCTGCTTTCTGTTCTGTGTTTTCACTGCAATATACATGCATTTCCTTGTCACACTGAACTGTGGATCATACCCCATGATGAGAAACATCCAGTCAAAACACAGTAAATGCAGCCAATGCTAGGAGAGCTGGAAGGGAGAGGAGGGGAGAGGGATGTTAATTGTGAACTTTTTACACAGGATGTGCCTCTGTCTCAGGCTAGTGCATGAGATATGTAAATAACCTGTCACTCACAGCAAGGGGGCGGAACGGACTAAGGTTTTTCTCTGTAAGTCCGTTTTATTTCACTGAACAATAAAAGAGGAATGCTCAGAGCTGGATTAACATTGTGTGGCAAGACTGGGCACAGATGATAAGAAATCTTATACCCTACATTGTGACATTAAAAAAAAATGTGTTTACATTCACTCTAATACAAAAGTATCTTGCAGGATTGCACTAAAAAACAAATTCTGATTGCATCATATTTTATCTCTGTTTCTCAAATTACTTCTTTAATATCCTTGTCTTAAATTTTAATTCCATCTGAACACTATGTGAGCCTAACAGTACTTGACAAAACTTTAAGCATATCTCTACTTTTGCAGTAAAATTTGAGAAAACCCTACTATATGTTTGCTATGTGTTTCCATTCACACAGCGTGTCTAATAAAAATTGTAAAAAATATTTCTTATCTTTTAGATGTTTCTCAGGAAGAGGTGTCTTGGTTGACTGCAAGGTTTTTTGAACAATGTCAGAGTGAGTCTTTCCATAATCTGTCCTCATTTACATACTGTGACAGGAAGTCAGGTAAATCTGTGGGTATTGTCACAGACGGGAGATACATTTCTGCCTTGTTTAGACAATACACCAATTACAAATGCAGGTTTGCAGCGGAGCCTTGCAGCTCAACAACAGGCTCACCAAGAAAGCTTTGCAGCTCACCAAGAGAGCATGGCAGCTCAACAACAGGTTTATCAAGAGAGCATTGCAGCTCAACAGGCTCACCAAGAGAGCCTTGCAGCTCACCGAGAGAGCATTGCAGGCTTGGAACAGAGACATCAGCAGCAAATGGAGGCCATCGTGAAACAGCTTCAGAGACAGCAGACCGAGGCTGGGAGTCAGGCTAGTAACATACCGACTTTTCGGGTAGGACACTTATTGCCAAAGATGACTGCAGATGATGACCCTGAGATGTTTCTGACCACGTTTGAGAGAACAGCGGAAAAAGAGAGTTGGCCTAAAGAACAGTGGGCTGGACTAGTGGCCCCCCTATTATCTGGAGAAGCCCAAAAGGCATATTTTGATTTGGAGCTTGCAGATGCAAAAAACTATGATCGGTTAAAAGAGGAAATATTGGCACGTTTTGGTGTAACCCTGGATGTCCGTGCTCAGTGGGTCCACAATTGGAGTTATCAGCTGAGGAAGCCACCTCAGTCGCAGATGTATGACCTCATCCATTTGGCTAAGAAATGGCTGCAGCCAGAAACTCTGTCCGGACCAAAAATTTTGGAACATGGACAAATTTCTTAGGTCTCTTCCCTGCAGAAATGGGTGAACCATGGTGGTCCGGAAACCGCAGACAAACTTGTAGACCTGGTCGAAAGGTACCTAACAACAGAGAATTTGTCCTCTTCCACCAGAGACGCACAGACTTTCCACCCCAAGACCAGACCATCCCCACCTATAGGTAAGACTGCATCAAGGGATGGGGGTGGAGAGAGGGACGAAAGAGCAACTAGAGGTATTATCGGGACTACTGCTAATGTTTGGCGAGAGCGGCCTGGAAGACCCATCCCACAGGAGAGGACCAGAAGATTGATTTGTTACCGTTGCCGGGAAGAGGGACATGTAGCAGCGGTTTGCCCAGCGGGTGATGAACCCATGCAGTGTGACTTTCTGACAGAGAGACGACAGTCCCTTTTTGCAACCACATGCACTGCAGTAAAGGGAAATGAGAAACCTTTATGTAGAATGTGCTTAGATGGTAAAGATGTTGTGGTATTGTTGGATTCAGGTAGCCTGGTCACCTTAGTGAAAAGTGATCTAGTGGTGGGAAAAACCTTACATCCTAGGAAAATGGCTGTAGTTTGTGTACATGGGGACACTCGAGAATATCCAGTGACTACGGTTTCCTTTGAAACATCCCTCGGTAACCTGTGTCACCAGGTGGGTTTAGTTCCCAAACTGCCACATGACGCCATTTTGGGAAGGGATTTCCCAAAGTTCTGGGACCTCAGGGACTGCCCAGATTCCCCAGTAGGTGGTTCTTCTGAGCCTGAAGTTTCCATTCTCAGTCTTAGCAGGGGAAAAACCAGCCCCTAGGGAGGAGCCTGCTATCTCAGAAGAGGAACAGCGGCTGATAGGGTTTGATGACCTTGAGGTGCACAGAGAAAATTTTATCACTGAGCAATTGAGGGACCCCACATTGCTAAGAGCCCGGGAGAATGTAGTAAAGATAGATGGGGAGTTAGTTAACCCTGATGAGAGGGTTACCCTCCCTTACTTCATTATTGAAAGGGACCTGTTATATCGAGTGTCACAGAGGATAGAGGACACCATTGAACAACTGGTAGTGCCTAAACCGTACCGCAAGATGGTTTTGGAACTGGCCCATGGGCACATACTTGGGGGACATTTGGGAGCAGAAAAAAAATGTTTTATTGGCCTGGGATCACTAAAGAAGTGGAATTGTGTTGCTCTTCCTGTCCAGTGTGTCAGATTACTGCACCCATGTCACATTTCTGCAGTCCGTTGGTACCCCTGCCCATTATAGAGGTCCCTTTTGAGAGGATCGCCATGGACTTGGTTGGCCCCTTACTGAAGTCCACTAGAGGGCACCAGCACATCTTGGTAATAATGGACTATGCCACCTGTTACCCAGAAGCGATTCCTCTCCGAAACACCTCTGCTAAAACCATTGCCAAAGAGTTATTTCAGGTTTTCAGCCGTGTGGGTCTTCCTAAGGAAGTCCTAACTGACCAGGGCACCCCGTTTATGTCTAGGGTGACCAAAGAACTTTGTAAACTCCTAAAAGTGACCCAATTATGTACATCATTATATCACCTTCAAACAGACGGGTTAGTGGAAAGGTTTAATAAAACTTTAAAACAAATGTTGAGGAAGGTGGTGGATAAAGACAGAAAGAATTGGGATTATCTGCTCCCTGATCTGATGTTTGCCATAAGAGAGGTTCCCCAATCGTCCACAGGGTTCTCTCCGTTTGAGCTACTGTATGGGAGGCACCCCTGGGGCCTACTGGACATTGCCAGGGAAACATGGGAGAGTGAGAGTTCCCTGCATCGAAGTGTGATTGAACATGTGGCCCAAATGCAAGATAGAATTGCCGATTGTGAAGGAACATTTATCCCAAGTCCAACAAAGGATTTACAATCGTGGGGCCCAGGTCCGTTCCTTTGCACCTGGTGATAGGGTGTTGGTGCTGGTCCCCACGGTCGAAAGTAAATTCCTAGCCAAATGGCAGGGTCCCTATGAAGTGTTGGAGAAAATGGGGGTGGTGAATTATAAAAAATTTGCCAACCGGGAAGACGAAAACCTGAGCAGCTCTATTACGTGAACTTGTTGAAACCATGGAAGGATAGAGAGTCCTTGGTCGCTAAGACTACCCGATTTTCTGCTCCATTTATCCTGGCTGTCCCTGAAGATGGGATAGCGGAGACTCTGTCCAAAACTCAGCAACAGGAGGTTAAAGAATTTGTGCTCCGTAATAGGGAGAAGTTTTCAGACCTGCCAGGTTGGGTCTCCGGAGTTGAACATGACATTATCACCACACCAGGGAATAAGGTCAAGTTGAAGCCTTCTAGAATTCCAGAAGCCCGGCGAGAGGCAATTCGCCAGGAAGTAAAAAAAATGCTTGAGCTGGGGGTGATAGAAGAGTCCCAAGTGATTGGTCTAGTCCCATTGTCTTAGTGCCCAAACCAGATGGAAGTTGGCGGTTTTGTAATGATTTTCGCCACCTAAATAAAAATCACTAAGTTTGACACCTATCCGATGCCTCGCATAGATGAACTGATTGATCGCCTAGGCACTGCTCGGTACATGACGACGTTAGACCTGACCAAGGGTTATTGGCAAATTCCTCTCTCGGAGTCGGTCAGGGAAAAAACAGCATTTGTAACTCCAGACGGTTCTTTCCAATATCGGAGGATGCCCTTTTGGGGTACAGAATTCTCCCGCCACATTTCAACGCACCATGGATAAGACCCTTCGGCCTCATTGCACCTATGCTGCTGCATACCACGTTGTCATCCACAGTGAGGATTGGGACTCACACTTACCAAAAGTTCAGGCTGTGTTGGATTCCATCTGGAAAGCTGGGTTTACAGCCAATCCAAAAAAATTTACCCTTGGGCTAGAAGAGGCGAAGTATCTGGGGTATACCTTTAGAAGAGGTCTAATCAAGCACCAAAGTTGAGGCTATTCAGGATTGGATACGTCCCACCAACAAGAAACAGGTCCGTGCATTTTATTATTGCCGCTTTATCCCCCATTTTGCCTCACAGGCTGCTCCCCTGACCAATTTGACCAAAGGGGAGGAGTCTGTCATGACCAAATGGACTCCCAAAGCAGAAACAGCTTTTCAGGCTTTAAAACAGGCCTTATGTAGTCAGCCAGTTTTAAATTTGCCTGATTTTTCACGGGACTTTGTGGTTCAGACAGATACGTCAAATGTGGGGTTAGGAGCTGTACTGTCCCAGATTATCAAGGGGGAGGAACACCTTGCTATGTACCTCAGCCGAAAGTTGAAGGCCCATGAGGAGAATTATGCCACCATTGAGAAGGAGTGTTTGACGGTGAAATGGGCTTTGGATTCTCTCCGGTACTACCTCGTGGGTAGACAGTTTGAACTGGTGACGGATCATGCCCCATTGAAGTGGATGGCACAGAACAAAGAGACCAATAGGAGAATAAATAGGTGGTTCCTGGCCCTCCAGGAATTTAGTTTTGTGGTAACGCATCACCCCGGTGTTAAAATGGGGAATGCAGATGGGTTGACCCGAGTGCATGCATGCCTGGCAACCTGTGTCCCAACCCTAGGGTTGAAACAAGAGGGGGGGGGTATGTGACAGGAAGTCAGGTAAATATGTGGGTGTTGTCACAGATGGGAGATACATTTCTGCCTTGTTTAGACAATACACCAATTACTACCAGGTGTCGGCTGCAGAAGTAGCCAGAAATGTTTAGGGCGTTGGAAAACTTCAGCTGTTCAGAATGAGGCAATTAGGCCTCTATAAGTCATCCAGAGGATGACTACTGATTGCTGCATCCTGAGGCTTTTTAAGTTAAGTAGAGCAGTGAGAAAGACTTCTGAAGAGGTGAGGTGGTTGTTGAATTTTCTGTGTGATAAATATCAAAAAGACTATTGTTTATCTGCTGTATGACCAGCAGTGTCTGCCCAGCAGTAGGCTGTGCTAGACTCCATAGATAGGTTCCTGTGTGGTGAAGGTAGACGCCCCAAGTGGCCAGGGTTTATTTTATGTTTTGTTTTGTTTATGCTGTTTGGATGCTTGCACTTGTTTCCAGCAATATGGAAGAATAAACCAAACTCTTTGTTTTCAACCGTCTTCGGCTGCCTCTCTGTATAGTTCAGTGTGTAGTGAACCCATCCAGGGGGTCACACCCCCCGCTACCGAGCTAACCCCTTACAATACATATATACTTTATACTAAAATACCTCCCCTGGCTTCCATCTTTTCACTAACAAGAACAATTGTGTTTGTCACAAACCTTTATAAGGAGCTTGAGGTGACAAGAGTGGCCTCTTGCGCAACTCCCATACAAGCACCCCTGGAAGTAGAGACAGGAACTTCTAGGGCAGCCGAAGTGCGCAGATGCAAGGAAGTCAGACCAGTGAACAGGCTTCAGGAACACAGATAAAAAGGGAATAAGCTGAAAGACCATTCAGCGATGATCCCATGCAGGCTTCATGTTTAAATAGACCATCGGGCACTAGGGTGTATGGCGGAAGCACGCCATGGTGTGATTTTGTGTGCACATGTATGAAAGTAAGCATGACTTCTCAACAGCTAACATGAGGTTCCTGACAGTGGTAAAGAACTAATAAGCCCTTATGTGACTCTTGGAGGTTACATATACTAAGGTGCAACAGAAAGCAGGAGATTGGTAAAGGCAATACAAGAGTTGCAAGCACAGTTTGACCACATTATGACATATAGGGGTTGATTTACTAAAGACAAATCCACTCTGCACTTGATAGTGCAATTGTAAGTGCAGTCGCTGTAGATCTGAGGGGAACCTCTGAAATTAGGCCCCTTTTACACATGTGTTTACTGATGAAAAAGGGACATACATTAATCCCTATGAGATAGCGGATGAACATCCTCTGACACCCGATTTCATCGGTGTCCGCAATGCTCTGATTCTGCAGACGGAGGAAAATCCTATTTTTCCATCCGTCTGCCGAGCAGATCGGGTGAACACGGACAGACGGTTCGTGTTCATCCGATCCCCCCATAAGGGAGAGCTGAGATCTGACAGGGCGGTCCCTGCACAGTGTGCTGGGACCGTCATGTCATCTGCCGGCTCAGCGGGTATCAAAGTGGATTTGCCTTAAGTAAATAAACCCCACAGTAACATATAACTATAGCACTACCCCCGTAGAAGTCGCTGATGTCCCAGGTCCAAGGCTTGTTTTTGATGTTTTACTAGGGGTTGTAAACTTGAATGGGGTAGGGAGTTATGGGAAGCCCAGCTTGAAAATGTTCAGAGCTATGAACAAAGGGACAACTTCCTCCCTATTTACAAAAAGTCCTCTTCTTCCTGCATAAACTTGGTTTTTACAGCACAGCACCTGCTGCTCACTCCTGTAAGAACTTGCAGGATGTTACTAGTTTAGCAAAGGCCCCTATAGGCAGAAACTCACAGTCCCTTGACAATATAGTGAAATGTGGGTGAACAGCATGACATTCCTCCTTCTGCTTCCCTGTGGCTACTGAACCCAGCTCCACTTGCTTGCAGAAAAAGCTAGCCCACCTGGCTGCCACCAGCCATGCCTGGCAGATCTTCCTACAAGTCCTCCTGACTGACATTCTGCCCCAGTCCTGCCTGACTGGCTTACACACATGGAGACTTCCCAGAGCAGGGTTAGATGAAGACTTGGCACTATGCTGTCTTCAAGAGAGGCCTGCTGCAGATGGCAGTCTCCCGAGCACCCGGCCCATGGTAGAACCACCCACTGATAAGGGATACCTCAAAGGCTACCGACACCCTCTTCTCAGCACTGCTTCTCCATCTTCCACCACCGACTCCCCTTCTGGAATGGCCCATGTCCATTTATGGGGTTGTCTCAGCCCCCTGCCACATTTGGGGATTGGCTGAGGCCCCATAAATATTCATGGCAGCTCCACCTAACCCCCACTCTCTAATTCTAGAAGATTCTCCAACCTTATGGTGTTGTCCCAGCCCCCTGCCACATTTGGGGATTGGCTGAGGCCCCATAAATATTCATGGCAGCTCCTCCTAACCCCCACCCTCTAGTTCTAGAAGATTCTCCAACCTTCCAGGCACCAGTAGGGGCACCAGAGAGCTGCCAGGATGAGTCATCCAGCCCTGGCCTCTATTAACCATGACCCAATTCAATAAATCAAGCTTACAATGGGCGTACCTAGTCTGGTACATTTCTAATCTTCAGTGCAGTGGTTGTGTTTTGGAACCTTTGGGCATCCCTTGTGTACAAGGCAAGGCTTTTGTGTAAAATAAAGGTGCTGATCTTGTCACTGTATTCACCCTATTTTTTATTGGAAATGTATTCTTCACATTTTATAACAACGCCAAATGTGCACAGTTCCCTACTGCGTCACTCTGCGCTGTGACAGATGACTTCCAAAAGCTCCAAGGAAACGGTATTACTAGCTGTACAAATTGATGTTAATTAAAATACAAAGCAGCTCAATAGAATAGGCCTTCCCAAGGTAACATAATAAAAAAAACAATCTGTACAACAAAGTATCAAACCGTATCCAATGGCACGATTGTTAGAACACTCATTCACAAAAAAAGATCCTACATGCTCAAACAGAATTTCAACGGTCTACTAATTATATGGAAATGATTCAATGACTCATAGAGCAGGAAATATCAGTTATGAATAAGTGAACCATGTGTATGAATAAAAAGAAATAATATGAAGGTTTGACAGTCTTTGAGAACAGGAAAATAGGTGGTTAGAAGCCAATAATTACAGATAAAAGTTTGACTATGTAGTGTTACTATATCAATCCACAGTTCACCTGCCAACACTCCCATCTTTTTACCATTCTACAATCGTTAATTTTGGCTGAAGAGCTTATGTTATAGTTCCTTAGCAACAGCATTGATAGAAAATACAGAGGATCAGTTTTCGGATTGCCAGTCTCAGGGTCTTGCTTCTTTAGAAGTGGGATATTTGTAGCATAAGAGTTCATTCACAAATGTGCTTAGCCCTGCACAGCATGAAGAGCTGTCTGTTTATCTTTTTTGTACCAGCATGGAGCTTCGTGCAGGCAGGCTGCGTGCAGGCAGTGACTGGATACATATTCATAGCTCCCAACTGTCCCTGAGGCCACGTACACACGATCAGACCGGTCAGATGAAACTGGTCTTAAGACCAGTTTCATCGGACCAATTCAATGGTGTGTACGGCCCATCGGACCGTTGTCCGTCGGACCAAAGTTTTAAAACTTGCTTTAAAATCTGTCCGACAGACACCTGTCTGTCGGACAAAAACGATGGTTAGTACACAAAAGCATCCGACCAAAAACCTGCGCATGCTCATAATCAAGTCGACGCATGCTTGGAAGCATTGAACTTCGTTTTTTCAGCACGTCGTTGTGTTCTACATCACCGCGTTCTGGTCTGATCGGATTTTGGTCCGATGGTGTGTACGCACATCAGACCATCAGACCACTTCAGCGTGGTCCGATGAAAACGGTCCGTCGGATCAGTTTCATCGGACCAGTCTGATCGTGTGTACGTGGCCTGATTTGGAGGGACTGTCCCTGATTTGGAGCACTGTCCCGCTGTCCCTTATTCCTTCGTGTCCCTCATTTTGGTCTGATCTATATAGTTGTATAAAAAAAGGAACTTTTTATCTTTCAAAACGTGTTTACAGTGCTAAAATGCTCATCCAAAATCTAAATGGCTGCATTTGTAAATTTCAAAAGTCAATATAAAGGAATAGTAGCGGTATAAAAAAAAAAAGCCTTGTGGGTTTAACTAATCTTCTTTTTAATGTTAATTCTCCTTTAATGGGGTGTTGGAGGGGGCGTGTCTATGCCTATATGCTTTTGCTAGTAGGTGTGCCTCATTCCCATCTCAAGAGTCTGTCCATTCATGCCATGCATCCCTACATTCCTATCAAACATGGCTATGTAAAACAAAACCAAAGAATTTCCAAGCTCAACTTACCAACCAGCTTGCAACCAACTGAATTATTCTGTCTAAGGCCTCGTACACACGATTAAATATATTTGTTCAAATCTGTCTGCTGGCATTTTGGTTTGCTCGCGTGTACACAGACCGTTTCCAGCAGACAGATTTGATCGTGTGTACGAGGCCTAACAGTATGCGTTAAAAACAGGGGTTTGGTTTGCACACATTTGCAAATACATACGTAAGTTACAGGGCCCCACCAAGGCACCCCAGTATTTTCTGTAGTCCTAACTCTAAATTTTGAGATCCTCCACAGTGGAAGCACATGCATTATAATAGATAGGCAAAGGGCAGGTGAGCCTGGAGGGAGCCCACCCCCTCTTTAAAGGCACAGGACTCGGGACACCCAGCCCATAGCACCATGGCAGAAAAGGTGTCCAGTGTGTCCCCCTCACCAAAACTATTTTATTCCAGAGGATAAATAATCCTGCAACTTTATAAAACTCTGGTTAGGCCACATCTAGAGTATTCTGTCCAGTTCTGGTCTCCAGTCCTCATGAAGGTTGTTCTGGAACTGGAGAGAGTCCAGAGAAGGGCAACTAAATGAATAAGGGGACTGGAGGACCTCAATTATGAGGAATGACTACAGGCACTAAATGTATTCCCCCTGGAGAAGAGACACTTGAGTGGAGATATGATACTGTATTTCCCCGAAAAATAGGACCTACCCCGAAAAAATGACCTACTGAGATTTTCCAGGATGGCTGCAATAAAAGCCCTACCAATAAAATTAGATCTAGTTTAAAATGTTTGTACACAATTACCTTATTATATAATGTACAGTGTGTGTGTTTCTGTAATATTACTGTGCCAAATACCACTGCTCTCCTCCTCTTCTCCCAGCGGTCAGCAGAGGATCTTGGCCCCCCTCTGCAGTGCTCAGAGTGGGGTCGAGAGCTGTGGTGAGTAATGTAAGCACCAAGCGGCGCTGTAACAAAGGTATTCAGCAAGAGTTCTGTGAATGGCAGAGAGGGCGAAAGGGGACGGGTGAACAGCACAATTTTTCTCTGTAGTTAACCTGTGTCATGGATATGCAATAATGTCTGGCAGCTTACCTGTCTCTCCATGTGTTCATTAGAGGCCAGACTCTCTTATCTGGCTGCCTTTATCATCTCTCCTCTCTGTATGGCTCCACCCAGACCATCCCAGGAACTCTATATTAACCACTGCACTGCTGGTCTGCTTGGCTGATCAATATTGTTTGTTAGTATTGTGTTCCTGCTTGCCATGTGCTACGTTATTTCTGTGTACCGACTTTGGCTTGTTTCCTACTACTTCTGTTTGCCTGTGACCCTGTCCCTTGGTTATTCTCGTCTGCTTGTTGCCCGGATCTTGGCTTACCCTTCACTATCCCTTGTGTCCTGAGTGGCTGCTTCCCCTCTCTCCCTACGGAGTGTGACCTAGGGGACTCCAGGGGCCGTGAAGGCCATCCTCACCACTAGAGGCTCTGGTGAATACCAACTGGATCTTAGATTCCATGCCCTGGGGAATCTTGGGCTCAAGCTTCCTGTAGGGTCCCAGTTTGTGCCGCAGTGAACCTCACCTCCATATTCACTATGTGGTCCATCCGCAGCAGTCTGCTGTAGGGTTCACTACCTTGTGGTGCACCCCTGACTCCAACAGGGTGCACTTGTCACCTGGCCACAGGAGTCCTGACACAGAGTGCCAGAAGACAGCCACTTCAGTACAGCATCCTGCGGCTCAGAAGGGGACACTGCAGGGATGATGTTTAGCATCAGCAACTGCTTGCTGGTAATGGGATACTCACCATTACATGTACTCCAAAAAATATTTACTAAGCTTAAGCTTTAATTTAGATTAAGAGAATTAATACATCATGTCAATTTTTTATATTCTATTTTTTAAGTATATCCTCTTTAGTCATTATTTGAACAAAGATCTAATGTTTTATTTTACATATATATATGTTAAAAAAGTCCACAATTGGTTGTTGTACTTCAACGATAATCATCTCAACCTACGCTTTACGATCTGGGGATGGAGTTGGCTCTAAGGAGTGCCTTATTGATTACTTTGGCGGGATACCCCCTGGCTTTGAATCTAGATGCCATATCGGAGGATTCTCTGTTAAAATCCTCCGTATTGCTACAAATGCGTTTGAGCCTAAGGAATTGGCCAAAGGGAATTCCTTTAATTGTATGTTGGGGGTGTGAGGAGTCTGCACGTAGAAGAGCATTACCCGCCGTGTTCTTTCTATGTAGGCTGGTGGTGATTAGCCCATCAGCGCCTGTGAGTCTGACATCCAAGATATCAATTGTGATTGGTTGTAAGATGCCAGTAAAGCGTAGCTTGAGATGATTATCATTGAGGTACAACAACCAAGTATCAAGTCTGGCAGACCCATCAGTGCTGATAAACAGCAAGTCATTAATGTAGCGACAAAAGAACACTGTATCCCGGCGATGAGGACTATCACATCCAAAAATGCGGGACCTCTCCCACCAACCCATGTACAGATTGGCTAGGGAGGGAGAAAACTTAGCTCCCATAGAGGCCCCGCATTTTTGGAGGTAATAGTCCCCATCGAACATAAAGTAATTATGAGTAAGTAGATATTCTAAAAATAGGATAATGAACTCTTGTAATGCTAGTGAGAAGTTACCTGACTCTTTTAAGAAATGACTGACAGCCTGTAGACCTAGATGGTGTGGAATACAGGAATACAGGCTAGCTACATCACAGCTAATCCACCTAAACTGTTTGTCCCATACAAAGCCATTGAGCTTCTGAAGGAGCTGTTTGGTATTCCGTAAGAAACCGGGAAGCCCGGTTACTAGGGGTTGTAGCTGTCCATCAATCCATTCACCCAGTCTCTCAATCAAGGATCCAATGCCTGCTACTATAGGTCTCCCCATTAAGGGATTCAAGCCTTTGTGTATTTTTGGCAGATGATGGAAAACCGGAATGACAGGATGACTGGGGATGAAGAGATTTTTTAAGCACTGATTCAGTGCGAAACGCGTCTGGTGTCCCCTTGTTCTCTACTGCTGTGACCTCATTTTGTACCTGCTGATCATTTAATAAAGACCACCTTATCAGGTTTTTGGAGTGCGGCTATCCTTTCATCCATTTTCAAATTCGCTCAGTGCACCGCTAGCACCCTCAGCATCCTGCAACTACCTGTGACCATACAGTGGTCCCACCTGGAGCGGTGACTCCCTTCTCCCTATCGCTTTGGATTTTGCACATTTTGTTACCAGCTCAGGGGACTCACAGCAGAACAAGGTTTTAGCAGGACTTTGAAAACACTAGCAGAGAACCCATTGAGACTGGGAGTTCAAGCCACCCTGCCTCCTAACACCGACAATGACTTATCACTGCTTACTATGTTTAGGCAGCTTGAACATCTTATGGCCAAAGAAATTAGGCTGTACTGGGACACATATCATTTATCGGATTATGTCAAAATGACACAAATTCCACGCGGATTACGTATTAAAAAATTCCCCACCTCAGAGCTATGTAACAATGAATTGAAAAAGGAATGGACCGATACTCTCAGCACCTGTTCACTCGTTCTAATGGATATACTAATTAGATCCAATTTGGAACAGACGGAGAAACTACGGCTGAAATCAACACCATTCAGAAGGAACTCACCTCTTTACAAACACATCCTGAGTTCGGCAGCTTGGACAGTAAACTAAATAAGAATTGGATAAACTTGAACGTTATGTGATTGATACAAAGAAAGGAAAGCAGACAAGAGACCACATCGATTATGAAAGCAATAACGTGTATGTCTGGAAACAACTTCCGTACCAGCCCAAGCGTGGCCGCAAAAACAGAGTCAAGAAAGTCAGCTTTTCAAATTTCGACAGCGAGGTCGCTTACGACACTCAAGCGACATCAGGTTCCGCGTCTTCACCCGATCGGGGTGCCATACAAGCGCGGTCCTCTACTAATGATGTAACACGATCCGGGGGACACCCCCGTGGACCCAACAAAGAAACGAGGAAGAAAAACCCAGCTTCAAGAAAACCCGACGGGGCGGTAAGAGACACAAGGACAAAAAGTATCCCATATGCTTTGCGGGGAGCCACCCAGAAGTAACATCCAATGTTATCAACGTCTCGCAAAGACTTTTGAATACTGTTGAAATCGGACTTCTTTCTAAAGGACTGAATTTCTGTCTGTCTGTTCTGACCTTTTTCAGACTATCCTGAATGTGAATAAATTTTCACGCGGACTTACTCTTAAAAAAAATGTTTTCTTTACTATCTGGTTCAGAGGAGGATCCTGCCAACAACTCCGGGTCAGGTGAGTCGATCCCGTCTCCCTCTCTTTTCAAAGAGGTTTGTGCCTTGAAGGACCTCACAGATTTGTTTACTGAGTCACATCCCTGTCCCACTGACCCGGTGGATGACCACAATACTATTTCTTTCAAGATGAGATCCAATTTCTACCCACTGGGATCTAGGGGCAGGGATTTGGACTCTTTTCAATCATTAGTGGAGAGGGATCTCACACACCTGGCCCACACTTGTCGCAGTAATACATTTTCAAATAATTTATCTCAGACAGAGAAACAGGCTCTAGACTCTCTGAAGACTGATGTCACGATCACTATTCGTAACGCTGATAAAGGAGGTTCTGTAGTTGTCCTTGATTCATCCACATACAGAGAAGAGGCTGTTCGCCAATTGTCAGACCCTAACACCTACCAGCTCCTTAAAACTGATCCAACTATTCCATTTACTAAAGCACTCTCTGCCATTCTTGACAGAGGTGCACAAGCTGGCATCTTTACTGAGTCTGATAAAAATCTCTTCATCCCCAGTCATCCTGTCATTCCGGTTTTCCATCATCTGCCAAAAATACACAAAGGCTTGAATCCCTTAATGTGGAGACCTATAGTAGCAGGCATTGGATCCTTGAATGAGAGACTGGGTGAATGGATTGACGGACAGCTACAACCCCTAGTAACCGGGCTTCCCGGTTTCTTATGGGATACCAAACAGCTCCTTTAGAAGCTCAATGGCTTTGTATGGGACGAACAGTTTAGGTGGATTAGCTGTGATGTAGCTAGCCTGTATTCCACACCATCTAGGTCTACAGGCTGTCAGTCATTTCTTGAAAGAGTCAGGTAACTTCTCACTAGCATTACAAGAGTTCATTATTCTATCTTTAGAATATCTACTTACTCATAATTACTTTATGTTCGATGGGGATTATTACCTCCAAAAATGCAGGGCCTCTATGGGAGCTAAGTTTTCTCCCTCCCTAGCCAATCTGTACATGGGTTGGTGGGAGAGGTCCCGCACTTTTGGATGTGATAGTCCTCGTCGCCGGGATACAGTGTTCTTTTGTCGCTACATTGATGACTTGCTGTTTATCAGCTCCGATGGGTTTGCCAGACTTGATACTTGGTTGTTGTACCTCAACGATAATCATCTCAACCTACGCTTTACTGGCAACTTACAACCAATCACAATTGATTTCTTGGATGTCAAACTCACCGGCGCTGATGGGCTAATCACCACCAGCCTACATAGAAAGAACACGGCGGGTAATGCTCTTCTACGTGCAGACTCCTTACACCCCCAACATACAATTAAAGGAATTCCCTTTGGCCAATTCCTTAGGCTCAAACGCATTTGTAGCAATACGGAGGATTTTAACAGAGAATCCTCCGATATGGCGTCTAGATTCAAAGCCAGGGGGTATCCCGCCAAAGTCATCAATAAGGCACTCCTTAGAGCCAACTCCATCCCCAGATCGTCTCTGCTTGCCAACAAAAGTTCCAACAAAGATTTGTCTTTTAATGACACCACTTCCATCTTTTCTACCCCATACAGCCCTGAATTCAACACCATTAGACATATAGTTAATAAATACCTTCTGGTTTTATATAACGATACAGTTAGCTGGAGAGCCCCATCCCTAGGGGGTATTTTATCTCCAAGCCTTTTCCAGAGCAAAGTAACTAAAGAACATTGGCTGTCATTTAAGGGCACCTTTAAATGTGGCATTGGGAGTTTCAGATATTGCAAACATATTCTCTCAGGGACATCAGTACATTCACATTCAGAAAATAAGAACTATGACATCCAGCGGTTTATCAACTGCAATACTGCATATTTGGTTTATGTCATTACATGTGACTCATGTCATCTACAATACGTAGGTCGTACGACCAGGAGACCCAAAGATAGACTTGGGGATCATCTCTATGATATAGAGAAAGACCATAACACAAATATAGCCAGACACTGGAACCTAGTCCATCACAAAGATATCTCTAGCCTATACATACAAGGCATGGAGAAGATTGTTCGTCCAATAAGAGGAGATGACAAATTTAGATTGTTGTGTAGGCGAGAGGTCCTATGGATCTTCCTCTTGGGCACCAGGATGCCCAAGGGGTTGAATTTCCAATGGGATGTCTCCCACTACTACGACTAGCGCGAAATATCTATACACACCATCTTCTCCTATGTTCATGACCATTTCACCCACCAGTCAGTCTCCCCTCCAGCTCCAACCTTATAGGTCCACTTTCCTCCTTTTTCGCTCTAGCGCCTATACCTACTATCTTGACGTATACAATTGACATAATTTAAAACGATAGTATTTTCCCTTGTGTTATTTATACATTCACCTATCAAAGCCTTGACCTTTTGGTTCCCTTTCTCTTGTTCTCTTTCCAATAGCTAGTGGCTTTTGCATTTCTTCCCTTTCCTTATACGTGTTGTGTCAGCCTTATGTTGTTATACACTTGGCTGTGCACACATTTTACTCTTTGGGAGGTCCTGCTTTATTTGGTCCTAAGGTTATGTACTTACATATTCATGTTTATAATGACTTTTTTATTATTTGCTTCTTTTTAGCCATTTTCATGTCATCAGTCCTCTGTCTTCCCTGTTTATGATTAGTTCTTTGTTGAACCTTTTCTACAACCTCTATGTGTGTATATACGGGGTATACCTTTCACACATTGAATCAAACAGTTAGACTTAGGGCAGCCTATTGGGTTAATAAGCAACATATCTTTCAACCACAAATAAGAAGGCCAGTATGGTGGCCTGAGTTTATGGGAGGAGCCCGGAGGGTATTTAAGCAGCCCACTCACACATGCTCTTTGTTGGTTCAGTGTGCAGTACTACACGTCACTGGGTCGACTCTTCCCAGCTCACCTCATGTCCGTGAGTCTGCGCTTTCAATCACATTCGACACCCTCCCGCCCTTCCCTTTTGCAGGGCACTTCTCAGCATATCCTTCTTCAATTAACTACCCATTACTTACCTTGGGTATGCCCCCTTTTCTTGGCATACTGACCAGACCACCAAGGCACACTTCAGGTCTATTTATGTTGTAAGTCTTGTCGCGTGTTTATGTGATCCACATCTCTCTCGGAGGGTTTACGACCATAAACATTATTGTTACGGACATGCAACTTATTTTACTATCTTATTTTTCTTAGAATTACTTATGTCTCTCAAGTAGGTACATTTATAATCGTGTACATAATATAACATGACTACACGAACACCTTGGACCTTATTTTGCATTTTTTCTGTTTTTATTTAGACTTGTTGTATCCATATGCGTGTATACTAATTCCTATACATGCACTATTTTTACAAATGCATAGTTTTATACGCATCGGTTTACAACGATTTTCTGTGTATCACACACCTAGTTCGAAATAATGTTACGGATCATATTAAGTAAGGTGCATTGCTATACTTCATACTAAATATATATATATACATAAGTCCTTTACAATGTCTCTATACGTATTTTTCTTCACAAGATTAATGGACCTGTTAGCCACATCAGCTATTCTCAGTGTATTACAATTCATCCTTGACATGATACACCTGGACTCGGATGTGTGTTCATCAGAGGATCTGGGTTAACTTCAGTAGAAAATCATTCTCATTTAATCTTATTGAAGGGTATTCACTATAGGCCTCCATCTGTTTGTACCCACGTCTATGTGAAACCCATCATTGTATACTTTTTTTTTTTTGAAAATTATTTTTATTGAGATTTTTCAACAAGACATACAGATACAAACAAAAGAGAGTGCCATGGCACAACACCATGCCCCTCGCGACCAACATGGTCATAACATTGACTTCTTACCTAACATAGGTAACTGTCTAACAAAACACGCCCCCCCAACCTCTCCCTCCCCCCCTCCCTCCCGTAACCCTATAACTCAGTCCACCACCATATCTTGTGTTTGCACAAGCAAAAGGAGAGTCCTGTACTTGGGATCAGTACCATAGACAGTTATTAACATAAACATAGTATACAGTTCAGTAAATAGGACACACTCCCCGTCCATATCTCACCCCACCCTGTGACCGGTCTCAACAGGAGTCAGCATGGCTCCCCCTCCACCGCCGCAGCAGAGGCACACCCATCGGTGTCACGTGCAAGGTAACTATTTCAGGAATGAAACCCCCTATTCAGCCTTACAATCTATCCTGCAGTGATGTCCGCGTCAAACCAAGCCCGCCAGACCTTATTGAACTTTTTCTCGCACCCTCTGGATATATAAGTTGCTTTGTACAGGGGCATCATTGAGTTCACCAGGCCCTTCCAGAACGCTAGCCCCGGCGGGGCAGGTGATTTCCACTTAAGTAGGATGGCCTTCCTCCCATAAAACAATAAAATGTTCAGTAGTGTTCTAAGGGCCCTGGAGGGGACCACTTCATCCACTAAGCCCAGAAGACAGACCTGCACCGATAACGGAACAGGCACATGTAGGATATCCGTTAGGCAAGAAACCACCCCTTCCCAGAACACTTTTATTTGCAGGCATTCCCAGAAAATATGTTTAGCATCAGCCGGCGAGAAGGAGCACCTCCAGCATTCCGAGGAGACTGAGGGGAACAAAACAGAGAGTCTCGCCGGGGTGAAATAGATTTTGTGCAGAAATTTGAAATGTATCAATCTATCTCTCGCCGACACCAAGTGCCGAAAGGGACAGTCCCACATGTCGTCCCAATCTTCACTATCTATATCAGGGACCTCTCTCTCCCACCTCTCCCTGCATTTAATTAGGGCCGCCGGGCTCTTTTTAAACATCTCTTTGTATGTAACCGTTAAGGTCTTAGGAAGATCTTCCTCCATTAGCATGTCCTCGAGAGACGATCTGATAGATGCAACCGCCCTCTCCCGAAACTGAGCCTGGAAGGCATGACGAAGCTGAATGTACCTGAAAAAATAGGAGTTCGGGAGATCAAATCTAGCCTTAAGCTGGTCAACATCATTGTATACTTAACCCTACCAAGGATGCGTATTTATGCATATCCCTTGACATATATACGTTAACACACACCGGGTTCCAATTAGAGACTGTAGTTCAATAGCTTTCATCCAGCATCCTTCTACGTGAAGTTTAATTATCAATATAGCGCTTTATGGCCACATATATATACAATTTTTTTAGGTGCATCTCCATCTCTGAATGGAACACATTACATTGGCTTTCATTAGCCATTTTTATTAAGGCATAATTAAGTTCCTTTAGATACACAATCTAGATCCTCACATATCTGTTTCTTACTTTTTTACTTTCATCCTTTCCATAGAAGATAGAATCGTAATAAACTATTGTCATCTTTTATATAGATGTATTATGTATATTACATCTTTTTATTTATCTTTGGCTATCAGCCAACATTTTAATCCTCAGCAAAGGTCAACATTACTCTATATACAAAATTAAAATGCATTATTCCACTGGGTCCACACTAGGCTTTATCCACATTATATTCTCTTGTAGAGAACAATTTCCTTTTTCCTTTTGACCCAATAGTATAAAATATACACATTCTTCACACTAAAGTTTATTCATATATTTTTTAGCCCTTCGATGATATTATATCGTGCTACTTTACCATATTGACACCATTCATTGACTATTTAGATCTTATCTTGCAGTTTTATTTCACACACACACCTTACATCTGGCTACTATGTATTCACATGCATCGATACAATTTGCCACCTCTTCCGCTCACGGATGAACATTCATTAGGATTAAATGTACTTACTTCTGCAGCTTCCCCGGCTATCATTATAACCAGGGTAATCATATATATGCACATCCTTAATTATGTTTGCACGCATGTCACTAATATGGATGAACTTGTTTTAAACACATATATGTATCTTTCGGTATTTGTCATTTAACAGGCAGACAGAAAGATTTAGTGTTTTACTTTGTTCTATCCGTTCTTATTTTTACATTTATATTTTTTTATTTTTTACTCTACCCACAGAGCGGACTTCACGTCTTCTGATCTACTTACTGTTATGGTTTGAATTGTATAATTTTCATGCACCAATTTCTTTATTGCCTTATGTCTTACCACATTATGTTATTTATTTTTTCACATATATGTATATCATGCTTATCACCTGTGATCACTTATGTATTTTGATTTTGGGCTCTGTTTTTGTTCTATGGTGTGCACAGGTGGACCGTGACTCCCTTGTCGGCTTAAGGGGTTGTCCTTCAATCAATTAAGAGAAGGCACATGTCCTCTTTTATGTTCTATATATATGTAACAGTTTCAATGCCTTGTTAGCCATGAATAAGCACTGATTCAGTGCGAAACGCTTCGGCTGTCCCCTTGTTCTCTACTGCTGTGACCTCATTTTGTACCTGCTGATCATTTAATAAAGACCACCTTATCAGGTTTTTGGAGTGCGGATATCCATTCATCTATTTAGTAATGGCGGCGATCTGCGATTTTTATTGGGACTGCGACATTACGGCGGACACGTCGGACACTTTTGACACATTTTTGGGACAATTCACATTTATACAGCGACCAGTGCTATAAATATGCACTAATTACTGTATAAACGTGACTGGCATTGAAGGGGTTAACACTAGGGGGTAAGGAAAGGGTTAAATGTATTCCCTGGGTGTGTTCTAACTGTGTGGGGGGAGGGGACTGACTGGGGGAGGTGACCGATGCTGTGTCCCTATGTACAAGGGAAACAGCATCTTTCTCCTCTCCCTGACAGGACGTGGAGCTCTGTGTTTACACACAGAGCTCCACATCCCTGCTCTGTCACTGCCGATCGCGTGTACCTGGCGGACACCGCGGCCGTCAGGTACACGCATCGGATCCTCAGCGATGCAAGGGCACTGTTTTTCCCCGCTGCGCGCCACCTAGTAGCGCGCGCGGGGAATTACAATAACATGACTTCCAAAGACGTGACCCCGGCACTTCAGGTCCGCGCTGTGGACGTCTTTTGTCCATAGCGCGGATCTGTAGTGGTTAAAAGACTCTTGGACATGCATCTAAGTGAACACAACATACAGGGATATGGGAAACGATTACCGACATTGACACACATGCACCTTATAGGTGGAACTGTATTGTCTTTTTTCAACCTTACCTACTATGATTAAGCAAATGGCCACTGTCCTCACCTATAACTGGCCTTTGCAGCGAGAAGCACATGGAAGGGGAACGCATGCAAAAAAAAAAGCTCTTACTGACCAGCCTGCAACCAACCAAATAATCCTGTCTAACGTGCTTCTCTTGTGGAGGCTCTCAAATTTTACAGTTAGGACTACAGAAACTATGGGGGTGCCTTGACGGGGCTCTGTAGCTTATGCATATATTTGCAAATGTGTGCAGAGTGCAGACTAAACAGGATAGTTTGGTTGGTTGCAGGCTGGTCGGTAAGTTGAGCTTGGAATGTCTTTGATTTTGTTTTGCATGCATTGCCCTTTTATTTGCTCCTTGCTGCAAAGGCCAGTTATAGATGAGGGCGGTGACCATTTGTTTAAACATGACTATGTAGGTAAGTCCATACAGCTGATAATTATCCATTCACTAAGACTAGGTTCCTATCTATGCACGTCAGGAACGCGCGCAAAATCACACACTTTTATCGACCTGCACAGAACTGCACTGCCTTTTAGCAGACGTGGAGCAATGTCATTAAGGTTTGGTTCACACCTACAGTCGCAATAAAACACAGGCGCTTTTCCATGCTTTTCTGCATGTACACTCTTCATGCTGTACGTGGGTGCCCATGTGAATAAGCCCTGAAAAAACAACAATGTTGTGGAATTTAGGGTTACTAGGATTTCAACCTTAACATTTTTCCTGACGTAAAGATTTCTATGAACATTTTGTGCCATTTTATGTTCCTGATGATCACTGAGGGGCTCCAGCATGCAGCACTGTATGCCCTATTCTCCTACTCTATGCTTCTTATTCCCACCGGAGGTGATATCATGAGACACAATCCCTATATAAAGGCACTGCAAAAATCAGGGTGTTACCTTATTCTCAATGGATTTGTGCTCAAAGTTCTGCTCAATGTGCCCCAATGACTTAAAGCGGATGGCCCATCAAAAAAAAAATATTAAAAGCCAGTACCAGCAGCTACAAATACTGCAGCTGCTGACTTTTAATATTAGGACACTTACCTGTCCTGGAGTCCAGCAGCGTCCGCAGAAGAGGACGAGCGTTCGCTCGTCTCTCTGCTGCTTCCCCCTCCATCCACGGCGAGGGAACCAGGAAGTGAAGCGCTCCGGCTTCACTGCCCGGTTTCCTACGGCGCATGCGCGTTTTGCGCTGCGCCCGCCAATTGGCTCCCGCTGTGTGCTGGGAGCCAAGTGTTCCCAGCACACAACGGGTAGGGCGACGGGAAGTGAAGGAAAACCCATCTTTTGCCCGAGACGTGTGGCCGGAAGTGGGTGCAAATACAGGTCTAGACAGATAGTTAGGAATCGGATATAAGGATAATCTTGATATATCTCCATTAACTTGTTGGGTGGTACATGTTAAATTGAATATATATATATGTTTGTTATTTATCTATCCTGTGTGAACTACCATTCTCTCATGCATGTTTTATGCATGTTTTTTTCTGTGATATGCTATGTGCATTACTTGTTATTTTTATTCCTTTTTTGTTTCCCCACCCATCCCAGTTTTTGCCAGGACATTCGCTCTTAGGCTTGGGAGCTCAAATTATTTTTCTACAAACTCTGAGACGTAGTTTTGTAGGCAGAGGGAAGATGTAGCGCCAATTGACAGGCGATCAATTGATTCCACCCTAATTTTGTAATTGTATCTGTATCTGGTGGCATTAGATAAGACAAGGGCATTGCAAGGACATATTAGGAATAGATTGGCGAATCCCAGCCAATGGGCAGGGATCTTCTTGCGTCTCTTGGCCTGCTGGGAGAGCCTATTTATTTTGGTGAGGTCAGGTGATCAGGGTTCAGTGCCACCTGGACGGCTGTCTGGGTGGACTAGTGTTGTGCTGCCTGGGGCTGCTAAGCCTATCCCGGAGACATATGGCTGCTAGGCTGTCTAAGGGCATATCCAGAAGCAAGAGTGCAGCGTAGGGTTGGGACTAAGTCTTGCAGTCCAACCAGAAGTGAGAGTTCTGCCAGCCAGAGAACCCGTCGTGGTCGAAGGTAGAAGGGAAGCTGTCGCCACTAAAGGACCATCCACTTTATTACCAGGGACCACATTGATTAGCTTATGCAAGTACCAGAGCAGTATTCTCACCACCTGGGGACGGTGAAGAATTGGGAAACTTCAGCAGGTGTCAAGCCAGGGACTCAGCCAGTGGAGGTGAAAAATGCAGAGCAGCCTTGTGTGTCAAGCCAGGGAGGACAGTGGGAGGGCAGTGGGGTGATGCCTAACGAGTATCCTTAATGCCAAGCTGAAGACCCAGCAAGGATGCGAGGTTGACGCTTAAGGAAGATATTTGGCGAAGAGATTGGAAGCGCTCAGGAGATCCGGTGGCAGTGAATGAGCAAGTCTAGTGAGAGAGACTGGGAGCTCAGTTGAGCAGAGATCTAGAAGAGGAGATAAAGGAAGTGAAAGAGTTCATTGTAACCTTTCTTAGGAACTGTTCAAGATTGTTGCCATAATAGAAAGCGTGTCTACACATGCAGATGTGGTGCCTGGCTGGGTGCCTTTCCCTGCATGGCTGTCTACCTATAGAAGTCTCTGAGTCTGCCAATTAACATTGCAACTACTAAAGGGTGTCCTGGCCCTAAACGCTCTCTCCCACAGTTCAAGAGACAATAAATCACTTTGCATTCATGAAGTGTCTGCCACCCATGAATCTACCTTGCATTACACCCACCATGCCTTGTAACCCACTCTACACTGAAGAATGTCAGCTGTCTCTAATAATGCCCTGTACACACGATCGATTCATCCGATGAAAACGGTCTGATGGATTTTTTCATCAGATATCGGATGAAGCTGACTTTCATCAGTCGTGCCTACACACCATCAATTAAAAAAACGATCGTGTCAGAACGTGGTGACGTAAAACACAACGAGAGAAAAATGCTGAGAAAAATGAAGTTCGATGCTTCCGAGCATGCATCGACTTGATTCTGAGCATGTGTTGATTTTTAACCGATGGATTACCCCACAGACGATCGTTTTTTTCTATCGGTTTGTTAACCATCAGATAATTTTAAAACAGGTTCTAAGTTTTTTCACCGATGGGAAAAAAAACGAGGGGACCCACACACGATCTGTTCGTCTGATGAAAACGGTCCATCAGACCGCTTTCATCAGACGAACCGATCGTGTGTACGCGGCATAACTCTGGAGGTTGTCATTAGACCAAAGGGGGTCTGGGACTTAGCTACACTTGGCTGCCCATGAATACAGACACATGGGTTTGTAAACCTGTCGCAAAGACTTTGCTGTAGGAGAGACAGTCTGATTTGTAACTAATTGTGCTGCTGTTTTGCTGTATAAATGTCCCTCTGCTCAGTCTCCATATGTACTTTTCTGTGACAACAATAGAGATAACACAGTATTAGTTTAATTACTACTGACAGTCTGACACACTGAAGTTAAGAGAAGCTAAATTTATTTGTATTAGTGTATTTGTCTACACTACAGTCTCACACCTCGCCCTCTGCTAACATTTATCGTCTGTCCTTACCTAACCCCACTTCACTCAGCGTCCTCTCCACTTGTCTGTCCAGTCAATGTTTTTCTCTGGAACATTGTTTTGTTCTCCTTCTTCTCCTGCCCTTTTTCATTTTCACTCATCAAACAAAAAGATAAAGCGTTCAATTTTAATAATCAGTAATATGTCAGAACACACAGCGGTACATTAGGTCTTGTTCAGACAGACACAGAAAAGGGATGCCTCATTTTTAAGGGAATACTTCTCCCTCAATACAAGAATACTATCTGTCACTATTTATTACTTCAGGATTGTTGATGAGAAGTTGGCATAAAAGCACCTGGGTGAGAAGTCTCTGATGAAAGTTACAATTCTAAGTAGGGTTGTCCCGATACCGATACCAGTATATACCCCAGATACCTAAATAGAATACTTCCCCCTCCCCCGCCGCCGCATACCGCAAAGCCGCCGCCGCATACCGCCGCGTTAATCCCCCTGCATTACAGCGCGCATTACAAGCTTTCATTTGAATACTTGTACTGCCCGCTGCGCCATGTATAGACACTCCCCTTCTCGGGATTGGACGGATCTGTCTAATCCCGAGAAGAGGAGTGTCTATACGTGGTGCGGCGGGCATTACAAGTATTCAAATGAAAACTTGTTATGCGCGCTGTAATGCAGGGAGATTAAAGCGGCAGCATCATAGCTACTACTACAGGTATGGGGGACATTGCTGCAATATGGGGGACATGACATGGCTGCATATGTGGGGGACATACATGGCTGCAATATGTGGGGGACATACATGGCTGCAATATGTGGGGGGCATGCATGGCTGCATCTGTGGGGGACATGGCTGCAATATGTGGGGGACATGCATGGCTGCATCTGTGGGGGACATGGCTGCAATATGTGGGGGACATACATGGCTGTATCTGTGGGGGACATGGCTGCAATATGTGGGGGACATACATGGCTGTATCTGTGGGGGACATGGCTGCAATATGTGGGGGACATACATGGTTGCATCTGTGGGGGACATGGCTGCAATATGTGGGGGACATGGCTGCAATATGTGGGGGAAATGGCTGCAATATGTGGGGGACATGCATGGCTGCATCTGTGGGGGACATGGCTGCAATATATGAGGGAGGACATGGCTGCAATATGTGGGGGACATGGTTGCATTTGGAGACGCATTTAAAAAAAGTATCGGTATTCGGTATCGGCGACTACTTAAAAAAAAGTATCGGGACAACCCTAATTCTAAGATTCGTTGATAGCTACCAACCGATGCTTCTCACACCGTCAGATGAAGTTCTAAGTACTGTATTTCACTATATAAACTCAGTTTACTGTTAAAAAAAGTGTAAAATGTAAAACTCTGGTGGGTGTAGCAAGATGTCCGTCTGTATTTTCTGTACTGGCTGAAAATTTTTATAGCCTAAAAATTAAAATGAATGTAGCAACCACATCTAAGGGCACATCTAAGGCCGCGTACACACGAGGAGACATGTCCGCTGAAACTGGTCCGCAGACCAGTTTCAGCGGACATGTTCGATTGTCTGTACGGCCTAGCGGACAGGTTTCCAGCGGACAAAAATTTCTAAACATGCTTAGAAACTTGTCCGCTGGAAACCTGCCCAACCATCGGACAGAAATCCTGTGCGTGGAAGCATTGAACTTCCTTGTTTGAGCATGTCCTTGTCTTCTACGTCACCGCGTTCTCCGTTCACGGGGATTTTGGTCTGATGGTGTGTACACACATCAGACCAAAATATCCCTTCAGACATGTCCGATGAAAACGGTCCGCGGACCGGTTTCATTGGACATGTCTCCTCGTGTGTACGCGGCCTAAGGCATAATTCACACTTAGTTTATATAGTGAAAAACAGTACTTAGAACTTACAGTACTTAGTCTGTCTGACTGTTTAACTGTTGAATTTTAAAAGCAGTGAACTTCTGTCCGATTAGCAAACCTGTGAGATCAGCAGGCTTTTAAAATGCAACATCTAAACAGTCAGCCGAAGTTCTGTATTTTACTATATAAACTCAGTTTACTGTTAAAAAAAGTGTAAAATGCAAAACTCTGGTGAGTGTAACAAGATATCCGCTTGCCGCCTTCTCAGTCTTTCCTTACTATGGAGGACTGCGGGGTGTAGCAAGATGGCGGGGACGGAACATCACTTCCGTTACACATTCTGACAGGTCGCATAATATGATGAAACACGGGCAGTCCTACTGTTGTCAATTCAGACACAGCATGCATTTGCATACATATGGATCCATGCACCCACATGGATGTCACATTGGAAGCAGCAGATGTGTTTGTGCAGCCACTCGTCCTAATTGACAGCAATGGGACTGCCTGGAAACAGGGATGCACTGAACTCTCCATAGGTTAATTGGCTATGTAGGCCCCATGAATCTTTGCCCCCCCCCCCCAAACCCTCCCAGCTCAAATTTTCTCATTCCCCATATGCCCCCCAGCAAAAATCCCCCACTGAATAAGATTTCCCCCTCCTAGTAAAAATCCTCTACCCCTCAAATTTCCCCTCCCAGCACAAATTCTCCTCATTCTAGCACAAATACCCACAGTCATCCTTGCTAGCACAACACCCCCCCCCCCCCCAAAAAAAAAAAAAATCCCACCACATGTCCTCCTCCTAGCACAAATACTGGCCCTAAACCCTCTCTCCCACAGCTCTGTTCAAGAGAAAATAAATCTCTTTGCATTCAAGAAGTGTCTGGCGTCCATGAATCTACAAGGGACGTTCCACCCAAATGTAATGTTTATTAAAAGTCAGCAGCTACAAAAAGTGTAGCTGCTGGCTTTTAATAAACAGACACTTACCTTCTCCACGTTCCAGCGACGCGCCGACCGGGGCTCCGCTCCTCTCCCCCCCTCCCGGCCGGCATCCTCATTGCGATTGTGGGCACCCAGCAGTGACAGCCTTCGGCTTCACGGCCGGGCACCCACTGCGCATGCGCGCGCGGCGCGGCTCGCCGTTGATTGGAAAGGCGATCGTCTAGGACCTGTCAGTGTCCTAGACGTTCGTCAAAGGGAGGGGCTACAGTAAGGCGATTAGGCTTAATCGCCTTACCAGCCCCTCGGCGGAAGCAGGAAGTGGGACAGGAAGTCCCACTCCTACTGAAGCCCCCCCCCCAAAAAAAAATTACATGCCAAATGTGGCATGTAAGGGGGAGGGGAGGGGATTAAGCAAAACTTAATTTTTAGGGTGGAACTCCTCTTTAAATTACACCCACTATGCCTCATACCTCACTCTACATAGAAGGATGTCAGCTATCTCTAACTCTGGAGGTTCTCTTTAGACCAAAGGGGACCCGGGTCCTGCTGGGACCTTTCTACAATTGTAAGCTCTAATGAACAGTGCTCTCTGATTCCTCTTGTATCAAATTGTAATGTAACTGTAATGTCTGCCTTCATTGTGTAAAGCGCTGCGTAAACAGTTGGCGCTAAAAAATAATAAATCCTATGATATAATACTATGGCTCTACTTTATTTTAAAAAGTTGCGTATTAGTCTAATATGGTCGTTTTTTGTTTTGTGGTACATTTTTTTGGTAGATGGGTACCATACTCTAGGAATAGGTAGTTATTTTTCTCTCTATAATATACTCTATGGGCCAGATTCAGGTAGATGAGAGTATCTTTCCTCTGGAGTAACGCTTCTCATTTACGTTACTCTGAAGACCCTTTCAGCGCAAGTCCTGTAATTCACATAGCAGTTGCGCGTAAACTTGCGCCAGAGTAACGATAATGCGCTGGCGTAACCCGACGCAAGTGAAACTGGGTGTGATCATATGTAAATGATGGGCGGAGCCCAGCGCAGAGGCTTACGTTCAGCGCATCATCCACGGAGCATGCGCAGTGAGTGCGGCTCCACTCGCCCCCTTGTGCGCATGCTCACAACTTCCGTCGGCACCACTTCCTGGGAAACGTCAGCGCAATGCGTTCCGCTGGGCGCTTAAAAGCGCTGGCGGAAACGCCATTCCGGCGCAAAAGTAGTTCCATTTCCCCCCACCCCAGGGAAGATACTTTTGCCCTGTAATGGCTGCTCCCGCTGCCCCCAGAGAGAGGAGGAACCTAAATTATAATGCCCAGGAGGTCACAGTGATAATATCGGCTATGGAGGCATTTAATGATTTTCTCCATGGTAAAAAAAGCAGGAAGACCAGCCGGGAGAGAAAGCAGGCCATCCTGGACACCATAGCTGCCAGGGTCAATGTGCTGGGGTACTCCACCCGGAGTGCTTCAGACATTGGTAAAAAAATCAATGACCTGCGGCGCAAGGTGAGGGGCAAGGTGTCCACCATTAGGAGCCATGAGAGGGGCACAGGTGGTGGTCCCCCATGTCCTGTCACCCTGACCGCGGAGGAGGAGGTGGTCGCCCGCTGCCTGGACAGGGAGCAGTTGGAGGGGGTCCCAGGCTATGATTCCGTAGAGGAAGGCTCCAGGACAGGTAAGTGATTTTTACCCCCTTTTTGGTGTGTTGCATGTGGGGGGCGGGGGTGGGTACATGTGCCAAGTGTGTGGGACCACCAACATGTGTCTGCTTTGTGTCATCCACAGATGACGGTGCTGGGCCATCTCGTGCCGGCCAGTCCACCCCAACCCCCCAACGGGATGCTGAAGACGAGGCCCTGGGTGCTGGAGACACCGAGGTGGAGGAGGAGAGTGCCCACACCACTTCAGCAGAGGTGGTTGTGGAGGAGCCTGTCCCTGAACAGGAGTTCATTTTAATGTTGGAGGAGTCCTCCTCCTCTGCAGGGCCCTCTGTGATCCCCTCCCCCATCCTAGGTAGCCCCTCAAGGGCGACTCCATCCCCACGGGGACAACCTTCCTCTGCCCCCAGGAAGGCCACCCGGAAGACCAGGGGGGTGTGTGATTTGGTCGAAGACCAGGTGCTTTTGGACCACGCGAAACAGACCCAGCAAATGGGGGAGATGGCTGGCCACCTAGACAGGGTCGCAGACAGCCTGGGCTCTATGTCACAGCTGCCCAGTCGCGTGCAGGGCGTTGTGACCAGCCTGGGGGAGGTGCAGGCTGATATCCGGCACTTGACAGCAGCTGTTCGAGACAACACTGCTGCCATTCGGGAAGAGGGGAGGCAGCGGCAACGTGACCAGCGGCATCAGATCACCCGCCAGCTGAGGATGCAGGCCCAAACAAATTTGTATCTGAGCCGTATCGCTGTGGCATTGGAGGGCATGCAGCCAACAGCTCCCAGGAGTGGCCCACCCGGGGATCAGCCTCCTCCTGATGCCCCCCCACCACCACCACCACCCACTCCCTCCAGGCAGATGAGGAGCCCGAGAGTGCCCCCAAGGAGGAGCCCCCGTCATCCCAGATGAGGGTTTTTTGTTTTTTTGGTTGTTATATATTTTTGTTTATACTCAGGACATGAGTTTATTTATTTTATTTATTATTATTGTTTATACTCAGGACATGAGTTTTGGTTAATTTTTTTGGTTCTCAGGTTATGAGATTTTATTTTTATTTTTTGATACTGCACACGTTGCAGTGTGAATGGTGTGTGAATGTGAGAGGGTGGCACTCCTGAAAGTAAGGGGTGTCACCCTCGGCCGTGGTGGTGAAGTTAACCCCACGGCTGAATGAATGACGTGTGAAAGGTGTGTGAATGGACAGTGACATCATTGGGGCCTTGACGCGGCGTTACTGCTCCCAACTCCTACATGCTGGACTTGGGCTAATCCAATGCGATGTGCATGTGATGTGTGTGATCTAGGGACATCAGTGGTGTACACGCGTGCACTGTCTGTGTTATTAATGTTTTGGTTTAGTGTCCAAAGATGCCTACGGCGAGGACCCTCCTGACTGCTCTTCCATCAGCAGACTGGGTGTCCTCTGGCAGGTGGGGACTGTGTGGGTCGGGGGTCAGGTCATCACGTATGTCAATCTCTAGGCCTTTTTTCATAGCAAAGTTATGTAGTATGCAACATGCACCGATGATCTGACACACAAAGGTAGGGGAATACAATAGGGTCCCCCCGGACTTATCCAGGCAGCGGAAACGGGACTTCAGGAGCCCAAATGTTTGCTCCACCACTGCACGGGTTTTGATGTGTGCTTCATTGTATTTTCTCTCTCCTCTGGTTTGGGGGTTCCGGAAAGGAGTCATTAGATGGGGTCCCAGTGCATATGCAGAGTCACCTGTAAGGGAAAAGACAGGAGGATGTTAGTAGTGCATGTGCCACTTTTGATGTGCATCACGGGAGGGGATAGTCATGCCTGACTCCCATGTCACTCACCAACCAGCCAGCTGTCCCCATACATGTTCTGTTCGAATTCTGCTGGAATGGGGCTCTGACGGTATATGAAGCTGTCATGGCTGGACCCGGGGTGTTTGGCACGGACGTGCCATATGAGGCGTTGGGCATCGGCTATCACCTGTACGTTGATGGAGTGCCAATGCTTCCGATTGCGGTATATGTGCTCTGTGGCACTGGGGGGCTGTAGGGCCACATGTGTGCAATCAATGGCCCCGATGGTGCGTGGGAATCTGGCAATGTTGTAGAAATCTGTCATTGCCTTCAGCCGCAGCTCCTCAGTGGTGGGTCTGATGAACTGGTTGGACATGCGTCTGAGGATTGCGGGGACAACCTGGTGCACACATCTGCTCATGGAGGACTGTGACATCCCAGCCACCACTCCACTTGTACGCTGGAATGATCCACTGGCAAGGAAATGAAGTGTTGCCAGGACCTTCACCAGTGGCTGCACTGCTTGTGAGCGGTGTGTCTTGCTGGTGATGTCACCCTGCAGGGTTGTGGTTAGTTCAAGTATTGCATCTGGGCTGAATCTGAAGAGGCGATACACCTCCTCATCCCCCATGCCAAAGAGGTTCATACGAGTGCGGTATATCCTCTCACGTGCCCGCCTCCTCCGTAGCGAGGGACCCAGTACTAGTCTTAGGACCACGAGTGCCCCTGGCATGTTGGCACACAGAGGTGTTGTCCTTGCTAGTGTTGTTGTTCAGCTTGCTAGTTTCGTCGGTAACGCTGCTGTAGCTGCTCTCCTGCTGACCTGTGACCGTCTGGAGTAAAGATAAAGCAGCCTTTTGTAGAAATAACTTTGCGCCGGACGGACCAGATACGCGCGGCGCATGTAGCCAGCGTATGGTGCTAATCCGTTCGTGAATTGGGAAAAATCCCTCATTTGCATATTTGCAGGGGAAATCAATAGGCGCGACTGATGCGCCCAGCGAAAATAAGCGCTGACGATACTCTGGCGTCGGAACGTTCCGCCGGTCGCAAATGACCCGTTATTGGGCGCATCTAGTTTGGTGGGTACGGGCACATAGAAAAGACGGCGCATCATCACAGTTACGCGGCGCATATCCAAATACTCCAGCGCAAGTGTTCGTGAATCTGGCCCTATGTCTATGGGCACCAGTGTGGGCGGAAAATTACAAGAATTTACAACTTCAAGTAAGGGCGGAAATGCTCTACCCCTACAGGAAAAGAAGAGGTGTAGAGGAAGTCCGCATGTGAAATAAGGGCGGAAGTGTTCTACAGCTATTGGCGATAGTATGGGCGGAAGAATTCTGAGAGGGATTTTGCGTGCCGGAAATGACAACAGAGTGTCAACATGCAAGATGGCAGCTCATCACAGGCAGAACACGGCCGGGCGGAGGAAAGTTCAGGTAGGACAGATGGCGGGAGATGATCGGGGGGTGTGTGCGGGGCATGTAGTCGGTGCTGGGGTGGTGATGGGCGCTGCTGATCGCAGACATACAGCTGGCTGGGGCCCGGGGGAGCCCTGTGTGCTGCACCCCATAATATGACCCCGTGTGTACGGAGGACTCCCAGCCTGTCCCCGTCGGATGATGGCTCTGTTTGTACGGGAGTTCCACATTCTACAGTGTACTTCTCATACACAATCACAGCGCCCCTCCCCCCTCCTCTGATACTCTTCTCCCCGGAACACATTCCAGTCCCAGAGGGTCAGATCCTTCAGTGTCATTACACACACAGTGACATTGTACACAAACACACACAGGCACTGTACACACACACACACAGGGACAGTGTCATTGTACACACACACACAGGGACAGTGTCATTGTACACACACACACAGGGACAGTGTCATTGTACACACACACACAGGGACAGTGTCATTGTACACACACACACAGGGACAGTGTCATTGTACACACACACACAGGGACAGTGTCATTGTGTACACACACACACACACTGGGACAGTGTCATTGTACACACACACACACACACACACACACACACACACACACACACACACACACACACACACACACACACACACACACACACACAGGGACAGTGTCATTGTACACACACACAGGGACAGTGTCATTGTACACACACACAGGGACAGTGTCATTGTACACACACACAGGGACAGTGTCATTGTACACACACACACACACGGGGACAGTGTCATTGTACACACACACACACACGGGGACAGTGTCATTGTACACACACACACACAGGGACAGTGTCATTGTACACACACACACACACACACACACACAGGGACAGTGTCATTGTACACACACACACAGGGACAGTGTCATTGTACACACACAGGGACAGTGTCATTGTACACACACACACATTGTACACACACACACAGGGACAGTGTCATTGTACACACACAGGGACAGTGTCACACACACACACAGGGACAGTGTCATTGTACACACACACACACAGGGACAGTGTCATTGTACACACACAGGGACAGTGTCATTGTACACACACACACACACAGGGACAGTGTCATTGTACACACACACACACACAGGGACAGTGTCATTGTACACACACACACAGGGACAGTGTCATTGTACACACACACACACAGGGACAGTGTCATTGTACACACACAGGGACAGTGTCATTGTACACACACACACACACAGGGACAGTGTCATTGTACACACACACACACACGGGGACAGTGTCATTGTACACACACACACACACAGGGACAGTGTCATTGTACACACACACACACACAGGGACAGTGTCATTGTACACACACACACACAGGGACAGTGTCATTGTACACACACACAGGGACAGTGTCATTGTACACACACACACACACACAGGGACAGTGTCATTGTACACACACACACACACAGGGACAGTGTCATTGTACACACACACACACACACAGGGACAGTGTCATTGTACACACACACACACAGGGACAGTGTCATTGTACACACACACACACACAGGGACAGTGTCATTGTACACACACACACACACAGGGACAGTGTCATTGTACACACACACACACACAGGGACAGTGTCATTGTACACACACACACACACAGGGACAGTGTCATTGTACACACACACACACACAGGGACAGTGTCATTGTACACACACACACACACAGGGACAGTGTCATTGTACACACACACACACACAGGGACAGTGTCATTGTACACACACACACACACAGGGACAGTGTCATTGTACACACACACACACACAGGGACAGTGTCATTGTACACACACACACAGGGACAGTGTCATTGTACACACACACACACAGGGACAGTGTCATTGTACACACACACACAGGGACAGTGTCATTGTACACACACACACACACACACAGGGACAGTGTCATTGTACACACACACACAGGGACAGTGTCATTGTACACACACACACACACAGGGACAGTGTCATTGTACACACACACACACAGGGACAGTGTCATTGTACACACACACACACAGGGACAGTGTCATTGTACACACACACACACACACAGGGACAGTGTCATTGTGCACACACACACACACAGGGACAGTGTCATTGTACACACACACACACACAGGGACAGTGTCATTGTACACACACACACACACAGGGACAGTGTCATTGTACACACACACACAGGGACAGTGTCATTGTACACACACACACACACACAGGGACAGTGTCATTGTACACACACACACACACACACAGGGACAGTGTCATTGTACACACACACACAGGGACAGTGTCATTGTACACACACACACACACAGGGACAGTGTCATTGTACACACACACACACACACAGGGACAGTGTCATTGTGTACACACACACACACACACAGGGACAGTGTCATTGTGTACACACACACACACACAGGGACAGTGTCATTGTGTACACACACACACACACACACAGGGACAGTGTCATTGTACACACACACACACACAGGGACAGTGTCATTGTGTACACACACACACACACAGGGACAGTGTCATTGTGTACACACACACACACACACAGGGACAGTGTCATTGTGTACACACACACACACACAGGGACAGTGTCATTGTGTACACACACACACACAGGGACAGTGTCATTGTGTACACACACACACACAGGGACAGTGTCATTGTGTACACACACACACACACAGGGACAGTGTCATTGTGTACACACACACACACACAGGGACAGTGTCATTGTGTACACACACAGGGACAGTGTCATTGTGTACACACACAGGGACAGTGTCATTGTGTACACACACAGGGACAGTGTCATTGTGTACACACACAGGGACAGTGTCATTGTGTACACACACACACACACAGGGACAGTGTCATTGTGTACACACACAGGGACAGTGTCATTGTGTACACACACACACACAGGGACAGTGTCATTGTGTACACACACACACACAGGGACAGTGTCATTGTGTACACACACAGGGACAGTGTCATTGTGTACACACACACACACACAGGGACAGTGTCATTGTGTACACACACACACACACACACAGGGACAGTGTCATTGTGTACACACACACACACAGGGACAGTGTCATTGTGTACACACACACACACACACACAGGGACAGTGTCATTGTGTACACACACACACACAGGGACAGTGTCATTGTGTACACACACACACACAGGGACAGTGTCATTGTGTACACACACACAGGGACAGTGTCATTGTGTACACACACACAGGGACAGTGTCATTGTGTGTACACACACACACAGGGACAGTGTCATTGTGTGTACACACACACACAGGGACAGTGTCATTGTGTGTACACACACACACACAGGGACAGTGTCATTGTGTGTACACACACACACACAGGGACAGTGTCATTGTGTGTACACACACACACACAGGGACAGTGTCATTGTGTGTACACACACACACACAGGGACAGTGTCATTGTGTGTACACACACACACACACAGGGACAGTGTCATTGTGTGTACACACACACACACAGGGACAGTGTCATTGTGTACACACACACACACAGGGACAGTGTCATTGTGTGTACACACACACACACACAGGGACAGTGTCATTGTGTGTACACACACACACAGGGACAGTGTCATTGTGTGTACACACACACACACACAGGGACAGTGTCATTGTGTGTACACACACACACACACAGGGACAGTGTCATTGTGTGTACACACACACACACACAGGGACAGTGTCATTGTGTGTACACACACACACACAGGGACAGTGTCATTGTGTGTACACACACACACACACAGGGACAGTGTCATTGTGTGTACACACACACACACACAGGGACAGTGTCATTGTGTGTACACACACACACACAGGGACAGTGTCATTGTGTGTACACACACACACACAGGGACAGTGTCATTGTGTGTACACACACACACACACAGGGACAGTGTCATTGTGTGTACACACACACACACACAGGGACAGTGTCATTGTGTGTACACACACACACACAGGGACAGTGTCATTGTGTACACACACAGGGACAGTGTCATTGTGTACACACACACACACACACACACAGGGACAGTGTCATTGTGTACACACACACACACACAGGGACAGTGTCATTGTGTACACACACACACACAGGGACAGTGTCATTGTGTGTACACACACACACACAGGGACAGTGTCATTGTGTGTACACACACACACACACAGGGACAGTGTCATTGTGTACACACACACACACAGGGACAGTGTCATTGTGTGTACACACACACACACACAGGGACAGTGTCATTGTGTGTACACACACACACACAGGGACAGTGTCATTGTGTGTACACACACACACAGGGACAGTGTCATTGTGTGTACACACACACACACACACACAGGGACAGTGTCATTGTGTGTACACACACACACAGGGACAGTGTCATTGTGTGTACACACACACACAGGGACAGTGTCATTGTGTGTACACACACACACACACACACAGGGACAGTGTCATTGTGTGTACACACACACACACAGGGACAGTGTCATTGTGTACACACACACACACAGGGACAGTGTCATTGTGTGTACACACACACAGGGACAGTGTCATTGTGTGTACACACAGGGACAGTGTCATTGTGTACACACACACACACACACACACACAGGGACAGTGTCATTGTGTACACACACACACACAGGGACAGTGTCATTGTGTACACACACACACAGGGACAGTGTCATTGTGTACACACACACACACACAGGGACAGTGTCATTGTGTACACACACACACAGGGACAGTGTCATTGTGTACACACACACACACACACACACACACACACACACAGGGACAGTGTCATTGTGCACACACACACATACACACAGGGACAGTGTCATTGTGCGCACACACACACATACACACAGGGACAGTGTCATTGTGCACACACACACACACAGGGACAGTGTCATTGTGTACACACACACACACACACAGGGACAGTGTCATTGTGTACACACACACACACACACACACAGGGACAGTGTCATTGTGTACACACACACACACACACACAGGGACAGTGTCATTGTGTACACACACACACACACACACACACAGGGACAGTGTCATTGTGTACACACACACACACACACAGGGACAGTGTCATTGTGTACACACACACACACACACACACACAGGGACAGTGTCATTGTGTACACACACACACAGGGACAGTGTCATTGTGTACACACACACACACACACACACAGGGACAGTGTCATTGTGTACACACACACACACACACACAGGGACACACACACATTGTGTACACACACACACAGGGACAGTGTCATTGTGTACACACACACACACACAGGGACAGTGTCATTGTGTGTACACACACACACACACACACAGGGACAGTGTCATTGTGTGCACACACACACACACAGGGACAGTGTCATTGTGTACACACACACACACAGGGACAGTGTCATTGTGTACACACACACACACACACACACAGGGACAGTGTCATTGTGTACACACACACACACACAGGGACAGTGTCATTGTGTACACACACAGGGACAGTGTCATTGTGTACACACACACACACACACACACACAGGGACAGTGTCATTGTGTACACACACACACACACAGGGACAGTGTCATTGTGTACACACACACACACAGGGACAGTGTCATTGTGTACACACACACACACACACAGGGACAGTGTCATTGTGTACACACACACACACACACAGGGACAGTGTCATTGTGTACACACACACACACAGGGACAGTGTCATTGTGTACACACACACACACACAGGGACAGTGTCATTGTGTACACACACACACACACACAGGGACAGTGTCATTGTGTACACACACACACACAGGGACAGTGTCATTGTGTACACACACACACACAGGGACAGTGTCATTGTGTACACACACACACACAGGGACAGTGTCATTGTGTACACACACACACACACACAGGGACAGTGTCATTGTGTACACACACACACACAGGGACAGTGTCATTGTGTACACACACACACACAGGGACAGTGTCATTGTGTACACACACACACACAGGGACAGTGTCATACACACACACACACAGGGACAGTGTGTACACACACACACACAGGGACAGTGTCATTGTGTACACACACACACACAGGGACAGTGTCATTGTGTACACACACACACACAGGGACAGTGTCATTGTGTACACACACACACACAGGGACAGTGTCATTGTGTACACACACACACACAGGGACAGTGTCATTGTGTACACACACACACACAGGGACAGTGTCATTGTGTACACACACACACACAGGGACAGTGTCATTGTGTACACACACACACACAGGGACAGTGTCATTGTGTACACACACACACAGGGACAGTGTCATTGTGTACACACACACACAGGGACAGTGTCATTGTGTACACACACACACACAGACAGTGTCATTGTGTACACACACACACACAGGGACAGTGTCATTGTGTACACACACACACACAGGGACAGTGTCATTGTGTACACACACACACACAGGGACAGTGTCATTGTGTACACACACACACAGGGACAGTGTCATTGTGTACACACACACACATACAGGGACAGTGTCATTGTGTACACACACACACACAGGGACAGTGTCATTGTGTACACACACACACACACACACACACAGGGACAGTGTCATTGTGTACACACACACACACACAGGGACAGTGTCATTGTGTACACACACACACACACACACACACAGGGACAGTGTCATTGTGTACACACACACACACACACACACACAGGGACAGTGTCATTGTGTACACACACACACACAGGGACAGTGTCATTGTGTACACACACACACACAGGGACAGTGTCATTGTGTACACACACACACACAGGGACAGTGTCATTGTGTACACACACACACATAGGGACAGTGTCATTGCGTACACACACACACATAGGGACAGTGTCATTGCGTACACACACACACATAGGGACAGTGTCATTGCGCACACACACACACACACAGGGACAGTGTCATTGCGCACACACAGGGACAGTGTCATTGTACACACACACACACACACACAGGGACAGTGTGTGTGTGTGTGTGTGTGTACAATGACACTGTCCCTGTGTGTGTGTGTGTGTGTGTGTACAATGACACTGTCCCTGTGTGTGTGTGTGTGTATAAATATACACACACACACACACACACACACAGAGACAGTGTCATTGTACACACACGCACAGAGACAGTGTCATTGTACACACACGCACAGAGACAGTGTCATTGTACACACACGCACAGAGACAGTGTCATTGTACATACACGCACAGAGACAGTGTCATTGTACACACACGCACAGGGACAGTGTCATTGTACACACACGCACAGGGACAGTGTCATTGTACACACACGCACAGGGACAGTGTCATTGTACACACACGCACAGGGACAGTGTCATTGTACACACACGCACAGGGACAGTGTCATTGTACACACACGCACAGGGACAGTGTCATTGTACACACACGCACAGGGACAGTGTCATTGTACACACACGCACAGGGACAGTGTCATTGTACACACACGCACAGGGACAGTGTCATTGTACACACACGCACAGGGACAGTGTCATTGTACACACACGCACAGGGACAGTGTCATTGTACACACACGCACAGGGACAGTGTCATTGTACACACACGCACAGGGACAGTGTCATTGTACACACACGCACACACACACAGGGACAGTGTCATTGTATACCCACACACACACACACAGGGACAGTGTCATTGTATACCCACACACAGTGTATTGGTGTGTATGAATCTGCGCTATGGAATTGAATACTTGCAGAGGTTATATATGGGTATTTATGTCTCAAGGGGAATCAATAAAACTTCAGCCTCTCCGTGTTCCTTCCACCTGAGTGGAGTAAAAGTGTAAAAAAAAAAAAAATAGTAGGTGTGGGGCTATTAACTTAAAATAGCACTGTGCTTGCCTAAAGTGCATTCATTTAAAGATAAATATAAAAAATATTAAAGGAGAAAAGTGCATACGTGCTAGTGCAATATGTGCAATATGTCAAAATTCACAGTGAATATTCAACTGGTGCAATTTCAAATAAGTGCATTAGATGAACTTGTTCAGTGATTTGGAAACAACTCGTGCAATCACATAGAAGTCCATATTTGACAGGTAAAACCGAATCCTGGGTTTGCCCACAAGTGCTGGATGACTTAATACATGCTTAGTGCCCAGTGAAAGTAAGACTTCTCTTTTAGTAGGTGGGCACTGCAATCCATGCCCCTGCAAAGCCTTCACTCACCAGATTTTCCACCCCCTCTTTAACCACTTCAATACCCAGCCACAGTAATATGACGTCCACAGATGGGATCTATCATCCTGGGTGGAGGTCATATAACGTCCTGGGCTTTGGGGGGGGGGGGGGGGGGGGGGGCGGGCCCCCGCCAGAATATCTGAATGATGCCTGCAGCTAGAGGCATCATTCAGATATCCGGCGATTCTGCGCACAATAAGAATGATCATTCTCATAGGTGGTGGGAGGAGATTCCCCCCCCCCCCCCCCGCCGCCATCCGGTGCTTCTCTAGGCTCGGGGGCCCAGTGAAAGAATTGTCCGGCGCCGGTGTCTTGTCACATCTGGTCACCAGTCATCTCTATGACCGTTGGAGGCTCGGGCGCGATGTGATGACATCACGCCCGGGTTCCAAAAAGTAAACAAAGCCACGTTTGCGGCTAGTAAGCATGAGATCGGTGAATTTTTTTCGAGCGCTGGCGGGGTGCTTTTAACGTCCGCTAGTGGCCGAATAAAGGGTTGAAAGCGCCCACCAAGCGCTGCTGCCAAGGGGCTTTCCATTGTTTTTAATGCGAAGGGGTGCTTCAGGAGTGTTGTATTCACCGCTCCTAAAGCGCCGCAAAAAAGCTGCCTGCAGGACTTTTGACGCCCTGCCAGCGCAGCGCCCCAGTGTGGAACTACTCAGGCTTTCACACTGGCATTGCAGATAAGGCTTCTTTTAGGTGCTTTTTTAGCGCTAAAGTGCCTGAAAAATGCCCCAGTGTGAAAGGGGTCTTAGATCCCATTGGTCAACAGTAAAATATGTCATAGAATGGGAGAAAACCCTGTGTTTTGTGTATTTGTCAGCAATGAAAATATTGATAACTTTAATAAAGTGCTTGTGACAGATTGGTCTTTTATTCCGTATATCTGTTCCAGTATAAAAAAAAAAGTGCTGGTTATGTTTTAAAGCAGACCTTCAGTTATTTGTTTTAACTTTTCATCCATTAAATCCTCTGCCCTTGTTGTTCTAATTTTGGATAGTAAAACATTTATTTTCTGCCAGTAAATACCCTATACAGCCCACTTCCTGTTTCCTGTCTGGTAATTAGCCCAGGCTTATGACATCATACACAGCTCTCTCTCTCACACTCCTGAGAGTTTGCCAGAAAGGGAGGGGGGGGGTGAGTCATAAGAGGACCAATAAGAGCTGCAGAGCTGGAGGCGTGCCTCTTTGTAAATCCAAGAAGGGAACAGGAAGCAGCTACAGCTGCCCACAGTTAAAATGGATGCAGTGAGACTCAATGAAGGGGGATTTCTGCAGCAGATTTGGCACGTACAGAATCGCAGTATATATAAAATAATATGCAAAGTGGTTGGAGGGAAGCTTCAGAATGGCAAAGATGTTTTATTACAAATGTATTGATAATTTTTTTTGTTTTTGGAGGTTTGCAAACGTTTGTAATAAATGGCTTATTTGTATATGTTGAAGTCAAGAAGCACCACTATAAGATATGCTGTGACCTTTATTTACTATATTATTATACATTACTTGTGTTTTCATTATGGTTTATTATATTGTAGGTTTCATATGTCATTAGAGATGAAGTGGAGAAGTACAACCGCAATGGAGTGAATGCTTTGCAGCTTGATCCTACACTAAACAGGCTTTTTACAGCCGGACGAGACTCCATCATCAGAATATGGAGCGTGAATCAGCACAAAGTAAACATGTGATCCTGTATATGAATACACTTTTCCTTACCTCTGTACACTTGTGTAATCTCTCTTCCCATGGCATTTGTAATATATTTAAGGTGTTTATGCAGGGGTAGGTAACGTCAGCACTCCAGCTGTGGAGAAAATTCAAATCCTATGAGTTTAAGCCTCTTGACAACCACCGGCATGATTCTGAGGGGATTTGCCGTTTCACCACAGCTGGAGTGCCGAGGTAGCCTATCCCTGTGTTAGACCACTTTCACACACTTTTCAGGTGCTTTAGCGCTAAAAATTGCACTTAAATACCGCTTGAAAAACTCCTGCCCTGCAGTCTCGGTGTGAAAGCCCCGATTGCTTTCACACTGAGGCGATGCGCTGACGGGACCGCTCCAAAAATCCAGCAGCATCTTTGGAGTGGTGAGAGGAGCGGTTTGTTTACCGTTCCTCCACCGCTCCTTCCCATTGAAAACAATGGGACACCGTGGCTATACTGCCGGCATTAACCCTCTTTCAGCCGCTAGCGGGGGTTAAAACCGCACCGCTAGCGGCCGAATGCCGCTGGAATTTCCGACAGTATAACGCCGCTATACCGTCAGTGCACCTCCTGCCCCAGTGTGAAAGGGGCCTTAGCCTTGCTTTATATTTTCTTTATACTAGTGGTTGTAAACTATATTCCCCCCCCCCCCTAAAATAATAATCATGTTATACTTATCTGCTCTGTGCACTTGGTATTGCACAGAGCAGCCCGGAACCTTCTCTTCTTGGGTCCCCTGCAAGTGCTCCAGGCTCCTCCTCTTCTGCGTGTGCCACCATAGGAAGTGGCTTCCTATGGTGGCACACGTGCATGCTCGATCCCAGACCGGACTGTGTGCGTTCATTGACACATATAGCGAGGCTTGCCACCCACCCTCTGCTCACAGGTTTCACTCACAGCAGCAGGAGCCAAGGGGGGGGAACAGTTTTTTTTTTTGACTTTGGACAGAATTCATTAAGGTAAACATTATAAGCCTTTAGAACCAATTTAATGTGAGTGCAGCGAGCTTTTTAAATTTTTTTTTGTACATTATAGACTATATACTATAGAAGCAGAATTGTAATTCTTAGTTTTTTTGGGCCCACAGACTTTTTAATTTGAAGTGCCTAAGGTGTGTAAACTCTGCAGTTTTCAGGCACTGCTTTTTAAAGTCGATGGGGCCGAAAACACACCATTCTTCCCTGAAGAAACTCCTGTACTTTTTTTGCGCTTTGTGCGATGGGCAGCAAGTAACGCAACACAGATGTGAACAGGCCCATTGTGAATAATGGAATTATGCATTTTGAGTGAATTGCACAACAAAACCCTCAGGGTGAAAATAGGGGCTTAACCACTTAAGGACCGCCTCCTGCACATTTACGTCGGCAGAATGGCACGGCTGGGCACATGCACGTACAGGTACGGCCTGTGCTAGTACCCAGCTGTGGGCATCGTGGGCGTGCTCCCGTGACTGGGTCCGAAGCTCCGGGACTCGCGAACCCGATCACCACTGGAGTCCCGCGATCGGCCCCCAGAGCTGAAGAACGGGGAGAACCGTGTGTAAAAGTGGCTTCCCCTTTCTTCACTGTGGCGGCATGATCGATCGTGTGATCCCTTGTTATAGGGATACACAATCGATGACATCACACCTACAGCCACACCCCCCTACAGTTGTAACACGCACATTAGGTCACACATAACCCCTTCAGCGCCCCCTTGTGGTTAACTCCCAAACTGCATTTTAATTTTCACAATAAACACAATGCATTTTAACCACTTGCATACTGGGCACTTACACCCCCCTCCTGCCCAGGTAAAATTTCAGCTTGCGGCACTGCGTCGCTTTAACTGACAATTGCGCGGTCGTGCGACGTGGCTCTCAAACAAAATTTACGTCCTTTTTTCCCCACAAGTAGAGATTTCTTTTGGTGGTATTTGATCGCCTGTGCGATTTTTATTTTTTGCGCTATAAACAAAAAAGAGCGACAACTTTGAAGAAAAATACAATATTACTTAAAAAATATCCCAATTAAAAAAAAAAACACATTTTTTTTCTCAGTTTAGGGCGATACGTATTCTTCTACATATTTTTGGTAAAAAAAAAAAAAAAATCGCAATAAGCGACTGGTTTGCGCAAAAGTTATAGCGCTTACAAAATAGGGGAGAGAATTATTATTTTTTATTATTTTTTTTTTTACTAGAAATGGCGGCGATTTTATTGGTACTGCGACGTTATGGCGGACACATCGGACACTTTTGACACATTTTTGGCGCCATTCACATTTATACTGCGATCAGTGCTATAAATATGCACTAATTACAGTATAAATGTGACTGGCATTGAAGGGGTTAACACTAGGGGGTGAGGAAGGGGTTAAATGTGTATGCTAGGTGTGTTCTAACTGTGGGGGGAGGGGGGGTGACTGGGGGGGTGACCGATCTGTGTCCCTATATAGGAAGGAACACAGATCGGGTTCCTCCTCTCCAGAGACAGGACGCTGTCTCTGTGTAACACGGCAATGAGAGATGATCTATGAGAGATCATCTCTCATTCGCCCACAGATCGCATCGCAAACGGCCACTCTGATTGGCCGTTCGCCGCGATCTGTGATTGGCCATGTCCAAGGGACACGGACAACACAGGGCTTCCCCGCAGCGCTCTCTACAGCGCGCTCTGGGAACGCCTGAATGACATGCCGTCAAATGACGGCATGTTGGATATTCAGGCCCGGGCTGTTGCCGTCATCCGACGGTAGCGCGGGCCTGAAGTGGTTAAATGCATTTTTTGTTGTGAAAATGACAATGGTCCCAAAAATGTGTCAAAATTGTCCGAAGTGTCCGCCCTAATGTCGCAGTCGCGAAAAAAATCGCTGATCGCCACCATTGGTAATAAAAAAAAATAATAATTTGTAAACGCTATAAATTTTGCGCAAACCAACCGATAAACGCTTATTGCTCTATTTTTATTTATAGCGCAAAAAATAAAAACCGCAGAGGTGATCAAATACCACCAAAAGAAAGCTCTATTTGTGCGGAAAAAAAGGACGCCAATTTTGTTTGGGAGCCACGTCGCACGACCGTGCAATTGTCTGTTAAAGCGACGCAGTGCTGAATCGCAAAACCTGGCTGGGTGCTTTACCTGCATTTTGGTCCGGGTCTTAAGTGGTTAAAGTGTTACTAAACCCACAACAGTAAAAACAGTCTGTATGTGCAGTAAAGCATGCTTGTTATACTCGCTGTGGAACCTAAGGGGTTAATCCTCTACCTTTTTCCACAGTACCCAATCCATCTGCTGATAGTACAGTGCCGTAGGAGGCACTCTGCACATCCTCTGATTGGTGTGTATTGCTTGAGAGTTTGTTTTTTACACAGCACAGGGCCAATCAGCACTGTCCAGGCAGAGGTTCAGTGGTCCTGCAACCTCATAGGACTGTCAGAGGAGAATGAAAACTCCTCTAACAAATTTTAATCAGACACTGATAGAAGTCCCAAAACTGGTATATACTGCTGATGAGAAAATATATTTAGCAGGTTATAGTTATTAAAATTATTGCATTTCCACGTTCCGTGGGAGACCAGATATAGTGAATGCAGGCTACTGGGTTTAGTAACACTTTACTTTTATATCATAAGGAGCACCTAATATAAATAATCGAATCAACCTTTTTTTTTAATAATTACCTTGTGTGTAAATATTAGAAAATGTGAAAACAGTCCTTTTTGTTCTGTAATCTCACACCTGTTTGAAAACAATTGACTTCTTCAGTTTGTGAATTCAGATTGGACAAACTTTCATGCAGCTTTCCATGGGAATTGTAAATAATTGAACAGGACTTGATTCTCCTAATCCACCTTCATTCACAGAAAAATTGGTAATATCTGCCAAAAGGATTTGCTTTACAATATCATATTGTTGTCTTTTTGGATCTTTGGGTTGGTTTTCCACATTTTCAATGGGAAATCATTTTGGCTTGTATTAGAATGTACCTATGCCCTTTGAATTTACCTTAATTCGCTTTTGTTCTAGCAGGATCCCTACATAGCATCTATGGAACATCATACAGACTGGGTGAATGACATTGTACTCTGCTGTAATGGCAAAACATGTAAGTATGTTATTGTAACTCTGTCTTTCATTTATGAGTTTTGTAACCTGTCTCATAATTGTTGGCGTGGACTTAACCTGCTGGAACTGTTAGGTTGCTGGAACTGTAGGTACCAGTATTTAAAAATTAACCACTATAACACTGCTTGATTATTTCTCAAACTGCTACAATAGACTCATGTTTCAATTGTTTTAGCTTTTATTTAAGAATTGCATGCCAGCTTAGACTGGGCAAAGTGGAAACAAAGAAGAAATCCTTTCATTATTATCTAATAGCCCAAGTAGACAGGAGAGCTTCCGACTCTCCCAAGAAACCTTCTATGGCAGTAACACCAGCACAGCCAGATGAGTTGTCAAAGATTTATTAAGTATACTTTCAGTAATCTAAAGCGAAATTAAAGCCTTGTTTATTTCAAAATACTTACCTCCTCTGTGTAGTGGTTTTGCAAAGAGCATCCCAGGTTCTCATCTTCTCGAGTCGCCGCTCCTCTCTCCTGCCGGGTGCCCCCACAGCAAGCGGCTTGCTCTGGAAGCACCCTAGCAGGAGCGCTCCGGAGCCGCAGCTCCATGTGTGTCCATTCACACACAGAGCTGTGGCTTGGCTCAGCCCCACCACCTCTATCTCCCGATTGGCTCACTGGCTGTGATTGACAGCAGTGGGAGCCAATGGTACGTCCATACACGCACACAGTACAGGTAAGCTACACCCCCAAGCCCTTGACTAACAGCAGTAGGAGCCTGTGGTTCTGCTGCCCTCTGTTGCTCTTGTGACCACAGGAAGTGATGGGAGCGGTGCTGAGACAGCATAACAGCGGTGACAAGAGCTGGGTAAGAGTTTAGGGATGGGGTGGGGGAATGGTACAGATAGTGGGCGTTGTTTACCCTAATGCATTAAGGTAAAAAAAAAAAAACTTAGAGGGGGTTCACCCTTAAAACCACTCTCCCATCCCATCCAGCATACTGGTGTCAGCGCCAGTATGCTGTCTTTTTTTTAATTTTTTTTATCCGTGTACTTACTTCTAAATAGAGAATTTAATTTTCATTCTACCGCGGTATATGGCGCCGCTATATCGCGTCACGCCTTCCGAAAACAGCCGACTAGCACTCGGCTGTTCTCGGCGCCTGCGCACAGACCCAGGAGCTGACTGCGCAGGCGCCGTCCTGTTTCGGCCTGCGCAGTCAGCTCTTAGGTCTGTGCGCAGGCGCCGAGAACAGCCGAGTGCTAGTCGGCTGTTTTCAGAAGGCGTGACGCGATATAGCGGCGCCATATACTGGCGCCATATACCGCGGTAGAACGAAAATTAAATTCTCTATTTAGAAGTACGTACACGGATAAAAAAAAAAAAAAGACAGCATACTGGCGCTGACGCCAGTATGCTGGATGGGATGGGAGAAAGTGGTTTTAAGGGTGAACCCCCTCTTTAAGGCTAGGTTCAGGCATTTCCGGTGTGAAATTTCCCTCAATTTTCACTGAGAATTTCCCCCCTCCTGAATCATACCCGACCACATGCCGTCAACATGTTGGGGACAAGGGCCTCTTCCCCCCACAACCATGGCTGGTGGTTGTGGTGGTCTGTAGATGAAGGGCTTACACGAAAAAAGAGGAGAGGTCCGTACCCGTCGCTGGTTCCCGCTGTCTGTTAGTTCTTGGCTAAAGAGCAGGGCCACCCAGCAACATAACCTGGTGGCCCCATCCCTTGTAACGTCATCGACCGATGCATGCTGGGTCAGTGGCGTCACAGGGGGGTGGGGAGAAACCATTTACATAATCAGGTGGCCCCGTCTCTTAGTTTTTTTTTTTTTGCCATGGGGTTCCCCTTTTAAAATCTATACCAGACCTATGTATTTTGGGTGGGGGGTTTGTGTCCATAGAAAACCGGTTTGTTTCACGTCATGCTCATCTGATGCAGTTCAAAATGCATCCAAGTATTTGCAGTCTTATTAATTGTGTTGACTGATTTATCTGCAGTAATATCAGCGTCATCGGATACCACAGTTAAGGTATGGAATGCACACAAGGGATTCTGCATGTCAACACTGAGAACGCACAAGGTAAGGAATCGTATTTTAACGAGGGTGTTCATAAATATCAGACACTATACTTATTTCCTCTGTTTTTATGATATTTAATCCTAATATTTTAAAGTGTGTCTGACATGGCCAAAAATGATGTTTACCATAGTGCCTGTGTTGGACTTCTAATCCATTCCCATGGCTGTGGAACCCAATGGATCCTAGATCTAATTTGAACAGGGGTCCTTGACTTTTGCCCAAGTCAGAATTAAACCCTTCCCTGTCTTTGTGCTAATCATTATTTGTGTCAAATGCCAGGTCATCTGCCACCCAGAGTTTTGGCAATCAAACGGCATGAGTGTAGCTTGGTGTCAGTATTGCAGGGTTTAACCACTTAAGGACCGGACCAATATGCTGCTAAATGACCCAAGGTGTTTTTACAATTTGGCACTGCGTCGCTTTAACAGACAATTGCGCGGTCGTGCGACGTGGCTTCCAAACAAAATTTGCGTCCTTTTCTTCCCACAAATAGAGCTTTCTTTTGGTGGTATTTGATCACCTCTACGATTTTTATTTTTTGCGCTATATACAAAAATAGAGCGACATTTTTGAAAAAAAACAATATTTTTTACTTTTTGTTATAAGAAAAATCAAATAAACTCAATTTTAGTCAAACATTTAGGCCAAAATTTATTCAGCCACATGTCTTTAGTAAAAAAATAAATCGCAACAAAAAAAATGGCTACCTAGCGGGAACAGCGACACTAATACAGCGTTCAGAAAAATGATCGCTTAGTGACACTGGCAATAGGGAGTGAAAGGGTTAACTAGGGCGGTGATCAAGGGGTTAAAACTTTATTTAGGGGGGGGGTACGGGGGCTACCCTGAACCTAACACTAACTGCCTGTCACACTGACACTAAATGCAGTGATCAGTAAATATGTGATCACTGCATTCAGTGACACTGACAGGGGGGTGGGGGGGGGGGGTGATCGCAAGGGGTTAAATGTGCCTATGTGTACTGGTGTCAGTGTAGTGTTGGTGCCACTCACTGTGTTGTCTTCTCTCATCTCGGCGGTTGAAAATACCGCTGAGAGGAGAGATTACATCACTTCCCCCTTCCTGTGTTTACACGGGAGGAGGAAGTGACAAGCAAGGGGAGCGCGCAGATTGGCTGGGAGCGATCCGGAGGGGGCGGACAAAAACAAACCGCCGCCCCTCATCCCGGATCACTCCAGAAGCCACGGGGACCGCCGCAGGTACCGGGTGGGGTCCTGATCGGACCCACATCTAGGCAGAGAGGTACAGGTACGCCAATGTGCCTGTACGTGCCATTCTGCCGACGTAAATTTACATGCGCCGGTCCGCAAGTGGTTAAAGTGATTATACCTCGCCCCACGATTTCTCCTTACTGGCTGTGACTGACAGCAGCAGGAGCCTCCTGTCTCTGAGCCCATGAGGGGGGAGAGAGCTGCTGCTCTCATACACAGTGCTGAATCAAGATTGGGCTCAGGTAAGTATAAGAGGGGGGGGGGGGGTGAGTGCTGGGGGCAGAACACAGAAGGTTTTTTATTTACCTTAATGCATTACAGTAAAAAAAACTTTGAACTTGAAGCTTTACAACCACTTTAATCTCAACATAGGACAGAAAATGACACCAGGTTTAGAATCTATTGGGCCAGCACTAGCACAGAGAGTCAATTTAAAGACAAAAAAATACCACATAGTGCTTTTACTTTAATGTTGTTGCCTGTGAAAGTGTTAAGGCATATGGGGTTCACTTTTGCTCCCAGTTTATTAATGCTCTTAGGCTGAAAGGTAGAACAAGGTCTACACATTCACCTGTTATGTTTGCAAGAAATATTTTAGTTCAATGCATTCATTCTTTTATATTGTGTTCTCACCCCCAGGACTATGTGAAAGCCTTAGCTTATGCAAAAGACAAAGAATTGGTGGCCTCTGCAGGATTGGACAGACAGATATTCCTCTGGGATGTAAATACTCTTACTGCACTGACTGCATCCAACAATACTGTCACTAGTGAGTACTGCTTACATTATAACCACTGTCTCTTGCGGCTTGATTTCAGACTCTTGAAAATGCAATAGACCGAGACAACTGATTATTGCTGGCCAAGACTGCATAGTTATTGACACAACACAGAATGTACCCTTGTGGCTAACCAGCTCTGTGTGGTAGCCAGTTGGCTTTCTATTTTCGGGTTGTTCAATTAAGCTTTGACAACAAAGAAATTGGAAGCTGATTGATTTCTATGCAGAGCTTCACCAGATTTTGCACTCTCCAGTTTTAGTAAATCAACTCCACTATAAACCTGTTTGAGAGCATGCTATGTTCACCTTGACTTGACAATAAAATTGCTGTGGTGGTTAATGAATACCATTTAGGTAAATGATTTTATGTTGCATACCATTTTTATACATTTTCTAGACCATGTTTAATCACTAGACCTCTAGAAGGGTTTACCCTCTTTATGACCAGGTCTTTTTTTCTAAAAAAAATAAATAAACTATGGTTTTCATGGAATCTTCTTTTTTTTTTTTTTTTTTCTATTTACAATTTTATTTTTTTACATACTCTCGTGAGAGTAGTACTGTCCTGTACTGTACTATTCTTTGAGGGGGGGGGGTTCGCATATCTGGTGATCAAGAATTATTTACACAGTAATTGCTTATTACAGTTATGATCATTGTGTAACAGCAATCGCTTGAACTGTCAAAAATAGCTGTCCTTTTTAGGACTCATTTGTTTACTATTGTGATGCTGTGATTGCCCCACAGCTATTACATGTTATTGGGTGCTGTGGGTCACCAGTGATCGCATGGTACCTGGGCCAATCACAGATAACACACAGATTCCATTCATGACTAATGCTCACTAGGTGTCATGTTATCGCACAGCTGCCCAAAACCGTGCACTGCAATCCACCGTGTACTGGGGACACAGCAGGTTTCAAATTGTGCTGCTGTGCGCCCCATGTGGTGTGGCAATGCGCATGTGCACTGCTGTGACAAGCAGAGTAGTTAGCTGTGTAGCAGAAGAGAAGACTTGATTTGATAAAAAGAGTAAAAAGTATATATTTTTTTGTATTTTATTTTTTCAGAATCACATTTACCTAGGTGGAGGCAGCATCGGTCTGATGCTGCATTTGTCTCCCGACTCCTCTGCACTGAGAACTAAGCGATCAAACTTTACAGATGGCTTGGTTCTCTCAACTCCCCTGGCAGAGAGCTGCTGACTGTTAATCAGCAGCTCTCCGCTCTGTCTCCCCCCGTGCTCACTGGAGAACTGACCTGTGGAGGAGTGGGGAGCGGCCATCTTGGGCTTTCAGCGGCTCACAAGAGGATGAGACTGCATCAGTCCAGGCACTATAACTTTTCATGGTTGTTCTACATCAGCTTCTCAAGGTTTTAAAGGTGTTTTTTTTTTTTTTGTTTTTTTTTGTTTTTTAGGAGGTCTGTATTGACATACCCAAACTGGACTGACTCAAAGTATATAGTGATACTCCGTATATGGATTCCTTTTTCGGTTTTATTTTAAAGTGACCCTGTAATTCACATAAAAAATCCAAATGTAGCTTCCCTAGTCCTATAAAGGCTTATACTCGCCTCTAATGCAGCTCATAACTTTTACCTCCACTCCTTTGCATTTAACACTTCAGAAATGTTGGATCTCCCACTGCATACTGTGCTTTCATCCTTCAAGCTCTGTGTCCTGTAGTGATGTAGAGGTTGTAGGATGGATTGTCTGTCAGCGCTTGTTTCAAAGGTGACGGAGTTTTAAATGTAAAAGACTTGAGCTGCCAGATAAGTTTTTGTGTTCTTTTGATTTTAGGGAAAGATTTATTTCATATTTTTTTTTTTTATTTGCACATAAATGTGTGCATATAAGCAAACCATGGAAATAAATGTAACCATTGTATGCCCCTCTGTTAATTTTGTAGTTGGCCATCCCTTGTCACTGTTTGGTAGATGGCTTGATCTGTATGCAGAGAATAATGTAAATGAAAGGCTTTTGATTAAAGAAAAAATATATCAAACCCTAACTGCCAATCAGTGGCGTAGCGTGGGGGGTGCCAGGGGGGCCACCGCCCCGGGCGCAAAATTTAGAGGGGCGCTGTCACAAGTGTGGAGAGGAGAGAGCACCAACAACAGATGGAACAAAGGAACATATGCATAATGTCACCACTCCAGGCTTTACCAGTCATTATCAAGCACACTCTCCTCTTCCCTACAGCCACCGCTGTCTCGCACAGTGGATCATGTGACCAGATTGGAACTAGCTGAAAATAGGTTAGTCCATGGGTCAGGGAGGCGCAAATTACTTGCCTAGCCCCAGGCACTGACAACCCACGCTACGCCACTGCTGCCAATTATATACTGTAACAACCAGAATACACGTATATTTTGTCAGTTACTTCCTGGTTTCTCACCTAGGCAAATGTCCTACATCTCAGAAGAGGAGGGAGGGGATTTTCTCAGTTAAGCACACCCTTCTGTCTGCATGCCTGAGCTAAGGGTAGGTGGATTCCAGGAAGTAAATGCTACATGAATCTATTATTTTAGGGGTGAGCAGCGCTTTCCACACCCACTTTGTGTCCCTTTTTCCATTATGCTACATGAATCATTTGCTCTTACTCAAGATGGCCAAGGCCAGAAATGCTAGGGGGAAGTTTTTCAAAGTGATTTCTCAGCAAAATAATAAAGCATGGAGACATGGATCGATGGGGGAGTTTGCTTTGAATATTAAAAATGAATAAGGCTGGCCATACATGATTACCAAAAACCATATAATATGAGGTCAAAATAAACAACACTTTCAATTGTATGCAATCAGGCAGGCCCTTGCACTACATAGTTGAAAGTAAATCTAAAGAAAATTGGACAGAAAATTGTATCATGTATTGGTTTGTGGCGCTCAGATGTAGCGAAGATCCATTTTAATGAGCACTAGCTATGTCCTTGGATTTGTCTCGCATGTATACACCAGTACTTACAGTGACATGTTGGTGACTTTCATGGAAGGTTTTTCTATTGCTGGTGTTTCTCTTCATTTCATTCTTTCATTTTATGTTCTTTAGCTTCCTCCCTGAGTGGAAACAAAGATTCTATATACAGTCTGGCCATGAATCAGATGGGCACAGTCATTGTGTCTGGCTCCACAGAAAAGGTAAATTTAAAAAGTTTTGGAATCCTTTTATTTGGTCACAGTCAGAACGGAGTATGAAACGTTCATATGCATTATCTGAATCGTTTGTATACATAACTATTATAAATGTGTTTGTTTACTTACTTAGTCAATGATCTTATGGTTGCTTCCATGTCATCTGCTTGACCTTTTGCTGACATCACAGGCAGCTGATAGGACAAACTGTCAGATCCCTGAGTCTTGGAGCCAAGATTCAGGCTACAAAGGAACATGTACAGTGTATCTAATTAACCACTTGCTTACTGGGCACTTATACCCCCCTCCTGCCCAGGTGATATTTCAGCTTCCGGCACTGCGTCGCTTTAACAGACAATTGCGCGGTCGTGCGACGTGGCTCCCAAACAAAATTGACGTCCTTTTTCCCCCACAAGTAGAGCTTTCTTTTGGTGGTATTTGATCGCCTGTGCGGTTTTTATTTTTTGCGCTATAAACAAAAAAGAGCGACAATTTTGAAAAAAATACAATATTTTTTACTTGTTGCTATAATAAATATCCCAATTAAAAAAAAAAAACATTTTTTTTCTCAGTTTAGGGCGATGCGTAGTCTTCTACATATTTTTGGTAAAAAAATAAAAAATCGCAATAAGCGTCTGGTTTGCGCAAAATTTATAGGCCTAGATTCACAAAGCGATTACGCCTGTGTAAATGTTGTTAGACTGGAGTAATTTCGACTTACGGGCGTTTTTACGCTAGTCGAAATCCTCAAACCATGAAAAGACACCTGCGGGCTTCATTTCGACTGTATTACGTGTTAGTACGCCTTCAGATCTACGCTGCAAGAAAATTGCGGCCACTGGGCGGACTTCCTGTTGTTTTTCGCCGTCAGGGTATGCTAATGAGCTTTTGCCTGCAATCCACAAAATTTCGCACTTTCAACGCAATCTCTTACGGCACCTTTAGTCATCTTTTTTTCCGTTTCACTATACCTGCTTTTTGCTGGTCTAATATTAGACAGCCCATGTTAAGTATGGCCGTCGTTCCCGCGTCGAATTTCAACGTTTTCCGATGTCTTTTATTTTTAACGTAAGTCGTCCGGGAATAGGAATGTTCGTAAACGCCGCTACTCAAACAACGAATGACGTCACGACGTGATTTCGCGCAATGCACGGCGGGAAATTCCTGAACAGAGCATGCGCAGTTCGATCGTCGCGGGGACGCGCTTAATTTAAATGCTTCACGCCCCCTAATCACGTATTTCGATTGCGCGGCGGAAAAAAAATACGACACAATAGCGTACGCGCAAAAAAACTACCTGAATTCGGTGTAGAGTCTGGTGAAATACGGCAGCGTACCGTATTTCGATTACGCAGCGGAATATTACGTCTTTGTGAATCTGCCCCATAGTGCCTACAAAATAGGGGACAGAATTATTATTTTTTATTATTTATTTTTTTACTAGAAATGGCGGCGATCTGCGATTTTTATTGGGACTGCGACGTTATGGCGCACACTTTTGACACATTTTTGGCGTCGTTCACATTTATACTGCGCTGACGCCAGTATGCTGGATCGCATGGGAGATATTATGTTTAGGGTGAAATACCGCTTTAAGTGTTTTTATTATTGTTTTAGACAAATGTCCCTGTTTGTGTTTGTGTGACAATGTTGTTACCAGGACAAGAAGTTAAGAAAGCCACACAAAAAAAACGGATGGGTTGTAACCGTTCCTATTCATATTTCATTTGTTTGCGAAGTTTCCTGTCTTACTGAATACATGAAAATAAATATTAATTAATCCTTCCTATTTCTTGATCACAGGTGCTAAGAGTTTGGGACCCCAGGACCTGTGCCAAGCTGATGAAACTGAAAGGACACACAGACAATGTAAAAGCTTTACTGCTAAACAGAGATGGAACACAGGTACAAGCCCAATTTCCTTTATTCACAATGTTCTCGGTATCTGTATGTCTGTAAGTTGGCTTGTCTTTTTTTTTTTTTTTTTTTTTTTTTAAAGCTGGTCTGCTTGGCGTGTATAACATAACATTTTCACAATGGATTTAATGGGCCTCTTATTTATAGTGTCTTTCAGGCAGCTCAGATGGCACAATCCGTTTGTGGTCTTTAGGCCAGCAGAGATGTATAGCCACCTATCGGGTGCATGATGAGGGTGTCTGGGCTCTCCAGGTCAATGAAGGCTTCACCCATGTGTACTCCGGAGGGAGAGATCGCAAAATCTACTGTACAGATTTGAGAAATCCAGATCTGCGGCTGCTCATCTGTGAAGAAAAGGCTCCTGTTTTAAAAGTTAGTTTTTTTTCCCCTCCTAAAGGTTATTTAGAGTTTTTTTTTTTTTTTTCTTTCAATGCTGCAGAATTCCTCATTTCAAAGTAATGAATAATATTTTCAGTATAATAGTTCCAGCCTCTACAAATAAACTTAAGTGAGCAGTTACAAATACTGTAGCTGCTGACTTTTAATATAAGGACACTAGCCTATCCAGGGAGCCGGCAATGTTGGCACCCGAAGCTGACCAGTCTATTGGCTTGGGGTGCAGGCGCCAGCATTCTTACGAAGACAAACAGGAAGTGAAGCTTTGCGTCTTCACAGACTGTTTCCCACTGCGCATGAGCGAGTCGCACAGTGTTTTCTGAATGGTCCCGTCATCTTCTGGGACACACACAAGTCCCAGAAGGCGACAGGGAAAAGGCACAAAAAAGCGGTGTGCCATGCTTCTGTAATCTTATCTCAAAGCGGTTAGACAGAGCCATAGTATTGGATAATATGCATAGAATAAAATACAACATGCGGAAGAGGAAACATGTAATTTTTTTTTACATAAATGTAACTTTTAAGGTAAACACTGCAATAGTAACGCAAAACTTGTGCTCCTTGAAAATACCCTGTACCTTCAGTTTGGAACCATTGCATGCAGTTGCTCTGAGATCCATTGGGCTAGTCATACTTGGCTTGTATTTTTATTTTATTTTTTATTCCTGCTGAATTGGTCAGAATCCTGTCCATGAGTCGGCTTAGCAAAAGTCGAAAAAAATCAACTGATATAGGATGTGGTCACTGTTCAGCCAATATTATTTCACCTATGACTGCAGTCACAGTTTAATATTTAGTACACCATGGGAAGCTGCAGCTGTCTGAATGCAATAACCAACAGTGCATATTCCTCCATCCATAATGTTTATTGTAGATGGGGGAATCAAATCATTTCTCTTGTTCAGCCCCGTGTGCTGAATCAGTAAAACCTATGCATGTTTGGCTAAGCTCAGATTAAACTTCCTTTTATACTGTTTTGTGATTGGGTACCTCAACTGTCTTTCTGCTTTACCACTATGCCTTTATAATTTGAGTAAAGGGGCAACATACTTGGAAACCAAAGGAACATTGGCTATTAAAATTACCTTGCATTGAAAAATTGTGTTTTTCTTTCATTGTGTAGTTTTCCATGTGTGTTTTGCCACGTATAGCTAGCTATTAGTGCCACAGTTGTCCATGCATTGAGTGATATTTTACATAGTAGAGTCTCTGTATGTCTTTCCAGATGGAACTTGACAGATCTGTTGACCCTCCAACTGCCCTTTGGGTTTCAACCACCAAGTCATCTGTTAATAAATGGGTAAGAATTGATTTTTCATTTTCATGTTTGGTTTTTGTCCCTGCAGCAGAACTGTATCTCCAGCTCTTATGCCGCGTTCACACGATCATTTTTTGTGATGGAAAAAAAACGACGTTTTCTGTGAAGTAAAAAATGACGTTTTTGAAACGTCACTTTTCAAAGACGATGTTGCATACACACCATCGTTTTTTTCACAAAAAGCGAGGTTACGTTCACCACTCTTTTCCATTGAAGCTCGCTTCATAACTAGCTTCTGGGCATGCGCGGGTTGAAAAACATAGTTTTAAATGACGTTTTTGCTACACACGGTGACTTTTTGTGAAACAAAAAACAACGTTTTGAAAAACGACACAAAAAATTCAAGCATGTTGGAATTTTTTTTTTGGTCGTTTTTTTTTTAAGACAAAAAACGAAGTTTTGCCCACACACGATCAATTTAAATGACGTTTTAAAAAACAAAGTTTTTTTTCATCGCAAAAAACGACCGTGTGTACGCGGCATTAGAATTCCCAGCATGTTGGAAAAACTTGATGGAGCTTTTGTTTAATTAACAACTCAGGAAACAAAGTTAACAGGACACTGTTCTCTTTTAGCCTATAAAGGGTATTCTGAACTTCAGAGCCTCAGGAGAATATGAAAATGATTGTAGCACACCGGTGAGCCCAATCTGCACACAGCCTGACCAGGTCATTAAAGGTAATCCTAAGCTCTCATTCCACACTAGACTGTGTTCATGTGTATCTTTTATGTACTGGTTTATGCCAAAAAGTGTACATATTTATGTTGCTAAAAGAGAAGACTCTACGACTGAAAACTGAGCAAATAAACGCCAATCGCTCTGTTCTCAGGGCTCCCTGATCAAAGAGCCTGTAACAGTCAGTCTCCTGCTCCCTGCTCTGCCCCCAACCCCCCCTCCCTAAAGCTCACTGGAGTGCTGGGCTGTGGAGGGGCGGGAGCGGCCGGCTCAGCCTCTCAGCAGCTTGCTGAGCTGGGTGCTGGTCCAGGCATGTGGGCGGATCCCGACCTCACTGACGCAATCTTGTCCAAGCATGGACCAGCTCTGTGACATCAGCCAACAGCGGGCTTCAGACTGCTGTCTGCTGGAAACATGTCACAGGATTGCAGAACGAGCTTTGGCTTGTACCCCTTTTAAAACCTCTGGGGTAATGTGTATGTGCTTGCATTATAATTTTTATGTTTTCTGGTGCACAACTCCTTATTAGAAACATAATTCTAAATCATTCTATCTGATAGACAATGTTGCCATTCTATGCCAATCAGGATAAGCATCTCTAGTTAAATTTTATGTGCATATGCTAAACTGTATTTGTTTCCAATTTTCTAAAAACAGACCTCTGTTTTGGTCATCCTGGACACTTTAGCTTCAAACACATGCAACTACTCCCCCCTCACTCTTCAGCCGAGGTCCTGGAAGGGGCTAGGGAAGCCTTGCACAATCTGCAAACAATGTTAATTGATTCTGCCAGGACCTTAACTGAATGAAAGCCTGGTGACAAGAAGCAGCGTCATGATTCTGGAATGTGTTTGGATGTGTCAAAGATGATTCAAAAAAATTTCAGCATAGCGGTAGCGATGAATTTTCAATTAAATACAGCATACCCTATGTGTAAATACTTTAACTAGTGATGTTTTATCTCGATAGGAATGGGTTGGTTTGAGTAGCATTATATTCCTAAGCACCAGAAATGTTTCTACCCTGTATTTCAAACTGATTAATTAAGATTTCTTTCTTTTTTTTTTCTTTTTAGTCCTCACTTTGAATGCATCAGCATTGTTCAAACTATAGATAACCTGGAAAAATAACGATATACTTTTTATTTTATTTTTTAATTTAAGACATAAAAGTGTTTTTTGTTTTTTTTATTTATAGTTAGCTTTTCAGTTCGGTCGTTGTTTGTGTTTCTCTCTCCAGGAGGCGCTAGCATTATTCAGTGCAACATTCTCAATGACAAAAGGCACATACTAACCAAAGATACAAATAACAACGTGGCCTATTGGGATGTTTTGAAAGTAAGTACTAAAATTTTGCTGTAATAGTACCCTTAATACATGAATTGAAATTGAGGCAGTAAAGCAGGGACTGGCTGAATTTCAATATATGTATGGGCGCTGTGGTTGAACAGAAGTTGGTTTTACCAATCGACTTCTGTTCAGCCACCCTGTTAAAAAAAGAAACCCTGATATGTGTATTCTGACGATAGGGGAGTCTCCCCTCTGTCAGAAGACAATGACACAGTGGAGAAGATTCCCATATCCACCTCAAAAGTGTGGGTGGGGGAATGGGGTCGTCGTCTTCCTTTTTGTTTGTCCCGCAGGGTTGAATGAAAAAATCAGACCCATCTATTATACAGTTTTCTGGTTCAATTTCCTTTAGGCCGCGTACACACGATCGAATTTATCTGCTGAAACCGGTCCGACTGACCGTTTTTTTTAGCAGACAAATCTGATCGTGTGTACGGGCGAGCAGACAGGTTTTTCCAGCAGACAAGTTTTAAAGCATGCTTTAAAATTTGTCTGCTGGAAACCCGTCCGTCCGACCAGCGGACAAAAATCTCCCGCATGCACCGAATGGATCTCCCGCATGCGCCACGTCACCGCTCTGTCTGCCGGCGGGGATTTTGGTTTGATGGTGTGTACAACCATCAGACCAAAACAGCCCAGCAGACATATCCGATGAAAACGGTCCGCCGGACCGTTTTCATCGGATATGTTTGAGCGTGTGTACGCGGCCTTAGAGTTACCTTCAACTAATGTAGTGCAAGGGGCCTATCCGATTGCATACAAATTGAATGTGTTTAGTTTTGACCTCATACTATATGGTTTTGGAAAATTGTACAAGAAAATTGTATAATGTACACATACAGATCAAATTGGCACCAATTGCAAAGACTTGGGGCCAATTCGCACTGTGTGTGCTGTGGTAAAATGTCTGTCACAGCAGGGATACACAGGAAACCATTGTTTCCTAATGCTGCGCTTCAGTGTCCTGCAAAAGAATGCAGACATTACAGGCCCAACTGGCCTGAATCACAGGGCAATGTCAGGCAGCACAGCAATGACATGGAGGTTTATGAAGTGTACATTTTCTACACTTCAAATAAAGCTTGTACAAAAAACAAGGAGCCAGTGCGTTGTGCTAAATCGTGCATCACACTGCCTCTTAACAGCCGGCAACGCAAAGAGGCTGAAACGCTGAATCAGTCTGGCTGCTCTGCGATTTCACATAATTTAAGTGTGAATTCACTCTTAATCAATTTGGTAAGAAATTTGTTATGCTATATGCAGTGACATAATTTGCATGATTGATTTCTCAGATGATTGGGTTTGCTTAAAATTATAGGTATAATTAGCAATTGATTGATCTCTATGATCAGGATGTGATGTGGTTTCCTTTTGATTTTACATAAGAGATCATTGAAGTAAGTTATTTTTCAAGCTTTGATTAAAGTATAACTAAAGGCAAAACTTTATATATATTTTTTAATTTGAGTGGAGAGGGATTAGAACACCTGTCAGTTTTTATTGCTGTCTGTGTCCCAGTTAAGGATAGTCACCCTCTATTTCCCTGCTCACCATAATCATTAACCACTTGCTTACTGGGCACTTATACCCCCCTCCTGCCCAGGTGATATTTCAGCTTCCGGCACTGCGTCGCTTTAACTGACAATTGCGCAGTCGTGCAACGTGGCTCCCAAACAAAATTGACGTCCTTTTTCCCCCACAAATAGATCTTTCGTTTGGTGGTATTTGATCACCTCTTCGGTTTTTATTTTTTGAGCTACAAACAAAAAAAGAGCGACAATTTTGAAAAAAAAATCAATATTTTTTGGCTTGTTGCTATAAAAAATAGCCCAATTTTTAAAAAAAAAACATTTTTTTCCTCAATCTAGGCCGATACGTATTCTGCTACATATTTTTGGTAAAAAAAAAAAAAATCGCAATAAGCAACTGGTCTGCGCAAAAGTTATAGCGCTTAAAAAAATAAGGGACAGAATTATTATTTTTTTTTTTTTTGCATCAGTGCATGAAAGGCATTGAAGGGGTTAACACTAGGGGTTAAATGTGTAACCTGTATTGTGTTCTAACTGTGGGGGGAGGGGGGTGACTGCGGGAGGTGACCGATCTTTGTCCGTATGTACAAGGGACACAGATCGGTCTCCTCTCGCCCCTGACAGGACGTGGATCTGTGTGTTTACAGAGTGTCTACAGAGAAGTAGAACCACCCTGCGGCCGTACAAAGTCGTACGGCCGTCAGGAAGTGGTTAAAGAGGAAATAAACCCTCTGCAAGCCAAAGGCATAATGAGCTAGTATGTAGAAGTAGATTGAAGCCCCCGCAGTGATCCTTGTTCCCCCTCCTCCATCGCCGCCATCTCTCCTGGAGGGACTTTCGGGTATCGCGTCTCCGGTGATGTCACTGGCCAGGGCCACGATGACGTCACTCCCATACAGGCACGCGGGAGCCGCCAGTCACTGCGCGATCGCTTTTAGAAACGACGCACTTGGTCTCCACATTGCGCTGCACTGTAGACATCGGTGCAGTCTTTTTTGCGAATATCTCCTAAACCGTGTAGGTTTAGGAGATATTTGTTGCACCTACAGCTAAGCCTTAATCTAGGCTTACCTGTAAGTAAAAGTGGTCTGTAAGGGTTTACAACCTCTTTAAGGGTGGAAGTAAAAGAAAATCCCAAATTTCAGAAAAGTAATAGAGGGGAAATCTTCAAATGGACACTAGTTCTGGTGACCTGGGGGTCCCCAAAGAATTCCCATAATTTGCAGCGATTTCCTCTTGCTTCCTTTTTGGCTATGGGACAGAAAGTGAAGGGAAATCTCTGCAATGGGACACAGATGGCGGAAAAACTATCTCTCGGGGGTTAGAACCCCCCCTTACTCTATCCAAAATTACATGAAAAAGGTTTTCAAACAAAAAGAGATTTCCATGCTCAAGCTTACCTACCAGCAAGCGACCAACCAAATTGACCTGTCTAACAATATGCGTTAAGAACAGGGATTTATTTGCACGTATTGGCAAATGCATGCGTAAGCTGCAGACCCCGCCATGCACCCCGATTCCTGCAGAATGACGTAATTTTTTTTGCCTGTAGTTCTATTTTGTCGGCAATTAATCTGTTTTTGTGGGAGATTTTTTGATTATTTTTGCATTTTCTACAGCTCCACACTTACAAGTTTGGTGCTGGTCGAGATGTAAGGCTCTTCAGGCTCAGCTTAGACTACAGGAAAATGGTGCCCAGGCTTCAGCTCGGTTCGCCACCCATAAACGAAAACCCCTTCCCCCCTCCCAATGCATTTCGCCCATGTGGCGTTTAATCATAGAGGCGCTATTGTGACTATTTGTCTTGCTTAAATGGCTCTATTTGGAGATTGCCAACTGTCTGTTTGATTTTTCAGGCTTGCAAAGTTGAGGATTTGGGAAAAGTGGACTTTGAAGAAGAAATTAAATCCAGGTTTAAGATGGTTTATGTTCCAAATTGGTTCTCTGTTGACCTGAAGACGGGGGTAGGTGTCCTTATGTGTATTTTTTTTAAAACGTGTAATACTCAGAGGGTGCACTAGGTGGTAGTGCTAGAGAATACAGTACTGTACTTGGCTTTTTGCAATTTAAATATTAAAAAAAACTAAACTTTTTTTATATAAATTTCTTTATCGTACATCACGGGACACAGAGCGCATAGCCATTACACTTGGGTTATATGGGTACCTTCAGGTGTGGACACTGGTGTAATCAATTTCACAGGAAGTTTCCTCCCTATATAACCCCCTCCCACTGGGAGTGCTTCAGTTTTTTCGCCAGTGTCTTAGGTGTTGGTCACGTCTAGCTGTCCCTCGGAGGTCTCGGGACCCAGGATAGCTAGCCGGATCCGTCCGAAGTGCTTCAAAGCCAAGGTGTACGGTACCCGGGCCCTGCTGGAGTGGGGTTTTGCCTATAATGCCTCTCCTTGGAGGGCTGGATTCTGGGCTCCAGTGCCTTAGTCTCTTCCAAGAACTAAACGCTACTGATGCCAGGATGCTATATAGGTCCAGGGGTGTGGGTTCCTTAACACAGGACCCCGGTCCCTGAAGGTCCAAGACAATACCCACGGAGATGGGGGAAGGCTGGGCCTCTTGCATTTTGCAATACCCTGCGGCGTGGAGCAGGTAAGAGGGAACCTGCGGGACTTGGTTCGACAGTAGGTATCCCCCTGGGGGTTCTGGGTTGGCTAATGGTATGCTTGTGCATCAGCCACTATCTCCACTATGTCTTTTGAGGCAGGATGGGATGTACTAATGTTTACCCAGATAACATGTAGATATATATATGCTTTTAAAGATATGTATTTTGCTACTCCCCCCAGATTTGCCTGTTAGCATGATACTGCAGCCCCACGTGTATAGAGAGGAAGTGCTGACAAAACTCCTGTTTCCTAGGAAGCCTAGGGGGACAGCTTCCTCTATGTGTGCACTACAAAGATTAGTGGCTTACCGGGTGTCTGTGTTGCTAGCGCTGGTCCAGGCTTCTCCTCTGCTCTCTGCTTCCTCCATGTTGGTTTCAGCGTGGGGGGGGCGGGGGCGCGCGCGCGTGTGCGCCGCCTTTTACAGCGTCAGCGTGCGTGGGGGGGGCGGGCCAGCAGCGTCAGGTCTCAGATAAAGCAAAAAAGCATTTCCTGGCTGGTCATTCCCTCCTGAGAGCAGTGGAGAGTGAGGACATAGAGCGCGCAGCTGAGCCAGTTCTGGCTAACAGTGACACCCAGTGGTGGTTTGTGGATCTTCAGGTCTGGACTTATGCCCACACTGACCAGAAAAAAAAAAAAAAAAGATTTTTTTCTTAAAGGGACTCAGCCTTAGATCTGGCAGTATCTGAGTCGGTGCAACCTTGGACTCCAGCTAACGGGCATTGGTGTGGCAATACTCACAGGACTTTCCTCGGTATTGCCGCCTTCTCAGGCGTATGAAAATTTAGATTTTTTTTTACCATAGCCTGTCCTTATTAATGTTTCACTTCTAGCTACAACAGTTGGGTGTTGGCTGTAGGGGTGTCTCAAGGTTGTGCAATGGCTCCCAAGGGATCAGGACCAGCTAAGGCTGCAAAAGGGGTCTCCAACGGGGTCAGAGGATTTGGGCCAGGCTCCAGTGGTCCCACCCTCACCAGATAGACCACCGAACAGCATCGTGCAGGAGCCATTGAGGGTGTTAGGGGCAGAAGCGGCCCCCAATCAACCCATTCCCGTTTATGTTACGGAAGAAATGCTAGAATCCACCCTGGGTGGGCTAGAGAAAAGGTTAACTGCTTTAATTGCCCGCTCTTTGCCGGGTGGCAAACGGGCTAGATCCCTGTCACCTAGAACGGTGTGTTCGGATGCAGAGGTCCTCTCTTCGGAGGAATTGGACCCACAGGGGGATCAAGCGGACCTGAGTCCTGAAGGGTCAGACATTGAAGATTCCACTATAGATGAAATTTTTTCGGCTTCTCAAGCAGAGAGTCTGTGGATCCAGTCTCTGACGGATATGGTTCGCACTGCTTTTAAACTTCCAGTGTCAGAACAATTAGCCCCCGTGGTATCCTCTTTAGGTTCCTTGAAGGCACCATTGAGTGGTGCGTCTTTCCTGGTTCACCCCCTTCTGGAGAGCGTGATTTTTCAGGATTGGGCTCGACCTGATAGGATTTTTATCCCTCCTAAAAGGTTCACCATTCTCTATCCTATGGAAGAAGAATTTGCAAAGAAATGGGCACTCCCTACCGTGGACGCAGCCATTTCCTGCGTAAATAAATCCCTGACCTGTCCGGTGGAAAATGTCCAAGTGTTTAAAGATCCAGTCGACAAATTGGAGACCCTACTGAAGGCTTCTTTTACCACAGTAGGTGCCGTGGTTCAGCCAGCAGTGGCAGCCATTGGCGTTTGTCAGGCTTTAAAGGATCAGACTAAACAGATATTAAGGGACATACCGGCTCAGCAAGCTCGTGAATTGGCTGACCTCCCAAGAGCTCTCTGCTTTGCAGTAGATGCTATTAAGGACTCCGTTCAACAGGCGTCCCGTTTATCTCTGCTGTTGGTTCATATGCGTCGCCTTTTGTGGCTAAAAAACTGGTCAGCAGAGGCACCCTGCAAAAAGCTTTTAGCAGGATTTCCCTTTCATGGTGGGAGACTATTCGGTGAAGACCTAGATAAATATATCCAGACCATATCAAGTGGTAAAAGTTCTTTCTTGCCTGTCAAGAAAAGATTGCGTGGGCCCGCATTTAAGCGACAGGCCTTCGCAGGCTCGGCCCCTTCAACTTCCCGTCAGTATCGACGGCCTCCCGGGCGTTCAGCATTTAATAGCCGCCCACAAGGACAAGCCACGACAGGCAAGAGGCCATGGTCTCGCAAGCCGGTTAAACCAGTCCTCAAGTCAGATTCATGAAGGGGCGCCCCCACTCTCTTGGGTGGGGGGGAAGGCTTCGGTTTTTCTCCGAAGTGTGGAAGGCCAGAATTCCCGACTCTTGGGTAAGATCCGTGGTAACCACGGGCTACAAGCTAGAGTTTCGGGAAGTCCCCCCTCCTCATTTTCAGGGGTCAAGTCTTCCAAGCGACCCATTAAAGAGGGGCTCTCTTGTAAAAGCATTGGATCGTCTCTTGCTCCAAGGGGTAATTGTAGAAGTACCAACCCAGGAATGGGGTCTGGGATTCTACTCCAACCTTTTCATAATACCAAAGCCCAATGGCGACGTCAGGCCTATCTTGGACCTCAAACGCCTAAATCGCTTTCTAAACATTCAGACCTTTCGTATGGAGTCCATACGTTCGGTGGCAGCCAGCCTACATCAAGACGACTTGCTAGCATCTATAGACATAAAAGATGCGTATCTGCACGTGCCGATCTACCCGGCACATCACAGGTTTCTTCGTTTAGATCACCGCCATTACCAGTTCGTAGCCCTCCCTTTCGGGTTGGCAACAGCTCCGCGGGTATTCACAAAGGTGTTAGCCCCGGTGCTAGCCGTCCTAAGGACAGAAGGCATTTTAGTCTTGGCATACTTGGACGATCTTCTGGTTATCGACAGCTCAGCTTCCAACCTCAATCAGGCAGTAGGTCGCACAGTTCAGCATCTAGAGGAATTCGGGTGGATTGTAAACCTAGAAAAATCGGTATTGAAACCCACAAAGCAGTTGGAATATCTAGGCCTTCGGCTAGATACAGACTGTCAGAGGATAATTTTACCTCAAGCAAAGATCAGATCAATAGCTCAAGCAGTTCAAGTGATCTTAGGCAAGAAGAGGCCGACTATTCGCCGATGTATGCGACTGCTGGGGAAGATGGTGGCCGCCTTTGAGGCTGTGCCCTACGCCCAGATCCATACCAGATATCTTCAGGCAGCCATTCTCTCTGCTTGGAACAAGTCCATTCAGGCGTTAGATCGTCCGTTAGTGCTCTCCCCGAAGGTCCGGCGCAGCCTGTCTTGGTGGCTGGTCTCTCAAAATTTGTCAAAAGGGAAATCCTTTTGCCCCATCACGTGGAAGATAGTATCCACGGATGCCAGCCTGTCAGGTTGGGGGGCAGTTCTAGAAGAACAGACCCAGCAAGGGCAGTGGTCAGAGGCAGAAAAACTGCTTCCCATCAATATCTTGGAGATCAGAGCTGCTCGGCTGGCCCTGATCGCCTGGACTCTCCCCCTTCAGGGTCTGCCAGTAAGGATACAGTCCGACAACGCCACTGCGGTGGCATACATAAACCACCAGGGGGGCACGAAAAGCCCAGCAGCCCAAAGAGAAGTAAACCTGATTTTCTCATGGGCTGAAGCCCATGTACCCTGCATCTCGGCGGTGTTCATCCCAGGGATAGACAATTCTCAAGCAGATTTTTTGAGTCGTCAACAGTTGCTCCCGGGGGAATGGTCTCTTCACCCCCAGGTATTCCAAGAGATTTGCCAAAGATTCGGAGTCCCAGATGTGGACATTATGGCAACGAGATCCAACAAAAAGTTGGACAAATTCATATCCCGAGCCAGGGATCCCTCGGCCTACGGGACCGATGCCTTGGTTTGTTCTTGGCACCAGTTTTCTCTTCTGTATGCGTTCCCTCCACTGCAGATGATTCCCCGCCTTCTACGGAGGATCCGGGTGGAGCGAAGGCCTGTGATCCTGGTGGCCCCAGCCTGGCCCAGGAGGGCTTGGTACGCACTCATCGTGAAGATGTCAGTCGGGGCGCCGTGGCCGCTCCCCCTGTGCCCAGATCTGCTGTCTCAGGGCCCAATCTGCCATCCTGCTTCACAGCAGCTAAATTTGACGGCTTGGCAGCTGAATCCCTAATTCTTAAGGGCAGAGGCCTCTCAGATCAGGTCATATCTACGTTGATTCAGGCTAGGAAACTGGTCTCCAGAAATATTTATTACAGAGTCTGGAGAACCTATGTGGAGTGGTGCGAGTCTCAAAAATGGCATCCTCGAAAGGTTTTTTATTGACAGGATCTTGCGATTCCTCCAGGTTGGCGTTGACAAAGGGTTGGCTCTTAGTACTCTAAAGGGGCAGGTGTCGGCTTTATCAATATGGTTTCAAAGACCCTTGGCCACCCATTCGCTTATGAAAACCTTCTTGCAGGGGGTCTTGCATGTGAATCCCCCTATTAGAGCTCCCCTCTGCCCCTGGAATTTAAATCTGGTCTTGTCAGCTTTACAAAGGCAACCGTTTGAACCTCTGACAGAAATCCCTCTTGTGCTACTAACCCGAAAGTTGGTTTTCTTGGTGGCTATGGCTTCAGCCAGAAGGGTTTCCGAGCTGGCAGCCTTGTCATGCAGGGAGCCATACCTTATTCTGCATAAGGACAGAGTGGTTCTGCGGCCTCAACCTTCTTTCCTTCCTAAGGTCATATCCAGTTTTCACTTGAATCAGGACCTAGTCCTACCATCCTTCTTTCCTACTCCCCAGTCCAGAGAGGAAAGACGGCTTCATACTTTGGACGTGGTTCGAGCCATGAGGGTCTATCTCAAGGCTACAGAGAAGATTCGGAAAACAGATGTGCTTTTTGTTCTTCCGGATGGCCCCAAGAAGGGTCAGCCGGCTGCCAAGTCTTCCTTGGCTAGGTGGATTAAGCAGCTGATTTTTCAGGCATATGGTCTGAAGCGCGTTCCACCTTCCTTATCAGTTAAAGCCCATTCTACGAGGGCCATGAGTGCCTCCTGGGCGGCACACCATCAGATCTCTATGGCACAGGTTTGCAAGGCGGCAACCTGGTCTTCCGTACATACGTTTACTAAATTTTATAAGTTGGACGTTGCAAAGGGTACGGACGCAGCTTTTGGGCAGGCGGTCCTACGGCAGCAGTATAGAATCCTCTGGCCCGGTTCACGCCCCCTTGTTTTTTCTGTTGGTGGAGCCATGTTTTCTCCTGACAATGTTTTTATTTGGCTATTCTTGGCCTTACGGTCTCCCTCCCTTCATAGAGCATTGCTTTAGGACATCCCAAGTGTAATGGCTATGCGCTCTGTGTCCCGTGATGTACGATAAAGAAAAAAGGATTTTTAATAAACAGCTTACCTGTAAAATCCTTTTCTTGAAGTACATCACGGGACACAGAGCTCCCACCCCTCTTTTGGGGAACATTGTGTAACCTCGGGAGAATTGCTTGCTACAAAACTGAAGCACTCCCAGTGGGAGGGGGTTATATAGGGAGGAAACTTCCTGTGAAATTGATTACACCAGGGTCCACACCTGAAGGTACCCATATAACCCAAGTGTAATGGCTATGCGCTCTGTGTCCCGTGATGTACTTCAAGAAAAGGATTTTACAGGTAAGCTGTTTATTAAAAATCCTTTTTTCTCATCTTTGACTAGTTCATGTTGGAGAGGGTGGTGTCTCAGCAGGGCACATGTTGTTCAGATAAATATTTAATATTTAATGTGCTTGGGATGATATATGATCTTCCGGGAAAGTAGCTGACTGCTACATTTGTCCTATTATTTCTTAAGCCTCTCATTTTTCAGTTTTTCCAGGAGACTGAATTAAATTTTTTCATTGTAAATTATCGTTCTTAAATGTAACCTCCAGATTTTATTTATTTTTTGGCAGATGCTGACCATTACTTTAGATGAGAGTGACTGCTTTGCAGCCTGGGTATCGGCTAAGGATGCTGGCTTCAGCAGCCCCGATGGATCCGATCCAAAATGTGAGCTAAATTGTTATTACTGTTGTGACAATGTTTGACCCGGAAACCAGATTTGTTAAAACTAATCGCCATACAGAGACTTTTATGCATATAAAGGTCTTTTCTTACCTTTTTGCAAATATGTGATTGTAATAATGCAGACACTGCCAAACCAGAAAAAAAAAACATGCATTATGGAAGAAGCGCCAGACCGAAGGATACAAGTTCAGATTTATTTATCAATTTATACAAAAAAAACCCAGCCAAGACGTTTCAGGGGTCAGAAAAACTCCCCCATCATCACGGCTTCAGTTAAAATAAGTAACCTGAATGGAATAAAGCTCTTGAGTGCTCAAGCAGATATTACTGCCCAGTAACTCTTCTGATCCAGCAATTAAAGCGGAGTTCCACCCTTAAAATCACTTTTTTCATTACATCCAGCATACTGGCGTCAGCGCCAGTATGCTGTGTTTTTTTTTTTTTTTTTAATGCTCGTACTTACTGTTTCTCCCAAATTTAATTTCCTGGCGCACCGCGGAGTGTCGCCGCTATAAGGCGTCACGCCTTCCGGAAACAGCCGATTAGCATTCGGCTTTTACTTGGCGCCTGCGCACAGCCCCAGGAGCTGACTGCGCAGGCGCCGAATATAGCGCGTCACGCCCTCCGAAAAAACCCGAACTAGGACCGGCTATTTTCGGCGCCTGCGCAGTCAGCTCCTGGGTCTATGCGCAGGCGCCGAATGCTAATCGGCTGTTTCCGGAAGGCGTGACGCCTTATAGCGGCGACACTCCGCGGTGCGCCTGGAAATCAATGTTGTGATATATAGTAAGTACGAGCATTAAAAAAAAAAAAAACGCATACTGGCGCTGACGCCAGTATGCTGGATGTAATGAAAAAAAGTGTTTTTAAGGGTGGAATTCCGCTTTAACTTCCCTACATGGAGTCACACAGCAAAGCTCTGTTTTGGGTCCATTCAAGGCTTTTATTTTAACTGAAGCCCTGATGAAGAGGGGGTTTGTTTTTTCTGACCCCCCCAAAACACATTCAATGTTTTTATGGTATTAATGAATGAATTTTTACTCTCTATCCTTTTATCTGGTACTCCTTCCATTAGTGCATGTGTTATGTGGAAACCTTCTAGGGTACTCACTGGAGTGTAGCCTTATCTTTTGCGATCTTTTCAAATGCTTTTGTCCTCTTACAACTTTGTACGAACTTCATAGACAAGCCAAAGTAGTGAAGTGTATGGCTACAGTCCTGGCCAAAAATATTGGCACTTCAGATAATGCACCATTTTGCCCAGAAAATTGTTGCATTTTAGGCATTCTTATGTTTATTTATTTTTGTATTGGTATGACACAAAAGTGTAAAAACAATAAGCCAAATCTGACACATTCCATGCAAAACTCCAAAAATGGGCACCCTCAATTTAATATTTGGCAGCAAACCTCTTGGGGGGAAAAAACTGCAATTTATCGCTTCCTATAACCATCAATGAGTTCCTTAACCTCTCTACTGGAATTTTTGACCACCTCTTCTTTCGCCAACTGCTCCAGGTCTCTCAGATTGTAAGGGTTCCTTTTCCCAACTGCCGTTTTGCTATCTCTCCACAGGTGCTCTATGGGATTTAGATCTGGACTCATTGCTGGCCAGTTCAGTACTATCCAGTGCTTTGTCTTCAACCATTTCTGTGTACTTTTTGACATGTGCCTTGGGTCAGTCTTGCTGTAAGATCCATGACCTCTGACAGAGACCCAACTTTCTGACACTGCACCCTACATTGCACCCCAGAATAATGGCATGCACATGGTCAAGATATGCAGTGCCTGAAGCAGCAAAGCAACCCCACAACATCAAGTAAACCTCCACCATGTTTGACTGTAGGGACTGTATTCTTTTTCTTTAAAGGCCTCAGTTTTTTTTTTAGTTTTTTTTATCTGAAAACAGTAGAATGATAGGCTTTACCAAAAAGCTGTAATTTTTGTTTCGTCTGTCCACAGCACAGTCTCCCAAAGGGATTTTGGCTTCCTCAGGTAAGTTTTGACGAACTCCAATCTGGCTTTTTTATGTTTCTGTGTCAGTAGAGGGGTCCTCCTTGGTCTCCTATCATAGCGTCCCTTTTCATTCAGATGGCGACATATAGTGCGAGCTGACACCATTGCTCCCTGTGCCTGAAGGTCGGCTTGAATTTGTCTGGAAGTTGCTCTTTATCAACCATTCAAACAATCCTTCATTGCAAGCTTTGATCAATTTTTCTCTTTCATCCATGCCCAAGGAGATTAGTTACAGTGCCATGGGCTGTAGACTTCTTGGAAATGTTGTGCACAGTGGACACAGGAACATTAGGATCTCTGGAGATGAACTTGCAACCCTGAGATTGTCCATGCTTTTTCACAATTGTTGTTCTCAAATCATCAGACAATCCTTTGCTGCTCTTTTTTTTTTTCTCTCCATGCTCCGTGTGGCACACAGAAACACAACAGAAAGGTTGAGTTAATTTTTCTCCATTTTAACTGGTTGCCGGTGTGATTTTCTATATTGTCTGCACCTGTTAATTGATACAGGTGAGTTTAATTACAAGAACATCACAAACTTGGAATGCAATTATTTGTGTCATACCAATACAAAAAAAAAAGAAATTAAACATGAGAATGCCTAAAAATTTGTAACTGCAACAAGCTATGTGGATGGAGTCAGAAGGCTATGACGGGCCGCTATGTGGGTGGAGTCAGAAGGCTATGACGGGCCGCTATGTGGGTGGAGTCAGAAGGCTATGACGGGCCGCTATGTGGGTGGAGTCAGAAGGCTATGACGGGCCGCTATGTGGGTGGAGTCAGAAGGCTATGACGGGCCGCTATGTGGGTGGAGTCAGAAGGCTATGACGGGCCACTATGTGGGTGAAGTCAAAAGGCTATGACGGGCCGCTATGTGGGTGGAGTCAGAAGGCTATGACGGGCCGCTATGTGGGTGGAGTCAGAAGGCTATGACGGGCCGCTATGTGGGTGGAGTCAGAAGGCTATGACGGGCCGCTATGTGGGTGGAGTCAGAAGGCTATGACGGGCCGCTATGTGGGTGGAGTCAGAAGGCTATGACGGGCCGCTATGTGGGTGGAGTCAGAAGGCTATGACGGGCCGCTATGTGGGTGGAGTCAGAAGGCTATGACGGGCCGCTATGTGGGTGGAGTCAGAAGGCTATGACGGGCCGCTATGTGGGTGGAGTCAGAAGGCTATGACGGGCCGCTATGTGGGTGGAGTCAGAAGGCTATGACGGGCCGCTATGTGGGTGGAGTCAGAAGGCTATGACGGGCCGCTATGTGGGTGGAGTCAGAAGGCTATGACGGGCCGCTATGTGGGTGGAGTCAGAAGGCTATGACGGGCCGCTATGTGGGTGGAGTCAGATGGAGCTTTTTGTTATAAAAATAAAAAACGCCTATAAAGAAAAACATCTGTTACAGCATAACATTTTTGTCATTTAGAACAAATTATGCACATATCGCGTAGCATGAGATGAAGTAAAAGAAAAATTACCCCTTACAGGAAATTATAAGACACTCAGGCCGCGTACACACGAGGAGACATGTCCGATGAAAACGGTCCGCGGACCGTTTTCATCGGACGTGTCTCCTGGGATATTTTGGTCTGATGTGTGTACAGACCAAAATCCCCGCGGACAGACAACGCGGTGATGTGGCGGTGACGTTGACGCCGCAAGGTGCGCAAACAAGGAAGTAAAATGCTTCCACGCATGCGTCGAATCAATTCGACGCATGCGGGGGATTTCGGCCCGCTGGTTAGGCGTACTAACCAGCGGACATGTCCGACGGACAGGTTTCCAGCGGACAAGTTTCTAAGCATGCTAAGAAACTTTTGTCTGCTGGAAACCTGTCGGCTAGGCCGTACACACGATCGGACATGTCCGGAAACTGGTCCGCAGACCAGTTTCAGCGGACATGTTAGATCGTGTGTACGCGGCCTCAGATGCCAAAAGTAACCCTCTCACAGTGTACATCACTGTATAGACTGAGGGAAGAGTTCCTCATATATTACTTTACTATTACTGTGCATTTGTTACTACAATGCTATATTGCACTGTCACCCTTAGGAAAAAGCCAAGTAAACGGCTAGTTTACAGCAGTTGTCCTCGAACCCTGTGCTCAAGTACCCCCAACAGGCCGTGTTTGCAGGTTTTCCTTTATCTTGCATAGGGGGTGCTTTAAATCCGAGTCAATGGCTTGGGATTTTGGACAGCTATTTTATCTAAGAGAAATTCTGAAAACATGGCCTATTGGGGGTACTTGAGGACAGGGTTGAGAACCACTGGCTTATGGCATCCAGCCTCTGAGGTATAGATGAATATATTGATTTATTAGATTCTAGCCACAGTGGCCAATTTCTTTTTAATTTCTCCGGGCACCCTTTGTGTTTACAGAGAGAGGAGTTGTGTATAGAGTAAAGTATATCGCACCACTGATTTATATGACGTAGGTGAAATCCACTTCTGTAAGATGAGTTTTTGTGCTAAATATGGGGAACGTATCCACAATAAAAGCATTTCGGCAGGAAGAATATTTTCAGGCATTATTCCCAAAATAGCGATTTTTGGATCCACCAGCACCTGCGTAGGACCTGCAGAGTCTTCCCAATGAAAATGTTGTTTGGGACAGTGCCACGTGTAGGAGAAAATCTGGGGCACTGTGGAGATGTTGCATGTATAAAGCTTCAATGTGGAGTAATGTACTCCTATGAAGGATGAACCAGCGCTGCAAAAGGGATAAAGAGATCTTCGTCAAATTTTCCAGTGCTTGGGTCCAGTCCTCCTCTTTCACAGAATCTGTTGCCATGACCAAAGGCTATATACCTGTATGTGAGCACTGACAGCTGTTTGTAAAGTATATATCTCCTATGAGTCCCCGCTGTCAGAAGTGGAGGTTGCCGTAGTTAAAATTACAGCGGGATTATATTTGAGCTGATAAGTAGAGAACCACCAAACAATTTTCACTGACCTTCTCTACACAGCTAATTACCATGTTTTGCCGAAGAGAGCCAGTACATCCAATGGGCTGTGTGTATAATAGTATCCCACTCCAACTCGCACACAATCTGTTTGTGTCTTCTAAAACACTCTTCTCCATACACAGCTTTCTGTCTCTTGTCCTTCTTTCCACTATGAACATGGTGCATTGTATCCATGTAGGCATGAGATCAGTGATTGAAGGGATGGAAGCTCTATAAATATCGAAAAGCATATTCCATAAATAAAGAAAAGATTTCTAGAGAAAATGTTAACTTGTAATCTACGGATAGTGGTCTTTTATATTTTACTTAAATAAAAACTTTTATACCAACTATTCATTTTAACTAATTTTAGCATGGGAATGTCACAAATCAAAACACCAGCTTGATTTATAACAAAACACCACGGATATCTTATAATGCATCCCACCTGCTGATGGAAACAGGTGCTGGCTCTGCATGTAGGAAGGAATCGAAGAAAAGACTGGACGGCCGCACTCTGTCGACACCTTTATTGAAGACGGTTTAATAGTTCTTCTGGTATAAAGACATCAGAGGCACAGGATCAATAAAAAGCTGACATGTTTCACACCACAATGGGGTGCTTAGTCATTAATTCTGTGCCTCTGATGTCTTTGTACAAGAAGAATTTTTAAACCGTCTTCCATAAAGGTGTCGACAGAGTGCGACCATCTAATCTTTTCTTCGATTCATATGCTTGATTATGCTGTGATAAAGACAGCCATTCCCTAAATACCATACTTGGCTTCCACTGTTTGGCCCAGGATGGAGATTGTGACATCATCTGCCCGCCTCTTCACCCCAGCCAATAAAAGGAAGCCTATTCACTGCAAAAAATACAAGGTTTCCTGTGGTTTAATTTTGTTCTGGCAACAGATGGAAAGCCCCTGTATCTGCTGCTGGAACACGGCACTGTGTAATGTGGGTAGCTAATGCTACATAAAATGTATACAGTGCTGATAGCGTTCACATCCATTAGTAAAGGAACTAGTTTGTTTGGGCAAGCTTGGCCCAAAAGAGCTATTTAACGTGAAAGTAAACCTGGAGTTTGGCCTTGAGTAAATTAGTATTATGGTATATTTTTTTTAATATGTATATGTGTGTGTGAGATATATATATGTATATATACACACATACAGTGCCTTGCAAAAGTATTCGGCCCCCTTGAACTTTGCGACCTTTTGCCACATTTCAGGCTTCAAACATAAAGATATAAAACTGTAATTTTTTGTGAAGAATCAACAAGTGGGACACAATCAATCATGAAGTGGAACGAAATTTATTGGATATTTCAAACTTTTTTAACAAATAAAAAGCTGAAAAATTTGGCGTGCAAAATTATTCAGCCCCCTTAAGTTAATACTTTGTAGCGCCACCTTTTGCTGCGATTACAGCTGTAAGTCGCTTGGGGTATGTCTCTATCAGTTTTGCACATGACATTTTTGCCCATTCCTCCTTGCAAAACAGCTGGAGCTCAGTGAGGTTGGATGGAGAGCGTTTGTAAACAGCAGTTTTCAGTTCTTTCCACAGATTCTCGATTGGATTCAGGTCTGGACTTTGACTTGGCCACTCTAACACCTGGATATGTTTATTTGTGAACTATTCCATTGTACATTTTTCTTTATGTTTATGAGATTCTGTCAGTCACACGGTTTTGCTCCTAGGGTGACCATGTTCGCTCACAGTACAGTATATGGGGTGGAGCAGTGTTTTTACCCTAGGCTGCTTTCCTGATTTGGACCACAAATGCCTCCCACTATCCTCTCCTCCATTATATAGGGAGGGAGTAGGGGTGTAACCGCTGTGTGGTTTAATCGGAGATCTAGTAATCTGCAATATATTACTTATATATAAATTGTTCTTGATTTGGATATATTTCCATGTTTCAAAAGTCTTAATGCATAGTATTTGTAAGGACTGCTATACATCTGGGGACTTGTATGGAGGTTCTGCTTCATGTCTTTTTCAGTGACATTCAATATTGACTTCTTTAAAAATATCCACATTTAGTACAAATGTAAAAATATCGAAAAAAGAAATAAAAAAAAGTATACTAAAATGCACCTAATAAGCCTAAAGCCTCGTACACATGACTCGTTTTCCCAGTAGGAAAACTGCCAGGAAAGCCGGACGTGTGTATGCTTCCTTGCAGTTCTCCCATCAGGAAAACAGTCGGGAATCCCATCGGGGAAGGCAGTGCCGATGGAACATGCACACGGCGGGGATTCTCGGCCAAAGCTCCATGGCAGTTTTCCTGCTGGGTTCTCGGCTTTCCCCTCAGTTTTCTCGGCTGACTTTTTACCGCCGAGAAAACCAAGCGCGTGTACAGGGCTTAATTCTTAATTTTTTTTTTTTTTTCTCTTGAGTTTAGGCTCTGGATCCTTAGTTTTAATTTTAGTTTCTTTGTCACCAAGACAGACTTGTGTGAACATATAGAATGAAAGTGGTGTTTTGTGTTTGCAGTGAACCTCGGGGGTCTTTTATTACAAGCATTACTTGAGTTTTGGCCAAAAACTCACATCAACCCCATGGAGGAAGAGGAAAATGAAGTCAATCACGGTGAGTTGACCATCTGTGAAGGGAAGCCTACATTGTGAATATGACTGAGGAATCCATAACTGACGTCTGCCATCTGTCATTTTCTTGTGCAGTTGTAAATGGAGAGCAGGAAAATCGGATCCAGAAAGGCAATGGCTATTTTCAGGTGCCGCCTCATACTCCAGTAATCTTTGGTGAAGCAGGTGGACGTACTCTGTTCAGGTATCGCCAAATCCATAGTGAAGTCTCCTCTACGATCTTGTATTACTTGCATGTCTCATGTCTTATAACCATTGCTTTTTCTGCAGATAGTACTTTTTAAGATAAAAAAAAAAGAGATGAGAATTGTGAATGTATTCATCTAAAGCAGCCATTGTCAACCAGGGTTCCTTCAGAGGTGGCTGATTTACCTCCTATTTGATGGTGCCTACATAGTTCTGAGCCAATTCCACTTAGAGGAGTCGGTGGTATTACACCAATGATCTTCATAGTTCTCTGTAAGGAGGGCATTCGTACCACTACTGTAAAAAAAAGGGCATTCTTCTTACTGACCACCAAAGTAAGGGGCATTGTTCCCATTGACCCCCAATGAATGTGTTTGATCAGGGGTTCCCCAAGACCTGAAAATAATTTTTAGGGTTCCCCAGCGATAAAAAGGTTGAGAAAGGCTGATCTAAAGGGTAAAACGCAGCTCTGGCCAAAACTTTATTTTGTTTTGTGTAGAGTGGGAAGAAGACCTTGTCAGGTTTCTATTGCTGTTCTTTTTTGTTTTTCCACCATTCTTAATCTA